>CM053783.1:640043121-640680621 GCA_028749045.1 Cupressus sempervirens | reverse complement strand
ATGAATAGAATTCAACATATGGATAATAAACACACTATATTAGAATTGAAAACAATTGACAAATACATTTGATACCATCTTTTACAAAAATTTTCACATTCTCTCTTCTAAACCACATTTCCACCAAAAATTGAACCACTACTAACAATATGTTATACATATAAAGAACACTTAAACTATTAATTGCCAAACATAAAAGCTTAATGGACCTATTTTTTTCTCCCTCTTGAGTCTTTTTTATTTATGAATATACCTTTTTCCATTAATTAAAATTTAAAGATACATATTCACAAAAAAATGGTTCGGGATACAAGGTCACCCCACGAGCTCAAACAACACAAGACTGGAGATCAACTATTCATCAAAAAACATATATAATTGATAATTTGAGGATGCCACTATGTAATCTTCTTTCTCTACAAATGATGTATCAATTTATTTCCAATTGCTATGACTTGAAATGTAGGTGTGACTTGAAAAAGGGTCTTGGGCCAAAACTCCTAATTGTATCTGAACATTTTTTCTTTTTTCACAAGCTTTTATAATGAGTATTTATTTCTCGCTCGTCTCCTCTGTCCTTACTAAAGCTACCACTTGATGAGGCCAGGGATCAATTTTTTGGTGATGAAAGATATATGGGGCCCCAACATTTTTATCTTCAAGACTGTACCACATACCACTTGAAGCCTTATTGTCATGAAGTTGTAATGTGTTATGTATTTGTGGCAGTGCCACTTTTGCTGAACTTTCAACCCATTTCTCTTGAGAAAAATCATACATTCTTGTTGAAAAACCATTCTTATCAGTAAACACATATGTTTTGAATCATAGGATAAAATTATATCACTTTTGTTTTCAACTGGAATCAACTTCCAAACTTTCATGTTAGTGAAGAAGAAAATAATAAGAGGATTATTCGTAAGCCCATTTAACCCATATATATCCTATCACTCTTGATACCAACAACAACAGATACTTTGGAAATTGGTTTACTATGGAAAAACACCCTTTTAAACTCTTTCCATTCTTCATAATTTTATTTTTTCAAGTGAATACTAATGATGCCTTCAGAATTAACTTCTATGACATAAATATTATCATGGAAGCCCAAAATTACACAATTTTCATAACATGCCTCTATAAACTCTATCTCAAAACACACATCACCAAAACTTACATAACTCCTTCTAGACTTATTATTTCTTCTTCCAACATTAACTACATATACCCTGGATACTCAAAAGTATCTCTCATAATCTTGGATAGTCATGGTACTCAACTAGCCATTCGTACCAACTTGATCTTTCTGCTATTCTTCTATTAGATACCATAGAAAACTATTATGTTGACATCAATGAAAAACTTAGTCATGAATGTAAATATCATCATAATAACATATCTACAATAATCCCCCATAGGAATATCATTAGCATTCATACTTGTAACACTATGTATTCATCACGTTTATTCTGCCACTAAGCCAAGTACTCTTTGTAGTCTTTTCCTTTAGTAATTTTGCTAATTCTGGTATCAAAAATAATTTCAATCCCTTTAGTCATCTTCATAGGATAATTAGGATTATTATCTATTTGTTCTTATGATTCGTGATAATTAAAAATATATAAAATATTAAACATGGGTGAAATATCTATATGTTGAAAACAGATTGATATAAGTATGGATGTGTGTTTCAATAATTATTTTGTCACTAATGTCAAACCTACTACTTGCTAGTAAGACAATTGCTTAAATGATTTGAGTACTATCATTTGTTTGATTGATGAAGAGAATTTGATCAAATTTTTAGGATTTAACCATAGATAGAAATAACAACTACATGCAAATATAAACAATATTAGAAAATAATAGATCACATAGAACAAAACATAAGACACCAAGATTTAACATGGTTCACCCAAGCCTTGTGCTACATCCACAAAATAGAAAGTCCAATATTATTATGATCTAGTGATTACAACCTAATTACAATCTGTAATCCCTTACAACTCAATATCACCACAAGAAGCAATGTTAACATCACACCTTATGAAAAAACCCCTAACCTTAAGCCCTTTTATGCAAATATTTTTATTGCTTTAGGGTTATAATTAATAATTACATGTTGTCCCAAACCTCCATCCTCTTCTTTCAACCTATAAACCCACTTATTTTGTAAAGCCCTTTTACCTGCAAGCAACTTGCATAAATCCCATGTCTTATTTTTCAGCAAAGAGTCCATTTTGTCTTTCATTGCAGACTCCCACTAAATCTTAGTATCCACTTGCACAGTTTCATCATAACATTCAAGTTCACCAGCACTGGTTAATAAAATAGAATACAAAGAGGGAGAAAATATTTTTGGAGGTCTGCTTATCCTTGTTGACCATCTAAAATTCACTAGGGTATGTGGTATTTGTTGTTATGGTTATTGCAGATCATGAGGAACTACTGGAACATAAGCTTTTGGAGTATCATCCAACAATACATAATCATCTTTTTTCTTCTCATGTTGCTGTAATAGATCTTTGTACAACACTTTCTCATTAAATATGATATCGTTGCTTCTTACAATTTTATGATTTTCAAAATAACAAAGCCTATAACAAAATTCATCAATGCCATATCCAACAAAAATGCATTTCTTTGACTTAGCTTCCAGAATATGGGAAAATGCTTCACAACCAAAGGTTTTTAGAAAATAATAACTCACCTTCTTACTAGTCCATGCTTCCTCTAGAATACCATAGCTTAAAGGAGTAGAGGGACCTCAATTAATCAAATATACAATAGTATTGATAGCCTACACCCACATGTTTAAGAGCAATCCAACATGTAACCTCATGCCCCTTGCATGATCCATTGTTGTCTTGTTCATGCGTTCAACCACTCCATTTTCCTATGGAGTCCTTGGAATAGTTTTTTGTGTATGAATACCATTAGTTGAGCAATAATCTTCAAATTCATGACTACAATACTCACCATCATTATCAGATTTGAGAAATTTTAATTTCTTACTAGTCTTATTTGCAACTAAGCATTTCTATTTCTTAAAAGTTTGAAATACATCATATTTTTTTCTAAGGAAACAAACCCATACTTTTCTATTTGGACCATCAATAAATGTAACATAATAATGAGAGCCACCAAGGGAAGATATCTGAGCCAGTCGCCATACATCTGTATGCACAAGCTCTAATTTCTCACCTTTTTATTCCTTCCAAGTCTTCACAAAACTCACTCTCTTTTGTTTTCCATACACAAAACTTTAATATAATTTCATATTAACACATTTCAAACCTAGTAAAACTTTCTTTCAATGAAGTACTTTCATACCTTTCTCACTCATGAGCCCAAATCTATTGTGACACAATGTTATATCAAAATCTACAACATGTATTTGTTGTCCCTGCTCAACAATAGCAACTATTCTAAATATTCATTTTTCTCAGAAACAATTAAAGTAGAAGGAATAATATGACCTATACAAATATATAAGGTGTCTATTTTCACACCTTTTGCTACTACAAAGGAACATTTTGAAACTTTCAAATTTTTATAATTAAAAGTAACTACACAACCCTCATCACCAAGTTGCCCTACTGAAATTAAATTCCTACTCAGACTTGGAACATGTCTTACCTCATGTAGTAGCCAATGATTCCCATTCTATAACTTAATCTTAACTTTTCCCTTTCCACCAATCTGATGGGGTTCATTATCCCCCAAATAAACAAACCCAAAATACCCTTGGACATAATAAATGAAATAACCTCTATGAGGTGTAGAATGAAATAAAGCACCAAAATCTAAAACCCAAGAATTATCAACACTTTCTAAAGATAGAAGCAAAGAATCCTCTTTGGATTTGTTACTTACCACATTTTCCTCCTTGTTCCCTTTTGGTTTATCTCCTTCAATGTTCTTTTGAGTCCAATAATATTTCTTCTTATGCCCTGATTTCTACAGTACCAACAATCTCTTAGTCCTCTAGATTGAGGGTAATTCCCCACCATGTGACCCAAAAAAAAATTAACCTAAAGTTTCACTAAGTTTTCCAAACATTTTTTTAAAGATAAAGATACAACAATAGTTATAGAATAGTGGAAGCAATTAACATAAACTCATACATCAACAACAAATAAACAAGTTACAATTCTTAAGGGTCCCATGACGATGAATCACATTTAATTTTAATTAACATTAAATTCAATATATAATAAATCCACATCAAATAATAATATAAAAGTATGAATCCATTTAAATAATATATAGTCATCTCAGATGCCACTTAGCAATAATCATAATGCATAATCATCCACTATACAAGTCAGGGGGTATGAGAGGCTAAAATAATATACATCATGAAAATAGATTACATCATCTCATAAAATCTATGAAATCAATACAATACAATAGAATAAAATAGGTATAATCATCCATAATAGAAATACAAGATGAGATAGAAAGGAAATCTACACAAACACATCCAACAGTGGCATTAGACAGTTAGATCTCAAATGGTATAAGAAAGAGCATTAGAACCCAACCTTGTGGAACCCAAAAAAGCCCACTTCCATGACACTAAGGAGATAATCTCAAGCCCCAAACATGATAAAAAATTCAAAAGTCAAAACTAACATCTATGTTTAAGGAATCACCTAAAAGAAAACTATCTCAAAGGGTACCAAGACATAATTATCAACTAAACCTAGAGACAATACAGAAATGTAGAGAATCTATTATGCATGTGGGCAAGTGTCATCCTACAAAGAAACTCTAGGGTTACCTAGCTAGTCTTTTAATCCTCTGGCCCCCTAGTGACTCTATGGACACTAGTATCCTTTTGTATTGACAAGGCATACTAACAAGTCAACTGTAAGGTTACCTAGCTAGTCTTTTAATCCTTCAGCCCCCTAATGACTTTTTGTAGTACCAATATCTTGCTAATTTATTTTAAACCCATTTAATGAAATGTTATCACTTATTAAATAACCTACAATGGGTTACCTATCAGCCTCTTTAGGGCCTCGGCCTCCATTGGAAGCCACTTCCCAACATGACATACAAATAACCCACCCTAAACTTAGTAAAATCAAAAAACCACAAAAAACCACATATCATATACATTAGTTATTAAAAAAGTAATTGACGAGTATTGAAAACCATTGATCATAATCAAAGATTCCGCCAAAATGATCATCCCAATAGGACTAATCCCAAAATCAAGTATACATAAATAAATCCATGTCATAACATGACATCACCAAGAATAAATCATACAAACAACCTTAGTCCTATACAAGTGACTAGAAAGAAATCTAAAATAAAATTGATCAAAGACTCAAAGTTTATATTAGATAGGTCACACCATTCACCTCAGCTTTAAACAAAAACATTGAAAATCAATAACAATCAATAGATCAAAATACATCATAGAGCATAAAAGACACATTACCATGGTTGAGTATAAAAGATCGTGATCAAAACACCATCATGACATCACAAGAAAGAACTATCGAGCCTTTGGTAAAAATCCTCATTTGATCAAAGTACTAAGTCTACCCAACACCCAACAACAAAATCACATGTCATATAAAGAATACATACAAAAGTAACTTTCATAATTCATTCTATTTTGAAAACACATAAGTTCAATGTTCACTATAGGATTTCAAGTTTTCACTTTCATTTTCAAACACAAATATTTAATAACAACCAGGGTTTTATTTTTTATTTTAATAATAAGGATACAATAATTTGAAACACAAGAGCAATAAATTCACAACGAGGTTTTAAATTAAATCACAAAAAATTCTATAATGAAAATCAATTTTCTCAAACAAGGGTTTCAACCCAAAGAAATTTGAAATAGAAACACAATAGACATAGAGAAGATAGGAATTTGAAGAATGAGCAACTACCTGCACAAACTCACAAGATCCTACTTGGATTTGATGCTAAAATAATGAACATACAAACACACAAGATTATTCCTTTTTCTTTGAAAGCGCTCTTTTTTAGAAATTGGCTCCTCCAAATCTATGTATCTAGAAAGGAGGTGATAATATTAGTTCTAAAATTGATGATACAGAGACCAATTGATAAGCTTCTAAAGATCACATCCAGAATGAAGCTTAACCTTAGGGGATCTAGATAGAACACCTAGATACCTAGATTGATCAGCTTTTAAAGATTATCTCTAGAATGGAGCTTAATCTTAAGGAATCCAGATAGAACACCTAGATACTTGAGTTGAATAAGCTTTTAAAGATTATCTCCAGAATGGAGCTTAATCTTAAGGGATCTAAATAGAACACCTAGATACCTAAGTTGAATAAGCTTTTAAAGATTATCTCTAGAACAGAGCTTAATCTTAAGGGATACAAATAGAACACCTAGATAACTATGCATAAAAGATAGTAGGATCCAATCATGAGTCATAGAATCATCCCCAGAATGAGGCTTGATCCTTAGGAGTCAGGGTTTAGATTGTCCCGATGCTTGTCCATCGAACTTTAATAAGAACTGCTATAAGATATGATCAACTGATGACAAGATGAAACATATGAAAAAGATGTCAGATAGGTGCGAAGAAGATGCCTCAATTGATGAGATGCCCCTAGTAATGAGGACATAAGATGGGAACAAGATGCCTCAATTGATGAGATGCCCCTAGTAATGAGGACATAAGATGGGAACAAGATGCCTCAAGCGATGAAGATTCAGATTGATTTTGAATTTAGATTTAATGATTTAATCATTTTGCCCCCTCGGGAGTGAAATCAAAAGATGACACACTAGAAATATGATATGAAGTAGTAGTTTGAGAGACCCAGAAGAAATTCAAGAATTAGCAGAATATAGAAGAGATCAAAATGATCAAAAGAAAATTTTGAGTCAATTCAACATGATTGCGAGGTCTAGAAGAGCAAGTTTGACCAAAATTTGACCAAATTTGACCATAGTTGACTTGAGTTGACCTTTTCAAGAATAAATTTTGATAGCATTGGTGGAGCATTTTCATTCAGAGATGAACACCTTTCATCTTCCACAGGGGGAGATGACTATTATTCTAGAGGACATCTACCAAATACTGCGGATACCCTTCCAGGGGCCAAGTGTTGTCTATGACACAGTGCCATTAGTAGGCACAGAGGCATTGCAAACCATTTTTCAAAGGGATTTAGCAATAGGGCAAGCCATCACATGCAATGAGCTTGTGCATGCATATGGTCTAACTCACAGGTTAGCCTCAGTCTTGGCCATATTCATCAGTTGTTTTCTAGTACCAGTCAGAGGGTAGCACAGATTAGAGTGCAGGTGGGGTGTAATGTTACAAAGAATGCTCGATGCCCTAGAGAGATTTGGGTGGGGACAGTGCATGCTCACTCATATGTATCATGAGATGCACAAGATAGTTTATCATGAGCAGAGGAGCATGGCCGTCAGTGTCTACGTTCTATAGATCTAGGCATGGGAGCACCTGCCAGTGATGAGGCCCATCTTTGAGGATGCACGAGAGCTAATGGAGCCATTCATATGAAAGTATAGGGGTTAGCTTACCCAGGTAGGTCTAGGTAAGACTAAGCACTAGAGGACATGTCTCGATGACCTTGTATCTATCATGTGGAAGCCCTGGAGAGAGACCGAGGATTGGGATGATGCTCCTTGGGAGTTTAGATGGATGTTTGCCTCACGACCACTATTAGGGTGAGCCACCCACCTTATAGAGAGATTCCCCATCATGCAAGTATGGTGTTAGTATGGGCGACCGAGGACATCTCCCAGGAGTAATGTTCCTATGCCCAGGTAGCGAGAGATTTGGATTAGGGGTGGTTGACGAGGTTAGATCCTAGGAGATTGATGATAGATGTGCGCAACCTAGTTGTGTCACAGTGGGACTACCTCCCAGAGATATTAGATGTTGGGATGACACCTTCCTACTAGACATATTTTATCAGCCATCCCTTCACATAGTTTATGGATCCATTGGGGATGGCAGCACAGGGACCTCAACAGGCACCCATACAGGGTCTAGTTTAGCAGCCAATGCAATAGCCACCATAGGGACCAATTGAATAGGTTAGACACTAGGTTTGGTAGGTACAAATCCCCCCTTGATAGATGGGGTTAGATCTAGGCATTGGTGGCAGTGAGGCAGAGTAGGGTCAGCAGCAAAGACTGTGTATAGAAGAGCAGGCACTGACAGAGTAGCAGGCAGAGATATTGGATGAGGAGATGCAAGATTAGCCTACTGGTGGACCTAATGATTCTCTAAGGAGAGAAAAAGAGCTGATATGGTAGGCCTCCTGATGATTAAGAGAGCTCCAAATACAGGTGACTGTGTAGGACACAAGGATAGTGGAGTAGGATTGTGAGATCTTGAGACTACGAGAGCGGGTGTAGGTAGTTGAGTGGAGAGAAAAGATGCTACAAGATGAGGTTTGGCTATAGGTGGCCTGAGTGGCCTATTATTTTATACCATACTCCACAGTGGTGCTTGATAAGGCTTAACAAGTGCCTCAATTTTTCCAGTATGCTCGAGAGTCGATGGGTGCACAACCACTAACGAGGCTAGATATGTTGCTGCCTCCTCCTCCTCCTCCAAGAGGTGAGGGTATTGGGAAAAGTTAGTCATGACATATTTTTCCTCCAAGTTTTTATTCTAGCTATGTATCAATTGGTCTACCAACACCATTTTGTACCATTTTCAGTCGACAGTGCTCAAGTAGAGTGCATTTTTTTGTATCGATGTATTGTTTTGATATTGATATATATATGAGATTTTGAGTCAAGTATCATGTGTACATGTCATTTTCTTCCTTTTACTTTGATGTACATGAGATGTTTTATGCTATGATTATGAGATGCAAACATGATGTGATGTATGGAGACATTTTTTATTTGAGTTGTACATGTAGTGAAATGAATTTATGGATTTATGGATTTATGAATGAAATGCATAGGTAAATAGACTAACATCTCATGTTGTGTTTCATATTTTTTCCTAACAGTGATAGGTATTCCATCGAAGAGCACAAGAGGATGAACCAAAGAAGCAAATGCTTGTGCAGGAGTGAAGAATCATGATACTTTGAAGAGACCAGCAATCCCCCATCATAGAAGACAAAAGTAGATTTGCAATCAAATTATATGCTGAACCCAGTAATGCATGTAATGCAACCCTATCCTAGATGCAACCTAAAACTAGATGCAACCCTAGGTCTAATTACCAAGCTTTGACAATTATCATCGTTGAGCGTATAGCAAAACCCCAGATGTCATACAATCTCCATAGACATTGCAATCATAGGAATATGAATAGGACATATGTTCTAGTTTTGTCAAGATGAAATGTAAGAATTCAAGGCACTAGAAGCCAAAATGACCAAAACATTTATCCCTTTTGATATATCAAGTTAACATAAGCATCAAAGCATAAATGCTAGGATGACCAGAATGTTGTTTCCATGGCAGACACACCAACATCACAAGAGATCCATCTTATGCTAAGTATTCTTTCTACAATGACCCTTGCATTCGTAACCTAAGGAGTTTGCTAGATATGCTCAGAGTGACACATTCATTCACTTAGCAAGAAAAATATCTATATTTACTATAGCATGAAGAGTTCAGTCCAACAAGCAAAGGGAAGAACCGATGTTATTGATTTATCCATATAAAAGGAGTCAAGGTACACTTGACCATCCACTATGAGATGGAGGCTCTTATAGTGGACACCCTTCTAATATGAAAATTTCAAATTATAGGAACTAAATCACAAACAAAAAGCAAAGAAAAGATCATGCCCCTAGTTATTACTTCTCTTGTAAGAATGACATCATTGAGTTGCTTGAGGAGAGATGATGAAGCAAAAGTGAAATAAACAAAGAAACACTCATCATATCCCAAACAAATTCATTGATTTTGGGTTTAGTGTTTTTGTGTTATAAGATTGATGTCAAGTGTCAATGTCTAGAACATGGATGAAAGAAATCTCTTTAGTAGGGTGACAACAATAGATAGACACAATCAGAATGACTGGTGACTAAGGTCAAAGAGGAATCTTTAAGGTGAAGAACCTAAGGAGGACTAAGTGACAGTAGATAGGCACAACTAGAATGACTAGTGATGAATGCAAGAGAGATTTTCCATAAAGGAATCTCAAAAAGTGACACAAGTGATAGTACACAGATGTAGTTGAGACAACTGGTGACTATCGCAAAAGAGATTCTATGAGGAGAATCTCAAAAAGTAGCGACTCTAGTGACATTAGACAAAAATAGTTGAAACAACTGGTGACTGTTGCGAAAAAGATTTTATGAGGAGAATTTTGAAAAGAGTGACACTAGCAACAGTAGGAAGATACAGTTGAAACAACTAGTGACTATCACCAAAGAGATTCTATGACACTGAAGGGTAGTGCCCTCGAGTTGTGACAAGACTCAATCCATTGATACATGAGCAAAAAAGTAGGAAATTAAAGTAGGAAAGAAACTATATAGGAAGCCAAAAGATGCACTACAAGATGGAGTATTGGGAACAAAAGGCGCATGTTTGCCAGGTTTTCACCTTCTTGGCAGAGCTTCTTTTTTTTTTTTTTGCTACCTTGATGCTTATTTCCAGGTTTTTTTGATCAATGTAGTTTTCTTATTTTTCAATTTTTTGTAGTTTTCTCTTTTTTGATTTTTTTTTTTGTATTATTGAGGTGCCCATTGCTAGGTTTTCACCAGGGTAATGATTTTTTTCAAGACTTTTTGCAATTTTTAGATTTTTTAAGGACATTTACATATGTACAAAGAGCTTCTGAAATCATATCAACTATAAAACTGCTTCAAGTGGAGAGTGTTGATAGGCTCCTTGAGCACTTCTCCCTTAGCTCTAAAAAGTTGGTAAGCACCAGACCCATACACTTTAGTGATTATGTAAGGACCAAGCTAGTTTGGTTCAAACTTCCCTTTTTGGACATGTTGTTGCTGATTCTTAGGATCTTCTCTTAGGATGAGATCAACCAGTTGGAAGTCATGTGGCTTAACTTTCTTATTATAGCTTCTAGACATTCACTATTGATAAGCTTGCAGATGATCACATGCCACTTGTCAACATTCATCTAGTAACAATAGCTCTTGAAGCCAAGATATTCTAAAATATTCATTAGTAATGAGGCCCTTCATAGAGATTCTCAAAGTAGGAATCTCAACTTGTATTGGAAATACAACATTCGCTCCATAAAACAAAGCTAAGGGCATTGTACCCATTGGAGTTCTGATACTTATTCTATATGCCCATAGGGCTAGATTAAACTGGAGGTGCTAGTCCCTCCCAAATTTGCTGACTATGTGATGGAGGATCTTGAGCATTGCCTTATTGGATGCCTCTACCTGGCCATTACCTTGGGGGTAGTAGATAGAAGACCAATGTTGCATGATTTTGAATCTTTTGCATAGTTCCTTGAGGTCTTCTTTTTTAAACTATCCTCCATTATCAGTAATGATGGAGGATGGTACACCATACCTACAGATGATGTAGTTTGTGATAAAAAGAGCTACAATTTTTCCATTTTCTAATGTGAGAGGTACTACCTCTACCCACTTTATGTAGTAATATGTAGCCATAATAATGAGCTTATGTCCATTTGAAAAAGATGGGTGAATCTAACCCACAAGATCGAAGGCCCATTGTTGAAATGGCCACAATGTGGTAGTGTGGTAGATGGAATCAGCTCCATGGTACTATGGTAGTGTGGTAGAAATTGATGTTCATTAGGAGATGACTCTGCATAGGTGCATCTACTACCTGATCCGCAATCACTTTTCCCTTGATAGCCTTTTGTTTAATATATTGAATGTCAAACTCGTTGAGTATCATGACCCACTTAGCCAATCTTCCTATAAGAGCTACCTTACTGAGAAAGTACTTCAATGGATCAATTTTAGCCTCTAGCCATGTAGTGTGGGCAAGCATGTAGTGTCTCAACTTTTGGGAAGAAAAGACAACTGCCAAGCAAGCTTTCTGAATGATGCTATAATTCATCTCATAAGAAATCAGCGTGCGACTCAAATAGTAAATAGATCTTTCCTTGTTATTGTTGTCCTCTTGAGCTAATAAGATTCCCATAGATGTTTCATTTGCTGAGATGTGCAAAATCAAAGGCTTCCCATAGATAGGAGGCATCGAGATTGGTGGATTAGTGAGATATTTTTTTATCTATGTCAAGCTTTTCTCACAATCTTGACTCCATTTGAATTTCACACCCTTATGTAAAGTATTTTTAAAAGGTTGTGATCTATCCACCAGCTGTGAGATGAACCTACGAATAGATTGGATTCTTCCTTGTAGACCTCTCATCTAGCTGATGTTATGGGGTGGAGGCATATCCATAATTGCTTGAACTTTCTTAGGATCCATGTTGATTCTTTTTCTAGACACAATATATCCCAATAGTTTCCCTAATGTGACACCAAATGTGCATTTCATAGGATTGAGCATGAGACTGAACTTTTCCATGTGATCTAGGATGGGTCCCAAATCTTATAGATGAGTATTGCATTTTTCACTCTTGACCAAGGTATCATCCACGTAGTCCTCCATGGTCTTATGCATCATATCATGGAAAATTGTAGTGACTACTCTCTAATAGGTAGCACCGAAATTTTTCAAGCCAAATGGCATTATGTTCCAATAGAAGGTTCCCCATGCACACGTAAAAGAAATCTTTTCCTGATCTTCTGGTGCAATTTTGATCCGATTATAACCAGAAAACACATCCATGAGTGAGTACATCTCATATCCTACTGTCATTTCCACTATCGTATCAATGTTGGGAAGTGGAAAATTATCCTTAGGACATGCTAAATTGAGATTGTGGAATTTAGTACAAACTCAAATATATTTATCATGCTTGGAGATTGGAACAATGTTGGATATCCATTTAGGATAATTGATAGCATGGATGAAACCATCTTTTAGAAGCTTCTCTAGTTCAGCTTTGATGAGAAATGCAACATGAGGATGCATTTTTTGAAGTTTTTGTTTGACTGGTTTAATGCTTGGTGTGATGGATAAATGATGCATAATGAGATCAAGATCTAGTCCTAGCATGTTAGAATATGTCCAAGAAAATTTTATCTTCTTCTCTTAGAAGAAGGCAATGAATTCCTCCCTTTCTTCTGGAGATAGTGACTATGCTAGATGTATCATATGAGGATATTCTTCTGTGCCCAGGTTGATTGGCTATGTCGGCTCTATCAATACTGATGATCTCTCTTGAAAGTGACTTGGAAGTGCATCAAATATCTCATTCACAGATGCCTTAGAGAAGTTTTCACCCTTGGGCGTGCCTTTTGATTTTACTTTTTTGGGTTCCAACACTACCATAATGTGGTTTTCACCATCAGACCTTCTATGTTTCTTCTTTTCAATTGTATTATTGAGATATTTGATGTTAGATTTAGTTATGTTGACACTTTGTTCGCTAGTGGAAGATGTTACTGGTTTGATAGCGTTCAAGTAGTAGGCAAGAGCATAGTCATTCTTGAATGTGGGGACTTCACTGGATGTATTAGGATTCTAGTCTATAAGGTTAGGATATGTGAGTGAAAGAGTAGTGGTAGGTTCGATTGCATTCATGGTATAGTCATTAAATGCTTGGACCAGCAATTCGAGACATAGAGAAACTTCATCCACAAGTGTGTTTGAATGCCTTTGAGTACTAACATCAGCAACTAAAGACTCCAAGGATCAGACCTGTCTGACCTAACCCTAGATGTTTCACCCTCTTTGAGTTGATTTTTATAGACATGAACTTGGTTAATGTCTTTATCTGTAGTTACTTCTGAAAGGGAGTCAAATTCATATTCCTTAGAATCAGTGCTGCATAGTGATAGGCTATAGAATTCCCCAACAATGATAGGGACATACTCTCCTTCATCCTCTAGATTTTTACATAAGTACTCAACATGTAATGTCTGACTAGACTCCCCCTATTTTAAATGAGCACAATGTAGATCAATATTATCTTCAAAAGAATCACTAGTACGATCCATAGTGCTGACATGTGGCATAAAGTCATCTAACTTAGTAAAGAATTTAGCAAGATCATGAGGAATAGGATAAGGATAAGGATAAGGATCCTCATCATCTAAATTTTTTTCTTGAGTATTTGACTCAGCTTGTGACTCATTTTTGGATGAACCTTCAGGCTCTAGTATGAATTTATTAGCCCTTAAATGGAAGGGAACCTTCTTAAAACCTAAACCAGATGTATCTCAGTTTCTTTGAGCTATTACTTTGATAGGATCAACTAGACCATTGTTATTGCATCCAATATGACCAATTCCCTTTATAGACAAAGTGCTTCATGAGTCTAAGACCAGGGCCATATTTCTCAAGAGTGATCTCACGAGCTTGTTCTATTAGGTCTATTGGAGTCTCTTCTTTGTAAAGCCATGCAAAAATGGCTCTATTTTTTCTTTTATCCTCTAAGGGGACTATATCCTTGACAAAAGTGCCATTATACTTGGTTTGAGGTGTCAACACAAATGGCTTCTTTGCCTCAGATGGTCGCCCATAATGACGAAGAGACTTAGGAAGAGATGTTAATGACAACATTGGTTCGATATGGTACTCACCCATGCTAGTTTCTTTTAGCTTGAATGACTGCTCAATTTTTTTCAACTTGTTATCATGGTAATTAATAGATTCCCTATAAGCAAGGACAAAATTCTTAGCAGTTTTGAGCATATTATAGGTATAGCTAGTACTAGAAGAAATAGTGACTTTAGAGCCATGAAATAGGAATTTGATGCATTGATGGTATGTGGATGGTATAGCACGCATCTCATGTATCCATGGCCTTCCTAGTAGAATGTTATGGTAATGTCAAGGACCTAACAAGTGACATCCCTTTCTACAAGACCGACACAAAGGGGTAATACCACAAGACTTAGAGAATTTCACTCAACTTTTTCATATGATTTGATAGTGATCTTGTGAAAAGGATCAATAGAGTCCTCAGAATAATTTAATTGTTTAAGTAGAGTAGTAGAGACAATGTTCAGCCTAGTGCCATTATCGATGAGTACCTGACGGACTTGTGTCTAATGTATCATGACCTTAATGTATAGAGGTTGATTATGTGGGTGACTCAATGAATTATCCTCCTCCTCAGAGGACATAAAGTAAGGTGAGGTTATGTGACCTACCATGGATTAAAATTTCTCAAGATCAAGACCTTGAGGAACATTTTCCTCAATGAGGGCTTTGTCTAGAATCTACCTATGAGCAGGCAAGATTTTAAGTAGCTCAAAGATCATGATTTAAGCATTAGTTTGTTTTAATTTATTGAGAACACTGTAGCTAGTAGCTACTAAATTTGTTGCAATTTTTGCACCTCTACCAGATGGACCAGCAAGGGTTTTATCTTTATGTTGTTCAAGATCAGGAGTAGAAGGCGCAGGGCCTTTGAGCACCAACTTGGCATGAGAACATGTAATAGTGTTGGTACAGTATTGCAAAGATGTGTTGGCTATTGTGTGGGAAGTAGGGCCTCTCAAGACAAATGGTGTCTTGGATTTATTGCTTACTTACTTTCCCTTAATGGTAATAATGTCACAGTACTCAAAATCCATAGGTTCAACCATGTTGATCACATTATTGTCATTAGAGTATGTATAGTTGACCTTGTTGTTAGGTTTTCATTTTGAGCTTTCTCCTTTTTTATAAGCTGGGAAGGGCTCTTTGAAAGCCTTGCAATCCAAGTTCTTGTTATGTTGGTCTACCACAATATCACCATCATCGATCATGTCTTGGACTTTGTAACATAGGTTTATGCAGTTGCTAGTTTTGTGTCCTTTATTTTGGTGATACTTGTAGAATGCAGTTTCATTCTACCATGGTGGGCGTGGCTGTGGATCATAAGGACGAGAGTTGTCCAATGGTGAAATGAGCTTATTTTATAACAAGGTCTTGTAAACCACATCTAAAGGTTCACCCAGAGGTGTATACTTTCATTTAGGGCATGTAGCCCATGAGTTTCTTTGTCCATTCTTAGATATTTTATTATTAGGAGGGGGTTTCTCAACATTCTTGGCCACGTTGAGACCATCTGTGAGATTAAAGGTGACATTGTCAACATCAACAACCCCATCATGTACAATTTCTTGGTTCTTGTTGATCTACCTAGGTTTGTCCTTGTTAGAGGTGGATCCTTGTTTTGTGTCCTTCTAAAGTGTATGTTTTCCCTTCTTGACCATGAATTCCTCTATGTGGATAGCTTATGTGACCATGTCTTCGAAGGTACGTGGACCTTGAAGTTGGACTCTATACCCAAAATCAGGTAGGAGATTATTAGTGAAGATGTCAAGCTTTTCCATTTTAGGAATATTACGTGAATACTTAGTGTAAATTTGTCTCCACCTCTAAAGGAATGTGAGGAAAGGTTCCCCAGCCTTCTACTTAAGGTTAAATAAATCTTGAAAATTAATAGGGTGTTGACTATTATGAGAATACTATTGGACAAACAAGTTGGCAATTTCATCAAACATCTTGATACCAGGAAGCAAGTGTGAAAACCACTCCATAGCCTGACCACCTAGACTTCTTGGGAATAAATGCATGAGATATGTTTGATTATGCATAAATTCCATAGACAAGGCACCAAATTCCTATAAGTGATCTTGAGGATTGGTGGTTCCAAATTATTTATCATACTTAGGTAGCTCTACTCCTCTTAGAAAAGGAGGCACATCTATGCTCTTGTCAAATGGAAATGGATAAAGAGCGTCTAAGAAGTGTGTTTTCATGGGTTTATCTTTATCATGCATCATCTAAGCTAGTTGGTATTGCATGATTTTCAATTCTTTTTGGAGTTTGGAAGGCTCAGCTTCCTGTTCAAGCATGATGATGGTTTCCACATTGAAATGATGAGGTAGCTTAGCTCCCTCTTGGGCAAGTTTGAGAAAGTATTTTTCTTTCTCTTCATTGAGTAGGATTTCCATGACCTTCTGAAAGCTTTTGTCTTTATGACACTTTGCTATATGTTCAGGAAGTATTTCCACCTCTTCCCGTTCCTCATCTATGTCATGGTCTTTTTCTTTGTCATTCCTAGGTTGGTCTTGGTGTCTACTGTAATTACCATGTTCAGGTTCATAATCAGCCATTGTAGGAATGTGTTTAGTTTCAATATGTTATGATTAGAAAAGTCCTTTGAAAAAGAATTCAAAAGTTTTTTTTAGAGATGTGGGACCTCTACTAGCCTCAAGATCCTCTTGATGCAATGGGTTCCTGGTTTATTGTAAGTTTATGGAGAAAGTATGTTGGACTCAAGGTGATCTGATGGGTGAGGAAAATTGTGAAGATTCCTCACTAGTTGAACTAGACACAGACCATGTAAAAAAAGGAAGGTGACCTCTACCATGATTATGAGCCCTAGCTTGACCTCACCTAAGTCTAAGGGGATAAAACACGTTTCCACTTCTTGTTGTGATAGTCATAGACAAGGACAAGAAGCAAAGCCCAAGATAAGGATCACACTAAAATGTAGTCTCAAAAAGCAAAAGGAAGAGTGTTGTATACTAAGGTATGAGTAGTCTGAGTGAAGGCTAGAACAACATAAGATTATGACTATTGTAACACAAAGTATAACAAATACTAGAGGATGAAAACAAGACAACTAAGAGATGAGACTAGTTAAAGTATAGACCTAAAGTCATCATCTAAGAAAAATGCCATTGTTTGGGACTGTTGACAAATAGAGAAGAAGTAAACTAATGTAGTAGGCAGACTAGACACAGAGTGCAAATAGCTTTAGTAGTCAATTGGGTAGTTTTGACTCAAGATCTCATGCAAAGATCCTCTGGGAGGCATGCAATAAAGTACACAAGCACAAGTGAAATCTCAAAACTACAACTAAAGGTTTTTACTTGAATTCCATTCATAAATATCCCCAGTGGCTTTGCAAGTGGAGTTGAGACCAGCAGCCCACACCAACATCTGAAAGTGCACACACTTGCTTAGCAAGACTAGGGTCGACGCCAACTAATGCATCAAACAGAGCCTCCTCTTGATATGCGATATCAAGAATGAAGGAGATGAAATTAATATGGCTTCAGAGTCTTTCACTTTACAAAGCTTCTTTATTATAGTGAGTTGGAATCTCTAGCGAAAGGAATGTGCTCACTTGGGTCATTCCTGGAGGTTGGATCACTCCTGCAAGCCCTCTAAAGGATTAACTCAGATTGGTGGTTTGAACATAAGGGTCAAAGTTTTTGATTTCCCTCAAGGGGAAAGAGCACACTCCTCTACCTTATTTTCTCACCAAAACATGTAGAACACATTAATCACTAACTTAGCTTAATCAATCTAGACTCATCCTTTCTAAAGATTTTGATCCCCTAAAAGGAAATCATAATCTCATCATAGAAGAGGGTTCGTACTAGAGAACCACTAAGTTGCTTGCGTCCCTCAGATGCCATTTTTTAGGGGCTTCTAGGTTTTTGATTCACCCTTGGTAATGGCCTCAAAGTGGTGAAGAACATAGTCCCCTATTCCTCTGTCTTACACCCTACGATGTTCACAAGCTCTAATTAGACTATGTTTAGAAAGCAAGAAAAAGATATATTATTTTAGTGGGTTTTAAGATTGGTCTTCGACAATCAGATATTTGACAACGTCCTATAAACACACAGTAAGTTTATATTTTAAAATTTTGTGTAAAGGAGTCTTCATCAAACATCCTGTAGACAACTGTTAGGCTGTAGAAAATCAAAAAAATCGAAATGAAGATGGTTCAGAGAAAACACATTAGTGAAAAATGATAAACAACATATTGAAAAGCTATATCTTAACTATGTTGTTTCAAGATTTCATGTGAAATCTTGTGCAGGTCTGCATAATAGGGCACTTTTTCACATAAGAAAGTGGAGAGAGGTGTGTGAAACCCTCAAATCTTCGCATGAAAATTAAATTTTCCACACGAAAAATCTAGAAGATTGTACAGAAAAGTATGACAGAATGATGAAAATATAAAAAAGCTTAAATATATGAGGCCAAAAAATTTGTTTTCCTCTGCCCCACGGTGAGCACCAGAAATCTATACATGAAAATGTGACCTCAGATATTTTACCTACACTTCAACATGGTCATTATATGTGGATTCATCCTGGAATAAACATGGAGTCATTTATCCAAGAGGCCCAAACATGTGACTTGTTTCCTTCTAACTAGAACGATTTTTCCTATTGTGCTCTCAAATCAAGGAGCAAGCAACCAGACCTTTCTAGAATGAAGGATTTATGTAGAGCATGATTATGTAATTAATATATATGAAGTGCAAGCATTAATATAAGAAAATACAAGATATTAAACTAAGTGTATGCATTCTTAATCTAAAATGAGAGTTTAAAATGATAGCAATATGAAATCTAGAAAGAAAATGAGTACTTAGTTTGACAACAATTCAATACAATTTGAATTCTAAACTCTATAATGAGAGATTGGGAGTCCCTTAAATAGAATCCAAGAAGTGATCAAAGGTCAAGATCTATTTGGATGGACGGTTAAGATCAAAGAGAAGATTCAGTTAAAATGGAAACTTCCTTGTGCAAGTGAAGTTAATTTTTTCAAATCCGAGTGTGATGAGTAGTTGACTAAGCTTTTCATAAGTGTGAGAACAAGTTAACTAAATTAATTCTAATTCAAGAGATAATTCACTCAGAGTTTCCATTTTGGAATTGAAGAGACGATTTTGAAGATATTATTTAATTTAATAAAGTGAGATATGACCTCATAACTGCCTTTTTCATTTAATTGAATAACCTCATTCAATTAATTAAAGTGAGCATAATTATTAAATTAAATATTTTTAATTCCTTAGTACATTAGCCTTAGGATATAATTTGATTTAATTCAAGTATAAACACTTCAAATTAAATTAACTCTTAATCAATAGGTTTTATGTGACTAATTCAAATTAATACTTTAGGAATTAAATAAGTAGTTTGATTAGTGCAAATTAGGGTTTTTTACATTTGACAATTATGCAGTGTTAGAGTAATTATTCAAAAAATCTATTTCATGTGTGCTCCAACTGCTACTAGCTTATATATATATATATATATATATATATATATATATATATATATATAATGTTGAGAGTTTCTTGAGGCACCTATTTTAATTTAAATCCTATGGTTTTTTTTGTGTCGGATAGGATTTGAATTAAAATTAGTACCTCAAGAAGGATGACTCTCAACATTATATATATGTATGTATGTATACATACATACATACATACATACATACATACATATGTATGTATGTATGTATGTATGTATGTATGTATGTATGTATGTATATGTATGTATGTATGTATGTATGTATTAATATATACAACTTAATTCCTTAAGTTATATATTGGTTCTTCCTAATTTTTATATTACAAAACCATTATTGTGTGTGAATTATAAATCTAAACCAAATTGAACACTAACAAACAAATACAATTGATCCTTAAACTAAACTAAAGTAATTCCTAAACAAACTTTTGCCTTAAGTATATCATGAGACTAAAGTGGATAACCATTGATCTATCATTTTGCATGTTGCTTAACGATAGTAATTCTTTCAAATTCCTCTCTTCAAAGCTAATCCAAGGATCAACTCTAAGAGTCCAAGCAATCTTGTGACCTACTAGAATCTGCTCAATTGAAGATAAATGCAAATTTTCATGAGGAGCCTTTGCTAGTTCAACAACTTCAAATAAGATGTAGAATTTGCTTAGTATAAAAAAGAATAAAACAAACACAAAAAGAACTATGTTTTTCTATTTTTCTAATTTTTAATGAATGCAATATAACAATGCAACTATATGAATTCCAAATCTAACCAAGCATTTGTGAAAGAAAATAGTGAAGATAGGGTGACAAGAAGTTTAAGAAAAAAAAATGAAAAGTAAATCCTAATGGGCATAAACTATAAAAACAACACATCTACAAGTTAAGCTTTTGAAAAGATCAGTAGGTAACCAATAAAAGTAGGAGCTACACTTCCTTAATTCCACTGATGCAATTGTCAATGGGGAATTTAGTAACCATAAGATGTTTCACTTTTCATCAAATGGAAAGGCCACAGAAAGTGCGCTCATGTGAGACAAAAAGCTATGTAGAAACAGGATGATGATCTCTTCTCAAACTAAGTACGTCAATGGAATTCATAAAATCATAGCGAGCACCAAAATTAAAAGATCACACGACCAGAAACAACATAATAAACTTTTGGCTCAATTAAATTCCATGAACATACATTCAAAAAATATAACACACTTAGGCAAAAATCACTACACTCCAAATGCAAGCACCAAAAGCATATATTATTGCAAAATAATGGTGGCCTAGAATACATGTTACATTCCTGAATTTATAAGAAATCTTTTTCTCAATTTGTGTTGAGAGTGAGTAATATCTTTATGCAATCATATGCTTCTAAACTAATAAAACAAATCTATTTATGTACAAACTAACTATCAAACTAGTGCTTAGTAGGACTCCATCCATATTTATATAACTAATTGGATGCATGAGCCTTTAAATGTCATAAAACAAAGAAAGCATGAAAGAATAAGAAAGAGAAAGCCTTCAATTGATGTAGAAGTGACTGAAAGTGGAAAAAATAGAAGCTCCATCTCCACTAGTCTTCCATAGGCATTCAACTAACATTAGAATGCATTGCAGATGCATGGAAAGCTCTAAATTTAAAACTGGTAGTTAACCAACAGTGCACCTCTGAAAATCTTCCAAAACACTATTGAAAAAGTGCACCTGTGCACTAGCACACCTAGTGCAACTGGCACACTAGCACACCTCAGAGGTAGACTCCAAAAATACAAAATTTCACTAAGTGTCAAAATTGAAATTTTGGCTTTTGAGTTTTGTTTCCCTTTATACCAAAGCTATTTCTGGGTATTTTCCCTTGAATTTATTAATTATCTCAGTGACTTGAGCTGCATCTAGCAATTCTAAGGTGTTATATTTGTCTTTCACCTTCTACTTATAGTTGCTTCCAAAATTTTCTCTTGGGCTTGCTCCTTGAGCCTATGAATCTCTACATGTAATGTTTCCATTAATTTATTCCCATCTATAATATTTTCAATCCAATCATCTATTTTATCTAACTCCTCAGCTATATATACATCCATCAACATCTGATACCATTGGCCTTTAATTTCCTATAATGCCTACAACTCTTTTCCTGAGGTATGTGTATATGAGAAATACTAAACTAAGAAATCAAAAACATTTACAAACTTGTTAAACATAACATAAAGTGAGACAAGGAGGATGAAGTGTGGTCATTGTTCTTCCCATGCTGTTAGTTTGGCTAGCAGTTGTTGGTGTTGTTGTTGTTGGTTTGGATAGGTGCTTTTCCAAGATTTTGGTTGTTGTGAGGAGGAAAAGCATTTTGATAGATCTGTAAGCCTACATTGGGAGAGGTTTGGGCACCAACAATGATTTCTTTCCGATCAATAAGGTCCTACACATAATCTTTCAATTTCATGCATCTGAGGGTGGTTTGACCTTTTACCCTATGAAATTTGCAGTAGTCATTGTCTTTGTACCATGAAGCTTTGGATTGGCCTGGGTCAATTTGCTAGGTAGGAGGAAATTTAATGAGGTTTTCCTTAGCCAATTTCTCAAAAATGACATCCAATGGCTCACCAAGGGGTGTATAGTTTCTAGGTGCAGGTTGGAACTTGGGCTTTGGTCCTGTAGCTACATTGATGGCATTAGCTTGATTGCTAGACCCCTGAAAGTTAGGCCTTGGATTGTGGCTTTGATAGCTTTGGTGATTCTGCTGTTGGTTGTTGATAGCTTGTTGATTGTTTGGTTGATACAGTTGGTTGGACTGATTTTGGGAAGGACAAACAATATTCACATGTCTCATATCGGTAACCCCATCTGTTGTAACGTGCTTGTTTTTGTTCCAATACCTAGACTTGTCATTGGAATATGATTGATTTTGGTTGGTTTATTTGTAAATCTTAACCACACCATCTTTAATGAGTCCTTGTTCAAGGATCATTCCTTTCTCCTTGATATCTTTGTAGGTCTACAAATAGTTCATGGTCATGTGGTTAACCAAGCTAGGATGGGCATTATCAATGAACATTTTCACCAAATGGTGCTCTGGCAAGGTGCAAGATATGCGGGTGGTAAGGGTTTGCCACCTTTGCAGATATTCAGGAAGGCTTTCTCTACCTTTTTGCTTAGTGTGGACAAGATCAACTACTGATAGCTTTGTTTCAACAAGATAGGCATATTGGGCTACAAATGCCTTAGACAATTCAGAAAAGTTTTTAATTGTGCCATATGGGATTATATAAAATCATTCAAGAGCTGGTCCAGCCAAGCTTTTGGGAAAGAGGTGCAAGAGGAAGACGTCACCGTATGCCACTTCTTGGCAGTGCATGTAAAATTATTAGATATGTGTGACAGGGTCTCCTTTTCCTCTGAATTTGTCAAACTTGGGTATCTCAAAGTGTTTGGGAAATGGTGTCATGGTAATGGCTCTGTCAAATGGGTAAGGACACACATTCTCAAACTTGAAGATTTTTGGATCATTTCCCTCCTGGATGTTCTTCAAAGCTGTCTTCATGGCTTCCCATTCTAAATTAATGGGTGATGGTTGGGGTGCCCCCAATGTAGGAATGCTCTAAGGTAGGTATGTGCTAGATGGGGCAATGGAACATGGATGGCTTTGAGGTATGGGCTGGTAGGGATTGTACATGGTTTGGGAAACTGAATGGTGGATGATGGATTGTTGAGGTGGAGGTGGCACATATTCCTACATGTGTTGTGAGGCTTGCTGCTAGTATGGGATTTGAGGTTGGGATTGAGGAACATAAGCTGGCTATGGGATAAATGGATTTTTTTGTGGAGGGAAGGTGTAAGACAGTTGTGAAGCTTGGGGAAAGGATCGAGGAGCTTGTGGAATGTGACTTTGGATTTGAGGAGTTTGACCAATATATGTGGGTTGTGCCCCCATTTGGGAAGGTATCTGCATGGAAAAAGAGGCCAAGGATTTAGTGGTTGGTGGTGGTGGATTTCATCCTAGAAGTGGCATAGAAAAATAGTTGGTGATAGGAGGTAATGGATTAGTTGGTGGTGGGAATTGAAAGCTTGGGAATTGAACTGATGGGGTTTGATAGCTAGGTGGCTGGATTTGAAAGCTTGGTAGAGTGGTGGTAGGAGTTTGGGTCACTTGAGAGCTTGGCAGAACATTGGTATTAGCTTGTGGGGTTTGATAGCTTTGTGGAGTGAGGGTAGTAGCTTGTGGATTTGTGGCTGATGGCACTGAGCTCCAAGGACCTAGTGGAAATGATGGAATTGTGTTCTGAGCTAAGGTAAACAAGCTGGGGGTGATGAAGGGTTGATTACTTGGCCCCATGGGTGGCATCCCTGTTGTATATTGCTAAGGTTGGCCAAAGATGCTAGCACTGATTTGGGAGATGGGTGGATTTGGAAGGTTGGGTTGGAGAGCAGTGGCAGCAATAGTGAAGGGAGTTAATGGTGAGGTGTTTTGAGCAAAGATAGTTTGGAGTGGTGAGGTATGAACCAACAATGGAGTGGTAGTGGTTGGATTGGCTTGTGGAATGGAGATTTCAAGTTGGGTGGAGGATGGTATGTTTGGGTCTGTTGGATCAAAAGGATTGGCTTGAGGCTCTTCTTTTGGCACATATTGAGGATAATTTGAATCATAAGAACCGATGGGTGGTGGTAGTTGCCCAAACAATGGGTGAGATGGATCTGATAATGGAGGAGGTCTTCCAAAGTCAAAGGCTCCTATATTGTCCCTTCGAAAGTTAGCCATGATTGTTTCTTTTTTCTTGTCTATAATGGCGTTCACCAATACTGCATTTCCTGGTTGGTTCATGAAAGCTTCAATGTCAGTAGGTGATGGTATAGTGTTCTCTGGGCTGAAGGATGGTTGAGTGCTCAAGGGGAGCAATGTTTTTTGATCTAAATGATAGGTCTCCATTGTTTCCTTCTTCTTCTTGGCTAAGCGAGTGACGAGTGGCATGAAAATGCTCCTAGGGGTGAGATGCAACAATACTGATGGATGCAAAGGGGAAAGGCTTTTCTAAATGATTTTCTAGGCTGAGGCAAAGCTATATGACAAACCTAAGGAGGATTGGATTGGGGATTCTAACTTCAAATATATGTTGCCAAAGTATGAAAGGTATGCTTTCCTATGTGCAAGCTTGGTGGTGATTGTGTCAACTTAAGGATAGACTGATGATCCTACAAGAAAAACACAAGATTGATCACTTGTGGATCCCAACCTTTTCCTTAAGGTGATGAGGGATGAAAAGTGACAAAGCTAGATTACCCTAGATAAAGCTCTGTCAAAGGGATAACCTTGGTGAGGCTGGTAGATTTGCAAGATGGTAGGAATGACAGACTTTTGGCAAGGTGACAACAATTCTAAAGGCTTGGGTGTGAGGTTTAGACTTTTGGAATTGGTTTGGTTCTATGGAAAAGATCTAAATGAGATGGCAAACTAAAATGCTTAAGGGGATGACCAAGGATGGTTGGCTTACCTACAAAGATAACTCTAATTCGAAAATGAAGCTTATGCAAGAAGATGTGGAGAAACAAGGGGGTCTAATCATAGAAATCATGTCTAGTTGGTAAGGCATAAGCATGGTTAACTCCTAGATGTCTGCTAAATTTGATAGTGTGATCTAACTAGGCCTCTTGACGAGCTTCGTCGACAGCTTTGTCTTCTACTTTGTGGAGTTTGGCAATTTGAGGGCTTGGTGTTATTTCATTTTTCTTGGCTGAAATTTCTTGGTATACCTGAGATGGCTTGAGTTTGGCTTTGTGAAACTTCTGTTTGGATTTGGGTTGTTTTGACATAAATTCTTGAATCTGCTTGGCTTTGAGAGATCTTGGTTACTTAGTTGCTCAACTTCTGAAATAGGTAGTGACTATGCTAAGTGTGCCCTAAGCTAGGGTTGACCAAGTTTGGCAAACATTCATTCAATAAGTAAAAGATCAAGCAATAGATAGGAACAATCAGATAGAAGTTTGTGATTCTTAGAATGTCATACTTGTGACAAGGAGTGTGTATGATTTTACAAATGTTTTGAGTAGTCACCTCAAACACATTAACATCCTAGATGGTTGTCTACAAGGCTGACAGTTGGTTTAGCTAGGGAGTCCTCGATATACTCAAGGTACGTGAGGCCCAAGTCTATAGATGAAACAAAAAAGATGTCACACAGCCGAGAGGAGCGGTAACCCACTTCTCCTCTTTCACTACACAAGGGTATAGAGTTCCTTGAGGCTTAGCCCGAGTGACAAAATTTTGATCCCAAGAGAGGTGTCTTTGGATTCACCTCCCGATCTTTATACTACACTAGAATGCTGGAGTTGAGGTCATCCCAAGGGGAGATGAAATCCCTAAGTAGGCCTCCTAAAACTTAAACAAAATTTTGGATCCTAATCTTATGCACCCAAGATGGCCTCGAAAGATGACAAGGGGAGAGAAGACTTAGATGATCTTGGGTCAAAAGATAGAGTTCTTTCACCAACTGATTCTTAGATTGTCTGATCTATTGAAAACACAAGTGATTAAGATGCAAAGGTTCAATTCCAATTTGAAATGCACCAACAAAAGAGAAGTGATCAAAGAATGAATACACCAAGAAGATTTAGGGTCAATGAAAAGTAAACTCGCGCACCCAGAGGCCCTCCATGTCAAGTATCAATTGATTTTCTTTAAGAAATTCAAGATTGAGTGTGAGCTTGTTTTAAGCCCAAAACAAAGATGTGTGTAAAGCTCGATTTCAAGCGCATGCCCAGAGGCCCTCCACGTCAAGATTTGTTCAATTTTTATGCCCAAATGAAGTGTTAGCAAAACTAACGTGTATTCAAGAAATTTTCTATCTTAGGAAAATGCTCAAAGATTAAGTAAGTTGATTTGATTTATGGAACACTTAACATCTTTTTAGGTGGACCCATCCGTATATGGCGCTGATATTGCAACCAATGGTTAGAATGATGGGTGATTAAAAAAGTTGAGTCCAAGAAAATTGACTCAAATCACCTTTGTGTGCTTTTCTAACTTAGAAAAATTGTGAAAACAAGAAGTTAGATTCTTTTTAAACTCTCCACAAAAAATCAAAGTATGCAAGAAGGAAAGATTGGATTTGTTCAATTTTATGCCCAAAATTGAAGTGTTGATTTGTTTTGTGTTTAAACATGCATGTTCATTTTTCTTAAGTTTTAACCCTGCAAGATAAATACAAGGATAATGACAATGACTAAATTAGATAGCATTCCCGTAGAGAAAATGTAGGAAAACACATTTCTGCTAGGGTAGCATTCCCGCAAAAGGGGTTCACGATCCCGCTGGAGTTTGATTTCATGGGGACACGTTCTCGCAGGCTTATCAAGGCATGGGAATGCCAGAGAAAAATTGGTAAAAATAAAAACAAAAACCAGGGAGCTCATTTTGAATAGAGCGATCCTATTGGTTTATGGTTTTTACAACTTTCCCACAACGCGAGAATGATAATCTCGCGAATGATAAAATTTTACAATTTTTAAACAATAGTTTTAAAAAAAATAAACTTTATGCAAGCGGGAATGATGATCCCGCAGGTAGGAGGTGCATTCCCGCAAGCAAGAATGACGATCTTGCTATTGATGAGGCGTGTTCCTGCTAAGATATTGGCCGGCGGGGATGCAGAGAAGATTTATAGGACATGTGGCAGCTGTCTAGTGATAAATTGTGAACACGTTACCGTGGGTTTGCATTCCCGCTAGCAAATGACCACATTCCTGTGTCGCGAGATCACGTTCTTGGGGTCACGGGTTCACAAAAAAAGGCTAATTTTTGAAGTCTCAAAAATGAAAACTGCTTATATGGTCAGAAACACAATTTTGAAAGAGGAACATGCGTACCTGCAAAAATATCAGCAAAGCTTTTGCAAAAACACACAAGCAAACCACGTTAGATTTGGTTAGTTTATCATAACAAAAAAAACCAAAAATATGACTAGATAGACCCAAATGTGGGGTCCCATCAGGTGTGCCAAAATGCATATGAGAAATAAGCATGCAAGAAATACTAAACTAAGAAATCAAAAGCATTTACAAACTTGTTAAACATAACATAAAGTGAGACAAAGAGGAAAAAACTCAAATGAGAATATGAGCCATTAAGGGGCTCTCTCAATGAGTTTGTTCTCTTGTTTTAGGGATGAGTCTATTTGATAGATTTGGTATGTATGCTCAAACTTTCTCTATGCTTCAATGGAGATGGATTTGGAATTTTTGATGTGAGCAAATGAGATTGGTAAAATGGCTTCTCAAAAGGGCATTATAACTTTAACTTAAGGATTGTGATGAAATGGCTTGGGAGGGGATTCAATTTATAGGCTAAGGGCTTGAGGGATGGAGGGCTAAGATGCAAGGATGAGGAAATGGTTAAGGAGGGCTAGGATGCACTCAAAGGGGAGCACATGGATTGTGCTTGTTTAGCACCAATCAGGGAGTGACACATGTCACAGGGTGAGTGGATGGAAGAAAGGGAAAAGATGAGTCAACAAAGGAGGCTCAAGCCTTTAAATGACCCTCATGATAGTTTGTAAGAGCTTTTAAGGACATGAAAGAGCATTGAAGGCTTTGTGGGCTTCATAAAGTTTTGTGGTTGGGATATTTTGAGGGAGGAGACTTTGGTTTGGCTTAGGAAAGTCTTAAGCTCACTTAGGGAATGTGACAAGGTTTGGGGGGGGGGGGGGGAGATTAGGCTTGTGTTAGGATTAGATTAGGGATGTTAGAGATATTCAAGTGGATGGCATTCATGAGGGTGGGTGAGTTAGTGGCTAAGCTTAGTTAGTATGGGTGGATGGGGTGGATTAGGCTAAATGGAGGGTTAGGGATAGGTTAGGGGTTATTAGATTTGAGGGCTTTATTTATCAAATAGACTTATTTAATAAATGGATATTTTGGAATTAGATAGGAGAATAGGATTAATTGATAAATAATGGGTTATTTGAGTTATCAATTAGGACTATAGGTGATTAACTAAATTAATCAGCTAGGGGATGGCAAAGGATTAATTAAATAGGAATTTAATTAATGATGCCTTTAGAGATAACTAAATAGGATTACCGACACAGTGTAATTAGATTTAGGTGTCTACAATATGTACTTCATCCATTAGACCAAAATCTTGATTCAAAATAGCTACTAGCTTGTCCACATTCTCCTGCATAACATGTAATAAGTTTAGATTTCCTTGAATAATCAATACACCTTTCTCCTCAGAACTTTCCTTCTACTATTGAGAAGCTCTCAAAAATGGATCATGGTTGACCGTCCCCTTATCTCTTTTCTCCAATGTTGCATTTAAAGTCTCCTCAGGATATTCAGAGTCACGAGGACCAACAACTTTGCTTAAATATCCCTTTAGGATCTCATTTTTCCGCCAAAGTGTTATCAATTCTACCCCATCTTGTTCTAAGATCTTGAATACCTCCTCCATTCCTATTGTTACCATAAGCTTCATAGTATCCAAAGTAGTCTTTCCAAGCATGACCTCCTTAATCTAATAATCTTGTGGAGTGAATTATTTGAACAATTGAATACATTAGAGGGATAGCCATGTGTGCAAACAAGTCCTAGTTGTTATCACTCACTAATACATTTGGTACCAAATTGCGACGGCAGTGCCGTTACAATTTTTTTGTCACAACCTTGTCGTCATCACAATTGCGATGGTAGACCATCGCAATTGCGACGATGACAAGGTTGTGATGGAAAAACTACAACGGCACTACTGTAGCAATTTGGTACCAAATGTATTAGTGACTCATAATGAAGGATAATACATGAGAATCCTTTGGAGGTGAATAAGGCTTCCTTAGGACTCAAATTAATCCTATCCTATCTTCCTCCTCTGAAGTGAATTGTTGTTTCTTATTTCTTATTACTTCTTTCCTTAGCCTCCTTGGGATATGTTATACTAGGGATTTTCCTTTTGAGGATGAAGGTGTTAGCTCATATATGCCCTTTCCCTTATCACTCCTTTCTGGGCTCTTCTCCTTCTATGAGATATTTACACTAGGAGTTCCTATATCAGTAGAATCCATAGTCCTCAACTTGGTTTCTTGGGAAGTCTACTAAGGCTATTCACTTATCTACCCTTCTTTTGACACTTCCTTGATGGATACTTGTTGTGTCTCATCCCCTTGTACTTATTCTTCTTCATTATTTAGGGGAAGAGGAGTAGTTGATCCCTTATCTACAAAAAATATGACTTGCATTGGGGATGGTGGCACAATCTTTGGTCCTTGTGGTTTGGGTGACTGCCAACTCCAATCCTCCTATTGATGTTGATTTTTTAGAGTATCTCTTATTTTATCTCTGACCAATTCAATAATGATGGGCATAACATCAAAAATGACATCTTAAAGATATCAGTGCTCTCAAAATCCTTCTCATCTATACATTGTTCCATCTCATCTTCTAATGTGGCAATTTGAATGGATTGCTCAAGAATAGATGGTGGTGTGATTGTGGATCTTCTTCTTCATTCTTCTTTTTTGGCTCTAGCAAGCCAAGTTCTCGACTTCAAAGGTAAATTATCCTCTTCACCCTCATCATCATCTTCTTTTTCTTCTACTAGAATATGTTCGACGATTGATGGGAAAGGAATCACTTTCTTGATCACCTTTTGCCTCCTCTTTACCAGAGTCTTAATCTTCCTTTTCTTCTTAGGTGTAGAGGAGGAGGCTTGTACCTACTACTAAGGTATTTTATGGATTTCCACTTCCATCTCCTCCTTGTCCTTTCTCTCTCAGTAGGTAGCACTTAAGGATTATCTTGGGTCTAAGTAGTTTAAACATTTTCTAACCCTTGTACATTCTCTTCTCCAATTTGTGCAGGTGCCTAAATTTTTCCCTCTTCTGGTTTAGCTTGTTGAGGAGAATTCCTCTTCCTTTTTCCTTTACCTTTACCCTTCTAAGCCTAATAATACCCAACTGGTCCATCAAGTTGGTGCACTATTTCTAGTCTTATTGGTGATTAGACTGTAAATGTATTCACTGTGACCTTTGTTCATCGACCTTTAGCTAGGCAAGCTTGAGCATGGAAAATTAGTATTTTAGGAATTTTCTCAAGTTTGGAAAGCCTTTTGATCCAATTATTTGTCAACTTGATGATGTGACTTTCCCTATTGTTAATGTTTGTGCTCTCTTCTTTATGAATCTTAGCATTCATAATAGGTCGGTCACCAATCTTATCCTTGTTGAATAATGGATCAAGCAACTCCTTTGTGTCTTATTGCACAATCTTCAATGGAATCTTTATCGTCAAAGCCTTCTCTGCTAGATACAAAGTCATCCTACAATAATCATTTATTTAGACATTGTAGTTGTTTGTTGCATTCATCCAGTGATCTTCATGCTAAAATGTTTTACCAGCTAATTGTTGTACTCTCCCAATGTTATCAAAATACAGCTGAGAAGAGTTATACTCATCCAAGGGATATTGATCCCATTCACATTCAAAAGTAGGAATGTCTTGCCTTTGATCCACCTAGAAAGGTCCTATAGTCATAGCCGCCATCCAATATATTTTGTGTTTCTTTCTAACTCTGTCATTTGCAGACAAGAGTTATCGAGAGATCTCTAGGAGAATAAGTCTGTCACTAGGATACCTAGGGAGCTTGTTAGGGTTGATAGTCATACCCGCTACCCTCAAATATGCAGATGTTCAAAACTAGATATAATAAGCTACCTCCTTTGATATTCCCTTCACATAATCCCCTTCTATGAATTAGATTATTATGAATATCAAAGCATCATTTAAAATACTATATTCCTTGCTTTTTTCTGAAAGCCTCTTCTTTACCAATTGAGGATACACAATGTAAGGCCATGCATTTGCATCCTACATGCTACCCCTCTTACAAAGCCTTGGATAATCTGTGGCTCTTGTGGCTAACAAGTACACCAAGTATGATGCTATGTAAAATTTCCTATCTTTCTTCACTACCACTAGCTGCTCACCCAAATTCTCATTAAGATTAGAAGACCAATCAAGTGGCATCTCTGCTTTCTTTATTGTCTCAATAAAGTGTACCATGAAAATGTTTAGTTGTCCAGCTGTCGAAAAACCCATAACTCTACTCAAGAGCATGATCAAATATCCAATGTCTTCCTTCATGTATCCTCATGTCATGTCTACTTTTCCCACTTTCTTTCCTAGAGGAGTCATCTCTATAAGGTATGAAGACTGGATGATCTCAAAAGCTTCATCAATATGTTCCCTATACCATGCCTCCACTTGTTGATAGTTTAATTCAATGAATTGATCCACCCTTGGGAGATGGAACACTTTTTCAATGTTCTTAGGTTAGAGATCCAAGATGACCTCTCTAGTTATTCTCTTCACTACCCTTTCTTAAAGAACATAATGCTCTGCAAGTGTCATAATTAGCTCTGAGGATTGTACTGACACTAGGTGTGATGCTACTCTAACAAGTCCTAAATAGGTCAATGCAGATATCATCTTAGATCCTTTTGTGGGTTGGTTGCAAAGTGTCAATAATGAACCCAAATCATGTGACCTATATCTATGTCCAGGATCTCTAAGTACTCATCCTAAAATCGTGATTTTGTCAGAATGCCCTAAAACTTGAATATCATGGGCTTTGGTACCATCTTTTCAGTAAGGGAGGATGATGAAGATGCCATTGAATCTACACAAAAAGAAAGTATATTAGTTTAGAATTAAAGAGAAAATGATTAAATTTAACCCTAGTACTTACTCAAATGAAACCCTAAAAAACTAGACCACTCAAAAACACAAAATACCTAATTTTTAACCCTAAATGCAAAAAGGGTGCACCAGTCACATCTGAAAGGTGCACTATTTTTTGGCATATTTTATAAAGATATGGAGCACATTAGCACACCTAATGGTGATTTACTTAGGCTCTTTTAAAGTGCTCTTAAGGGTGCATTATGAATTAAGATGCACATTAGTGCACCTAATTAGGTGCACTGATGCACACCTTAATTCTCATGTTTGTTTAGAGTTTTAAAAAAAAAATTTAACAAAATTAGGTGCGTAGTAGCGCACCTAATTAGGTGTGCTACTACACACCTTGTCTTTTGTTGTTAATGCTTCAAGAGGAGAAAATAAGGTGCATAGCTGCATATCTTACTTTTGTGTTTCTAACTTAGTTTTTTTTTGTCTTGTAGGTGCTAAATGGGAAGAAGGCGCACCTAGACAGGTGGGGATGTGGCACAATGAAGCTTTGAGAAGGTAAGTGAAGGAAGATGGTGAGGAGAGGGGGTAGGGGGAATTTAAATAGACCTAAGCACCTTTGGGTGCTGCCCAGCTATGCTGCTACGCATCTGCACATCACCCAAGGGTGAATAGCTCTCCCTTATGCAATTTGGCACATTAGTGCACTGGTTGAGGTGCACTGGTGTGCCTCACTTTTTGTAAAACAAGCCTATTTCCTAAGAAACTCTGATTTTTGGCAATTGGGTTTTCCACTTAGTACCCAAACATGAATTAGGACACTAGATAAAACCTCCAAATTGGCCTTGTCCCTAGACTAGTGCTCCAGAGAGCTGAAAAATAAAGTAGGGGGTCCCCATTTCTAATCACAAATGGGGCATATATAGTGAGGCCACAAAAAATAGTGCTCAATGTGTGTTTAGTGTATCCATTTCCTTCGACATCTCAGGATGTAGTCTATCAAAAAAAAATTAACAACATGGAAACAATTTTTTTCCCTATCCAGTCCATTTATCGAAAATCTTAACAAAAGTTGTTTATTGATCCTTTGTCTGACCAGATAAGATAATCAGTTATGAGGGCTCTTGGTGGGTTGTCACTTTTCATTTGTAAGTATTAGGCAATCTTTTGAATATTTGATCTACATAGCTCGTAATGTCACCATTTGATTCTTTGATGAAGCAATGTCTTGGTACTAAATAGCTTGTTTAGAGAGCATATCCATATAATTGGACTACCTTTTTGAGACTTTGTAGAATACTTCTTTCTTAAAACCATTCTTTTTTTGTCTTTCTATATCCTAGCCACACTTAGACTATGTGGCCAAGACATTAGTGTCATTTCTCAGATTCAATCTTTTGTGAACATCCCTTGCATTCTTCTTTTAAGAACCTTTTAGAAACTCTCACACCAAACAAAATCCTTAGCAATTCCTTCAAGACGACCCTTCTATTTGAACCACTAGGGTTTGGACTATCCCTCACTGGCTTTAACCTTATTTTGACAACTCCTAAGATAATCGATCTTTAAATATGAAAAGTGCTGAGAACTTGTTGATTTGCAATTCTGAATTAAAGACTGAAAGTCCCCTATCACTACAATTAACATCCATTCCTTGGCATAAGAAACAAAATCATAAAAATGTTTTGACAAAGAAATACCTCTTCCCAAAAATTGAGACCAAAAGAATGGTTAGTGAGATATGTCAAGAAAAAAATACCTTGAGTGAACCTACCCCCTAGATTGATGCTACTTTGAAAACAAACACATGACTAAAAGCAAACACGCAACTGAAAAGAAACACACTTGCAAAAATAAACACACTTGTAGAAATGAAATCCTTTTTTTTTAAAGAATCTCTTAGGCTTCAAAGTAATGCTTTAGAAATTTCCCATTAACTAGGAAAAAAACTAATTCCCCCTGTAAGGAACTCAACCTAAAAGTGTTTTCTCCTAGAATTTCCGCGATCTGATAAGGACCGATCCACAAGCATTGAAACTTTGTGTGGCTACCCGACTTTTCTTTCACCTTATTCAAGAGTAGAACCAGGTTGGATATCCTAAAAGACTTTATCATGGCCTACTTGTCAAACCATATCTTGATGACTACTTGATTTTTTTATATATGATCCAAAGTAGCTATCTATTTTTCATCCATCTCCAAAAGATTCATCAATCTAATTTGTACTCTGTCAACATCTTCAGCATAGTCACTCATGAATTTCAAAATAGGAATCCTGAGGCTAAGTGGAAATTCTAGCTCATGTCCATAGAAAAGAAAATATGGAGATGCCCCCAAAGCATTTTTAACCCTTACTTGGTCTATCCATAGCACATATTTGAGTTGTGTATGCCAATCTTTAGGATTCTCCTTCAACAAACGTCTTATTACTGTGATCAATTTTTTGTCCGTGGATTTAGCAACACCATTTCCTTGTGGATATTAATTTGAAGAAAACTTGACAATAACCTGATTTTCCAGTGCCTGTTGAGTTAGGAATATTGATGTAAAAGCTGATCCATTATCACACACTAAGGAGAATGGCATCCCAAATCTAGTAATAATGTGTTCTTCCAAGAAGTTTGTAACCATCTTAGCCATGCAGTTTTTGAATGTCTCTTCTTCTATCCAATGTGTATAATAATCATTAGTTGTAAGAATGAAAGTGTGTCCTATTGATGATGGTGGATTCACTGGACCAATAAAATCCAGTCCCCACTTTGCTAAGGGGTGTATCTTGAACACTTGTTGTAATGGCATTGCATGATGTATTTCTTTGTCAGCACTAGTTTGACAAATATGAAAAGTGCACACATGTTCAAAAGTAAATTTGAATATCATGACCTAAAAATAACCTGATCTTAAAATCATATGAGTAGTTGTTTTTGTCGAACCATGTCCTATACCATACTTATTGTGAAATTGTTCTACAACTTCTTTTACTTCCTCATGTTCCAAGAATTTCAGGTAGATCCCTTCATAGTTCCTTTTGTATAACTTTGTATCATGTAGCATGTATGATTCACACTTCATTTTAAGTCCCCCACACTGTGAACTATTCATCCAACTAGGATACTGCTTTTGTAAAAGATAGTAAACAATATCCTGGTACTAGACATCTTTTACTACACCCTTTTCAATATCAACTTGAGATACTACAATCTTTTTTTGATTGTCCACACCATCAAATATGAACTTCTTTTCATCTTCAATTTGGTTTTTAGCTATCCTTTTTTATAATCCTTGACCTTTGACTAACTTCATGGGTTGAATTTCTAAGTCAAATTCTTGAAGGATTTCCATCCATTTCCCTTGTCTTTCACCAAGTTCATTTTGCATCAATAATGTCTTAACCATTGGATAAGGCACAATTGTATATACCTTGCTCCTTAATATATAATGGCTGAACTTCTTTACCACTTTGATTAAAGCAAAAGATTGTTTGTCGAGGTTAGAATAATTTAACTTAGCATTTTTAGAGGACAACTCATAAATACAATGGGTCTTTCATCTTCCTTTTCCTTCTTCTACGTAAGAATACTAGCACATGAATATTCTAAAGAAAAATAGTATATTTGAAAGGTAGTCCATAATCTAGAATCACTAGTACTAGGGCCTTAGAAATTGCCACTTTGATATCCTCAAATGATTTCTTCTTAATCTCTGGAACCCATTTTTTCTTAGCTCCCTTTTTTAGTAAATCAATAAGGGGATGAACTATCTCTGTAAATCCACTTATAAAATTTTTCACAAAGTTTATCTTCCCAAAGAAAGAATTAAGTTCTTTTTGATTGTGAGGTAGTGATAGCTTCAGAATAGCTTCAATTCTATTAGGATTGATGGAGTTTCCTTCTTCAGAGATGATATGACCTAGGAGATTTCCTTTAGCTACCCCAAAAGAATTTATAACATCTATTGAATACCTGTCTTAAATCAGCAATGCAAGTGCTTCAATCTTTTGAAAATATAGTTAATTCATCCATGTAGATGACTATACACTTGTTTATCAATCCCTTAAAAGCTTCATCGATGGCTCATTGAAATGTGGCCCCTGTGTTAATTAGCCCAAAAGACATTCTTCTATAAGCAAAAGTTCCCCATTTAGTCTTGAAGGTTGTCTTTAGCCTATCTTCTTCATCAACCATTACCTAATTATATCCCAAATATCCATCCAAGAAAGACATCATCTTTGAACCATTTACAATTTGTAAAACCTCATCTAGTGAAGGCAAAGGGTAGTTGTCCTTTTGAGATACAAGGTTCAAGTTACAAAAATCCATGCAAAGATGAATCTCTCCTATCTTTTTCCACATAGGAACCAAATTAGCCACCCACATAGAATGGAAAATAGGGAAGATGATCTTAGCATCTAGAAAATTCTTAACTTCCTTCATTATCAGTGGTTCAATGATAGGATTAATAGGTCTTTACCTTTGATGAAAAGGCTTTGCATCTAGTTTCAATGGAATATCATGTGTAATGATTTCAGGATCATATGTTCTTAGCTCTTCATAGCTCCAAGCAATGACATCCTTATACTCTATAAGTAATTTGAGCATATCTTCCCTTTCTTGTACATTGCATGCCTTTCTAATCCTTACCATTCTAGGATCATCGTCAGTACCTAAGTTGTATGAGTCACATTCCTCGATTCCCTTTTCTTTGACTATTCTTCTATTAAGTGTTCATTCATCACTATAAAAAATGTGCTCCAATTCAACCATTCCCTTACAAATAGTGTTGGATTTTAAGTTTAGGATCCCATTTTCATCCTCAAGTTCATCATCCTTAGGTTTATTGTCTGGAGTGTCATCAATCTCTTGTCCTTTAAAGTGGCCACTGCACATAATAAATTTGATTATATATTGATCATCCTAAAAGACTTGGAAGCTTGTAATATTGTCCGTGATAGATAGGGCATCAACGAATTCAACTAAAAATCTTTTTAGTTTTGTTCTCTTGACTAGTTGTAATGCACTAGTTGAAATAGTGGGAGTATCAGCTACCATGTTTTTCCTTCTTGGAATGGACTTTATGTTCAAAGCTTCAAAATCATCCATTAAATCTCATACTAATTTCCTATAAGCAAGAAACCTCTTATCATTGTAGGAGTATAATGATTTCACTTGTCTGATAACTAAGTGAGAGTCTCCTTCAATGATGAGAGTTGTGATTCCTTTCTCTAGTGTGAAAAGAAGTCCTTGGATCAATGCTTTGTATTCTACAACATTACTAGTACATCTAAACTATAACTGATATGTTGCTTATAAAGACTTACCTTTTGGGTTAATTAACTCAATACCTACATTGACCCCTAATATACATTTGGAGCCATCAAAGGGAAGTGTCTAGATTGGATTTTCTTTAGGTTTTCTAACCTTATGCTTATTTTTCCTTAGCTTCTCCTTCACTTAGGCCTGGAAGGATTATTTTTGGTGGACCTACTATAGTCTTTTGTGGAGTGGACTTGATGATTTTCCATTGTTAATTCTTGATATGGGAAGTGTATGTTTTTCTTGCTTGTCTTGAATTTCCCCTATCAATTCTATAATTTCTTCCACTTTGCATTCAGGATGGATGACTACTAAAGTCCACTCTTGACCTTTCATGTACCATCTTCTTCTTTGAACTTTGATCATTCCTAGTGGAAGAGAAGAAAAACCTCCACCATCTGAAGAGGTATCACTATATGACACATTTAGATCTTCAATATCTTCTGTTAGATTGTGGTAACTGATCAGGAAAGTACTGTACATACTTCATAAATAGTTGCCGACATATGGCCGACATGTTATAACCCTAAAGTGGTTTAATACTTGTATAAAAAGGGCTTAGGGTTGGGTATTTTTGATGTGTGGTGATATGAAATTGGTTCTTGCGGCGGTATTGAGCTGTAAGGGATTACGGATTGTAATCAGGTTGTAATCACTGGATTGTAATAAGATCGGACTTGCTGTTTGGTGGACGTAGCCCAGGGATTGGGTGAAGCACGTTAAATCTTGATGCCTTGTGTTCATTTCTATGTGTTCTATTATTTTCTATTATTGGATATATTTGCATGTAGTTTTTATTTCTGTCTGTGGTTTATCCTAACAAGTGGTATCAGAGCCTGGTTTTGGCTTGGTCATGGGTTCAAATCTCTCCGGTGCCTTCCCGACCCGCGTAAGCACCTGGTATGCGCGTCGAGGGGGATATTGTTGGGTGATGTGACACGCTCCCCTGCCCACAGGTGGTTAATTATGTGGTGTTCCATGTTCACTAACAGTCATGGCTTTTGGTGCAATGGTAAATGAGCCCTACAAGTGGTATCAGAGCAAGGTTGTCTTTCAGTTATCCTCTGCAGGAAAGTCTCACGGTTAAGTGGGAGTCTCACAGTTGAGTGGGAGCGATGGTAGATGAGGGTAAGTTGAGGGTTGATAGGTTTAATGGGCAGAACTTCCAGTTATGGAAGATGCAAATGGAAGACTATTTATATCAGAAGGATTTATGGAAGCCGTTGGAAGGAAAAGCCAAGAATCAGGGAACTATGTCAGAGGCTGAATGGGATCTTTTGGACAGAAAGGCACTCGAAAGCATTCGGTTATGCTTGGAACCATCGGTGGCATTTAATATTACAAAAGCAAAGATGACAGAAGATTTGATGAAAACCCTAGTGACACTGTATGAAAAGCCCTCCGCTTCAAATAAGGTATTTCTCATGAAGCGTTTATTTAATATGAAAATGGCAGAAGGTGGATCTGTTGCAGATCATTTAAATGAGTTTAATACTATTACTAGTCAATTATCTTTTGTGGGTATCAATTTTGATGAAGAAATTAGGGCTCTCTTGATTTTGTGTTCTTTGCCTGAAAGCTGGAATGGCTTGGTAATGGTGGTGAGTAATTCTGTTCCTGGATCTAGTACCCTAAAATATGATGATGTGATTGGTGATATTTTAAGTGAGGAAACTCATAGAAAATCCTCAGGTGGATCTACATCAGGAAGTGCTTTAAATGCACAAAGAAGGGGCAGAACGACTGAAAGAGGAAGTAACTCTGGAAATCGTGGGAAATCAAGAGGAAAGTCAAAGGGGAGGAGGTCTCAATCGAGAGGACCAAATGATTGCTGGTACTGTGGGAAACCAGGGCACAAAAAGAAAGATTGCTAGACTCGAAAGAAAAATGAAGGAGATAAATCAGATGGAGACAAAGAGGGAAATGTGGTAAGTAACAAATCCGAAGAGGATGCTTTGCTTTTGTCTTTAGAGAGTGTTGATGATTCATGGGTTTTAGATTTTGGTGCTTCTTTTCATGCTACACCTCATAGAGGTTATTTCATTGATTATGTCCAAGGGGATTTTGGGCTTGTTTATTTGGGGGATAATGAACCTTGTCAGATTTTTGGAAAGGGAAAAATTAAGATTAAGTTGCAGAATGGGAATCATTGGCTACTACATGAGGTAAGACATGTTCCAAAACTAAGTAGAAATTTAATTTCAGCAGGGCAACTCGGTGATGAGGGTTGTGTAGTTACTTTTAATGATAAAAATTGGAAGGTTTCAAAAGGTTCCCTTGTAGTAGCAAAAGGTGTGAAATTAGGCACCTTATATCTTTGTACAGGTCATATTTTTCCTTCTACTTTGATTGTTTCAGAGAAAAATGAATATTCAGGAACAATTACTGCAGTTGAGCAGGGAGAACAAATAGCTGCTGTAGATTCTGATACAGCGCTGTGGCATAATAGACTTGGGCACATGCGTGAGAAAGGTATGAAAGTACTTCATTCAAGGAAAGTTTTACCAGGTTTAAAATGTGTGAATATGGATTTCTGTGAAAGTTGTGTGTATGGAAAACAAAAGAGAGTGAGTTTTGTAAAGACAGGGAAGGAAAACAAAATGAAGAAATTAGAGCTTGTGCATACAGATGTATGGGGACCGGCTCAGGTATCTTCCCTTGGTGGCTCTCATTATTATGTTACATTTATTGATGACGCAACTAGAAAAGTATGGGTTTATTTCCTTAGACCAAAATCTGATGTATTTCAAACTTTTAAGAAATGGAAATGCTTGGTTGAAAATGAGACTGGTAAGAAATTAAAATGTCTCAGATCTGATAATGGTGGTGAGTATTGCAGTCATGAATTTGAAGATTATTGCTCCACTAATGGTATTCGTAGACAAAAAACTATTCCAAGGACTCCACAGGAAAATGGAGTGGCTGAACGCATGAACAGGACTATAATGGAGCGCGCAAGGAGAATGAGGTTGCATGCTGGGTTGCCCTTACACATGTGGGTGGAGGCTATCAATACTGCAGTATATTTGATTAATAGAGGTCCCTCTACTCCTTTGGGCTGTGGTATTCCAGAGGAAGCATGGACTGGTAAGAAGGTGAGTTATTCTTTTCTCAAGACCTTCGGTTGTGAAGCTTTTGCTCATATAGACTCTGAAAATAGAACCAAGCTAGAAGCTAAATCAAAGAAATGTGTCTTTGTTGGATATGGCATTAATGAATTTGGCTATAGGCTTTGGGATTTTGAAAATCATAAAATTATAAGAAGCCGGGATGTCATATTCAATGAAAAAGTGTTGTACAAAGATCTATTGCAGCAACATGAGAAGAAAGAAGATGATTATGTAGTGCTGGATGATACTCCAAAAGCTGATGTTCCAGCCATTCCTGATGATGTGCAACAACTGCAACAAAAAATACCACACACACCAGTGAATGTTAGATGGTCGACAAGGCCAATTAGACCTCCACAAAGGTTTTCTCCCTCTTTGTATTCTATTTTACTTACTGATGCTGGTGAACTTGAAAGTTATGATGAAGCTGTGCAGGTGGATACTAAGATTTAGTGGGAGTCTGCAATGAAAGATGAAATGGACTCTTTGCTGAAAAATAAGACATGGGATTTGTGCAAGTTGCCTGCAGGTAAAAAGGCTTTACAGAATAAATGGGTTTACAGGTTGAAAGAAGAGGAAGGAGGTAAGAAAAGATTTAAGGCCAGGTTAGTTGTAAAAGGATTTGCACAGAAAAAGGGAATTGATTTTGATGAGATATTTTCTCCTGTTGTTAAAATGACTTCTATTCGTACTGTTTTAAGTCTTGTGGCTACTGAAGATTTGCATTTAGAGCAGATGGATGTTAAAACAACCTTTCTTCATGGTGATTTGGATGAAGAAATATATATGGCTCAGCCACAGGGTTTTGAGGTCAAAGGTAAGGAGAACTTAGTGTGCAAATTGAAGAAAAGTTTATATGGCTTGAAGCAAGCACCTCGGCAATGGTATCTAAAATTTGATAGTTTTATGCATGAACATGGATATAATAGGTGTCATTCAGATTACTGTGTTTATTTTAAGAGGTTGGATGATGATAGCTACATTATTTTATGTTTATATGTTGATGATATGCTTATAGCTGGGTCTAACATGGATCATATTAAGGGGCTGAAATGCCAATTAGCACATGCATTTTCTATGAAGGATTTGGGGTTAGCAAAAAAAATCCTCAGTATGAAGATTTGCAGAGATAGGAAGACCAAAACATTGACGCTATCTCAAGCTGATTATGTTGAGAAGGTGTTGCAACGTTTCTCTATGGAGAATGCTAAAGCTGTCAGCACACCTTTACCTGGTCATTTGAAATTGACTAAGGAGATGTGTCCCAAGACACAGGAAGAGGAGGATAAGATGTCCAAGGTACCCTATGCTTCAGCTGTAGGAAGTTTGATGTATGCTATGGTATGCACTAGGCCAGATATTGCACATGCAGTGGGAGTCGTTAGCAGGTATATGAGTCATCCAGGATTTGGACATTGGAATGCTGTCAAGTGGATTCTCAGATATTTGAGAGGAACATCCAATAAGTGTTTACACTTTGGGGGCTCTACTACTGATTTACAAGGCTATGTTGACTCAGATTTGGTTGGGGATATTGATACCAGGCGGAGTACTACAGGTTATGTCTTTACTGTTGGTGGGGCAGCCGTGAGCTGGGTTTCTAGGCTACAGAAGATTAATGCTCTCTCCACTACAGAGGAAGAGTATGCTGCTACTACAGAGGCAGCCAAAGAGATGATATGGCTTCAGTTCTTCTTGGAAGAATTGGGACATCCTCAGAAGGATAATTATTTGTTCACAGATAGTCAGAGTGCCATTCATCTTGCTAAGAATTCAACTCTGCATTCTAAGACCAAACACATACAGTTGCGGTACCATTTCATTCGGTCAGTTTTGGAGGATGGATAGTTAAAGCTGGAGAAGATACATACCAATGAAAATCCAGCAGATATGTTGACAAAGGTAGTAACAAGGGAGAAGCTGAACTCCTCTTCAGCTTTAGTTGGTCTTTTAGACTAAATGTGAATAAAAGAATAGCAGAGTCCAAGGTGGTTTGATCCAGTGGGAGCCCCATGTAGTAGTTGTATTGCTACAGGATCAGTCTCCAAGTGGGAGATTGTTGTTTAGTGTGGAGCCTGATCAGTCCCCAAGTGGGAGATTATTAGATTGTGGTGACTGATCAGGAAAGTACTTTACATACTTCATAAATTTTTTTTTGGGAAGTAGCCGACATGGTAACCGACATATTGTGGCCGACATATGGCCGACATGTTATAACGCTAAAGCGATTTAATACTTGTATAAAAAGGGCTTAGGGTTGGGTATTTTTGATGTGTGGTGATACAAAATTGGTTCTTGCGGCGATATTGAGCTATAAGGGATTACGGATTGTAATCAGGTTGTAATCACTGGATTGTAATAAGATCAGACTTGCTGTTTGGTGGACGACGTAGCCCAGGGATTGGGTGAACCATGTTAAATCTTGGTGCCTTGTGTTCATTTCTATGTGTTCTATTATTTTTTGTTATTGGTTATATTTGCATGTAGTTTTTATTTCTGTCTGTGGTTTATCCTAACATCTTCTTCAACCTTTTCAATAGATTCAAAATGTTTATAGGACTTTGATTTCCCATGGGTCCATCTTTTGGAATGTTACCACTCTTGACTTCCATCATCTATGTTAATATCTTACCAAGTACTTCTTGGCATGATGAATATTCAAACTTTGAATGGCTAACTTTATGCAATCAACAAAATCCTTGGAGAAGTAGGATACTGGGGTCAACTTGTTCTCCTAAACATTGTAAGTTAGCTACCATGTTGTTTATGAAGTTTTCTATGACCTCCTACTTTGTGATTGAAATCTTGGACTTTTCATTTTGATAATCTGATATTTTGGTCGAAGTTGTATCAAAATCCATCACTTTGTAAGAGCCCAAATCTAATTGTAAGAATGCCACTTCATTTGGAGCATTGTATTTTGTAATCATTGTTTCTAACTTTGGCTCTACATCTATCTTGATTTGATTGTTTAACACTTTCCATGGTAGCCATAACTAAGTAAAATCCATAGAAAACCATCCCCTTAAGCATTTTGTCCATTCTTTTCTTTGTAGCAATCCATATGTTTTAGGAATATCAACCACATGTATATCAATGATGTCTTAAATTTTAGGGTCAGCTATCAATTGTATCTGAACATCTTTCAACATGCCAATAACTTTCACCTTTGGTTTATCCAATTTTATCACTATCCAATTAGAAGGTTGAGGAGTGACTGCCAACCTTTGTGCTATCGATAGTGGCATTACATTATAGGAGGCTCCTGAATCAATTAGGCAATTATCAAGATTCTTCCCATTTATCCTGATGCTAAGAAAAAATAGGGGGCACCTCAACCTTGTCTTTGAACATAGTTGGCATTGCCTCTAAAGCATTGACTTGTTGAGACACTATCTTTTGAGGAAAAATATTTGTATTATGGGGTACCTTCCAGAGTTTTCATCAGTGCTTCTCATTATTGTGGATAGTTCTACAACATGTCAAACATAGACATGTTGGCCTTTGTTCATTTCAAATCTTCAACTACACTATATTTTTTAGTAGACCAAGTTAGATTTTTCAAGATTGTTGGCACATTTGTTTGATTCCAATTTTGATCAGGAGGAGTTGGTTGCAATGCTAGAGGAATTCCATTTGTCATAGTTTCAATTGTAATTGTGAAAAGCAAACATTTCTTCAGGTTGAATGTCTGGTTCTTGACTAAATAGAAAAGAGAATTCTTTCCTAGTTGGTTGTTCTACTTGTACATTCTATGCAGAATCATACAATTCAAGTAGCATAGCATTAAATTGCACAGGAGATACATTGGCATTCACTTGTGAATTTTGAGTCATGTCTTGATTTCCATTGTAGTATGAACCATCATTGTTAGATGTGTTTTGACCGTCGTTATACTAATTGATATTTGCATATTGAACATTGTTGTTATTGTTATCTATAGGAATGCTTCCATTATTTGGACAAGTGTTCCTAGCATTGTTGTTTCCACTATTGTTGGTCCCACTAAAATTCTGATTGTAATTATTTTTGTTGTAAGGACCAATATTGTTTCTCTAAAATTTTTTATTCTATCCTTGCGACAATCTTAAGTGAGTTAACTCATTATTCATTTGACCAAATTCGAAGGAAAGATAGTTGTCTATCTTAGTAGGAGCTACTGCCTTTTGTTCAAAGAAAGCATCTTTTAGAGGTTCATACCCAAGATATGTTAAAGCTAGATTTTTTAGAGTAGGTGCCTATTGTAATGGAACTAGATTCATAGGTATAAACTAGCTAGGCATCATAGGTACTCTGGTAGGATATGTTGACATTGTTGTAATAGCTTGAGCTGGAAGCATCAATCCTCCTCTATTAGGATTGGCTTGCTTTGTGAAAGTAATCACTTCTACAAAAACTTTTGTCCAATGTGTCAATATTCATTATAGGAAGTCTTATCAGAAAGATAGTAGTAAGATGGTTCATAGCATTTAGATAAATCTAAATAGAAGCTTCAACTAGTATAGTGTACGACATTTCCAACTTGTGGTATGCCATATGAAAGTGATGGTTGAAGCACAAAACTATCTCAGCTAGGTCCTTTTTGATTGATATGAATTGTTTATGTATCATAGCTGGATTGATGAAAGTTTTGAATTGTTCCACGAACAATTATTCAAAGTAGCCCAGTCTCTAATACATCCAGGTGGCAGATTAACATAACAATTAAAGACAACTTCCCCCCAAAGAGTAGGGGAATAAATGAAGAACCACATTCTTGTTAGTAATTTGTTTTTTGTTGAAAATTTCCTTGTATACCTTAACATGATCTTTGGTAGTTCATGTCTCTCCATAGATGAACCTTGGGCAAAAATTCTTAGGATTCTTAGGAAGATCATTGAGTACTCTAGTCAAATTGATTGGTCAGTCTACATCATTCACACAAAAGGCCATCAGAGGATTTCATGGACCTAGGGATGGCTATTGTGGAGGTGGAACTATTGGGGTATTTGGTAGTCTATCAGGTGGTTGATGTGGGGGTGGAGCTAAAGAAGATGATGACAGGTTAAATGGAAGTGGTAGAATTTGAGGGATTCCTTTGTTACTATGAGGTTTATGGAAATGGCTAAGCTCAAGGAATTCATGTGCACTTGGTGAAGATCTTAAAGTTCATTGAAACAAGGATTCTGGATTAGGTTCTTCCAGTTTGCATCAAGTCTAGAAAAAGTGCACCTCTGTAGAAGTACAATTTCTCACAAAATAAGGTGCACCTCAATATTTGGCACACCAGTACACCTAGCTAACCTGCAAAATTGAAAAAGTCAAAAACTTAGAAAAAATTTTGAACTTGTGAAAAAATGCATAATTTTGAAGTTTGCAAATTTTTTCTTCTATTTCAAATGTTAATGGCCCTCCTTCCAGCACCACTTGTGTTGAGCTATTGTTTTGCACACTACTTAACAACAAGAATTCTTTCAACCTCCTCTCTTGAAAAGCTAATCTGAGGATCAACTCCAAGGTTTCAAGCAATCTTGTGACCTATTAGAATCTGCTCAGTTGAAGATAAATGTGAATGTTCATGAGGAGACCTTTGCTACTTCAAAAACTTTAGATAAGATGTAGAATTTGCTCACTATTAAAAAGAATAAACACACACAAAAAGAACTATATTTTTTTATTTTTCTATTTTTTAATGAATGCAATCTAAAAATGTAACTATATGAATTCCTAATTTAACCAAATATTTGTAAAAGAAAATAGCAAAGAAAGGGTGACAAGAAGTTTAAGCAAATAACATAAAAATTAAATCCTAATGGATATAAACCACGTAAAAAAAAATCTGCGAGTTAAGCTTTCAAAAAGATTGGTAGGTAACCAATGAAAGTAGGAGTAACACTTCCTTGATTCCATTGATGTAATCATCGATGATGAATTTAGTAACCATAAGATGTTTCACTTTTCATTTGATCACAAGGCCATGGAAAGTGTGCTCATATGAGACAAAAAGCTATGGAGGAACAAGATGATGACCTCTTCTCAAACTAAGTATGTCAGTGGAATTCGTAAAACTATAGCAAACACCAAAATTAAAAGATTGCACAACTAGAAACAATGCAATAAACCTCTGGCTCAATTAAACTCCATGAACATACTTTCACAAAACATAACACACTTAGGCAAGAATCACTACACTCCAAATGCGAGCAACAAAAGCATATATTATTGCAAAATAACAATAGCCTAGAATACATGTTACATTCCTGACGTGTTGAGAGTGAGAGATATCTTTATGCAATCATACGCTTCTAAACTAATAAAATAAATCTATTTACATAGAAACTAACTATCAAACTAGTGCTTAGTAGGACTCCATCCATATTTATATCATTAATTGGATGCATGAGCCTTTACATTTCATAAAAAAAAGGAAGCATGAAAGAATAAGAAAGAGAAAGCCTTGAATTGATGTAGAAGTGATTGGAAGTGGAAAAAATAGAAGCTTCATCTTCACTAGGTGTCTGTAGGAGTTAAATTGCCATCAAATGCATTTCAATTGCATGGAAAGCTCTAAATTTAGAAATGGTAGTTAACTGTCGACACACCTATGAACTCTCAAAATCTTTTAAAACACTACTAAAAAAGTGCACCTATGCACTTAGCACACCTATGCACTTAGCACACCTAGCACATTAGTGCACCTTGGAGGCAGACTCCAAAAAATACAAAAATTCACTACGTGTCAAAATTGAAATTTTGGCTTCTAGGTTTTGTTCCCCTTTATACTAGAGCCATATGTGGGTATTTGCCTTTGAATTTTTTGATTATCTTAGTGAATTGAGCCGCATCTGGAAAATCTAAGGCATTGTATTTTTCTTTCACTTTCTGCCTATAGTTGGCCACTTCTATACGAATTTTTGCAAAATCTTCAAGTTTTCTGTCTAGCTCTAGTAAAGCTTCTTCTATTCTAAATGCTTTCCTAATGTCATCATCATTATTATCTTCCTCAAAAAATTTCTAGAATTTCTCAACTACTACCTCTACTAGTACCAACTTTTTCCATGCATCATCCTCAAAAATATCCAGACATGCATCACTATAATCTTTCTCAGCTTCCAAAATTTGCTATTGGGCTTGGTCCTTGAGCCTATGAATTTTGACATGTAATGTTTCCATTAGTTTATTTCTGTAGATGCTCAAAAATGGTTCACATCTACAACCTCATCACTTCTTCATACTAATTTGTCCCATTTTCTCATTCTACTAACTTTGATCTTTTGGCCAGATTGACCATATTTCGTCATTTGTATCCCCTTTCACATCAATTTCATATCAACTCAGAATCATATCAAATCAACTTAAAATCATTTCAAATCAACTTGGAATCACCCCAAATCAACCTGGAATCACTCAAAATCAGTCCTAATCAACCCAAAACATATCAAACATCTCAAATCAATCATCATTTATCTGCTCCTAGGCATTGTTGTGGCTTTCAGTGTTTTGGAAACCTATCAACTTATCAATCTGACCTTAGTACTATCGTGGCTCTCAGTGCTAGGTCAAACTATCATTCATGCCATCCAATCTTTGGAATTTTTGAGGCTTTCAATGTCAGATCATGGCATCATCAATCATTTTAATAATATTGACAGTGTTCGTCAATGTTATTATGATCAAACCTTATCAATCAATTTCAATCCTGTAGCATTTACAATGTTGGTTAAATGTTACATATCAACCAATTCATGTCATGTGTCCTTGGCATGTTATCAACTTCAATCAATCAATCTGATCATGGCTTTGATCTACTTGTCATCATCTTATTCCATATCCATCATCATTACATTTTCATCAAAGGATACGGTTGCATTCATTTAATCAATTTGGCCAATTATCTACTAATTTTCTGTATAGGATTAAATAACCCATAATTTAATCCTATTCTTTCTAATTATTCTTCCTAATTATCATCATCAATTAATTAATTTTATTAATTAATTGGTTTATCATCTGCAAACCATGGAAATTTTTAATTTCCTAAGTTCCATTTTCCATCATTAATTCCATTTTTTACTAATTCTTATTTTGTAGAATAAGAGGATTTTTAATTCAAATATTCCATAAAATATTGCATCATAGTGACACTTGGATGTGACACCTCATGGATTCTCCTTCGACACTTGGCTAAGACTTGTCATAATCAAATATTCTTATCTCTTATGCATGTCCCTATTTGGCTTATTCGTCATAGATTCTTGGCTTTAAGTGGGTTAAGGTGTCTTATGATGCGTCATAGATTCTCTTCCACATTTAGCCAAGTTTGACTTGCATGTGTCATAGAATCTCACAATTGGAATATTTTTTCATATGCGTCATAGGAATCTCTTGCCACATTGCATATCTATGGGTGACAAATCCAATGCCCTCACTTTGAGTGTTGATTATAAAATGAACACTCTTTCTCTCATTGTGGGTCCTTGAATCCTTGAATGCTTAAGTTTTGAAAATCCAAATCTTTGAGTCTTTGAGTCTCTATTCCTTTGCATTTTGCATTCTTTTAGATTTCTCACTCCATCTCTCACATTCAAATCACAACTTCAAGAATTCTCATGGCATTATCCACATCATAGACTTTTGCTTCAATTTTGTGTGCACTATAGGAAACTTTGGAGCTACAATCATTTGGAGAAGAAAGAAGGACATGAGAGCTACAAACAAAAAAGGGGGTTTCTATTGCTTTCTTTATTAGTTTGGCTTTCATGGTAGACTAGTGGGTGCTAACATATGGTGATTGAGTTTGTGATTTTCTCATAGTGTGTTATGCATTTAACCCATTTTTTTGGTCCTACATCTAGTGAACCCGACATGAACATGCATATCTAACTTGGGTTTTCTTGTTTTATGCTTGTAGGTGCAAGGAAGGAGCTCACTTGGAAGGGTATAATGACTATCTGCTCTTCCTTTTCACACATAGATTAATTAGGGGGTATAGTAAAATGCTTATATGCTCTTGTTTCATGCATTCTATTAGCTTGCTGTCCTAGGGCGCACTCTGCTCTATCAGGGCGCACTTGGGACCCCTAGGAGCAGTTTTAGGAGCCCAAAAGCCACCAAAACCTCTTTCTACTATTTCTAACTTACCAACTATGCCCAACTGGGCCCCAAGTGTGTCATTTATGTAGTCTTCACAATTTGGGCGCACTTGGGAGTTTAGTTTTGAAAATTTCAATTTTTGGGTCTTGTCTAGGCACCATTTCCCCACACTCTGCACCTGACTTCCCAACTGTTCCCTAAACTACCAACTAACCCCAACTGGGCCCCAAATACATCATTGATGTAGTTGGAACTATTTGGGCACACTTGGGAGTGTTTAGATCCATTTTGGCCTTCTGGGGTGCAATCTACTCTGTCAGAGCACACCCGGGTTCATAGTAAGCATATGCATCAATCATAATCTGCATCTAAGGTTCCTATCACTCTCTAGAACATAGATTAGGTGATTTTGTGTTATTGATGGTCTATTTGTAGCATGTGGCAATCATTGGGTGAAGACATGATCATAAACTACTAATGCTTTGTTTTCAGGACGTTGTCGAAGACTTTGTGTGTCTTTCAAAACTGTGTGTCGATTTCCTAGATTAGATAACATTTCATTTAGTGCTTAAAAAGAACCTTTTTCTTTTCTACCTAGCATGTCTACAGTGTTAAATCCCTAGGAGTTGCATTGGACGTATCCTCTCCCCTCGCCATTCATGGATCTTGGGTGTAAGAGAAATTCGTGTAAAATCTATAGGAGGCCTGCCTTGGACAAAGATACTCGATATTGGGTATGCTAGGGGATGACCTCAGAGAAGTAATGGGCCAAAGACAATTCAACATTCTAGCCACTATATAAAATTTGATTACGGTGAAAGCTATATCAGTGGTATTGCTGCATGATAGCTTTCCTTTAGTACCCTTGTGGTGTGTCAAACCCCAGTTCTCGAGGCTGGGAGACCTTTTGCGAAATTTTATCATTTACTTGCCGAACGAATGCCCTTACTAAAGACCATGTTTTAGTGGCCAAAATCCTTTCTATCCACTGGCTCAAGGGTTCACCCATGCCCGTGAAGACATCCTACATTCTTGTGGTCCTTAGTAGAGGCAATAGTCCCTTGGGAAGTCATGCCCCTTGGGAAGCAGATCTTGGTAGCCCCGAGAAGTGAGTGCACTATAAGGGGGAGCCTATGGTGCCAAGATCCTAGGTTTTCCACTCTGGATAAGCATGGCTAAACTTTGGTTCAAGTACAAATTCAGTGGATACAGTCCTAAAAGCCTAGGTTGTGGTGTGTTTGTTAACTTTTAACAACAGCTATTCTTGTCTTAATGTGTCTTGCGTGTGTGTAAAACATAATCAAGATAAAAGAAAAATTTTTAAATTTACACCTTGGATATCATTTGAACTTGTCAAAACATCACACATGGCCAAAACATTTCAACCTTTATCAAACTTTGCAAACTTTAGTTCAACACACTCAAACCTTGAAAAACATGGTGACTTGTGCTCTTAAACATGCTTGGCAAAACGTAGATCTCACACTTGCATAGAATTCACTTGCATTCACCCTAGTATAGGCCTTATTAATGCATCATATAGAATTCATATTGCACCTTTTAGTCCTCATTTAGTACCTATTACCTTTCATGTTGCATCCTTGTAGGTTCAGTTTACCTCCCTTAGTCTTTTGCATTCCCATCCCAAAATTAGCACTTTGCACTCATCACCTTGCATCCTTGCATGCCTATTCATCATATTGACCACTTTATCCATCATTCTGGGTGTCCTAATCCATTTTGATCATCCATACTTGCCCTAACACTGTTCTCTACTGTTTACCTCTCTGTGACATCAATCCTGAAACAATAGCTCCCAGAATTGCCTTAATTTCAGCCTAGTTTACCAACTACGCCTTGAAACTACCAACTGTGCCCAACTGGGCCCTAACTATCTCATTGACATAGTATAAACTTTTTGGGCACACTTGGTGGTCTTGAGATCCAGTTGTGGGTTCCACATAACATTTCAGGGCTTCAACAGTGTCCTTAGGTTCCTGGTTAGCTCCCCTTGCACTAGCTTGCCCAGATCTGCATTCTACATCACCTAGTCTTCATCACCTTCAATTAAGACATAATTATATACATCATAACCTTAATTTTTCATCTTCCAACCCATCCTAACATCAACCCCAACATCTTAGCTTCTTGGCATGTCAGTTTGGTAACTATACCCTTCAGAATCAGCAAACATTCTTCCTAGCTTACCAACTGCGCCCAAAAACTACCAACTGCACCCAAAATGACTCCAAGTGCATAAATGATGTAGTTGGTACTATTAGGGCGGAATTGGAACTGTTAGGGCACACTTGGGTACTTGCATGACCATTTTGGGCCTCCAAACTGCACTTTAGGACTCCAAAATTGCATCTAGGAGCCTCTACACCTACCCATTCTGCACTTGACCCAAAATCGTATCTTGCACCCAAAATCCCATTTTTCATTATAGGAATTGTCCATATCACATATCTACTCAGCATCACCACCATTTTGAGTCCTCTAAACATCATTTTGAACCCCCAAAACCTTTGAATTTAGTCAAAAATCTAAACAAAGTATGAGTCTTAGAGTATCTCCTAGTGTTGACGGATAACGGATCTTGACTAGTCCTTTTCACTTTTCTTATCATTTTCTTTGGTCAAAATCTGTCTATGTATTGATAGATTTGACCTTGTCATCTTTTATCAATTTGATCTTTTCGTCTTTCATCAATTTTTTGGTCAAGATCCAAAGTCCTTTATCACAAGGTTAAACTCCTAGACAAAATACTTTCTAAAAGGTTTTACCTAAGTTCAAAACTTTCCATATACCCTTGTCATAGCATAATCATATCCCTAGCATCCCCAAACATCATTTCGACTTACCCAAGTGGTATATCCCCTTCATATTGCATGAATCAAAATCCTTAGCATCATTTTCAGTACCAAACCCTATCAAATTGTCCATCAACCAAATTTCCTTCTTGAGCATTTACCCTCATTTTGCATGTCCCAAATGTCATTACATCATCCTTTTCATGATATAACTTGCATACAACAACCTTTATCATCCTTACCAAGTCCAATACATAACCCTAATTGTCATTTTGCATACCTTAGAGTCATTTTCATCCCCTCTAGTCAAACTTCAAAACATCACCTTGCATTTTGCATTTGCCTAACATCCCTAGTACATTTTCACTTTTCACATCAAAACCATAATTCATCTAGCATTTACTCACATTTCATAACATTCCTAAACACTTAAAAATCCCAAAAACACTCATATCTTGCATACCCACCACTCTAAATCACTCCAAACACTTAAAAATTCCATTGCATTTGCACTCTTAGGTATCATGCCAGCACTTACTAGGACACAATCAGCTTAGAGAACCAAAGAACTCTATCAACCTTTGTTTTTTGAGGCACAAGCACAACCAAAACCTCATCCAAGACAAAGAAAGAGCAAGAAAATCCAACAAACCTTTGACGAAGACCAAATCAAGGCATCGCAACCATTACTAGCAAACCCCTTGAACATGTATCTGCAAGATCCTCATAATCAAGCTATGGCACAAAAAACCTTGAACAATGCATCTACCATGATATTTCCTCCAAACACTTCCCCCACACATGGGATGGTTCAATGGAGTCATGACTTTGAACCTATATTCGTGCCAATGCCACCAGGAGGAGGAAGTGTACCAACCTCACCTAAAGATGAACAATCACATTCCTTTGAATTCAGCCAACCTAACACATCAAACATACAACAAGGTACTATACACCTAAGTGATGACTCTGATACTAATTATGGCATCACGGATGAAGAAATGGCTAGGGCATGTCAAGACAAAATTTTTTGCAAGAACTTCAAATGTTTGGTAGCCCAAGAAATTGTCAAATTTAACCCAAACTTGGAAGGTCCTAGGTCCAAAAATCTAACCAACACAACAATTGAAAACATCCAACCCATGATAAATTTGGACTTAGACAAGGGAAAAAAACCTTTGGAGTTTTCAAACACAATAATGGCACCTATAAGGTCCCATCAAGAACCAAAAAATTAAATCCTGCAAAGTACATTTGAGCACATCAATGTTAACCCCTTGTTTTATGAAATACCACCAATCCCTAAACACCCCAAAAGGACATTAAGACTTGATTTTAGTCACATGATGCAACAAAAAGATGCACCTAAAGGGACTCGTGCTCTAGGGATGCCAAACATACCTTCTTTGGAGGCAAATCAACAAAGTACACCTTTGCTCCTAACTTTACCCAGTGCCATGACATCAAACACTATAGAGCCTCTCATAAGTACAACATGTGAGACATTAAGTTTAACCATCCCTATGGACACACAAAGGAAGAGTCTTATTGACATTACACCCATTCCCAATATAAATGCATCTCATAGTCAAGTCAATATGATGCCACAAGTAGGAACATCTAAAAGACAAAGGTACCAAAACAACAATACAAACATGACATTCAATTCTCAAGGAATTAGTCAACCCCCATGACAACAAAAACCTACAATGGTAGAAGGACTCAACACTTCCAAGGCACAACCAAGTCTACATCCACTTGACACACATCCCCCATATCAACAACAACATCAACCACAATGACAACAATCGCAAGTGGGGCAAACATCCAACATTCCTAACACACAATCCCATGTGAAACCACTTGACTTACACACAATTTATCAACAACAATTTCAGAAAAAATTCCAAAAAATAACAAATGATGTTTGCTAAACAACAAGAGCAACTCAAGTAACGGTTGGAATACCAAAGATTCCTTGAGGAACAAATTGCATACCAGCAACATTTGTTACAACAACATGTGCCACAACAACCTCAACAAATACCTCTACAACAACAAGCACGCACATGGTCTCACATACAACCAACAGAGGTACCCCAACAACAACCACAACACATGGCACAACAACAAAACATGGTACAACAATCGCAGTCAATTCCACAACAAGTGCCACATCAAATACTACAACAAGTTCCCCAACAATAGGGACCTTTCTGTCTTTAAGGTGCCAACATACCTCCACCACCTAGTGACACTTCATCAAACTCATTAGACATAGTTCTCGCCACAACAAATGGTCTACTCATAGACACAAAAGACTTGAAGGAAAGACTATCATGCAAAACCCCAATGAAGAACTATTACAACAATTCAAATAACTTTCCAAACAAGTCGAGGCATTAGGAGTCCAAAAGAAATAGGCTCTATATATAGAAAGGGACCTACGTCCTAATCCATTCGATAAAGATCTATATATGCCTCCATTCCCAAAACACTTTGAAGCTCCAAGGTTTGAAAAATACCAAGGAAAAGGAAACCCTATTGATCACATCTAAGAATTTTGTGCTTCATGTACCGAACTTAGTGATGAGCCCACTTACCTTATGAGATTGTTCCCTTGTTCTCTAGGTTGGCCTACACTTGAATGGTACTCCAAACTTCCTGGTAATATCAAATCTTGGTCAGAGCTAGCAGACAAGTTTATCTCCCACTTTTCCTTTAACATTACAAATGAGGTGACACTTTCTGATTTGTGCTCAACTAAATAGAAGATGGGAGAATCATTCATCACATTCTTACTACATTGGAGAAGCCTAGTTAGTCAATGCTCACTAGACATTCCTGAAGAACAACAAGTAAACTTGTGCATTGAAAACTTAGTCCCTGTGTTAATGTATGAACTTAAAATCAAGAGCCCAAGCACCATTTCTAAACTAATGAAAAAAGGCGCTAGTATTGAAGATGCTCTTATCCATAAGGGAATCCTCAAGAAAGACAAGGACAATACCAATACCAACTCATCTAATGACAAGCCAAAATATTTCTCCAAAAACAAGAATGTGACTAATGATGGCATTGTGGATGCTCGAACAATTAGCACAACACAACCTCAATTGACTTTGAAAGGCACAAACCCCACAAATTCACAAACTCCTAATGAAACAACACCTCAACAACAGAAAACTGAGACTTCCACACAAGAAAAAAGACATCCTAGAACCAAGGATAGAAAATTCACACCATTGGGAATACCACTTGAGACTGCATTACAACAGTTACTGAGTAATAACTTCCTGCAGCTACCCCCAATCAAAGATGAACCATTAACTAAAGCAGATTGGTGGGATGAAAAAAAGTATTGTGATTACCATCGCACCAAAGGACACAAGACTTCATCATGCTTTCAATTGAAACATGCAATACAAGACCTTATTGATGATAATTTCATCACAGTTGATCCATCACTGTTAGCATCCAACTCTGATCACACTATCTTCAAAGATCCTTTGGGTAATCATGACAAAGAGAAACCCTCAAGTTCAAACTCAAACTCACAAGGTAATGTGAATTACACACATATCGGCTATGACTACACCATCAATTGCTTTAATGAGTCTGACTTTTGCATATCCACATTCACATTGAAGGCTAAAGACCCTCATTGTGCTGTCACTACACGTCGTAGCAAGATTACCCTTCCTGGAGCCCCAGCTAGATCTACTACTTCTACTAGACCTGTACCCCCATCTAGACATATTACTCCTACTTCATCTGATTATAGCCTTGTTGAACAACTCGGAAAAACCCCTACACAAATAACCATTTTGGACCTACTGCGTGCATCCCCCCAACACCAAAAGATCTTGGAGCAAGCCCTTAAAGAGTCAATAGTCCCAGATAACATGGATGTTGCCCAGTTCCAAGCCATGGTTGGGAACCTATCCGCATCACAACATATCACATTTTCACCCCGTGATGTTCCTAAGGAAAAACCTAACCATAATGATCCCCTTTATCTCGAAGTCTTCATCCATAATGCCAAAGTCAGACGTGTCTTAATAGATGGAGGAGTAGGACTAAACATCTATACTCTTAAGGTTGTTAATAGTTTGGGTTATTCTAAAGATGATGTGGATCCATCTCGAAGAATCACAATAAAAGCTTATGATGATGGTGAACGCTTCTCTAGGGGCATCATCACACTACCTATCAGAGTTGGTCCAGCTACTGAAGATACATTGTTCCATGTCCTATATATAGAAATGAATTACAACATGATACTAGGATGACCTTGGCTTCATGCTATGGAAGCAGTTCCTTCTACATATCACAATGTCTGAAGTTTTCCTATCGCAATGTAGAGGTTACCATCCCTGGCGATCCAGATCCTTTTCAATTTTGTGCTAATCTAAGAGATGCTACTGCATTCCAAATCCCAACAAATAATGAAGCACAACCCACAAATTCCTCTAATTATGGGGATGCTGATATACTGCTCAGTAAAGCCAAGGAAAAGATGAAGATTGAAGACAATGGGTGTGGAGAATACTTTATGTCTCAAGTCTCTCACATTAGGGAGTCACTAGTTTCTCCCCAATCTGATGGTAAATCACAACCACTTCAAGCACAACATTTAGAGATCAATACAAGGAATGATACTTCTATCACTAAGAATACATCCGTATGTATTGAGAAAGAAAAAGCAAAATGAGAACCCACTTTTATATCTCCTAACAAGTATGGACTTGGGTTTACCATCATGTAGGAACAAGGCTATGCTGGCTATAGTGGTCTTGGATCTCAGAAACAAGGAATCATTGAACCTATCACTATAGAAGGACAACCTCCTAGTTTGGGGCTTGGATTTAAACCATTACGAATAGGTCCTCCTAGTACCACGATACCTACATGTAAGACTATGGATGTTTCAAATGATGAAATGGCATATGAGGATATCCCACTTGAAACCAACAATCCCCTAGCCTCTGAGCATAACCCCAATGACCCATTTGAATTAGTTATCCATATATCTACCTTCAACCAAAGCCCATTCAACACTGATGATGACATCTCCTCAAGTTATCCTGAACCTTTGGATTGGGACCAACGTGGACCACCAATTTTTGATCAATTTGATGATGATGACACTCTCATAATGGACTTTGAAGGCATTATGACTGAATATCATAAAGAAGCAATTCCTTCTAAAGAGAACACATTGGCATACTATGGGGAGCCCACTCCACCTTCTAGTTACAAAGAAAAAAGAGAAAGAAATAACAAGCATAGGTCTCTTGGCGAAAACCGAAAGGCACCATTAGACCATAAAAAATCAAAAGCTAAGAAGCTCCCAAGGATACAAAATGAAAAATATGATTGCATGAATATTGGTGTTCCAGTGTTCAATATGCCACAAAGTCTTTTGGAGCTCTCTCAATCAGCATTCATGCGGAAGGTCATTGGTCTCAACCCTCCCAACCCTCCCTTATATCCCTTTGTTTATCCCCCAATCCAGCTACCTAATTTGTCCAATAACCAAAAGAAGTCCTTTATCTAACAAGCCTTTACATATGTCATCATCAGTGACATCCCACATGATACATCTATTGACCCAATTATCCTCAAATGCCTTGATTCGCAAGAGATAGACATTGTCTTACATATGGTACACGATGGTATCTCTCGAGGCCTTCCTAGTGGTTTGATTTTAGCTATAGACTCGGAACAAATCCTCCATAATTATGGTCAGTCATGGATCCAGAGCTCATAAGCTAGTAGCACCAACAACAGATATCTTCTTAGCATTTGTCAGTGACATTCTTGATTTTATCTAAAAGTCCTAAAAAAATGTCAAAAAAATAGTAAAAAGTCATGAAAAAAGAAAAGAAAAAAGTGAAAAAAGTCATGAAAAAATGGATGCCTTGATGAAAACCTAGAAAACAGGCATCTTGGCACATAAATTTGTGTCAAGAGAAAAATTCCATCCAAAAGTGAAAACCTGGCAAACAGGCGCTTTGGGCAAGTACCATGGTGAAAACTTGGAAAACAGGCGCCATGTGCAATCAGTTATTGCTCCTCCATCTATCATGATTCCATCTAGTCTTTTCCCCCTCTATCATTCCTTGATCATATCCTTCATATTGCAAGACATCCTTGGTCCCTTATCATGGCTCACGAACTAGTTAATGTCCTTTGTTACCTTGCCTAAGCATCACCAATCTGCACACACACTCTGTCATTGGCCTTTGTACATAGTTTGTGTCTTGTCTGGGGGCATATTACCTGCATGGTGCATGAGTTTGAATTTGAACTGGGGGCATATCCCTAAGTTCTTTTTATCCATTAGACCTATTGCATAATGGATTGGAGCTAACACTTGTTTATGCTTATACAATCCTGAAAAAATTCCTAAAAATCCTTAAAAATCATAAAATATCCTGAAAAAATCCTAAATATTCACAAAATGTCCTGAAAAAAATCACTAAACATTTACATAATGTCCTAAAAAAATCACTAAACATTCACATAATGTCCTGAAAAAATGCTAAAAATTCAAATACGATCCTGAAAAAAGCACTAAAAATCATAAAATGTCCTGAAATAAACCCTAAAAATCGTAAAATGACCTGAAGAAATCAATCACACAAAAACATCAAATATCCTTGAAAACCCTAAAAATTACAAAACCCATCAAAAATTTACAATAAACCTTGTACATATTCACTGTGGATAACCATCCCTTTTGCGTTCACACTTGCACTTTGCAGATTGAAACTCAAAGCACTACACTTTCAAGACAATCACATTATCTGACCAATGTGAACCAGCAATCAATCCAACAAATCACTATGAACTTATCAACTGAATCCACAAATAGTGCTATCACATTATCAACCTATCAAACACCATCTAAACACCTAACACACTAAAAAGAAAGTAGTAATGGACAAGGATAGCTGTTGGCTCACACTGTTTAGTGAGTGATTTATTTATTTATTTATTTTTGCTTTGTTTTTCTTTGATCATGTTCCTATGCCACTTGATGATATAAAACCAATCTATGAGACTGGTTGGGATGGTTCATGGTCATCTTTTTCCATTTCTATCTATTACAATGTACCTTTGAGAATCTAGGGCATGTACATATGCCTTAGGAAGGACAAGGTCATTCTCTGTCTGCATTGTGCTTGTTTATGCAAAAGGCTTGCATTTGCGCTCTGGCCCTTTATGCCATGATGCATTGCATTCCATTTGCCATATCAAAATAAAGCTCCATTTGACATATAGTTCACTTTCTAGAAGCAAAAGTCTTTCCATCATACTAACATCTCCTCATTTCATCTTTCTTCTTCATCTCATGCTCTATCACCATAATCATGTCTTCCGATTCACCAAATCGTCTTCATCTCATATTCATGCATTCCTGCATCATCCTGCACTGTCAATCAACTTTTTGTGGCTTTCCACCTAGTTCAACCTTAGTCTGACATTTGTCTCATTATATTTGACAAAATACAACCATTTTTGATGATTTCCCTCATGTTATGACATCTTTCCATCATTTTGGGCATGCACGCACAATTTTGAGTCATTCCGAGTCCAATCGGGCTAATTATGGGCCCTAGAGCCTTTTAGGGCACAATATGCATGGTCTAGGCGTAGTTGGGGCTCCCAACTATGTCATTGATGCACTTGGTAGAGTTTGGGCGCACTTGGGGACCTAGGTTATCCAAAACTGCTCCCGGAACCCCTAGGTTGCACTCTGGAGGCCATAACTTTTGCATTTCAACTCTGATTTACGAACCGTCAGTTGCATTGGAATCATATCTTTCTTGTGAAAAAAATGAGCTATAATTTTCATTATTTGGTCACTTTATGGAGTGTTAATCCTTCCAATTACTCTTGGGCTCCTAGTTGCCCCCTGTCATGTTGATTTTGGCCCCCAGAGCCTTCTCGGGCACATTTTGCACTTTTTGAGACCACTTGGACTTCCCAAGTGCATCATTGATGCACTTGGTACTTTCATTTCACACTTGGGCTTACCAAGTGTGTCAATGATGCACTTGGTTGAGTTTTGGGCACAATTGGGGACCTAGGATACCCAGAATTGCTCCTAGAGCCCCTATGTTGCACTCTAGAGCCCATAGCTTTTGCATTTTAACTTAAAATTGAAATCTGTCTATTGTTTTGGATTCATATCTTTGTTACAGACAACATGAAATATCATTTTCATCATTTTGTGTCTTTCTTCAGTGGTAACCCATGCAATTATTCTCGGGCTACGGATTGACCCTGTTCTACACTCTAGGCCTCATAACTTTCACGTTTTAGCTCTGATTTTCATTCTGTCAGTTGCTATGGTTTTGTCTTCTTGTAGTCAATAAATTGACTTATCATATTCTTATATTATTCAATTTCTTGAGGGGGAACCCATATATATCATCCCTACTGGGGCATGTTGTAGATTTCTCATCACTTATTCTTTGATACAACGCTCTAAATCACATTGTATCAAAGAGGAGAAAAATGTAGATGGTAAAAAATGGTTTGCATCTATGACCTCATCACTTGTTCATACTAATTTGTCCCATTTTATCATTCTACTAACTTTGATCTTTTGGCCGGATTGACCATATTTCGTCATTTGTATCCCCTTTCACATCAATTTCATATCAACTCAGAATCATATCAAATCAACTCAGAATCATATCAAATCAACTTGGAATCACCCCAAATCAACCCAGAATCACTCAAAATCAGTCCTAATCAACCTAAAACATATTAAACATCTCAGATCAATCATCATTTATTCACTCCTAGGCATTGTTGTGGCTGTCAGTGTCTTGGAAACCTATCAACTTATCAATCTTATCAATCTGACCTTAGTACTGTCGTGGATCTTAGTGCTAGGTCAAACTATCATTCATGCCATCCAATCTTTGGAATTGTTGAGGTTTTCAATGTTAGATCATGGCATCATCAATCATTTTAATAATATTGATAGTGTTCATCGATGTTATTATGATCAAACCTTATCAATCAATTTCAATCCTATAGCATTTACAATGTCGGTTAAATGTTACATATCAACCAATTCATGTCTTGTGTCCTTGGCATGTTATCAACTTCAATCAATCAATCTGATCATGGCTTTGATCTACTGGTCATCATCTTATTCCATATCCATCATCATTACATTTTCATCAAAGGATACGATCACATTCATTTAATCAATTTGGCCAATTATCTACTAATTTTCTCTATAGAATTAAATAACCCATAATTTAATCCTATTATTTCTAATTATTCTTCCTAATTATCATCCTCAATTAATTAATTTTATTAATTAATTGGTTTATCATCTGCAAACCATGGAACTTTTTAATTTCCTAAGTTCCATTTTCCATCATTAATTCCATTTTTTACTAATTCTTATTTTGTGGAATAAAAGGATTTTTAATTCAAATATTCCATAAAATATTGCATCATAGTGACACTTGGATGTGACACCTCATGGATACTCCTTCAACACTTGGCTAAGACTTGTCATAATCAAATATTCTTATCTCTTACGCATGTCCCTATTTGGCTTATTCGTCATAGATTCTTGGCTTTAAGTGGGTTGAGGTGTCTTATGACATGTCATAGATTCTCTTCCACATTTAGCAGAGTTTGACTTGCATGTGTCATAGAACCTCACAATTGGCATATTCTATCATATGCATCATAGGAATCTCTTGCCACATTGCATATCTATGGGTGACAAATCCAATGCCCTCACTTTGAGTGTTGATTATAAAATGAACACTCTTTCTCTCATTGTGGGTCCTTGAATCCTTGAATGCTTAAGTTTTGAAAATCCAAATATTTGAGTCTTTGAGTCTCTACTCCTTTGCATTTTGCATTATTTTAGATTTCTCACTCCATCTCTCACATTCAAATCACATCTTCAAGTATTCTCATGGCATTATCCACATCATAGACTTTTGCTTCAATTTTGTGTGCACTATTGGCAACTTTGGAGCTACAATCATTTGGAGAAGAAAGAAGGACATGGGAGCTACAAATGAAAAAGGGGGTTTCTATTGCTTTCTTTATTAGTTTGGCTTTCATGGTAGACTAGTGGGTGCTAACATATGTTGATTGAGTTTTTGATTTTCTCATAGTGTGTTATGCATTTAACCCATTTTTCTGGTCCTACAATTTCCATCCATAATCTTTTCAATCCAATCATCTATTTTATCTAACTCCTCAATTGCATATACATCCATTAGCATCCGATACCTTTTGCCTTTAATTGCCTGTAATGGCTACAACTCTTTTCCCTAGGTATGTACTTCATCCATTAGACCAAAGTCTTGATTCAAAATAGCTACTAGCTTGTCCACATTCTCTTGCATAACATGTAATAAGTTCATATTTCCTTGAATAATCAATACACCTTTCTCCTCAAAACTTTCCTTCTATTATTGACATGCTCTCAAAAATGGATCAAGGTTGACTGTCCCCTTATCTCTTTTCTCTAATGCTACATTTAAAGTCTCCTTAGGATATTTAGCCTCCAAGGGACCAACAAATTCACTTAAATATCCCTTTAGGATATCATTTTGCTGCCAAAGTGTTATCAATTCTGCCCCATCCTATTCTAAGCTTCTGAATACCTCCTTCATTCCTATTGTTACCATCAGCCTCATAGTATCCAACGTAGGCTTTCCAAGCATGACCCCCTTAATCTAAAAATCTTGTGGAGTCAATTCTTCAACATTTGAATGTGGAGGAGGGATAGCCACATGTGCAAAGAAGTCCTGGCTCTAATCACTCATATTGAAGGTTAATGCCTATGCATCCTTTGGAGGTGAATTAGGCCTCCTTAGGACTTCAATTAATTCCATCCTATATTCCTCCTTTGTAGTGAATTGTGGTTTTTTACTTATTACTACTTCTTTCCTTAGCCACCTTGGGATATGTTGTACTCGGGATTTTCCTTTTGAGGATGAAGGAGTTAGCTCAGCTATTCTCTTTCCCTTATCACTCCTTTCTGGGGTCTTCTCATTCTATGAGAGATATGCACTATGAGTTCCTATATTAGTAGAATCCACAATCCTTACCTTAGCATCTTGGGAAGTCTATTGAGGTTGTTCACTTATCTTCCCTTCTTCTGACACGTCCTCAGTGGATACTTGTTGTGCCTCTTCCCCTTGAACCTATTCTTCCTCATTATTTGGGGGAAGAGGAGTAGTTGATCCCTTATTACAATAAATGTGAATTTCATTGGGGATGGTGGCACTATCTCGGGTCCTTGTGGTTCGAGTGGCTATTGACTCCAATCCTCTTGTTGATGTTGATTTGTTGGAGTATCTCTTATTTTATCTTCGACCAATTCAATACCCATAGGCATAAACTCAAAATTTGACATCTTAAAGATATCAGTGCCCTCAACATCCTACTCATCTATCCATTGTTGCATCTCATCTTCTAATGTGGTAGTTTGAATGGCCTTCTCAAGAATAGATGGCAGTGTGATTGTGGAGCTTCTGCTTTGGCTTTGGAAAGGTGAGTCCTTCAGTTGAAAGGTAAATTATCCTCTTCATCCTCATAATCCTTGTATTCTACTTCTTCTGGAATAGGTTTGGGGATTGATGGGAAAGGAATCACTTTCTTGATCACCTTTTGCCTCCTCTTTACTAGAGTCTTAATCTTCCTTTTCTTCTTAGGTGCAGAGGGGGAGGCTTGTACCTACTGCTGAGGTATTTCTTGAATTTCCACTTCATCTCCTCCTTATCCTTTCTCAATGGGTGGAACTTGAGGATTATCTTGGGTCTCAATAGCTTAAACATTTTCTAAACCTTGTACATTCTCTTCTCTAATTTGTGCAGGAGCCTAAATTTATCCCTCTTCTAGTTTGGCTTGTTGAGGAGAATTCATCTTCCTTTTGCCTTTACCTTTACCATTCTAAGCCCAATAATAGTCAACTAGTCTATCAAGTTGGTGCACCATTTCTAGTCTTATTGGTGATTGGGCTATAAATGTAGGTAGTGTGACCTTTGTTCCTCGACCTTTAGTTGGGCAGGCTTGAGCATGGAAAATCATTATTACAAGAATTGGATCAAATTTGAAAGGCCTTTTGATTCAATCTTTTTTCAAATTTATGATGTGCTTTCCCTATTGTTAATGTTTGAGCTCTCTTCTTTGTCAATCTCGACATTCATGATGGGTCGGTCACCAATCTTATCCCTATTGAACAATGGATCAAGTAACTCCTCCATGTCTTGTTGCACAATCTTTAATGCTAACTTTATCTTCAATGCCTCCTCTACCAGATACAAAGTCATCCTACAATAATCCCTTATGTGGACATCATAGTCATTTGTTGCATTCATCTAGTGATCTTCAAGGGCATCTTCATGCTTAAATGTTTTACCAGTTAAGTGTTGTACTCTCCCAATGTTATCAAAACATGCCCAAGGAGAGTTATAGTCATCCAAGGGATACTAATCCTATTCATATTTAAAAGTAGGAATATCTTGCCTTCGATCCACCTAGAAATGTCCCATAGTCATAGGCCATGTCCAACATATTTTATGTTTCTTTTTAACTCTATCGTATGCAGACAAGAGTTCTTGAGAAATCTTTAGGAGAATGAGTCTGTCACTAGGATACCTAGGGAGCTTCTTAGGGTTGATAGTTGTACCTGCTACCCTCAAATATGTAAATGTTTAGAATTGGGTATAATAAGCTCTAACTAGTGATATCTATGTAGTTTCCTACTTTGATATTCTCTTCGCATAATCCCCTTCTATGAACTAGATTATTGCGAATATGAAAGCACCATTTATAGTCCTATATTCCTTTCTTTTCTCTGAAAACCTCTTCTTTACCAATTGAGGATACACAATGTAACCTGCCATGTGTTCACATCCTACATGCTATCCCTCTTATAGAGCCCTAGATAATCTATCGCTCTTACAGCTAACAAGTACACCAAGTATGATGTCATGTAAAATTTCCTATTATTCTTCACTACCACCAGTTGCTCAACCAAGTTCTCACTGAGATTAGAAGCCCAATGAGGTGGCATCTCTGCTTTCTTTATTGTCTCAATAAAATATACCATGAAAATGTTCAGGTGTCCAACTGTCGGCAAACCCATAACTCTACTCAAGATTATGACCCAATATCCAATGTCTTCCTTCTTGTATCCTCGCTTCATGTCTACTTTGTCTACTTTCTTTTCTAGAAAAGTCTTCTCTATAAGGTATGAAGATTGGATGATCTCATAACCTTCATCAATATGTTCCCTGTACCATGTCTCCACTTGCTAATAGGTTAATCTAATGAATTGATCCACCCTTGGGAGATGGAAAACTTTTTCAAAGTTATTAGGTCAGAGATCCAAGATGATCTCTCCAGTTATGCTCTTGACTACCCTTTCTTCAAGAATATAATGCTCTACAAGTGTCATAATCAGGTCTGAGGATTGTACTAACACAAGGTGTGATGTCGCAATGATAAGCCTCGATTGGATCAATGTGGATATCACCTGAGATCTTTCTATGGGTTGGTTCCATAGTGTCAATAATGCACTCAAATCATTGTGACCTAAATTTATCTCGGATCTCTAAGTACTCATCCTGAAATCATGATTTTGTCAGAATGCCCTAAAAATTTGATGCAGGAGCATCCAGAGGTATAAGGGCAATGCTATGTCACCCAAAAAAAGTACTTAGACTTAGTTTCTATTTCATGTGTTTTCATTTCTGCATACCCATTTGGGTCAAATAAAGGTTCCAACTCTCACAGTTCCATTATCAGTGTTCTAGGATAGAGTATTTGAACACCTTGGGATATGTGTAAATGTTGAAAAAATAGGAGTATGTAATTGAGCCATCATTTTGGTGAACTAGGAGGTGTAAATTGGCTAGATGAATTTAATTTTAATTTAGAGCATTCCAAAAAAAGAATCAGGTCAAAAGGCCCCATGGTTTGAAAGTTATCACAGTTTTTTGAGTTTTGGAGACCTCTTAAGAATGCCTCAAAGTTAGGTTAGGGGCATTAAATGACCTCAAAAAGGGTCAAAAAATTAGGGATGAGAAATGCTTTTCCTTAGGGCTATAGAGCGCTTCGAGAGCTTTCTGAAAATGTAAATAGTTCGTCAATAAGAGCTACGGTTCAAAAGTTATGCCTCCCGAAAGTTCAGTTACCATTTTTGGATTCTTCTAGATTTGCACCAACTTCTAACGTGGCTTCTAGAGCCTTCTACTTGGTCGGTGGATGCCTACTAGCACTTTCTAGAATTTATTCCTTGTCCTTAACCCTCCAAGGTCTATTTAAGGACATTTCTGGCATTGTAAAAGGCAGTTCAGAGTGGAGTTTGAGAGGAGGTACTAAAAGGAGAAATTATCTCCAAATTTATGTTATTGTAAGCCCATAGGGCATGTTATGAAGTCTATTTTCTCTATACTGAATGTTAGCTTATTTTCAAAGTTAATACAATTTCCCTTTTCCCGTGGTGTCCATTCTGTGCTTGGGTTGTGTTCCCATCAAACTTGAATACCACAGGCTTTGGTGCCATCTTTTTAGCAAGGGAGGATGATGAAGACACCATCAAATTTGCACAAAAATCAAGTACATTAGTTTAGAATTGAAGAAAAAATGATTAAATTAAACCTAGCACTGACTTGAATAAAACCCTAAAAACTAGACTACTCAAAAACATGAAAAAACCTAATTTTTAACCTTGGATGCAAAAAAAGGTTGCACCAGCCGCACCTAATAGGTGCACCTAGTGCACCATTTTTTTGGCAAAGTGTATAAAGATATAGTGCACATCAACGCACCTCATCGGATGCATTGATGCACACCCTTTAATTTACTTAGGCTCTTTTAGAGTGTTCTTAAGGGTGCATTATGAATTAAGATGCACATCAACACACCTAATCAGATGTGCTGATGTGCACCTTATTTCTCATGTTTGTTTAGAGTTTTAAAAAAGTTTTTAAACAAAATAAGGTGTGTAGTAGAGCACCTAATTAGGTGTTCTATTGTCCACCTTATGTTTTTGTGTTAATGCTTTGAGAGGGGAAAATAAGGTGTGTAGTAGTGCACCTTGTTAGGTGTCGAGCTACATAGCTTACTTTTGTGTTTCTAACTTAGTTTTGTTTGTGTTTTGTAGGTGCTAAATGGGAAGGAGGCGCAGGTAGATAGGTGCAAGGATGTGGCACGACATAAGAAGGTTAAGTGAAGGAAGATGGTGAGGAGAAGGGGTAGGGGGGCTTTAAATAGACCTAAGCACCTTTGGGTGTTGTGCAGGTGCACAACTGTGCTGTTGTGCATCTGCTCATCACCCAAGGGCGAATACCTCTCCCTTATGCAATTTGACACACTAGCACACTAGTTGAGGTGCACTGGTGTGTCTCTCTTTTTGCAAAATAGGCCTATTTCCTAAAAAATTCTAATTTTTGACAACTAAATTTTCCAGTCGAGACCCATACATGAATTAGGACACTAGATAAAACCTCCAAAAAGGCTCGAACCCCAGACTAGGGCTTCAAAGAGCTGAAAAATAAAGTAGGGGGTCCCCATTTCTATTCAAAAATGGGGCATGCATTGTGAGACCACAAAAATAACCTTATAACTAAACCTTACCTTAAAAGAAAAACCTAAAACAAATTAAACATTAACTAAAATACTATACCATGTTACAATCCTAATACAAGTTATGCTCTTAACACTAAGACTATGCCAAATTGAATTCTACACACTCTTATAATTGTATAATATTTATATATGAACAATAAATTCATACACCAGTTATTTAAAAGGATTGATATTTTTTTATAGTAATTGACAACTTTATTCCCCATTTTAATATTTATTGTCAATATTAAAATTGATTTCAACATACACTAATTTTACTTGTGTTAATCAAATATTATCTACACACACACATGTGTACACACACTATATTTTCAAAATATGATAATATTTCAATATTACTTATCATAATAATTTATTCTTTACTATAATTATTATAATACTGATATATGTGCAAATCAAAAAATACATAATATTCTTTTATATTTACTTTCATGTTTGGTTTGGTTGCAAGCATAGGAATGGAGAATAGGAATACATATTGACAAATTCCAATAATAACTATATTTTGGTATGGGTATAAGCTCATTTTAAGAGTAAAATGGGAATATGTATTCCTATTCCCTACGAGCCCGTTTCGCAACATGAATATAAGCAAAATAAGCATCTGTAAATTCTTAAAATTTTGAATTCTTCATTTGGATGCACCAAATCGGAATTCGAATATGAAGTAAAATAGGAATACATATTCCAATTTTGGCCCAAAAATGGGGTTTTGCAATTCCACCCAAATAGGTGTTATTGGAATACGTATTCCTATCCCGCTTTTATTTATTTTAGAAAACATAAATTTTGGGGTCCACAAATTCCCCATCAAATATTGGCTGAACCAAATAGAGAACAGGAATAGGTGGCCCCATTTTCTATTCCAGAATAGCTATTCCTATTCCCCTATTCCTATTCTCACAGCCAAATGGACCCTACTCTAATTGAAAAATGAAATGAAAAATAGAAAACCTATTACAAATTTTCTATTCCTATTTTAACAAGCAAACGGGCTGAAATCAAACTGAGGCAAGCAATGACTACGTTTTAAAACCCATCCAAAGAATCTGCAAAAGACTTAAAATCAACTCCAGAAAATGTTACAATTCTATTTTAGACTTGGTAACTGCTCATAATTCTGCAATAGCCATTAAATTCACCCTTCTCGCCTCCTTAAAAAGGGAAACAACTTTTAAATTTTATAATCACAAATTTTTATATGATTTCTCTAATTTAAATATTTAAAAAACTAAAATTAGGTTAGTATATTAGTGATGTTTAGGAAGGAAAGTGAAATTTTTTAAAGCAAAAGATGGATCTATCATTCTTTTTATTTCTCAATGGCCAAATGAGTTTTATAAGATAAAAATAGTTTTTATATGATTAGCAAATTTAAGATGATTGATATGAATGTAGATAGAAAAATTATGTACAATTTATTATTTACATAATTCTATATTTATTAATATGTATCCTTGAAAAAAAACATATATATTTTTTAAATTAGAAAAGTTATACATTTATCTCATTTTTTCAAATATGAGATTTATAGGTCTCAAAATGTCGACTGCAAAAGGAGATTACTTCATGATTGTTCATCCATCTACACCATCTCCATAGGAAACCCAAATATTGATGAGGATAGCGAAATTTGATCTTGTAGCTATGAAGTGGAAAGGGTGCCCATCTCTGGCATTAAATGAAGAAAGTGTTGAAAATTGTGTAATTTTGGGCTTCCATGGTAATATCTATGTCATTGAAGTTAATTCGGAAGGCATCATTAGTATTCACTTGAACAAAGAAAAGTCTGAAAAATGGAAAGACTTTAAAAAGATGTTTTTCCATATTAAACCAATTTCCAAAGTATCTGTTGTTGCTAGTATCAAGACTGATAGGATATATATGGGGTTAAATGGGCTTACAAACAATCCTCTTATTATTTGCTTCTTCACTGGCATGAAGGTTTGGAAGTTGATTCCAGTTGAAAACAAAAGTGATACAATTTCATCCTATGATTCAAAACATATTTATTTTACTGATAATAATGGTCTTTCAACAAGAATGTATGATTGTTCTCAAGAGAAATGGGTTGAAAGTTTACCAGAAGCAGCACTACCACAAATACATAGCACATTACAACTTCATGACAACAAAGCTTCGAGGGGTATGTGGTATAGTCTTCGAGAGAAATTTTTTTGGGCCTCATATATCTTTCATCACCAAACAATTGGTCCTTGGCCTTGCCAAGTGGTAGCTTTAGTAAGGACAGAGGAGACGAGTGAGAAAGAAGTAGTCATTATAAAAGCTTGTGGAAAAAGCAGAAATGTTCAGATACAATCAGGAGTTTTGGCTCGAGACACTTTTTCAAGTCACACCTACTTTTATCAATTAATGCATCTTTTGTAGAGAAAGAAGATTACATTGTGGAATCCTCAAATTATCAATTATACACATATGAAAAGGACCAAATGGTATTCAAGGGGGAGAAAAAAAAAGGTCCATTAAGCTTTTACATTTGATAATTAATAGTTTAAGTGTTCTTTATGTATGTACTAACATTTTGTTAGTAGTGGTTCAATTTTGGGTGTAAATGTTGTTGTAGAAGAGAGAATGTGAAGACATTTTGTAAAAGATGGTATCGAATGCATTTGTAAATTGTTTTTAACTCTAATTTAGTGTACCTATTATCCATGAGTTAAATTTTACTCATTTTATAGATATTTTGAATGATTTTAATGTATATTTTTCAACTTTTATTTTGTTATATAGATATAAAAAGTACAATTTAAAAAAAAATTATAAAGATTAATTGAAACATGTCCATCATCATGTGTTGATGTACAAATTAATTTTTTCAAGTTTAGAAAATAAAATAAAATAAAGAGGTGTCCACCTAGAAAGGTAGATTCAATTTAGGGATTATCTAAGATTGAATTTTAGATTTATTTGACATTGTAATTAACTTATTTTATCTATTAAATTTTGGTAGCACTAAACAAACTAAGAAGAAACTTTAAAAATATGATCCTATAAAAAATATTAAAAATATTAAATTGATTAAATTAGAATTTATTATGAAACTCTTATCTAATGAATTATGATTAATAAAATAAGTAATATTGCAAATTTTTGAAAAGACTATAAAGTGACTCAACTTGGAAGTTAAAAGGAAGAACAAGGAACACATCTAATGACATGATCCTCTTGTTCAACTAGGGCACCATGGGATGGACCGCTTGGGTTGATGCTTATGATCATTTTCTTTACTAGTCTCTATTACTAGTTAATATACTTGAATATTCTAATGCTGTGGTTGTGAGGCTATTCATCTAAATTTGTACTGTTAACACAATATTTGGTAACCTAGAAACATTCCAAATAGAAAGTAAAGTTTGGGTGGGGATGATATCCACAAGCTTTATTATTGCAGTATAAAGTTAGCTTGTTAAATTTTACAATTGATCACTTCTAATGATCTTCCCTATTAGGAGCAATAAGGACTTTTAGGTCCACCTTGTGAAAGGATTTACAACATACAATGAAGTATGCACTCTACATTAGGAGATTTGGAATGCGACTGTTAAGCCCACCTTGTTAAAGGATTTAAATGATGTACCTATTAGGATGAATCAATGGCTGGTCTCTGATCTACAACTCAATTTGCTGAATGAGATTCCTTTGAAATACAATGATCACCTGACTGTGATAGGTAAGTCTCTTCTTTTCCTTATACTACTTGTAGCCTTCTTAATTGACACTCATATGCTTCTTGCTTCTTTTTTTATATTATTGCATAGGATATGAAAAGATATATCTCTCTCTCTCTCTCTCTCTCTCACACACACACACACACACACACACACACACACACACACACACACACACACACACACACACACACACCAGTCTAATAAATTACCTTCTGGAGTAAGCTAAAATACCAAATTCAACAATCTTCACAAAGTAAACTCACTACTATAACTCAGGTTCTAAAGACCACTCAGATGATGTTTTAATTCTCAACAATACTTGTCAACACTCAAAAAACTGTGGCACTCGGTTAAAGTAGATGCTCGGTCCATACTGATCACTTGGAGTAACAGGAACTCGGTCAACACTAGATGAATTGATGAAAATTGAAGAACTTGGTAGACTCGGTTGATAGTGCAATTCTCAGTCAACACTATACTTTTTTCATATGCTCAGTAGGCATTTTAAAACTTGGATGAATTGCAATTAGACTTGATGGCCTGATTTTTTGCTCACCCAGTTTGTGCAAAATTCTTAGAAAAAATGAGAAAAGATTGTATTGAGAATAAGCTAGGGTTTGTAAAATTTTGTTAGCCATTAAGAAAAACCCTAGGCAAGTTCTTTTGTTTGATTATTTTGAAGCTCATGCAATATAATTTAGATCTTTAGAAGATGTATGTATTCTCCCTGCATGCATTCTTATCCTAAGTTTTGAAATAATTCTACTATTATATTTCATGAAAGCTTCAAATGTGCTAAGTTGTAAGTATGAGAAGCAAAGAAGAGTGCATGTTCACATGCTTATTTTGGCTTAAAGCATTTATAGTTGCAATTGTACGAATAAAGGAAAATAATCAATATAAATTGTTGCAGCGAAATTGCAAAGGTTTAGAGAAACAGTCAACGATAAGCCATGTGTATGTGATGAGTTAAGAGTTCTCTATTAATGCATTATCATAGGCAGTATAAATGAACCCTAGGTTAGAGAAGTGAAGCTGCAAATGCTTGGGATTTCACCATCACATGGTTAAGTTGAATGCTCAATTTTAGAGTTGCGAAGGAGTGATAGAGTAAAATCTAAAGCATCGCAAGGTTGAAGGTGTAAAATGTTTTGAGGGCTAGACCGTGGTGAGGTTGCAAAGTGCTAGAAGTTAAAGGCTTGTCGCATGGTCATAGTGGTCACAAAGGTATGATTAAATATAGTTGTGAAGCCATGATTGAATGAGAAACAAAGGGTTCGCAACATCACAAGGCATGTTTTAGCAAAGAGAAATTATTGTGCAAAGTGGCGAAATGGTCTTGTTTACAGCTATTGCACTTATAAATTTTAAAGCATAAAATGGCTTTTCAACGACACAAATCTAAGCTGAATAAAGATGGGATGAGTTGGATGTACAAAATTTTGAAAAAAATAGAGATTTAACCTATTTTTCAAAGATTGATAGGCTTTCAAGTGTGCCACCCTTAAATGCCAATTAAAACTACGCTCTCATCACAAAAATTGATAAAGCCTGAAAAGAAATAGGTTATTATTACCGTTTTCTCAAATTGTCTAAATTTTGTCAGTGATTGTAAAGTGCAGAAGTGACCTTTGAGTGATTTTATCAAAATAGCATACAGAATTAGTGAAAATACTTGCAAAAATGGCCTAAAGAGAGGGTGAATTGATTGCACAAGCAGCAATTGAAGTACTAGATACACCATCAAAGGCTCCCATCACATTTGTAAAAGAATGGATACACATCTTGCTTGCTTCCACAAATGCTCAAAATGACAATGTCCTTAGGTTCAAAGACCCATATGTAATGCACAGAGATGCAATTGTCCCTAACAGAAACAGGTATGAATTAGTTTGGTTTTTTCTACAAAAACAAAGTGAAAGAAGTTCCAATTTGCAACCTTTCGGTAAGAACATTGCGAAAATTGATAATGCTAGAAGTATTTGTGGATGTACATTTGGTCAAGGCATTAATAAAATGTTATAATCTTGTTAATAAGTCATTCCAAAGGAAGGATAAAACTATTTTTCTAGCACTTGATAAGGATATATTCATAGAGGCATTTGATTTGGGGGGACCTATATCATTTCCCATTGATATTAAAGAGTTGAACAAGAATTTAAAAAAACATAAGAGTTTTTACATGGGTAAAAACATGACCAGACATATTCCCAAGGTGAAGAAGGATGTAGGAGAAATTCCAAAGAGGAGAGATATCGAAGAAATCATGCCCTTGGATTTCTTTCAAAGATACTTTCAGAATACTATGTTTGGGATTGACAAAGCCCTAGGTACAAATGGAACCATGAATGCTTCAGGGGTATATTATGTCATGGCTTTGAATATTCAAGACCCAAATCACTATATAGATTATGATTTTGTAGAATACATCATTGAGAGTATTCAAAAAGAAATCACTGTTGCCCAATAAGGAGAACTAAAGGATATCAAGTTCCCTCATTACTCCCTGCTCATGCACCTTATCTTGTCAAAGAATGTTGGCATATTTGATCAAAGCTTCTTCGAGTCAACACAAGAATGGAGAGAGAGGCTACCAGTGCAAAGATGGACATGAGTATGGCAAATGTACTATCCATATTCAAATGCTATCTCTTTCTATAATGACTTTGTTTATCCAGTTTTGAAAATGATAGGATGTATAATTGAAAGAGTTCCTAAAAATGTTAGGAAGATTGTTAGACCTAAAAGGTGCTTTGATGTTGGAAAAAAATTGACTCATGATTGGGGTAGTTTTTTCTTGTTTGAAGAATATATTGTTATAAGAGTTTTTGGGTGTCCTCGACCACCCCAAATTTTGCCTAATAATGTTCTTGAGAGGTTAGAGTTGGTAGAAATATTTTGGTAGTTGATTTATTTGAATAGGGATCAAAAGGTGTCAAGAAGGGGACATTTCTATGAAAATGTACTAGGGTAGGGGATTTTGAAATTGGCAAGAATTCCATTGAGTAAACCAATTTCTTTTTGAAAAATTATAAGATGCTTATTGGGCTAGCTAGAACCTATGACCCCTGCAATGTAGTAAGGCATACTTTGAAAAGTATGAGAGGATATAATTTTTCCCCTACAAAGCCTATGTGGGAAGAGGATGTTATTGTTGATGTATTGAGTAAGGATGTCTACAGAGAAAGAATGATTAAATGCAAAGATATTGTTGTTTATGAATGAGAAATGAGAAAAGTAGACCCATCTTTTAAAGGGTTCTATCCTAATGAGCAATATTGGGTCAGATTGGATAAGTGTGTTGAGAATTTTGATGAGTTGGTGCCTCAAGCCCCTAAGGCAATCAGAAAGAAGATTGATCCAGATTATGTTGATGATGAATACATAGTGGAGGTATCTGATGAAGAAGATCAATTTGAAGATGACCAGCCTGAACAAAATGTTCCTAAGAATTTTGCATGGGCAGGATAGAAGCATAAGAAGTAGAAAATGGTAGAAATACTAGACAAGGCTTGGCAAAAGGCTCTCTTGATTCTGCCAAGGGGAAACAAGTACTTTAATGATTTAAGAAGAAGATTCCTAATGTCCTAGGCATTTGAGAATGAGTGAAGAACAAAGAATTTATAATTAGAAGCACAAATGATTGATGATAGAATCATTGAAGCTAAGGAGTTTATTAACATGATGACAATTTTATCAAGTCAAATGAATTCAAAATCTTCCTTTTTAAAATAAAAATAAATGAATTGAAATTGTAAATGAAGCCTAGAGCTTTAGATGAAGAGGTTGTTGGGTTGATACAAAAGTTGCAGGAGTATGACCCTGCTAGTGAAACCCTCACTACTGAAGAGGCTAGATATATAGTTAGGAGAAGTAGAATGATTATATTCCTAGGATGGGATCTGAGCTCTTCTTTTTTAATAGATCAAATAAGAAGACAAGAGAGATTAGTTTCTTTTGGGGATGAAAATCAATTTAGGGAGATGATGGGATCAGGGTTCAATGTGGATGCCCAAACAATGACTAGTGGAGTTTAGCTCCAGAAGATTATAAGCCCACTCTTATGGAAATAAAAGAATCCCTTAGTGGAAATTTCATATTTTGGCATGTTCAATCTACTTCTAGTAACCAGATCTTGGGAATGCATATTTTAGTCACATTAATGGGTAAGCATAAGATGGACACTCTTCAAGCCCAACTTGAAAAAAAAAATATGAAAAATTTATTAGGACTAGGAGAAGTTATGAAGAGGGAATGAAGAAAAATTATGTTTTATAGAAAAAAATTTATCAAGTTGGAATTGGAGGTGGCTTCATTAAAGAAAGATGTCAGAATTGTCACAGAGGTTCATGACAAAGAAGTGTAGAAAGAGGGCCAAACTTTTGTAACAGGGGAAGCATCAAGCTAGGCCATGGATATTGATGAAGAAAAGTTAGAAGCTAGTAAATATGCAAAGATCAGAGCTTTGAAGAATTTGAGCTAATTCATAAGATCAATGCATTGAAGGAAATTTCAAAAAATGTGTGTGGCAGTTACATTGCAATGGAAGGAGTGGAATATAAATGTGTAGAGGCAGTTGCACTATTATCTCCACTATTTAGCACATGGGGCCCCTACATTCAATTTTTTGATAGTATAATTACTATACTCCCTCAGAAGAAGGACCTACCAAAGACAACCATTGTAAGTACTAGAAAAGTGATTCATAAAGTAAGAAATTTGAATTTTTTCTTTGGGGGAAAGATGAAGCTAATACAAAATAAGATGAATGCAATAATTGCTGGGACACTAAATTTTCTGCCTACAATTTTGGTTAGTAAGGGTAAAATAAAGGATTGGGTTGAATGGTCATCATCATTTGAAAATATCCTTGATCATCTCAAGTTTCTATCTTTTTGTAATAATGAAGTGAGTGTCACTATTGTCTATAATATGGTAGATATACTTTACAAATTAGAAGCAGAGACATATAAGGTGGCCTCGAAAGTAAAAGCCATAATTGATGCCAAGTGGACCAAATGCTTAGAAGAGCTACACACAATTAGGGATGTCACCTAGCTTGACATTGATACAGACATCAGCATATGGGAGTTGATTGTAGATATCAAGGCATTACCATTTGGTGATAGTGACTAGATGTAGTTTAGAAAAGAAAAAGGTAAAGAAAAGGCATGGATGGTGACAAGAGCTACAAACAAATTGAATTTGCTAAGGAGATATTTGCTGACAAATGCCACCTACCAGTTTTGTAACTACATCTTTAGTTTTTGGGGCCAAGTACAAAGAATATTTTTGTAAAAAAATAGGAATGTCTTTGTACTAATTTTTTATTAAGATTTTGACAAGTGTCCTCCAATGTAAAGCTTGTTGCAATCTTTTCTATAAAAGGATTCCCAAGATGTGGAGTAGAGGTTCGATTTTCTTGTAATTTTTGAGAATTATGCTATTGTTATCGGTCCGTTGAGTCTTTCATAAGCTTTATGATGTATTCTCTTGTAAGTTATAGAATACAAGTGAATACTGAAGGATCTACTATTTTATTTTGAAAGTTTCTATATAGTCATACTAGCATTCTTGAAATTTTGAATGAAAATTAATGCAAAGGAGGAAGTTCTGCTATATTTTTGTCTTTGAATTCTATCTCCATTGTTGTGTAATGGTTATCTTGAGATATTGTAAGCAAGTTTTATGCAATTTAATGCAACTAGGATAGGTTGCATATCAATTTGTTGTTGCTTTTAATTCATGGAATTAAGTAAATGCTTCAATAAATTGATAGGGTTTCTGGGTATGTAGTAGGGATATTCATAAAAATGGGTTTAGGGGCAATTGTTGATAATATAAATTGTAATGCAATTAATAATTCAAAATGTTTTGCTAGGTAGACTCTAAATCCCAATGGACAGGGCATTGATCATATATACAATCACATGTTGAAGAAGTCATAGGGTTGCATTAGGCATAAACATAAAATAAAATCAATTTTAATTTATAGTATGAAAAAATAAATTATTGGTCAACACTTTTTTGCAATAATCACTTGAAGGTCAATGTTAGTGATGTAGCACACTGAACTCAATTCACGGAGAGCTTAATAACTCATGAAAAAACCCAATATAGATTCAAACTCTAAATTGTTCATTACCAAAAACTCCTTCTACATGGATCTCTAACTCCATTAAATAACAACTAACTCAAAAAAGAGAAGAAAAGAAATTTCCAAATTTTGTAGATTTCGACAACTGGAAAAATATGCCATTTTTGGTAACTTCTAAAAAACCTCCAAAAGAAAATTCAAAGTTTCCTATATCTACCTTTTAAAACATAAAGGAAAAGTGCCGACTAATCTCTGAAATTTAGAAAGAGATTTCAAAGTTATTACAAAGTAGAAAAAACAAAAAAACACCTAAGATATTTTAAAACTAAATTTCGAAGGTCAAGATGGAATTTCTAGCTCTCAAAAATAAAATCAAAGCAGTCCCAATAGTGTTGGTTAAGTTAGAATTCACCTCAACTATAGATTTTGAAAAAAACCCAATTTTTTTAAAGAAAACCTAGATTTGAGTCAAAAGTTACGACTCTTTGAACTCCCTACATTAGTTAGTTGCTACTATCAAGGATTAATTACAGAATGTAGAAGATATAATGACCATTATTTTCTTAAAAGGGGATAGATCTAGAAAAGAGAAACATCAGTTGAATGAATTGTGAGAAAATTGCCAAATAATCAATTATATAGCCATATGTCCCTAATGTACACCCGCCTAAGCTTTGCAAAGCTTGAAGAGTAGATAATTCTAGTGATTCTATTGAAGTTGGAGCCAGATCTGAAGCTTTTCTCAGTTAAACATAGGAAGTAGCTAGTCCTTAGACTAAGATAAACCCTCTATATCCTGGTATCAGGCCTTTTATACCTGGTAGTCTAAAAAACACCAACAAGACTAATTGGCTTGGTAGCAACTGAAACATTTAGTTTGCATTGCTAGAAATATGATAAGCTCAGTAGCAATGTAACCAACTAATTAAGTGTTAATAGGCAAATGATTTGACCATCAGGTCAACATATGTGTGTGTGTGTGTGTGTGTGTGTGTGTGTGTGTAGACACACACACACATACATACATATATATGTGTGTTTGTACACCATTAACACAAATTATTTAAAAGAATTGATCCATTTTTTAGAATAATTGAAAACTCCATTCCTCATTTAGTTATTTATTGTCAATAATAAAATTGATTTCAACATATACTAATTTTACTTCTATTAATCAAATGTATGATATTATATATATAATAAAATATAAATTTCTCTTCAAAATAGAATAATATTTGAATATTACTTATTTTAATAATTAATTCTTAATTATTATAATAATCATATGTTTGGAAAACAAATAAAAACTATAATCTTCTTTTTAATAGCAAGTGCCACATAAATAATTTTATATTGTATTGTATCTCGATCAATTTTTAATTATAATATTCATTTATATTATAATAAAAATAATAAATATTTTAAAGTATATAATTACAATATATTATGATATTGTGAAGAAATATAAAAATATAATTGTTAATAGATTTATTTATTTAATATAATTATATATGTATATTTTTATACAAAATATATTATATTAATAATTCATATATATATATGTATGTATGTATGTATGTATATATATATATATATATACACACACATACATATATATATATGTATGTATGTATGTATGTATATATATATGTACACACATATATATACATACATACGTACATACATATATGTGTGTGTGTGTGTGTGTGTGTGTGTGTGTGTATACCCAGACACATACACACACACACACACACACACACACACACATACACACACACACACACACATATATATACGTATGCATGTGTGTGTGTGTTTTGTAACATCAATTCATATGATAAAATTAAGATGAAACATTATTATATGCATCTCATTTTACATCAGTCACTAGTAATAATAAACATTTACAAATTAGAAGTCACCCCATTAAAACACACACACACACACACACACACACACACACACACACACACACACACACACACACACACACACACACACACACACACACATGTGTGTGTGTGTGTGTGTTTTTGTTGTGACATCAATTCATATGATAAAATTAAGATGAAACATTATTATATGCATCTTATTTTACGTCAGTCATTAGTAATAATAAACATTTACAAATTAGAAGTCACCCACACACACACACACACACACACACACACACACACACACACACACACACACACACACACACACACACACACACACACACACACACACACACACACACACACACACACGTGTGTGTGTGTTTGTGTTGTGACATCAATTCATATGATAAAATTAAGATGAAACATTGTTATATGCATCTTATTTTACATCAGTCACTAGTAATAATCAACATTTAGAAATTAGACGTCACGCCATTAACATATACATTGTACATTTATCTCATTTAGGATATTACATAACCAATGTTAATACACATCAAAATCATTATTCATGTGATGTTGCATAAAAATATACAATACATTATAGGAACTATCTAGCTATAGGAACATGAAGCAATGAAAGACGCCATGACTCCTATTGTGATGTATGACATTATGTATTAGGAAGTTCAATTTTATTAAAAACATTCTTAAAGAAAAACAATACCCATTATACTTTATTTTGTACATAAAGCATATGATACTTAATAGTTAAACCAATGTCATATAATTTTTATTGAAATAGAGTGTAAATGTTACTATTTATTTATTTAGTTATTAAATTTAAAACTTAGTGAGAGCTTAAGAATAACATGGAATTACAATTAAGATAAATGAATAACCATCTAACACCAAAAAAGACTTAGTATAAATAAATAATTATATATTAACAAAAAAGTTAAATAAATAAAATAAAATTTTAGTTTCCCATGAGATGGAGATTAACCTCTATGTCGTTAAATTTAAACTGAGGCAGGCAATAACTACATTTTAGGCCCGTCCGAAGAATCTCCAGAAGATCTAAAATCAACTCCCAAAAATGTTACACTCAGCATTTATATTAAGAGAATGGTGCAGATTGTATATTAAGTAAATTATATCTACACTCATATTAACGTTATTATATTCTATGGCTGCTCATGCTTCTGTGTACAGGTTTTCATGGCGCATATTTTTATTGGTATTGACAATCCTATTTTAGAATGTGTAGCTGACCATGATTGAGTAATAGACATTAAATTAACCCATGGATTAATTTACAATGGTTTCAAAAGCCAATCTTCATATCTAATTATGCCCTATATGAAGTGGTTCAACAAGGTAATCTTAAATAGTTGTAACTGTACTGCATTTATGATCTAGTCATAGTTGTTTTCATTTTTAAATAGTTGCATTATAACTCTAACTGATAAAGAACTAGAGAACGATAGTATTTACAAGACCAAGAATGTCACTTACCTTAAACAAATGCCAATAGCCTCTATCAATCAAATCATATCCTTTTTATCAATTGCTGGAGATAATGATAAGATTTTACGAAATAGAGAGGAATAAATACAACATGAAAAAAGAATAAGCCCATATAGCCTGGAAATCCACATGAGAGAAGAAAATTAATATCTTCAATATGCGTTACTTAAAAAATCACATTTATGCTTTTTAAATTAAGTTAAATATATTTGAAATAGAATATTTATCTTTGATTTGATTTATTTTAAGAAAATTTAATCACAGGTTGAATATAGTCCTTTGTCTATGTGGGAGAAACTATTAAAAAAAATCAAACATTAAATTTAGAAAGTTTTGTTTTCTACATCAATAGTTTAACAAATTTTATTAGAAAAATAATATTTTTTAATTAATATTATTTATTAATTAATCATAATTTATTAGATAAGAGTTTCATAATAGATTATAATTTAATCAATTTAGCTTTTTTTATAAGATTGTTTTTTTTAAAGGTTTTTCTTAATTTATTTAGTAGTACTAATTAATAGATAAAATAAGTTAGTCACAATGTTGAATAATTCTAAAATTCAATCTTAGATAAATGTAGACTTGAATCTATTTTTCTAGGTGTACACCTCTTATTTTTTTTCTAAACTTCAAAAAATTAATTTTTACATCAACACATAATGGAGGACATGTTTCAGTTAATCTTTGTAATTAAAAAAAATTGTATTATTTATGTCGATATAACAAAATAAAAGTTGAAAAATACATTCAAATCATTCAAAATATCCATAAAATGAATAGAATTGAACTCATGGATAATAGACACACTATATTAAAATTAAAAGCAATTTGCAAATACATTCAATACTTCTTTTACAAAATGTCTTCACACTCTCTCTCCTACAACCACATGTGCACCCAAAATTGAACCACTACTAACAAAATGTTGTATACATGAAGTGTATATGAGCAATGTTAGTATGCTAATAGAATAAGGAAATAATGTTTAAATAAGATTTAAACATTTTTGAGAGGGATTCCTTAATTAAATATTTTTTATTAAATAAAGGGATTTAATGGCATAAAAATAAATAAATAAATAAATTAAATAATTAATTAATAAATGATGATGCCATCAGGAATTTTTCAAAAGTATTTTTAGGTGTCTACATGAAGAACACTTAAACTAGTAATTATCAAACATAAAAGCTTACTAGACCTATTTTTTTCTCCCCCTTGAATACCATTCATTCCTTTTCATATGTGCATAATTGATAATTTGAGTATGCCACAATGTAATCTTCTTTATCTACAAAAGATGCATCAATTGATTTCCACTAGCCATGACTTGAAAAGTAGGCGTGACTTGAAAAAGTGTCTCAGGCCAAAACTCCTGATTGTATTTGAATATTTTTGCTTTTTCCACAAGCTTTTATAATGGTTGTTTCTTTCTCACCCATCTCCTCTATCCTTACTAAAGCTATTGCTTGGCAAGGCTAGGGATCAATTGTTTGGTGACGAAAGATATACAAGGCCTGAACATTTCTCTCTTGAAGACTGTACCACATACCACTTGAAGCTTTTGTAAAGATTGAAATCCACAACAATTGCCAAATATGCAAACCACCCCAAGATGTGAAAATACATGCAATTTGAAAAGTCAAAAGTCGATTTATTCACATGAATATACAATTCAATATCCATTTCTCAGATGGAAAATCAATACATATTGACAATAGTCGAGAATAACTGAAACACAATCATTATTACATATCATCATTTTCTCTAAATACACTTGATACTACAAATAAGCTAACCACATATCGATACCATATACAAGGAAAAGTATAAAAGTTGGAAATGACTCATATGAACATAACATCTATTGCCAAAACTATGTTGACCTACATGTCCAACATAAATATATCTTTAGCACATCATAAGATATAAAGCATATATAACATAAATTATATAAAATTAACATGTCATCAAACCTTAGTGTCCATCCGCATGTAATCTCATCTTTGAGCCATCAGAACAATGTCCATCTGCTATCATGAGACAGAAGAGTGGTCCAGGCACTTTTACTACCCAACCATGGAGTGGTTAGCTCCCTGAGGTTCTTCGGTTAAGGAGAACTACTCGAACCTGGCACGAGAAGGTTAGTAACTCGGCACAATAGGATCAGAAGGATATGGTGCAGCCTATGTGCCTAATCTACTTACACATATGTCTACTAGAACATACACAAGGATGTGAAAGAGGGAAAACAATGTAATAATAACCAATGCATTTCAAACATATGCATAAAAGTTTTACCGAGCTTGGCCAAGCATCATGAACCAGTTTAATGTAAAAGACTAGCAAGTAATTTATAAGGAAAATACAATTCAAAATTTCTTTAATTACCCTCTTGATTCCACATTCAACACCCTTCACAATAAATTTACTTCTTCAAGAAGTACAGATAGATCAAATGAATAACTTAATTATATCTTATTAAAATAAATAAAAATAAAATAAAAATGCATAATTATCATCTCTACACATACATGTGCTGCAATATTTCAGCATGTAATAGAATAAAATTATAAAAGATCTAACTATTGACCAATTTCTTATGCTTCCTTCTAATCCTTATGGAAACTTATGTCTTAAATGCCTATTCCATTTCAAAGGAAAATTTAAAGCTTAAATATATAAAACTTTTCAATGTCATTTCAAATATCTAAATAAATAATTTTGATAATTGCACTATGAACTACATGCCGTTAAAAATTTCAAAAGAGTAATTAAGCGTTCCCATATGGCTGTGACAAATCTGAGGCTTGAGTTGGAATTACAATGTCAAAATGAGAGTTGGGCTTTGAGTTTTCTATGAAACATTTGCTTATAGATGGCTATTATCATATCTTTTCTGGTTCAAGGAGGTTCATTATTCGATTTATGTTTGCCGATACTTATATATCTGCTATTGGTTTTCTTTTCTGAGTGGAACATTACCAAGACTAGTTAAGTTCTACTATAATATCCTATCATGTAATTGATAATAGAAATTATATATATATATATATATATATATATATATATATATATATATATATATATATATATATATATATATATATATATATATATATATATATATATATATATATATATATATATATATATATATATATATAGAGCCACAGGGATAAAAATAGAGAATCAAATCGTTTTATTTCAGCCATAACTAAAGTTCAAATTTTAGAGAGTTTAACCATCTTTGACAGATTGTGAAGGTAAAAGTAAAATAGCGATAACAGAATTTCTAATGTTTACATCCAACATCCTAATTTCACCGCATGTTCCATGGTAGAAATCCTCTGAGTTTTGGAAGTTATGCCGACATTGATTCAAAATTTGATGTTATTAGTGAATGATTCTACAGGCGTGATTGTTGAGAGAGGGAGAGAGCATCTCAGTAAGATCCAAACTCACAAAACAAATCATTTCCCCATTTTTCTAGAGTTGGCATCATTTGGTGTTTTCCACAACAATAATCAAGTCAATTGGATCTACTTTCTATGACAGGTTCCAAATATTTTTTATTTTTATTTTTATTTTTTAAAACACTCTAGACTCTCAAATAGATAAAATTCTTACAATATCAAACTTTCCACTTCATAGCTACAAGATCAAACTTCACTATGTTTATCAATATTTGGTTTTCATCTAGAGATGGTGTAGATGGATGAACAATCATGAAGTAATCTCCTTTTGCTCTTGACATTTTGAGACCTACAAATTAAAGATTTGAAAAAAATGAGATAAATATATAACTTCTCTAATTAAAAAAATATTTGTTTTTATTAATTTTTTTGAAAGATCCAAATTATTAAAATAGAGTCAGCTTTAACTTGACATATAGAAGATTTTAGTTTTAGTAGGGAATGACAAGGAACAATTTCTCCCAAACATATTTTAACATTACATCGTTTGTTTTCATAGTTTGGTCTTCATTGAAAATAATTATAAAAAAACCACAGTTTGGCCTTCATTGATGATAAATTTAAAATAATCACTATTTGGTCTCCATTGATAATAGACCTATTACAATATAAATATATGGGAAATCAATTGCAAGTGAGAAACACAAATGATATAAATGAAAGAAAGTGAGAGAAACTCAGGATGAATTCCAATAGAGAGCAAATATAATAAAAAGTTAAAAGTTCTTAAAATATTACAAGTACAGGTACAGATGAAAATTTGAAATATTTTATAAAAAATAAAAAATTCTAATAAAAGGTTCAAGAAAAACCTCTGCACAAGTTATGCAAAGAATGTAATGATATTAAAAGTCTTTAATGAATTATAATATTCAATCAAGAAACTAACCAATTAATCAAATCTCTAAGAAACAACATAACAATGCAAAACCAAATAAGCTTCTGAATGCTATTAATCTATTTTATAAATTCTAATCTAAAAATAACTAGAATAACTCTTCTATCTTATAACTTGTCTTTATTATACATTTTCTATAATTTTGAAATTTTTCATTAGTAAGAATATTACCAACCTATTACATGGGTAGCCTTTTGATGAAAATATTTGATGAAGAAAAAGCTTTTTATCCCTGGACAAACATATTAAAAAGATGAATTATAATCTATTGAACGATTACATTTGAACCTTTCTGAAAAAAAAGTAATCAAAATTTCCTAATCAAATGATTTAATTTTGATCAACAGAAAGAAACAAGCTTTGAAGCAAGCTTTTTACTGTAGTTATGGCTGGTTACCAGCAATACTCCAAGGAAAACAAACTACGAATAAAGGAGGGTGAATTCAATGGCTTTACTCAATTATGGACTGTTAAACAGTCTAAAATAGGATTGTCAAAAACACAAATGAAAATATGCGCCATGAAAACCTTTACATAGTAGGAGGAGCAGCCATAGTATATTATAACATTAATATAAGTGCAAAGCTAATTTACTTAATATACAATCTGCGCCAATTTCTTACTACACTACCAACCCATTTCTAAGTATTTCCTGCTTCTTCCTCTTCTCTATTGCCTCTTGCACTTCATAGATCTATTCCAGATTCATTGTTCTTGAGTCATAGCTCAGTATGACTATCTCTTCATCCAATTCAGGGTCTCCATAATGAAGTACCCTTGCTACCTTGATGGAGCTTGAGACTGTTGCTAGTATTTTCAAAGGTACCATATCAGTGCTCAATTGTTTTATGGGAGTCCCTATTGTAGGGAAATTGACCAATGTCTAAATTGCCTCTTGTTCCTTCTCTTTTGGGGATTTCTCCTCTTCCTTGATCAATGATAATAATCTAAGGAGGTGCACCTTGTGTTTGTGTTGTAGGATCAGAGATTTTTTCTATCTTGTATTCTCCTTGTCCTTCTCCTCGCTAGTAGTGGTAACTATCACTGATGAATCAACCAAAACAATCACATCTTGTTTTTGTTCCTCTTTTGGTTATTCACTAGTAGCTAAAGGAGTTTGTGAAGATGGTTCTTGTGTGTTCACCTTCTCCTTAGTAATTTCAGCTACTGCCTTTTGCAACTCTTCCACACTCACAAAATAGGGTTTATGCAAAGCTATGATTGTATTGTTGTTTGGTGAAGGATTTGCTTGAGATCCTCTATAGTTAATGGGTTGACATTCTAACTAGTAGTGTCAAGAACATCCTTGATAGTTACTATTTCTATAGGTGTTGTATGTGGAGGACTGGTTGGTGGCAGCTGAGTGTCTTGTACACTTTGTTCTTCCTACTACTCTTCAACTATTGCCTCTTCACCTTGTTGTGTCTTCTCTACTATTTCCTCTTCTTTTTCTTTCTCACCTTCTTCTTCCTTTTCTTTCTCCTTTTCTTCTTCTTATTTCTCTTCCTTCTCTTCCTTTTGCTCATCTTCCTTTTCCTTCTCTTCATAATTTCTTCCTTCAAAAGGATCTTCCTCACCTTCTTTCATAGTTTTCAATCCATAAATAACCTTCCACATAAGAGTGGATTTTTGCACAACATCTTCAATTTGATTTTGCAAAATCTGAAATGCCCTGTATTTAGGAGAAAATATAGCTCTATACTTCTTGATGGCCTTTTTGATTTGACATTTTTTTAGTTCTGGCATAACTCAAGCCAATGTTGACTCCCTTATTTCTTTTTCCATATTAAGGCAGTAATGCCATTTATTTTCTATAATAGAGCTTAGCTCCTTAGGCATTGAATTATCTAGTTCAAGTGGGGTGGTCTTGAACTTAGTCATCATTGTGTAGATAGAATCTTCCATTATGTTTTGTTCTTCCCTTGATAACTTATTAAAATCAATGGCCTTTAAACTAGTTAAATCAACATTATCTCTAATTTTATTGCAAACATTTTCCAATTTAGATTTGGTAGAACATCTTACCAATCTGAATTGTTCATCATCAGACTCTATCTTTTCTTCGTCTAACTTAGGAGGTACAACATATTTTCTTCTTTTCTTTGGTTCTACAAGCCCTCCTTACTTTGTTACCTTTTTTTTCCCCTATTCTTTCACTACCTATGTAGTTTCCCTAGTGTCTGCTCTTGTAGTTGGCTTGGTTGGGCTTGGCTTTGTTTCTTTCTTCTTTCCCTTGGGCTATGCAGCGGGCTATTATTTTTCCTTTTTCATTTTGGCTCAGCCTTCGGTGCTTCTTTCTTGGCACCTTCCTCTTCTTTTGCATCCTCCCCCAAGCCTTGTGTTAATTGTAATGGGCCTTACCCTTGTTTATCTTCATCTTTATCACCTTCATCATCTTCTTCTTCCTTGGCTTTTGTTGCCCCTTCTCCAAATTTGGCTTTAAGTTTCTTAACCAATTTATCCTTTCCCTTTATCAAAAAGGCTATCTTTAATTCCATATCAATTTTGGACCTCACCACATCATATGTTCCAAAATGTTGTGCACTTTTATCAATCTCTTCTGCTAGTAGTGTAGTTATAGTTGCTGATGCCTCATCTATGTTAGTCTCATAGCCTAGAGGTCTTAACCATCTGATTCTTGGTATGGTAGCTTGTATATAGATGTAGTCAATATCTACAAGAAAACATACATCATTCACATGTTGTTCAACTAAAGAAATAGGAATCCTTAACCTCTACTTCATGGTTTTCTTGAAGTCTTCAAAATAGCTAGTCATAAGGGTTTCAAAATTAGCTCCCATTTGTTCAATATATTCATTAACTTGAGCTATAATTGACCTATTTTCTTTCCACACTACTTTACCAAAAAAAAGGAATTCATTATGTACATAGAAGAAAATTCAAACTAAAATTGCACCAAATTTACATTGTGTACCCTTGCTTCTCCTTATTGCTCCTAAATTCTCATTAATTTGTTATAGTTGTAGTGCTACAAGATCATGGTGGTGCAGGAGCACCTCATACATCTCACACATTCAATCTTGGGATAAGGCTATGAAGATACCTAAGCAAGCTATAAAAACTAAAAAGACTAAAAAGGTACTCAAGGAGCATCACCAAAGTAATCAGAGGCCAGATTGGGCAATCCTAAAGTCTATAATGGCTTTAGATATGGGTAATATTACATGTCCTAAATGGACCATCAGAGTGTATGGAAGTGGAGGAGAGATTGGGTGCAGATTTGCAAATTATAGCAATAAAACTATTAGATTGTGCATCAACTTATTGTTTTAGAATTCAAAATTTCATATTTTGATTTCCATATACACTTGTTGGGGGTTCTTGATCATTATCATACTCAAGTAAATGAAAATTTCATTCTGCTGGATTGATTGTTGTAATTCTTGTCGAGTCGTGCATTTGTTTTTTTGTTTTCTAACTACTACAGTTAGGTTTTACATAAAATTAGAATCATCCCATGAACATAGAGGCCTAACCTTCATGGGATGAAATTCTAACATGTATTATATGATTCTAATCATGCATATGCAGTGTTGGATGGAACAAATGTAATCACAGTCTGAACTGTGGGAGGAAAATAGTGGAAGTGGATGTCAAGTGCAGCAGTGGTCGATCTATCCACTTGTGATATATATTTTATGTTTTGAAATGGGTTTTTATGTTGATTTGAAGATGATTCAACCTCTAATTTGATGTAGGAGTGTGGCGAAATAGGATATTGAGAAAGCCTTAAGGAGTGAAGGATTGGGGAGCCTGATTTAAAGGGGATTTGTGTCACAGAACCATAGGAATAATTATCTTCAAATTTAGCCAATTTGTGTAGTTCCAAACACAATCCTAAGTGTTGGAACCATTAGAGGGAACTTAGTCTTTGAAAAGTGAGACACTTATTTATGCTTCAAAAATAGGGTGTCATTGTGTATAATTCTATTGGTCAATGGTAACCATACATAATCATTTGCTATGTTATAAAAGGTTTTTATAAGTATCTTTGGATCGACAGATATCTTGAGAAGAACCAAAGTTATCCCTGTTCCAAGCATACAAAAGGACTAACAAGTAGGCTATGGTGCATTTGAGTCCAATTTATTGGAGCATGGGTTTGTCATACAACCTTAGAAATCATTGAATCACTGTCATTAATATCCTATAACAATATCTTTTAGGAGTACTGTGGGAAGCCTAGATAAGCCTAGTCCTGATAACATTTAAGTTGTTTGAATAAAACCTTGTGCTTGAAACCCCCCTAAAATTATTAATTTTCTTCATGTTTTGAATACCACCACCCTATCCTCTGCATCACATAGGTATGATCCTTTTTCACCAATTTGTAGCCTACATCCACTGCAATGCATGGAACACTATTTAGTCTGCTGGACTGATAGAATTTATGGGAGATGACTCTAACAACAAAGTTGTGAGGGGATCCTGGATGGTATCTATGTTCATCCCTCATTTGTTCCATTTCACTCCAGTATTTTTTCTCAATAATCTCCTTGGAGTCACTTCTTAGGGTCTTTCACCGATCTAGGGTTGGGTACCCTATAACTCTATGTATAATTCTTTTGAAAATTTTCACTAGACCATCTTCTAACCATATGCTCCCATTGTCAATACTACTTAACACTAGTCTTATCCATTCAGTCTTGAAAACTATAGGGAATTTGAGACAATGGGTCAAACCTTTGGTTTCAACAATTTTGTACTCATCCTTTAGGGTTCCATCTACACATAGCTTATCCTATGCTTCCCTAATTTCCATATCTCCTATGGCTCCTATCTTACAATTGTATGCAACTTTTATGCAACTTTTGCGATGGGGAAAAAATTTGGTTTCTTAACCTTGTTGGCTACTAGTTGAACCTCAAACAACTCTTTGTCCTAAGTTTTCCTTAAGCTAGATGCCATTATGTCTTTCTAGGGTTTGAATTCAAAGAAAAATAGAGACTGCATAACTCAACACTTAAATAAAAACCTTTAGATCGATGTAACTATGTTGAATCACAATTGAAATATGCTCAAATGTTGGTTTCTCTACTCAAAAATCACTCTGCTCTCTTCTTCGTCTTTGCTCTTTGATCATAATGAAGAAAAAAGGTTTAAAATTTGATCATATACCCTATTTCAGTTGCATTTAATTCTTAATGCAATTACAATTATTCACTCAGCTCCTTAAGCATTTTAGCATTACTCAACATCCACTTATTTTCAACTACTCAGCATCAACTAAAATTTTCATTAGATCAGTATCCACTATCAACTTGGTTGCAACTAACTACTCAGCATGCACTGGGATTTTACTTGGCATCTAAGGGCAACTCAACAACACTTGCAAAAACTTGAAGTTTTAACTTTGCATCTTTAATTATGCTATTTTTTCCTTTGTAGTACTTGTTTTTTTTGGAATTGATGTATGATATAGCCTTGTATATTAGTCACATACACCTTCTCTTTCTTAGTTGGATGAAGTGTTACCACTTGACCTCTTGGGTGAAGTGATCCCTCTACTGGATGTGCTACCTCCATCTCTTCTTTTCCATATTTTGTTCATCTCTCCTCTAATCTGTTCAACATCAACCTTTTTTTTTCCTTTGTTGAACTTAAAGTTGTGTGCTTTAGGCTTGGTTGGACAAAACTTGTTGATGTGTTCTATCTTTAGACAACTAAAGCATGTGGTTTAACTTAACCATCTATTATAGTTTCCACTAAAATGTGTTCTTATGCAATTTTCCAGAATGTGCCCATACTCCTAACAAAAGTGACAACTCTGCCTAGTATTGTAGTCCCAATTGTAGTGGTGTCCATGGCTTATAATCTTTTCTAGTTGGTTTGGTGTCCACATAGGCTTTGATCTGAACTCAAAAGCTCTATGACCATACTTCTCTTTTTTGAAAACTCATCAATTCTCACATGTGCACTTTCTATGATTTTATGTGTGTACAAATTCAAATATTTGTAAGCTTTACTTTTGTAAGAATATCTTAGGAATATGCCTTCATCACTTTTGACATCAAATTTACCTTTCCAATATTCTTTCAAGATATAACATTTGCTGCCAAATACTTTCAAGTAACTTACATTAGGTTTGTAGCTATACCATAGTTCATAAGGAGTTTGATTTGAGTCTTTCTTCAGTTGTACTCTATTTAAGGTATTTACTACAGTGTTGATTGCTTCCTTCCAGTATTTGATTGCAACATTCTTTTCTATCATCAATGTTCTTGCACAATCCATGATGGATATGTTCTTTCTTTTAGGTATACCATTGCATTGAGGTGTACAATGAGCTGGTACTTGTATTTTAATTCCTTTTTCAATGCAAAATTAATTGAATTCATTGGAAATGAATTCACCACCTCTGTCTGATCTCAAAAATTTCAACTTCTTTCCAATTTCTTTTTCTACTCTTGCCAGATACCACTTAACTTTTTGAAAAGCTTTAGATTTTTCTTTTAGATACATTACAATCATCATTCTAGAATGGTCATCAACAAAAAAAAAAAAAAACTTTTCTCCACTATAACTCTCTATTCCAATAATTTCACATAAGTCTATATGCACAAGATCTAAGACTTCTTTAGAATGATAGTTCTTGCTTTTGAAGCTAGTCTTTCCCATCTTACCAATTTGAAATTTTTTGCATAGACCCATATTAGGTTTCCTCAAGGGAGGAATACCTCTTTCTCTTTTGTGTTTTCTTATCTTAACCAGGTTATCAAAGTTTACATGACATAATCTTTGGTGCCATAACCAACTTTCTTCTACTTGAGCAATAAAACATGAACTTTCACTGAGATCTAGATATAATAGGTTACCTTTTGTTTGTTTGCTAGATCCAACTAGATTTCATTTTCCATCTAGCAATTTGGCCTTCCCATTCATAAATTCATCCAATGTTATTCAACTATACCACACTCAGTAGATTATCCTTTAGTCCTTCAACCCACTAAGCATTGTCACATATAAGTTCATTGGTTAATGAGATAAACACTTTTAATTTTATGTAACTAGGTTCATTGTTTCCAAATCTCACACTACCACCATAATAATGCTCCATGTGCTCAAACTTTGTTTCATCTCTAATCATATGATATGAGAAGCCACTATCAATAATCTATGTACCATTGTTTCTAACATGGGAGATAAGTGCCATCTTATCTCCCTCATCATCAGATTCATATTTTACAACAATATTTATCATTTCATCTTCACTGTTATTAGAATCTTTAGCCATAAAACAAGTTTTCTTACCTTTTTCCTTCTAGTCCTTGTAGTTTTTAAATTCCTTCTTCCCTTTGTACTTATTTTTTTCTTTTCATTCTTGTTTTCTATGTTTGGGCACCTAGCAACAATGTGACCAACTTCTTCACAAGAAAAGTAGATTAGAGGAATCTTACCTTTGTAATTTCCTCTACCTTTGGAATATTTCCTTGTAGGTAGGGCTTCAACAACTTCAAGATCACTATCAAAAATTTCTCCTTCTTCTTCACTACCTAATTGATTGTCCTTTAATTTTTTACTCCTTTTCTTGAGTAAGAGTTTGGCTTTAGATGCTAACTCAATACCTTTGGAACTAGGAACATAGTTATCATAGTTATCCAACTCAAAAGCCACCAATCTTCCAACTAGAGAATCCAAATATATTTTTCTATTTGGATCACATCTCATTTCTTGAATAGAAAACACTCTAATTGCATAGATAGGAAGAAGGGTTATGAGTACCTTTCTCACGACTATTTTTCCTCAATGTCTCCTCTAGATGCTTTGATTTCACTCACATTTGCTTTGATTTTTTCCACATATTTTGAAATATTTTCATTTGATCAAATTGTCCTCTAAGACTTTCTACTTTATCTCTTCTCAGATTACCATCTCCTCCATAGATTTCTTTCAATTTGATCCACATATCATAAGTTGTAGTATAGTCTTTGAATTCATCAAATTCAGCATAATTAAGAGCAGATGCAATGTCAATCATAATGATGTTATGATTTTTCTTTTTAGCAATATCTTCAACTAATAATGTTCCAATAGGAGTCTTGTATTCAGTATCAAGATACTTACAACTTAAATCACTAATGGTTTCCAAATGTAACCTTACAAGTCCTTGCCATGCTACAAAATTGTCATAGTTCAACTTGGAAATCTCTCTTCTATATGACATCTTGATCTTTAGCTTAGGTCCTTGAAGCCTTCTCTACAAGCACCAAATGCTCTGATACCAATTGTTGGAAATATAAGAGGAGTAATTAAGAGGGGAGGAGTAAAACAATTATTAAAAAAATAAATCCTAGATTCCTAAGATGTTAGTACAAAATAACTTTGTGAAAACTTAATTTTGCTGATGATTGGTAAATCCACTGAAAAATGTTGTAACTTAGTAAATACTAAAATAGCTCAATAAATGTATAACATGAAAATATTTAAGATTTTATCTATGATTACTATTACTTTAACTAAGTTACAAAAACATAAGGGAGGTAACATGAACAAATTTGACACCAAGATTTAATGTGGAAACCCAATTTGGGAAAAACCACCAATTGCAACTAGTTATTAATTATCACTCTTCTAAAGTGAGCCTTGTTACAAGCCAACCCTATTAAAGGATATAAAACACACTATTAGGTGTGATCCTATTAGAGGATTTAATCACCCTATTAGGAGTGGCATTGTTAGAGGTCTTTGGATAATTCAATAGAAATGCCACCTTGTTAGGGGATTTACAAATAGCTGTTAAGCCAACTTAGTTAAGAGATTTAGATCACTACTACAATGGTTAGAGAGTAATAATGACATGACCTGATTTGGACACAACTAAATTTCTTATTATAGATCTCAATTCTAACTTGTATACTTGATCTTTCTTGTCAAATATATCTTTTTAGCTCTATTAGGATATTATACTTATCCTTCTGATTTACTTCCTCTTAACATCATCAAATGTTCAATTATCTTCTCTGTATTTACACTTTCTAAATCTCAACTTGACCTTATATTTATATCTTTCATACTGTCAAGTCAGCTATAATATAAATTAGAATAATTCATATTCATCTCCTTAGTCGGCTAGAACCAACAGACAATTCAATCAAACTTAATATGCCAAAATAAGAAAATACTTTGATAGATGACCCTGCTCGGTAGACACTAACTCAAAAATGATTTACCTATGTTAACCAAGTGAACTCAGTCAACACTACATACTCACAAAGTTCCTTTGGTAATTGAGGGAGCTTAATTAACACTGGTTTCATCCAACATTTCCTTCATTGATCTCAATTAGCACTCAATTTTTGCAAACTTTCCTTTGGCACCTGAGTGAACTCGTTAGATACTATATTCTGAAACTAAGAAAATTATGGAATGATTGGTAGACACAAAAAACTATTTTCAATGCCCGAGTGAGTTTGGCATACACTGACTAGCAATGATATGACATTTTGTGTAACATCAAAGACAATACACAATTAATCAATTGTTTCAATAGAAACTTCGTATTGATGTACATGTGTAGATGCCAATTTTTTTATATTAAAAAGAGAAAACATGTAAAATATGCATATTTATATGCCATATTTTGTATTAAAATATGATAAGAGATGTCATATGTGCATATTTAGATGCCAAATTTTGTATATAAAACTGATAAAAGATGTAAAAATTATACATTATTGTTATAATTTTTTTATAAATTTTTCTCTTGAACTCTTTTTTGTGGGTTTGATGATATCCTTGAAAAAATATTCAATTATCTTCAACTTATATGGATTTAAAAGATCAAGAAAATAAATTATAGATTTGGATACCCATTTGGCTTCTCTAAAACATATGAAAATATTGGATAGGGTTATTTTGGACCGTTTCCTTTCTATCAAACTATGACACCTCTTTTTCGGCTTAAAATAGGCCACTTTTACAAAGCAAGTACTCTAGTGTAGGAGCACTAAAGGATTTCCTAGAAAATCTAAGTTTTCATGTTTTTGTTGGGTAACTATGAGTCTTAGGGAATTTTGGATGTGTTGGATATAAGGTCATGTTGACCATAGTAGGAGTGCAATGCAGAATTTGGTCATAGGTTCTCAAGGCCTTTTACTAGGTGCAAATAGGGGTTAGTAAGTTGTAAAGCCCTTTGATTGGCACAAGGCATGATGATGATATCATCATGAGGTAAATATGGTCTAGGTAGTGTTAGGGTGAGTTTTTTACCATAGGTAAGGTTTGTGATTGTAAGAATTTTCCTAAGGGAAAAATTCACCCAGGAACTAAGAACTCAATCACAAGCACAATTGTAGACCAAAAATGGATATGATCAATTAATCAGAGTATGTCCGAATACATTGCTTTGTTTAGAATGTGATATTCAACACACTAGGAGTGCCTATATATAAAGGCCTTTGAGATACATCTAGAATGCCTCATAATCAGCACCATGATGTGTCATACAACCAAGCACATGTCCACGAGATATGGGTTATCCTCCATTAAGCACGGAAGTAAGTGTGGTGATGAGAGGATAAGCCTACAAGGGCGCGACACGCAAAATAGTGTTGTATACACCATGTACTAGAATAGAGTTGCGTACTCCTATGTTGTTTATATGACAACTCACAAAGGTGCGCAAACTCCTAAGTGTCTCACAAATAAAAATAATAAAATAATGCATTAACCTAAGTAAACTTAAGTAAGTATAATATGTAAATACTTATTTACACCAACACCCCCCCTTAAGTGCAACTTAGGGGAATGCCCTTAAGCTTACGAAACTAGGATGAAGATGCAGAATGGGTCCCGGCTACTAGGCCATGTTAGGTACCCATGTACATAATGAAAATGCAATCTCCCATAAACTAGGGAAAGAGGGAAAACCTCATGGGAAAAACCCTCCCCTAAAAAGAGAGATGAATAAGGATGCATGGATGGATGGAGTAATCAAGACCCCCCGATTATGACATACATCCATGTATATACAAGAAAGAATGGAGAAGGAAAAAACCTCCTATGAGGAGAAAGTCCCCCCCAAAAAGGAGAAGAAGGAGACAAGGTAGTCCCCCCCCGCCCCCCTTAAAAGTAGTGTGTCGATCAGTGAAGAATGCTCTGATGTAGAAGTTGATCCATGACCTCTGTATGATGTTCCTCCCCTTTGGAAGAAACAAGAGCAAGGGTACCTATGAGATATGTCCCCTATATGGAGAAGGAATCTCTATGATGATCGGTGTCTCTAAAGCTTGTTCAAAAGTCCTTGTGTCGATACTGATGATGGCTTCCTCCAAAATTGTTGAAGAGAAGTGTAGATCAAACAAGGAGTGTGGTCAAACCTATCTTAGGAAACCAACTGTCTTCTCAAATGTGAGAAAGACCTCCTACAGATGTTGTAAAGAAAAATCCACAATCACGCCAATCTAGAAGGATTGATCATGTAGAGCATGGAGTTGAGGGTCAGAGTGGGCCCTTGCAACAATTGTAGAAGACTCCTCAGCAAAGAGAAGCAAGAAATCATCATAAAAGTCTCCCATATCTACTGTGTGTGACTCCAAGAACATAACTGAAATGTCTAGCAAGAAATCATCACCTGGAAGACCATGTGTAACCTACAGTGTTGAAGTACATGAATCTGTCACTGCAGAAAAGGATAGAATATTCGCCTCAAAAAGAAGATGAATGTCATCAAGAATGTCTCCCACATCTTCAATGTGAGACTCCATGAACAACTATACAATGTTTGAAAGGAAGTCTTTGCATGAAGGTAGAGTAGGAAGACATGAAGTATCCTGCTGCACTGATTCTGAAGAATCTATGGCTGAAATAGGATCAGTAGGAGCAACAAGAGCTAGAGGTGTGATCTCATTTGAGGTTGAAGGAACCATAGCTAGAGTGACTGGATGTAGAAAGTTCACTAGAGATGGAGGATCACATGGATCTCCATATGCTTCCCAAATAGACCACCAAATATCACAAGGAAAATGTGCCAATCTAAGAGGACCAAAAGATTCTCTACTCATACTTTTATGTAGAAATTGATTAAGCTTGATAATATATGTCCAATCAAAATGTGGTGGCATTGAATAGAGATAAGGAAGAAATCTTGGATGTTCTCTTAGATGGTCAATTATCAAAGTCCTCCATTTGTAATAGTTCCTTGTTGTCAATTGTGGTCTAATACCAAACTGACAAATCTAACAAGACTTCATGAGATCAATCAATGAACCCCCAAAGAATCAAAGAACACCTCCTAAAAAAGATGTTGTTGGCACTTGAAAGCCACTTGCCAATTTAGGGCCTATTTCTAAAAGTTGGATTTTTGTCTACAAAACTTAAAATGTGATTGCATATCTAGAAAGTAGACAAAAAAATGCCCTTTAAAAAAACACAAAACTTGATTTGGAGTCCAGATGAGCCCATATCAAGCATTTTAAGTGGCAAAATTTGAGATTTTGAAGTTGGACAAAAATTCAAAAACATAGATCTCAAACCACCTGTACCAATGTGTAGATCATGAAATCCTACCCCACAACCAAAAAAATTTCTCGCAAAAAGGAGTTCGTATGAGGAAGATATCGCTGTTTGAAAATCATTGCTACTGTTATTTTTTCTGAATCACCGCCACGCCTCAAAAAAACAAATGGCTCTAGATTTTGCCTCAGATGTCCAATTTGGATGAAACAAAATCTGATCTGGGGGTTATTAGACCTTCTGCATGTGATGCAAATATCAAATTTGCACCAACAAGCTTTAATCTTCACCTGCAAAAAATCTCTCCTATGGCCCTATGACCAATTTTTTTTTGAAAAATAATGCAAATCTGAAAAAATAGCAGAGATGCAAAAGAGAAAAAGTAGATTTGAGAATTAAATGTACAGATCTAAAATTATCATATCAATTTTGCAAATCAGTCCTTCAAGTGCCGGTTTGCAAAAATAAAATTGCCTCACAATAGACTTTGGCCTAGGGTAGGCAACTTTGTAGCCGATTTTCACCAATTCAGCATTTTGGATGCAATGGTGAGGTCAGATCTAGTGCTGGACACTCTCAATTTCTGCAGTACTCCAGATTCAAGCTAAGGTGTTGAAGCAAGTGTGGTCTCAAAATAGCCATGTGATGAGAAAGTCTCCAAGTTGCTCTGATACCATGTGAGAATTTGCCTAAGGGAAAAATTCACCTAGGAACTAAGAACTCAAACACAAGCACAATTGTAGACCAAAAATGGATATGATCAATTAATTAGAGTATGTCCAAATACATTGCTCTATTCAGAATGTGATATTCAACACACTAGGAGTGCCTATATATAAAGGCCTTTGAGATACATCTAGAATGCCTCATAATCAACACCATGATATGTCATACAACCAAGCACATGTCCACCAGATATGGGTTATCCTCCATTAAGCATGAAAGTAAGTGCGATGATGAGAGGATAAGCCTACAAGGGTGTGACATGCAAAATAGTGTTGTAGACACCATGTGCTAGAATATAGTTGCGTACTCTTGTGTTGTCTACATAACAAATCACAAAGGTGTGCAAACTCCTAAGTGTCTCACAAATAAAAAATAATAAAATAATGCATTAAACTAATTAAACTTAAGTAAGTGTAATAAGTAAATACTTATTTACACCAATAGTGATAAGTTTGAGAAGATAGGAAGGTCATTTGACCAAACTGGTGAAAAGTTGCAAAAACATGTAAAAGTTGCATTGTGCAACTTTACAAATTTCAAAAGTTGCTTGAGAAAATTCTAGAAAGAAAGTTGCAAATATTTTTAAGATGAGTCATATATAAAGTATTAGAAGACCTATGAGTAGGGTTGAAAGTCCATTGTACAGATTGTGTATTTTTGCAATCAACATCTTGGAGCATTTTGAGAGCGATTTCTTTTTTTTGAATGACAATAAGTAGTTAGGAGTTAAAGATCCATACTATCACTTGCAGACCTTTTTGTTCTCATGTTTACTTAAATCTATGTTTTGGTTCATACCAATCCAAGAACAAGGGCAAAATAATTTTGTTTGCTAAAGCAACTAGTGAAGCCTAAAAAGCCCTATTTTCACCCAAATTTAGTTAGCGTAATAGATGGAAGTTTATGACCCCAAGACCCCAAATATATCTAAGGGATGGAAAATGAACCTAGAAAATAATTTAAAAAATTATAGGGTTCCTTTATAAGGCATAGGATAAAAACCCTATTTTCTTGCTATAGGAGACCTAATTGGGGCTACTAGCCTTTTAGGCCTAATTGTGAAGAAAAGAAGAAATCATGTGGGAAGATGTAATTGATGGGACTTATAACTACCCTAATTGGTTGAGTTGAAGGGTTTTGTGAACCTCCATAACTTTGTGAGGTTTGGTTTAGGATTTGGAGGTTGAGAGCCTTTATGTTGCTGGAAGGACTAGGGTGAATGAAGTGTGTGAAAGCATCAAGTTTTGACTTGATAGTGTAATATTTCTTGGTAGTTGGGTTAGCTATAAAAACTAGGGGACCCTAAGATACTTAAGTTCATATAGGTGACAAAGGGGTAAAGAAGAGACACCCTAACATTCTTGCAAGAAGACCAAGAGCATGAATCAGTGAATGATTCATCCACCCTCCCTATCATACTCTTTTTCTTTAACCCCTAAGTCCCCAACTTTGTACAATACCTATTTAGGTGTCAAAACCATATAATTATTATGTTTAAGGTCTTCTTGGCCTTATTTATATTCTCAATGATCAAATCCTACTCCCTAAGGGTCTCTGAGCACATTAGGCTTTGTCCTTTGATCGAACATTTCTTTGAGCTCATGTGAGGTATTGAAAAACTATCAAGTGCTACAACATCATGTTGTATGGGCCTAAAATAACCTATATTATTTTTTAGAGATTCAAAATTTTTTGGATTTGATATCCCTATCTCATCTAATGCTAAATGTTATAATGTTGTTCGGCTCAAATGAGCAAGGTTGTTTATATTTTGAACCCTTCGTCCTAGGATTGAATCATCTACTCTATTAGCTCTAGTTGGTTAGTTTTAGGCTAGGACCAACCTCATTTTAGCCATAATATCCCTTTGATGGTATCAACCACACTAAATGGAAGTGTCCCTAATGCTCTCTAGGAACCATCAGGCTATAATCTTTGATCGGGCATTTCTTCATGCTCAAGTAAGGTATTGATAAGCTATCAAGTGATACATGATTGTGTTCTCTAGGTGTACAACAATCTATCTTAGTTTCTAGAGATTCAAATTTTTGGTATTTGGCATCCCTATCACACCTAATGCCAAAAGTTGCAATTTTGCTTAGTTGAAATAAGAAAGTTTGGTATATTTTGAACCATTGGTCCTAGGATCAAACTATTTTCTTTGTTAGCTCTAGTTGATCAAGTTTAGGCTAGGATCAATCTCATCTAAGCCACATCCCTCTGATGGTATCGACCACACTAAATAGAAGAATCCCTAAGGGTCTCTAAGCACCATCAAGCTGTAATCTTTGATCAACCATTTCTCTAAGCTCATGTGAGGTATTGATGAACTATTCAGTGCTAAAATATCAAGTTGTCTAGGCTTCCAATAACCTATCTTATTTTTTAGAGATTCAAATTTGTTTGGATTTGGCATCCCTAACTTGCCTAGTGTGAAAAGTTGCAATGGTATTCAGTTCAAATGAGCAAGATTGTGTATATTTCAAACTATTGGTCCTAGGATAAAATTGTCTACTCTGTTAGCTCTAGTTGGTCAAGTTTAGATTAGGACCAACCTCATTTCATCCACAATGTCCCTCAAATGGTGTTGACCATACTAAATAGGTGTGCCTGAGGGTCTTTAAGCACCATTAGGCTATGATATTTAATTGGGCATCTCTACAAGCTCGTGTGAGGTATTGAAAAATTTTTAGGTGTTACAATATCACTTTGTCTAGGCCTATAACAACCTATCTTAGTTTTAAGAGATTCAACTTTTTTTTTGGATTTGGGAACTAAGGAAGGTTTTGTATATTTTAAATTGTTGGTCCTAGGATCAAATTGTCTATTATGTTAGCTCTGGTTGGCTAGGTTTAGGCTAGGACCAACCTTGTTTCAGCCAAAATGTCCCTCCAATGGTGTCAACTACACTAAATAGAAATGTTCCTAAGGGTCTCTAAGAACTATTGGGCTATGATCTATGATAAAAATACAAAAATCATGACATATTTTAACTTTTCATGTCTTTTTTAATAGAAATAATGGATACATGAGTTTCATTACTGTTGTCACAAAGGTTTGCACCCTTTTCTAAGGAACTACTTCTTAGGAAATGTTGTGAAACATGGAAATAACCTCGAAGCTATAGGACTTGAACTATGAGGTTGAGTCTCTAGAGAAGTTTGGCTTCTTTACTATCAGGGTGCACCTAACTACTCTTTAGAAGGCAAAGGGAGAAGGAATCCATGAAAGAAAAAGTATTTAACCAAATCTAAAGGAGGTGATGCACCAAAATAAGTGTTCAACCCTATTTTTGCCTATATATGCACTGTTAACTATCATGACATTAAAATATACAAATTTGGACTTGTTTTATCAGATAATCACATGTAGATTAGATAACCAAATAAATGACACAAGTAAGAAGAGCTTCACTATATCTCATTCATAGGCCAAAAAGAGATATTCTCATGTAAATGATAAACAACCATAATACATTGATGAGAGCCAAATCAATCTCATGTAGTACTATTGGAAATGATTGAAATGATCATAAGAAAAGTTGTTGGAATAATATATGGAACTGGTAAAGAATGTCCTCAATCATTGTTTTGTCATTGATGTCAAACTTGCTACTTGCAGGAATGAAAATTGCTTTAGTGATCCAAATAATATCAATTAGTTGATTCTCAAGGAGGAGGCAATCAATAAGATGTAACTAGAACACCTAGAAAAAGGTTGAAGTTATGATGTTGTAATGAAGTACAAGGATCAGCTAAACCATTGATGAAAAAGTGTATTTGATGACATACTATAAGATACAAAGAATGGGCACATTGAAACACATCAAAGATTTAAGGTTTTAGCTAAGTCTTTTGTAAAGCTCAACTAAGTTCATTAGAGAGAAGGAGTCGAGAAAGCTAGTAAGAGCCGAGCAAATTGCTAGTTAATGCCGAGTAAACTTCAAATGCTGAGTAAACTTCAGATGCCGACTAAACTTCAAGTGACGAGCAGAACCAAGTGTCGAGCAGAACCAAGTGCCAAGCAGGTATAGGTGCCGAGTAACACAGAGGTGCCGAGCACCAGTAACTCAATAATGTCGAGTTGGTGCATTATTTTGGAAATCGAAGATTCGCCAGATCTAAGCCGACAAGGTTATTATCTAGAAATATGTGAATTAAAAGGAAGATAAGAATGATGAACTGGTGGCACAGAACACCATGTAGAACATTTTTAAGGATACAACTGGCAAAGTTTCTAGAAGAGAACAAGATATGGGGTAGATACATTATATCCTACCTAATCCATTTTGAAACCCTAAAATTGGAGAGGGAGAATTGAGTGGAAAAGGCAAATCAGATCTCTATTTAAGAAAACATAAGTTAATGAAAAAATATAGAGAGAGAGGTGGTCAAGCATAAAAGCATGAAGTGCTGAAGAAGGTGCTAAGGAGAAGAAAGCACAGGAAATCTATTTGGATAGATAACCACAAGGATGATTACATTGGCAGAATGAGTCAGAAGACTCAAGGAGATGAAGCTTGAGAGGAAGACAAGCAGTTAGAGCTGGAGTGATTAAAGCCAAGCATAAGGATTGAACTAAAAGTGTGATCTGAAATCTGCAAAGTATGTTGTAAGTTATATCAAATCAAAAGACTATTATCATTACTTTCTAGAAATTGTAACAGTAAGTTTAAATCCTATGCACTTAGGTTGGTTTAATAGCCATAAGATAAATCCTTTAACAGGGTGACATTCCAAGTGAATGTTTGAAAGACCTTTAACCAGGCCCATTCCTAATAGTTTGGTGAAATCCTCTAATAGGGTCACATTTAATAGTGTGTTGTAAGCCTTTAACAGGGCAGGCTTTTAACAGGGCATCACTTTAGAAGAGTGAGAATCAAGTAGCATGTTACTAGTGGTTTTTCCCAAATTGGGTTTCCACGTAAATCATTGTCATGTGTTGATCTTACATGTTTTATCTTTGCATGTTGATTTACTGTAACTTTCTTATATGATTGATTTAAGTTTGGATGGATGAAAAGTGTATGGATTCATTAAAAGTATTAAAAAGGTATTAATAGGGCATTTGGATCTTGAATAACTGATTCAACCCCCCTCTCAATTATTCTAAAGAATTCTAACAAGTACCTCAATTGGTGAAAGAGATAAAGGTAGAATGTCATGAAGTTCAAAGGAAAAGGGAACTTACAATGTGCATGCCAAGGAAATGCCAAAGAAAATAGAGAAAATTTGACCATAAAAAAGATTTTAAAATGTTCCTTTATAGTTCAAGAATAATCTCTAGATTGCTTCACAACTTCATAAATTATTTTAAGACTATCAGAGGGAAATTGGATGCAATCTAGATGATAAATTTGATCTGGTATACCTCTAGATGTAGGAAAATCATTCTATTCACCAAACATAACCTTGAGAAGATAGAAATGATAGCCATTAACATTTTGATTGGGTAAATGGATAACCAGAAGGGAATTTCCTTTGCATTTATCAGGCATAGAAAATGATGAAACACCTTAAAAGAATAGATTTTCTACTAAAAGACTATCATTCTTTGTTATTAGCATGTTAAATCAGCCATGTCATTGGTCAACTAGAGTCAACCCTCAAGATCCACCTCATGGGCCAGTCAAGTTTTAACATTTTTCCACCTATCTATTCAAATTTATTTTGACCACATCCTAACCCTTATAATAGCTTAGTCACATGTTTACCTTAATTAACCATTTTCCCTACAAAATTGTGAACTTAACCACAACTACTTACTACTTACCTAGGCCTGCTGAGACACATGTTGCATCGTCACTTTATCACCATGGGTAATGACCTTGCAACTTTTCATAGTGACATAATGATGATGCTTGATCTGCTTTCCATCTAACAGTCCCAAATATGTGTTGGTTCCTACTAGTACTTCAACTAATCAAAACTCTATCATATGCCAACTCATTGTAACACCCTTTTGTTTGCCTACAACCCACAATAGAAATAGGACCCACATACCAACATGTCACATTGTCACTATCTCAGTATGCATATTCACCATGCACTTTCCTATAGTGACAAAGTGACAGCCCTTGATCAACCTCAATTTGATAGTGGACAAGGTATGTTAAGAAAGTAGCCCACTTTTGTGAAGCACCAAAAAAATCTTGCAAGTTGTACCTCATCTAAAAACTCCACCAGCTTTAAGAAGGAAAGCCCACCTAGAATACATGGCATAGCGTTGCTATGTCACTATGACAAAAGACCATATATTTTTTGACAACAAAGAGATGGTTGCAGATGTAGACAAATCAAAGGATTGGGAAGATGTGGGCCCACCGAGGTCTTTATAACACGAGATGACTTAAAGACTTAGGAAATAAAATATAGCCTAAGGTTTTAAAATGTAATTTTCATAATATTGGGCCATTTGAATACTTAAATAAATGTGACTATTTAGGTACGCTAGGCATTTGGATTCAATTTTTTGGTAGGAGGGCATCTTTGGCTAACAATCTTGGCAACTTAGAGGGTATCCAAACCCACTATGCATACAACCTATGGCCTTGAGCATCCATTGGGCTATGGAGTCATTGAAACCATGAAAACTTATCCATTTCATCACTTTTTGTACATCTTGAATCATAAAACATGCCTTTTTATCTCTGCAATTTTACAAAACTTCCTCAAAAATTGTCATTCTAGAGGAACAACACCATGTGCACCCTACACTTATTGGAAAATAGGAAAAAATGAAAGAAAACTGCTCTAACTATATACATGAAACATTCATCCTCATCAGGAGAAAGGTTTAAGATGTATTCGATTAACTAGAATAGGCAAAATTTCACCATTAGGCCTACTTAATTGGAAAGTATTTGACTATTTGTAACTGACTATCACATAGGAACCACTCTATATTGCATCAAATTTTGAATGTCTCCCAAGTTTTTCTCTGTTTGCGTGCCACTTTAGCACATGATCACATTCCTTGAAATTCCTAACCTTACTCTTCGTCTCAAAGGACTTTTTCATCTACTACTGATCTATTTCCAAGGTCTGTATTGCTTGTTGTCTCTTCCCTTCCAACTCCATTAATTCTACCAACCTGATAGTAGTGACATAATCTTCAGTCAACTCTAATTGATGAGCTAATTTTAGTGAAGGGAACTCCAATAAGATATAAATCCTTGCTTCTCTTCCATAAACTATCATGAAAGGGGAGTTCCCAATGGCACTCTTAGGTAGTATTCTGTGAGCCTAAAGGGCTATTCTCAACTTTTGATCCCAACACCTTTGTGTTAGAAACATGGATTACTTAGAGGGGTGTGAATAAATAATCTTCAAACTTTTTTCACCAACTAGATATTATTTATTACTTTGAACCATACATAAGAAAGTAAATAAGTAATGTTGAACAATAACAATAACCATACATAAAGAGAACTCATAACACCATATTTAATTTAACCAGGGAAACCTTGGCCAAGAGAAAACTCTGGTGGGAATGATGTCGACAAAGATATATATATATATATATATATATATATATATATATATATATATATTCCTTGTTAGAGGATGGACCCTGTGAGGAGTCTATAAACCACATTTAGTACATAAGAGTCTTAGTTAGGAGACTTTGAATCCCTATTAGGATATTTTGACCTTGTTAGGAGTTGTAGTACAATGTATGCAAGAAGAACTCACTTCCCATTCACTTTCAATTACAAGATGAGCTCACTACCTAAACAAGTAATTGAGCTTTGAGTTCCTTGAATATAGAAGTAGAGGTGCTACAACTTCTTTTTAGCTCATCTTTGACCTCAGCTTGATCTTAGATCACAAATTCAAGTTCTCAAAAGCTTCATTTCATAAGATACAAAAAATTGCATTCATCATTCACATTTACAACTTTAATACATAACTTATGAATAATCTTGCAAGATGTCTTTGCATAAATACCATGCCTTTTCAAAAATTGTTGTTGGGTTGACTAAGATCAAAATATACTTTTCCAACTTAGAGTAAAGATCTAGGATGTTGGCCCTAATTGGTCAAATAAATATTTTGTAAACAAAATAATTCCTTTACCATTTATTCTGATGTTTGATAAATCTTGAATATCACTTTTCCATACTATCTATACTAATGTTTGAGGTTATACACATCATCACCAATATGTATATGTTAAGAATTAATAGATCTAAAATAATATAAGAATAAATAGTTAAATGTATAAACAAAAGAAGAAAACCATAAGAACATAGTTAACACATAGATTTAACATGGTTCATCCAAAACCTGGGCTACATCCACCTATATAGTCATCCAACCTTTCTTATTATCCAATGAATATAGTACAAACCCTTACAACTCAATCTTGCCACAAGAACAACCTATCTTATTGTACATCATATTATATTTATCCCTAACCCTAAGCTATCTTATATAATATATTCTTTCTTTAGGGTTACAATTAGCCTATCTAAATAAGGCATTATAAAATAGGAGCAAAATTTCATTTTAGGGTGATGCCTCGAACCCCAAAGAATTATTAAGTATGTACAATACTTCCTTGATCAGTCACCACAAACTAACAATCTCCCACTTGGGGATTGATTAGATTCCACCTTAGGCAACAATCTCCCACTTGGAGACTAATCCTATAGCAATACCACTACCATGTGGGGTTCCCACTGGATAAAAGCCTTTACTGTGTATTATCTCCATAATCATCAATCAAGAAGCCCAATAGAAGTTGAGCAAGAAACTAGCTTCTCCTTGGGGACTATCTTCATGAACATGTTTGTGGGATTATCATTTTTGTGAATCTTTTCAAGCCGTATTTGGCCATCCTCCAAAAGAGACCATATAAAATGGTACCTGAGCTATATGGGCTTTATACTTGAATGAAAGGAATAATTCTTTGCAAGATGAATTGCACTCTGGCTATCACTGTATAATGGGTGATCTTCTTGCTTTTGATCTAATTCCTCCATAAAACATTATAAAGAAATCATCTCCTTGCTAGCTTCTATAGCAGCTACATACTCAAATTCACTGGTTGAAAGTGCATTAACCTTCTACAATCTAGAAATCCAATTGACTGTAGTACCCCCTATAGTAAAAACATACCCTGTAGTACTCCTCCTTGTATCAACATCTCCAGCCAGATTAGAATCAACAAAACCACTTAGAGCATAACTAGATCTTATGAAATATAATTCCTTCATAGTAGTAGCTCTCAAATATCAAAGTATCCATTTGATAGCACTCCAATTTTCCATATCTAGATTGCTCATATACCTGCTAACAACTCCCATTGCATGAGAAATATTTGGCTATGTGCATACCATTGCATACATCAAACTACCAAATGTTGATGAATACAAGATGTTAGAAATTTTATCTACCTCTTCAAATTCCTTTGGGCACATCTCCTTAGTCAATCTAAAATGAATAGCCAAAGGTGTACTAATTGCTTTTATATCCTGCATATTAAATATTTTCAACACCTTCTTTATATACTCACTTTGGGAAAAACTCAAGGTCCTATTTTTCCTATCTTGTGTGATCCTCATACCAAGGATATTCTTAGTAGCACCCAAATCCTTCATAGAAAATGACCTTGCTAATTTTTGTTTAAGTTCATTTATTTGTTGCATATTAGACCCAATAAAAACCATGTCATCAACATAGAGTAACAAAATAATGTAACTCCCATTATCCAATCTCTTAAAATATACACAATGATTAGAATGACATCTATGGTAACCTTGTTCAGCCATGAAACTATCAAATTTTTAAATACCATTGTCAAGGTGACTGCTTTAAGCCATAAAAACTTTTCCTTAACTTGCATACCAAATTCTCCTTACCCTTGACCTCATATCCCTCTAGTTGATGCATGTAAATTTCCTCCTCCAAATCTCCATGAAGAAAGGTTGTTTTCACATCTAGCTATTCAAGATGCAAGTCATATGCAACATCAAGACTTAGTAAAATTCTAATTGAAGTCATTTTTACCATAGGGGAGAATATTTTGTCAAAATCTATACCCTTTTTCTATGCAAAACCTTTTACCAAAAGTCTAGCCTTACACCTTTTCTTTCCCCCATCTTCCTGCTTCAAGCTATAAACCCATTTATTAGGCAAGTCTCTTTTCCCTTTAGGTAAAGGGACTAAGTCCCAAGTGTTATTTTTCAACAAGGATTCCATCTCCTCTTTCATGCCCAGTTTCCATTGTTTTCTGGCATCTACCTATATTTCCTCTTTATACTCCTCGGGTTCACTAGAATTAGTCAATAAAATAGAGTATAAAGAAGGAGAAAACTTTTTAGGAGGTCTACTCAACTGAGTAGAATGTCTACCACTTATAGGAGCTTGTAGGATAACTTGTTTTTGCTGAACATTAGGTACTAGTGGCATTTCTTTTTTAGGAGTCTCATCCAAAACCACATAGTCTTCTTTGACTTGTTCATACTTCCTTTTTAACAATTATTCTTTGTACATGACCTTCTCATTGAATATAAAACTCCTAGTTCTAATTATTTTTAGATTTTCAAAATCCCATAATTGATAACCATAGTCATCTATTCCATATCCAATGAAGGTACATTTATGAGATTTAGCATCAAGCTTGGTTCTATTTTCTTTATCAACATGGACAAAAGCTTCACAACCAAAAGTTTTCAAAAATGAATAATTTACTTTTTTACCAGTCCATGTTTCCTCTAGAATACCACCATCCAAAGGAATTGAAGGTCCTCTATTTATCAAATAGACAATAGTGTTTACAACATCTACCCAGAAATGAAGTGGCAGCCCAACATGCAATCTCATGCTCCTTGCATGTTTTATGACTATCGTATTCATCCTCTTAGACACACCATTTTCTTGTGGATTTCTTGGAATAGTCTTCTGCCTTCTGATTTTGTTAACAAAACAATAATCTTCAAAGGACTTGTTGTAATACTGACCTCCATTATCCAATCTAAGACACTTTAGCTTCTTTCCTATCTCATTTTCAACCAAAGCTTTCCATTTCTTTAAATTTTCAAAGACATTAGATTTTTTCTTTAGAAAATACACCCATGTCTTCTGAGTTGAGTCATTAATGAAAATAACATAGTAATAAGAGCCACCAAGAGATGATACCTGAGCTAGTCCCCACACATCTGAGTGCACTAGCTCCAACTTCTCACTCTTCTTCTCATTTCCAACTTTGAGAAATCTAACTCTTCTTTTTTTACCATATATACAATTTTCACAAAAATCTAAATCAATATTTTTCAATCCTAGCAATAGATTCTAAGAGTGAAGGATTTTCATCCCTTTCTCACTCATGTGCCCAAGCCTATGGTGCCGAACAACTGAATCCATTCTTGCAAAATTTACAGTAGATTTCACTGCATTATCAATATTAGTAGTAACTAAAGTGGAATAAGTGTTCCTAGTACACAAGTACAATGTGCCAACCTTTGCACCTTTAGCTACTACTAATGAACCTTTAGTTACCTTCTAGACATTGTTTGTAAACATGACTACATAGACTTCAATGCCCAATTGTCTTATAGAAATTAAATTTCTTCTTAAATTAGGAACATGCCTTACCTCCTCTAGCATCTAGTCATTTCCATTTGGCAATTTGATCTTTATTTTTCCTTTTCCAATAATAGGATAGATCTCATCATCCCCCAAATATACCTATCCAAAATCACCTTGAAAATAATCTTGAAAATATTTCCTATGGGGTGTAGCATGGAATGAGACCCCAAAATCTATTACCCATGAATCATTAGCATTATCTAAACACAAGATTAAATAATCTTATAAATCATTACTTGCAAAATTAGCTTCCTTACTGTCATCATCATTTTTCATCTCCTTGTTTTTTATTCTAAGACCAACAATCTTTCTTCAGGTGACTAGGTTTTCCACAATACTAGCAATATTTCTTTCCTTTAGACTGAGAACTCCCTTTCTTTGACTTTCCTAATGACTTGTCATGCAAAGGGCCTTTTCATCTTTGAGTTTTTCTTCCTTTGTTCTCCACATTCAATGCATAACCTAATGAGGTTGAAGTTTCACCTATGCTTTTTTGTCACATTTCCTCACATAGGATAACACAAACAACTTCATCAAATTTCAAAGTATTTGAACTAGAGATAGAGTTACTTATAGCCATAACCAAGATAATCCAACTTTCTGGCAAATAACATAAAATTAAGAGAGCCTTAATCTCTTCATTGAATGAAATTTTTATGGATGAAAATTGACTGGTGACTATGTTAAACTCATTTAAATGATTTTCTATAGATCCTTCCTCACCCTTTTTCATATTAAGTGAACACTTCATAAGAAATATCTTATTTGAAGCTAAGGGTTTCTCATATAACTTTAGCCAGTGCCTCCATCAACTCTACAATCATTTTTTCCTTTGATATATTGAATGTTATAGATGGAGTAAGGCACAATTGAATAGATCCTAGTGCCTTCCTATCCAATATCTCCCAATATTCCTCTTTGATCTTTCCTTGTCTCTTAGATTTCCCTTCTAATGGCTTCCATAGACTCTTCTGATATAGATAATCTTCCATCTACATTATCTAGGAGATAGCTAGAAAATGTTGTAGTTAGAAATATGATTCTGAAAGATAAAAGGTTTGATAGCATAAGAGGCCAAATACCTGAAGACTTGTACAATAGAGTAAGAAATCAAAAAAGTAGATTAATTTTGGAAGATAAGAAAATAAGGATTAATATGGTGAAAATTTTATGTATAGTAAATAATGAGGAAGAGATAAAGGAAATTTTGAAAGGAATGGCACCATTCTTAAAGAACAATAAGTGACCCATTCTTCTTGTGGGAGGAAATTATGAAGAAGTGAATATGGAATCTCAAAAGGCAATAGTTACATACATGTCTACTATTCCTATGGAGACTGAGAAGAGTGCACAAATAGAGAAGACAAGCCCTACTGTGGTAGCAATTAGTAAACCTCATAGTTCAGAGCAACCAGCTAAAAATTCAAATCTAAGTGATTCACCACACATTACCCTTGGTAGTGAATGTATGCAAATAGATAACACCAATGTAATAGTGGATAGAGCTAAAGACGCATTAAAATATTGTGGCTCTAGCATTGTTGGCAATATTGTTGACAAAAGGGAGAAGATGCACCTTCTGAGAAGAAGTTTGAATCTAGCACTAAAGTAGCTACTACAAGTGTGCCTACAACTACAGAAGTAGAAAAACCATCTACATCACCTATATAAGTAGTAGTGGTCACTACAACAACAGTACAGTCAAATGAAGAAGATGAGGCACAAAACCTTATATCTTCTTTAAGTAAATTCCTTGAAAAGAAGAAATTAGCTAAGTCTATTGAGAAGACTTTAACTTTAGTTTTGGACATATTGGAGAAGATAGTAAGTTCTATTGATACACCTATAGACATTTAGTAGAGAGCAACAATTGTGTGCAAAACCTTTGATAATGAATTTACAATGCTTACCAATGTTACTAAAATTCAAGGACAAACTAAGCATAATGGTAAACTTCTTAATATTATGTGTACAAATATAAGAAATGATATAAAAATGTTAAATGTATGCATTAAGGTATTGAGGTAGAATATAGAAGAATGGAATAGATATATGCTAAGTGGAACTTGGCATACCTTCACCTTCATAGTTTTGGTGAGAAAATCAAAGAGAAGATAACTAAGCTTCAAATGTGTTGGTGTTTTTGAAAAAATACTAAGCAACAAAAAGCACAATACCAAAATGACATCACTAACACAATCTAAGGACTAGCCAATTCCTATTAAAAATTGTATGTGCAAACCATTTGGACACGACTTCAAAAAAACCAAGGATGGTTTTCTACTCTTTAGGCTCTGCAAAACTAAGGTGGGCATACCCAGGGATGATTCAAGACTGGGAAACACTATTAGGATTATTTTAGTTTCATTTTGATTCTCATCTCAAATCATCAAATACATGCATAATTCATAACAATTTGATAAGCACATCCCCTATAACAGATCTGACCAAAATTCTTCTATAGGTCTACACATGTTCTCAGCAATAGTGGCTAACTGAAGCTAAAACATTCCATGCAAACAAGTACTAGCCAAATTTGAAGATCTAAAGGAAATAAAAGTAAAAATGATTATAATTTTGCATTTGAAAACCATTTATGACATATTTCTCTTCTAGCTAAATCAATTTGACCAGTGCTTAATCCATTGGGGTTAAGAGTCTACAACAAATCCTTAGATCTAATTTGTTGCCTTACAACAAATATTATCAGCAATTCTTATCAGAATTCATCGTTCAAAAAATCCTTTCTACTACTGCAACAACCTTATCAAACTCATCAAAGCTTTTACTTAATCCATTGAACTAATAGCAGTGATGCACATATATACAACCTAATTGGATTGCATTCAATTGCACAAGCTTTTACTCATACAATATCAAGATAACCAAGTAATCAAAAGGAGACAAAATTTAGAAAGAACTGATATGGGGATAGCTCATAATTTGTATTCATTTTCCTTGAAAATTGTATACATTTGCAGTAAACTCAGAATGACCTTAAGAAGAAACATAGGGATCATTCTATATTCATGTATTCTCAAGAAAAAACAAAGAAAATACATCACAAACTTTTGGTCAAATATTGGACCAAGAAAAATATAGAAATCAGACCCTTTCTCTAGCCCTAGAATTTTACTTATATAGTGTGAGATGCAACAAGGTTTAGGCTAAGAGAAATTGACAGGTGTCCTTCAAAATCTTTTACATACACCCATCACAACAAGAAAAAACTACGAATAACAAAAAGACTAGTACATCAAACATTCCTTTGCGAGTCCACTTCTATTATTTCCTTTGGAAAGAAAAAAATATTATGATCGAATTCCTTTGGTGCTCTAGTTCCTTGGGATAGGTGGCAATCAAATGTGACAGTGATGAGTCATCTCTTGCTACCTGAGGATCCTCTTTTTCTTTATCATCAAAGGCAGAGTTGGCTTCTACTTTTGTACCCTCTTCTTTATCATGATCCTCCACCTCATCATCTCCTTTTGTCTATTCTATAGACATAAACTCTTCCTTCCACTTATTTTAGGTAGTGTCCTCTAGCCAGTCAAAATTTATAACTTCTCTTTGTATAGTTACTAAAGAATTTGCAGTTGCCTCTATATCAACAAAATCTTTTCTGATGGAGTTATAGAATATCTGTACTTTTACCAACTCCTCATTTTTCATTGCCCATAAAAAATGTCCAATTTCATTTATAACTTTATTTATCCTTTCACAAAAAATCTCATCCAACTCCCTTTTCCATTCCTCCTTTTCCTTCACTTTATCAACAGTATTTAATGCACAAGGGAATAAATCAAAATTTTTTGCAATATACTTGGAAAAAGAAATAGTTAGTCTTTTTTGAAAAGAATTTTTCTTATCATCAAATCCTTGCAATTTATTCAATAAGTCAAAGATTTTCTCTCTTTGATGATTGGGCAGTTGGATGACAGAAATACACATAGTAGTGATATCTTCATTTCTTTCTGTCCACTTCTGGACAAGGGGCATGAATACAGCTTCATCTTTTTTCAATTCATCCCTGATGAATGCAATCCTTGCCAATAAGTCAAAAAATGATGACCACTCAATTCTATCTACTAAATACATTATACCCTGCCTTATTTTCTCTTCAAACTAATTATTTAGTTCTATATGCAATGCATACAACTTATTATTTTCTTCTTCAAAATCTTCTGCGATGTAGAGCTGTGGCCTTTTAGGGGTATTTGGTACCTCAACAATTAGAGTGGACATGAAAGGTTCAATAGGTGGCCTGGGAGGGTATAAAATCCTGGGTCTACTAGATTCTTCTACTTTTCTTTTCCCAAGTACCTTCTCCATTTGAGATAATTTTTTTTCCAATGACTGTATCTACATACCCCTTTCCTCATATGCTTTCAAAACTTCCTCAAACCTAGCATTGAGTTGGGAAAATATATCTTCTTTCTAGCTAGATACAACACTACCAAATTTTAAGATTTTTGAGGCCATTCCTATTAACTACTTACTTCCTACCTTACAAGCCCTAAAAACTATCAATGCACTAGTATGATCTGCAATGGAAATTTCCTGCATTTTGGTCTTGTCTCTTTTTTTGAATTGACCAAAGAACAATGGCTTTGTGGTCATCACTAAATTTGACTCCTCTATGACCTTGTAATACCTCTTCTTCAGTTTTAAAGTGGACGTCGTTTTGCTTCCTTACTGAATAAAAAACCATGGCATTCACTATATCCCATTTTGGAAAAATAAGGAATCCTAACTATTTAATTACTTACCTACTAGCCTCAAGGGTAAATTGGGCAAAATCTTTCAAAAATTTAGACTTTACCTCCTCCTTAATAGTAGAATTTGATTTATGAAGTTGTTCTGCCTTTATTTTTTCACAAGTCTTCTCAAAATTTCCTATATTTAGCCTCCACAAAAATTGTGCAAATGCTCTAGACTTAATAAAATTCTCATCATTAACAAACCTTTCAGAGGCTTGGGCAACTATAGGGTCAATTTCCTTACCTTGGTAATTAGCAATAGTTAAATCCAAGGAAGTTTTAGGTGGTTCTTGAGGTTCTCCAACTCCAAATCTATGGAGGTAACAATCAAATCTCCCTCTCCACCAATTTTTCTAAGCTGTTCTCTTAGAGATGTTCAATCATCAATTCTAAGTGGAGACTAGCTTGGGGAATATTATTCCACTTGGTAAGAAAACCCTTGCTCTAACTTTTTTTTTTTTGGAGCACTGGCTGCAGGTGGGTTTTCTAGCATTGGTCTCTACTGAGGGGGAGCCTATTACACATTTTTGGATCATTACATATCCTACCCTTTTTTGCAAAGTGTACTGACCAAGCAACACCATATTTCTATTGTTTATTCTCTTCTACACCTCTATAGCCTTGTCTGGATAAGCCTTGACATATTCATCCTTCTTCTCATTCATGGCTTGTATTATCATAGCAAAATTATTCATTAATGCCTGCATCTTGGCTCCCCAATATTTCTTTTCTTTCAATGGATCATAATGGAGGTCAAAAGCATTAATGAATTCTAGGGTTTTACTATATACTATCCATTTCTCCTTTCTCAATTCCTATTCTTGCAGAGTAAAAACATTTCTAATCACATCCTCTAGATAGTATACTTGTTGCACCATGTGGGAAGCTTTTATTCATTCTCTTAAGAGATCATAGAATCCTTTAGGTTCAATAAACCTAGCATGAGACTCTGCCATGTTATATCTATCTAAGAACAAATTCAAATTCTTCCATCCTTTCCTTACAAAAACAAAATCATGTGCCATAGTAACAAATGGAAAAAATGTGCCCTTCTTAGGCAATTCCCTCTCATCTATAGTGCCTATTTTCCATAACAACTTAGCTATTCCTATCTTCAAAGGCACATGAAATAGCATCACATGAGGCTTTCCCAGGAAGCCATATACTCTTATCACTGTTGAAACATTATAGGAAATGATATCCCCCAATTATGACTAACTAGTAGCCCTTTTGCATGGTCCTTAGGTCTGACCAATTCTAACAATGTTTGTGGAATTCTAGGGCTATCTTGTCTCAAAAGAAATCTAAGCTTAGATGAAAAATATCTATCAAACCTCACATAACTAGCACCTGTGGCTTCTGAGGTCATATCTACACTCTACAACAGCACTGGATTCCTCTCTCCATCCCTGGTTATTTCTAGCTCCATACCCTTGGAGAAAAAGGTGAATCCCTTATACAAGAATACATGCATAAGCAATGAATACCAACAGAATGGTTTTTCCACTTTTTCGCATGCTATCCCTACTAGACCATTGTGAATTCCTTTTGCGAGAAAAGTAGCAACATCTAGAATAGTGCTCATCCAAAATTGAAGAGTTTGAGCCATGATAAGGACAATAGAGCCTGGGATTTGATCAGCTTCATCCATCCCAAAAATCTTTCAAAGAGAAAAATATAATGCTTGAGCTCTAAGGTTGAAGTGCCTTCTTAGTAATGGCTCTGGGGTACTAGCTATAATCACAGGCAAAGTACCAATTTTAGCAGCATGCTCTTGTAGTGGCCCTGTTCTTAGGTAAATTCTTTGTACATCGTACCTTGCTTGAAGGTCATCCATATCAATAGTTTCATGCATAGAATGGTTAGGATTAAGGTTGAAAACCTCACTAATTAATTTAGGGAAAACCTTAAAAAGATTCACTCTAGCATGATTCTTTACCCACCCTATAATCAGATCATAATTCTTGGCCAAATCCATCAATAAATCACTATCAAAGAAAACTGTGGGGACTATTAATTTACCAATGTCAAACTCCCATACATTTCTCATAGGAGTGTCTAGTTTTCACTCTGAAAACCATTTCTTAAACAACTCTAGACCCCCCATGGAAACCTAGGCATCTCTTACCCAATTTGCCCTGTCATAAAAACCTTCTGCTACAACTACTCTCAGGTTTTTTGGAATGAGTTCCCTCCCCTTAGTTATTTCATGTACCAATAAGGGGAATTTTTCAAGAAAATCATCCTGCACAAAATGCTTCAAATAATCTGTTTGTCCGGTGAACTCTTTTTGGGGAGGCATTTTGAATAAAACCCTAGAAAATTTATAAAAGCAGTTACTTGAATTTTTTAAAGAGTCACAGAGTACTTACCCACTAGAATTCATACCTCTACACTGTGTGATTTCTCCTACAATTTTACTAGATTGCTAAATAAAATTTTTGTACCCTAGCTCTGAAACTTTGTATGCCCTGATGTTCTTTCTGCGCTTTGGTGATTCAGTAATGTTGAGTTCGTGAGTTCTTTTCATACATTGAAATTGCACAAATTAAATCTGAATCATATTTACTCTCAGTAACTATTACCTCCAAATTGCAACCAAATTTGAATCCTATCCGTAGATTTTCACCAAATCGGACGACTTTGATTTAAAAGGAAACAAGCTTCATGGCTTTAAAAACAAGGCTATGTATCGCAATACCGCTTCCCCACATTTCTTAAATTTCTTGCACCTTAGAATTGCAAGGAAGTGTTGCTTGTTGATCAAGACAAGATCAATGATCAAATCAATTCACATTTGAACAAAGTCTAGTTAGCTATACTGATCAATAGGAAACCTTCATATGAGTTTGCACCTTCTAACAACATTCCATGCCAGTAGGTCCCATATCTTCTTCTGAGTGAGTAGGTGCTTGACATCATCTTTTCCACATGTCAAGCTGGTGCATTACCACTTTTCTTATTTGATGAGCATCTTCAAATTGAATGCTTACGCCAGTCGTCGATCTTTGAAAGATCAATAGTGGTAATGCTAGAAATCTATAAACCTTACAAGATGAGAAAAGTGATGTTACCATGGAAATGTGTCTACATGGTGCATTCTCACTTTGTTTAAACTTCCCTCAAGTTCTTTATGTGGGAAAGCATCCTTCGTTGATCAAGACAGGATGAACAATGTGAAAAATTTTTGCACTTTATGGTCAATCATCCACTTGGGCCAATGAAATGACTACTTTCAATCTGTGTGCTCTGACTCACCTGACTATTGCATTAATTTTTGAAACTTTTCGTGCCCACATCATAAGTATTAGTAACTAAGCACAAGTGGTAGACCACATGGCATGACTCAACATTCTTTCATAATTTGGCCCCACTATGACATGTGTCACAAAGGCGCATACCCACATTCCTTATTTGACTAGTAGCTTCATAATGCATGATTGCACTAACTCTTAATCTTTGAAAGATCTATAGTTGATGAGGCTTCACTTCCATCTGGCAGACAAACTTCTTCAGTGGCACATCTAGCAGTACATGTCAATGATCACTTTATAGTGTGGCACACCATAGCATATAGTTAAAATATCTTGACCCCACCTTGCCACACGTTGAAGAACTACTTCCTCGCATTATTTATCTTTCTTGCAACTTCAAAATGTGGGTATGCACTAGCCTTTGATTTTTGACAGATCAACGGTTATAGAATCAGGTGTTTTAAATACCATGTTGGTTGAAGTGATGAATAAAAAATATCCATCCATTCTAACTTATCTGACATTTTCCATAGAAGACATCTCATCATCATCTTTGAGAATAGTGGGCCCATCTTGTTAGATTGTGCAACTTGTCCCATTTTCACTTTCTCGCATTATTTAATTCACGAACATCTCCTTCTTGTGGGAAAGCGCTAGCCCTTGATTTAAATGAAATCAATGGTTGATGATTCTTGGAGATAAAGGAATATCTCTATTAGTAACTCAACCAATGATGTCATAGGAAATCTAGAATGTGCACAAAAAGTACTAATGAACCTACAAAATTTCTGACTAGCTCTAACAACCATGAAGCTTTTTTGGCACACTGAGACTGAAATGTCAGTAGGGGCTACATGCTGAAAAGGTGCTTGCTCACAATATTTAAAGAACTTGCAGCTCCAAATTGTAGGAAAGCCTCAACCCTCGATGTTAATAGGATCTATGATGCTTGAAAGATATCGCAACTTGGACCATTTTTCAAATAAAATAATGCAATTTGGGTAAACTTTATAAAGTTTATCAAAAGATTAATAAAGGCATCTTTGCATGGATAAATCTTTAGGATAAAGATGTCCTACCAAAATTTATTTGAAACAATACTTTCAAAAGTTCTCAAAAGCTAGGGCCAAACAAGGCAAGGCACAAGGTTATTTGGTGAATTTTTTGCCTAGGGTTTTTTGATCAAATTTCAAATTACTTGGAGTGCACATTTAGGGTTTTTCACTACTGAATACAACAAAACAAGGGTGGTGAAAAACTAGGCCAACAAAATGCTCACTGATAACTTTCTAAAATAGAATCAGAAGTTAGAAATCTTTGAGCATGCAATGCAAGAAATTAATGATAGCATCTGGGATATACAAGAAGAAAAGGAGAAAGCTCTAAAAATATTTACTCTTTTGAGGGACCTTTTATCCCCATAGATTACATTGTTACAAAATCAGTTGGAGAAATGCTTTGCAGCTAAGACCTCATATGACAAGTTTGTGGCTACGTATTTGAATGCAGTAGAGTTAGCTGCATATGCCCTATGTGTGCTAATAAGTGTGTCTGATGCACTAAAAGATAGTTGGAAGAAACACCTTGCACAATTTAAGATTGACTTGAATAATTGTTTCTCCAAGTTTTGATGCAACTTTCAGATTTTGATAGGATTTTCTTTTTGTTGACACCTTTTTCATTGATGTCAAAGGGAGAGAAATAAGGAAAATTGCAATTATAATTGTAATTGTAAGTTATATAGTTGCACTTTGATGTATAGTAGTAATATTAAACAAGCTTTGTAATATAAGCTATAAGGGATGTAACCTTTTTTTTAAAAACATGAATACAATGCTTTTGTTGTGTTATAGTTATTTACTTTGATTGGTATGTCAACATGTTTGCAACTTAGCCAATTTTCCCAAAATGTTGCCATCAATGCCAAAGGGGGAGATTGTTAGAAATATGACCAATCAATCAAATAAGGTGAGATATGTGGATGCCATTGATGCAAAAATATGTTTTTCAATTTAGTTATGATTATTTGTGAAGGAAAATTGTCTAAGTATTGGACAATGTTACAGCAACATGGTGAGATTTGTTGATAGCAAAATATTCTCTTGTGCAATTAACTATAGATGCATGACATCATCTTGATGTTGCATACCATTGCACATGTTTGTATGAGAAACCTAGTTAAAGTTATGAAGGAAATACCAATGTAGTTATTTCAGAATGTAGAATAGAGCAAGTCAGCAAATTGAGTTGAACAACTTGAATAATTGTTTTAATTATTCAATCTTAATGAGCTAACTCTAATTATGATATGTGAGTTGACTAATGAAGACTTTATTGATATGATTGATATAAGTAAATAACTTCAATTGTAAAGTTAGAATGAAATGCAATGAAATACTATGTAATGCTATGCTATGTGATGTTATGATATGTGATGTAAAACAATGTTATGTGATGCAAGATATGATGCAAATTGATATATGTGTATGTTAGAAGTTGTAATCTTTCCTTGGTGTATTTATAAACCAAGGTTAGAACTCCTTTCTTTATTGTTGTAATATATTAGGATATAAGCCAAGGTATCCTAATATATTTCTTTTTTGTCCTTTTTCCACTACATCTTATTTTGTCATCTAGTGGAATATGTAAGGACAAATATATATTGTAATTTCTAATTTTAGATTATTCCTCCTTAAGAGGAATCTCACACTTGGCCTCACACACTTATGAATGGTGGCATTCATAGACATGGGAGTTACATTCCAACTCCCCTCTCTCATCTCTATTTAAGAGATGAGCCTCCTCTCTCATTCAACAACAACAATGAGGTTTCTTCCTCTTCTCAATTATTGTATGAGCATTGCTCTCTATCTCTCTCTCTCCTCCTTCTTAGGCTTTTGATGCCTCATTCATAATATCACAAGGGGTTTTCTTTGCTTTCCCCTTTCCAAATATCTTGTCTCATGGTGTTGGAGCTTGAAGCTTTCTCTCTCCTATTTTATGGTAATATCTTTTCATGCATTTACTCACTTAGATTCTTTCCTGGTATTGTTTATTTACAGATTTCTTTTTCCATTTCTAACATGGTATCAGAGCAGTTTAATCTTTGTTTTGAGTGTTTGCATGAAGGTACGATTCGAAGGAGAGAGTCTTGAGAGAGATTTCACTTTTTTCTTAATCTTCTTAAGTTGGAAGAAATTGAATTTTTTTTTTGAGTTTGGCTGGTTTACCACCAAACCCGATTAATTTCTGTTTGCTCTAATTTGTGCAGGTTACTTCTTATTTTCTATTATTTTTCATCTAACCCCCTTTGGAAGGCTTGCCGCCAGAGGGTTTTCCTATCTAGATATCATTTTTTTTACTCTTGTTAATAGCAGATCAAAACATTTCTTTGTGCCTCTATAAAACAAATGAATTATTCTTTTTTTAGTTTGAGTCATTTGGAGCTCTCTTTAAGAAATTTTTTTTCTAAATCATTCTGAAATTTTGTAAAATGGGTGTCTTATACTTTATGTTAAAAATGTTTATGGTTGGATACGATCTGCACCCCAAGCTAACAATTCCCGTATACAATCCAAGTTCCCTCCTCTATCAGCAAAGTGCAGAGGAGTGCTCCCCAGCCACCCATTAGCTCCAGTAGAGGCACAAACTAAAGCCCCATTTCCTAGCAGCAAATGAACAGCATCTGGATGTCCCATCTTAGCGGCAAAATGTAGTGAAGTGGCCCCACTCCCATCTCTAACATTTGCAAATCGAGTGAATCCCCTCGAATCTAAAACAGGGGCTAACTGTCCAACCGCAAGGATAGCTGGATGGCAAGAGATGCATTCGGCAATGACAATGTATGCTTTCAGTGTCTGTTTGATGTCCACGGCAGCAGACGCCACGCCCTTGCCATATTCATTTGATCAGGGTTTCTGGATGCCCTAACGGATCTAAACTCGGGGGATACAACTATGTGTAATGCAGGGTGAAATATTGTTTTTTTTTCAGATGTTAGACTGCATTCGAGTCCTCCTCCTGCTCCTCTAAATATCACATTCTGCCATTAATACTTGTGAGAGAATGGAACAATATCTTCAAGCTTTTTACTGTTGAAGATATCAATTCCAACAAGTGTCACTTTGCATGCCTGTGTTTGCCTGTCTTTGAGGTAGATACCTCAACCACCTTGCAAGCCCTACCTTTTATGGCGATGTATCCATTTTTGTGGATTGTCCCCGCTTGTTGAGGGTAAGTCTTTGAGGCTCCTGCATCGGCCTTTGATTCGAAATGATGCTCAGAATCAGACATATTTGCCTGCCCTCTCGTACAATCGAAATCAAATTTGAGCCTCTTTCTTACAGGGCGTTTAACACTGCGTAACTTGTTTGATGTCCTTGTTATATTAGTATAACTACACTATCAAAGAGTTATAATATTTTTCGAGAAAGATTCTTTTTTTAGCTCTTGACAGAGGCATCATTTATTTTTATTATTGCCTCTTGCCCACCTATTTTTGGCAGGTAATCATTCACTATCAGACAAGTGTAATATTCTATCTCTCAAGCTTTTTTTAGAAAAGTTTCTTAACTTTTTTTAGTATATTCTTATCTGCCAGATCTGACCTCTATCATTAATTACTAAGTTTTTTTTATATCTTTCTTCATGTTTTATTTCAAAAAAAATTCTTTTTGAATCACTTTCCATCGTGAAGGCATAGTATGAAAATATGGGGAGATCTTTTCTTGCCCCATGACTTTATGTTCTTATTACCTTGAGGTTATATTTTTGAACCAAGGTAAATATTGTGACTTTTTATAAATTGTGACTTTCCAAAATATTAAGAATGGAAAGGTGATTATTTTTTTTAAACAATCTATTTTCGTATATTTATTTGAGTATATATGGGGGCCCACATATATGCCCAGATAAATATATAATTTATAAATATAATGATTCAGAAATTAATATATATATCTTTACAAAATGAATTCAATACTCATGTTTACACTCAATGGAGTTTTATACCTGATATCTATATTTAGTTGATCTTTCTTAAATCATTTTACTTAATTTTGATTGGATTATGAGTAATCTTACACATTTGCCTTCATTTTGATATTTTGATGTGCCCATAGTTGCACTTTTATGCTTTTACAACATTGTTCTATGCCCATGTTGGCACTTTATGGTTTTATACCATTGATCTACATGATTTAAATGATATTTTTTTGAGTTGCATAGGGAGCCAATTTTTTCAAGGATAACTATGTAGGTCCCCTCAGTATAACTGATACATACTTTCCTTATCTGGCCCATGGAGTATTACTCCATCCTATATTGGTATGCACTCATTTTATATGGAGTTTCCCTCCATTTGATCCTATCTATTCCATTTTGATAGGATAATATTTTTATGGAATTTTCCTCCATGTTGTTCCATTTTTGCTCCTCAATGAAGAGGATGTTATTATTGGAGTTTCCCCTCCAAATTCAGATGATTTGATCCAATTTGAAGGCAATATGTTGTTCTATCCTCATAATCTATTCTTTTGATTATCCTAACAAATCATGATTATTCTAATTTGATCAGCATGTCTCTCTTTTTACTTTATTTTCATATATTAATGTGATAATGATCTACATACTTTATTTCTTAGATCATGAGTCATGCATGTTATGGATTGATCACCCATTAACTTGCAGTGGTAATATCCCATCAACTATCATTAGTGATAATATCCCATTAACTTGCACATGATAAATATCCACATGATTGATGCAATGTTGATGCACGTATCATTAGTTGGCCTTGTCTGTGGTCATTTGTGCATTAGTATAATATTATTTTCATGACAGCATTGATCAAGCTTTTTACTCAATTTGTCCTTGTTGACAATTTTTGAGCATATAATTTATCTTGATATCAGGTTATCTACATTGTTTTGTGGTAACATGTTTTACTCATTGTTTCTCTATGAGAGTTTTATCATCCTTATTCAAAAGGATTTTGAATTTGCATATATGATGGCATTCTACTTGTGGATATTTGTCTTGTTTTTTGTTCTCTACTTTTTTTTTCAGGTGATCCATCAAGGAACCTTCTTGGTTTTCCACATATGAAGATGTGTCTATGCTTCCACACTCAAAAGACTCATGTGCTTCTCTTGGATCTACAAATGTTCCATATGGATTAAAGACAATCAAATTACTTCATATTGAAGACTAAGTTGCAGATTTTTGTAAAAATTATGGGTTTAATACCCTTTGATGTAATTACCCCAAGTAAAGATTAAAGGGGGGTGTTAGAAGTTGTAATCTTTCCTTGGTGTATTTATAAACCAAGGTTAGAACTCCTTTCTTTATTGTTGTACTATATTAGGATATAAGCCAAGGTATCCTAATATATTTCTTTTTTGTCCTTTTTCTACTACATCTTATTTTGTCATCTAGTGGAATATGTAAGGACAAATATATATTGTAATTTCTAATTTTAGATTATTCCTCCTTAAGAGGAATCTCACACTTGACCTCACACACTTATGAATGGTGGCATTCATAGACATGGGAGTTACATTCCAACTCCCCTCTCTCATCTCTATTTAAGAGATGACCCTCCTCTCTCATTCAACAACAACAATGAGGTTTCTTCCTCTTCTCAATTATTGTATGAGCATTTCTCTCTATCTCTCTCTCTCCTCCTTCTTAGGCTTTTGATGCCTCATTCATAATATCACAAGGGGTTTTCTTTGCTTTCCCCTTTCCAAATATCTTGTCTCATGGTGTTGGAGCTTGAAGCTTTCTCTCTCCTATTTTATGGTAATATCTTTTCATGCATTTACTCACTTAGATTCTTTCCTGGTATTGTTTATTTATAGATTTCTTTTTCCATTTCTAACAGTGTAGTTACCCGTTGTATGAATAATTGATAATCAAAGGAATTGCAAAGTACAACAAGTGATCCAATTTTGTATGTATATTTATTCTCTTGAAGAAGTCAATTGTATAGTTGCATGTTAGGGTAGTGGGCTCTTCTTGCACACATTTGTATATGATCTACCAACTCCTAATAGGTTTGAGGATTATAATAAGGCCTAGTCTCCTAACAAGGACTTGAGACACTATACATTCTTCATAGACTCCTAACAGTGTCAATATCCTTAACCAGATTCTTTATATAGTGAATCATCTTGTGGGTTTCATCCCCACTGGGGTTTCCTCTTGACCAAGGTTTCCCTAGTTAAAAAAATATGGTGTTATGAGTTCTCTTTATGTATAGGTGGTTATACTATTTAGCATTATTGGTTCTCTTTCTTATGCATGTGGAAAAGTAATTAATAATATTTAATAATATTCAGTTGCGGGGAAAAAGATTGAAAATATTTATTCACACCGGCTACCCCCCCCACCCCTTAGTATTATCTATTTCTAACAATTTACAATTTGTTATGCTACGTTTAATATCTTTGTTTTGCACTCTATAGATTTATGCCCATGCTTCTTACATTTGTGACATTTGCCTTCAAATCTAGGTTTTTCTTTACATTCATTAGCTCTATGACCATGCTAATTATAGTTGTAGCATTTTCCATTGAATTTATCTTTGTCATTACTTCAACATTTTTTTGATGTATGACCTATCTTACCACAGTGATTGCAAGTAGATCTTTGATTCTTTTGAGCTCCTTGTTTGGATATTCACCTTCTTTTGTATCTCCAATTCCCTCTTTTCCTTTTCATCTGTACTGAATTTTCTCATTTAGTTGATTCATGTTTGCTTGAGATTTCATCATCCTTTCATTGTTTAGATCATTCTACAATCTTTCATTTTGTGATCTTAGATTCATGATTTCTTCATTTTCATTGGTGAGCTAATCAATGAAGTCTTTCTGCTGAAGGGATACATGACAAATTTTATTTTTCTTTTCTTCTATCTCTTCTTTTTCTTGTTTTTCTGTTCCATGACTTCACATAATCTTACTAACTAAATTTCTTGTTCTCTTTTCAAGTTTCTTACTTCTTCTTGAAGTGTACCATTCTTTTCCAATAGTTCTTTGATTGCTTCATTAGCTTCATCTTAATTTCTTTCAGAATGAATGTCTTCAATTCTTCCTTCAATGTAGAGATGGTCATTCATCTATACTGTGAGATATTTTCTTCTTTTCAAGGATTGAGAGAGTTGCTCCTTTTCTTTCTTGAGTTTTCCAATAGCCAATTCCAAATCTATCTTTTCATTGTCAATAGCCTCAAGTCTAAATATCTCCATAGCCTCTAATCTTTTCTCCAGCTATTAAACTTTTCTCTAAGAACCACAAAGCTCTGATACCAATTGTTGGAAATATATATGATAGACTAGGTTACTATGAGGGGAGAGGTGAATTAGTAACTAATAAAACTTAATCTTTATTTACCAATTAATCTTTCATGTGAATTCTAATCATGCATAAGAAACTGAAAGAAATAAAACATTCACAACACTTTGACAAACAATATGGTGACCCAAAAACCTTCCAAATAGAAAGTATAACTAGTGTTGGGATGATACCTATAATCTTTAGTACTATAGTACAAATTTGGCCTATTAAGACTTATAATGATCACTTCTGATGATCTTGCCTATTAGGAGCAATAAGGACTGCGAAGTTCACCTTGCAAAAGGATTTACAAACATACAATAAAGTACACACTTAGTAAAAAGATTTATAAAAGAGTATTGAGTCCACCTCGTGAAAGGCTTTAATTGAATCACCTATTAGAATGAAATAGTGAGTGATCTCTGATCCACATCTTGGTTTGTTGGATGAAATTCATTTGAGTGTAATGATCACCTTGCTGTGATAGATTAATCTTTGTTGCTCCTTATACTACTATAGCCTTTGTATTTTGAACTTCTACTCTTTTCTTCTTGTTATATTCAATAGACTCACCTCATTGGATGTGATAAAATACATTACATATATACCAATCCAATTTACAAATCAACAAACTCAACTACAATATAATTTTACACAAAATACACAAAGTCAACCCAACTGCAGGAACTCAGGTTCTAAAGACTAGCTCGGTGAGGTTCTGATACTCAGCATCCACTATTAGTGCCTAAAATCATCATGTATTTGGTAGAAATAGAATCTCAATCTGTACTAATCAATTCCAAGTAGTCTAAACTTGATCTACACTAGTGACTTAGTGAATACTATGAAACTCAACATATTTAAACTGAATCACTTGATTCACATTGCATAGCTTGATCAATGCTATCACAATGAGCTTGGTATAAATTGATTCACTTGGTTAATAGTAAGTGGCTCAATCAACACTGGATTCACATCATTGTAAATGTGAACTTGGTAAGTACTGCACAACTCAGTTTGCACTAAGGAACTTGGTAAACACTAAAAGACTTGGTTTACATTGTTGATCACCATCATAGTAGAAACTGTTCAGCACAAACTAGATACTATTCCTTCAACTCGGTAGAAAATGTAGAACTCGATAATGCCTAAAATGCTTGATTAATACTATATAATATGCTCAATAGATACTTAATATCTAAATAAGTGTGTGTCACTAATAAAAAACTTGACTATAATGTCAACACATCATTGATACAGAATGTTAGAATGTTTAGAATAATTGAGAGGGAGGTGAATTAGTTATCCTTAGGTCTAGATGTACCACTTCAACTTATAACAAATTCAATCAACTTAATCAAACTCATAAATCCATTCATAAAATATAGAGATTCATTGGTAATCTAGCTTATTCTTAACTCATTTTTTAGTGTTTGTCAACTAGCAAAAATGTATAATGGTGTAGAATATAACACAAGAAAATAATCATTAAAAAAAAATGACACCAAGATTTAATGTGGAAACCCAATTTGGAAAAAAACTACCAAGTAACATCATACCACTTTTTCACTCTTTTGATTTGATCTTGATTAAGAGAGAACCCTATTAAAGGTTACAAAATATATTTTTATGATTGACCTTCTTAAAGGATTCAATCACCTTATTAGGAGAGGCCTTGTTAGAGGTCTTCAAATCATCCCATAAGAATGTTACCTTTATTAAAGAATTTACAATATGATTTTTAGGTCAACCTTGATTAAAGGATTTTACTATCATAATGATTAGAAAGTCACAACTAGGTTGATTTGATAAAATAAAAATCACTTTGCAAATTTAGATAACTATTTGGCTCATTCCTAGCTCATTGACTAGTCTTGATCACATTCTCCATCTCTTATCTTCTTGGCAACACTTCAAGCAATCCCTCTTTCACCAAATTCTCACTTTTTCTTTCTAACTTTGATCTTCACCTTTTTGTCTTCACAAATTTGTCAATCTAACAACATCCAGTCTTCACCAATGATACAAATCTCTCCTATGCCTCCTTAAATAGTTAGATTTAGTCTTTTTCCACTTAAAGAGAATTGTAGATCATAGGATTTGATTAGATTCATTGAATATGTTCATCATTTTTCCTTATTCTTCTTTCCTTCAAACTTTTGGAAACTTATCATTGAATATTAGCCTTATACCACTTAGAAAACCTAATGAATGCATTAAATATGTCATCTCATCAATCCTTATCTTTAACACATTTTCACCAATCGATAAATTCAATTGTGTCGACCTCAAATATTGGTTCTTTAACAAACTATTTATTTGTTGACATTCAGTCATCACTATGTTCTTTAGCTCGGCCATCATTAGGTAACATGATCATCATTGATCTATCTCACTCAACTTACACTTACTTTCTTTTCTTGTACTACCTTGATGAGGTTTCACTATGCTCAGTCATTACCTCAATATTTGCTTCATCTTTTCAATCATTACTATTACTTAGCTAATACTATTTTTCTTACAAATACTTAAGTTCCTTAATCTTCTACTTAGCAATACTTTGTTACACAATCAGTCTAGTATGTTACTTAATTTCTTCACTTACACAAACCATCTCTTTTCACTTCAACAAATAATTTTTCTCCACTTAATACAATGATAAAATAAAATATTATCTTGTTAAATACTAACTAATCAAGTTCCCTTTGTAGTTCCATCATACTTAGTCTTCTCTACTCAACTCTTTACTCAACCACTTCACTATCTTGTTATCTCTCCTTTCAAATCCTCTTCATCAATCAAAGGATAAAGAACTCTACACTATTATTAAATGCCTTACTAGTAAAGTTTGATATCAATAAAAACATAACAATTATTCCAATTGTAGTTCCAACAATCTCTCTTTGACATTAATGACAACCCCTTTAGTTACCATGAAATCCCAAAAGTGTTGTCATCTCTTATATACTCCCTCTATGATACCAATTTAGATTCTTCATGCTTCATGTTGATACTAGTTGTAATGAATCCCTCTATTATTTATCTCTCATCCTATATTGAATGGTAGCTTGACATTCATACTCTCCTTCTTTTCCAACAATGTCAAAGAAAAATAAACTCACACACATCTCCTTCTTTATCTTTTTTAATAACTAATTTTTGAAGTATCTCTCCCTCTATCATATTTATTCTTAATTGTATCACCATGTTCCTACTTGAAACTCTGTCAACTCATAATATTGTCCTCCTTTTCACATTTTTATGTAGCTCCTAAAGTGTGACCTCCTACATCAATTTGTAAAATAGTATGAACATAATAGTTGATGCAGTGTTGCATCTCTTCTTAGTTTTATTTAGATAGGGGAATGAACCTTAACTTACCTCTTTGATACATATGTGAATCCTTAGGTAATTCCTTATTAAATATACCAACTATATTTTCCTTGGTATTCACACATTCTAGTCTTACTTCTTTGTCTTGCACTAATTCCCTTAAGTAATGATACTTGATTTCAATATGATTTGTCTTTGTGTGCATCATAGGATTATTGATATGTTTATAGAACTTATTTTATATATCACCACACTCTTCCATTATACCTTTCAGAAATTTCTTGATCCACACTTTTTTTGAACAATTAACTAAAGATGCAACATATTCAACTTCTGATATGGATTGAGAAATACAATTTTTTTTTATTACATGTTCATAAAATAAAGTTCCTTCCTAGAAAGAAAGATCCTCCACTTGCACTCTTTATATCATCAATGTTTCTATGCCAATCAACATTTGTGTTGTTGGCGCTCAAAATTGTAGCCTGAATTTTGAGCAATTTTGAGAATTTGAGCCCTATAAATGCTTTTAAATGACTTTGTACCCAGCTATACCTATAAAGCCCCAAAGGTGTTCAATGTTTCTAACACCTTTCATTCAGCCTATCTAAGTGTTCCATGAAGTTAAACTGACATTCTAAGTTGTTTCGTGAAGTCTCATTTTGAGCAAATTTCAAATTTGCATTTTCACCCGGTCAAACAGTGACAGGAGGCCTTGTTTGCGATTGAATATCTCGCACCTAGAAATGTTTTGTGATTCACCACTTTGAGATTGTCTAGTGTCCACACCTAAGAACCTATGTTTCAGATTTTGAGTCATTTTGAGTTCGTTTGATTAGGTTTTGAATCCATCAAAGTTGGTCAGTTACTATTTTCATACTTGTGCAATTAATTCCTAATTCTGGGAAGGCCTATTTGATGTGCTCTAAATTTGACCCAGTTAACCAAAATGTCAAAATTCCTATTGCATTGCATTGTAGATAGAAAATACTTGTTATGTTTCAGCTCTTGACGAATCCATTTGATCAGTTTTCAAACATGATTCCAAATGGAATTTCTATCTTTTCACTATTGTCATTATTTGCAGATTGATTGGGACCCCTGTTCGAGATGTCATATCTTTGTATCTATGATTGGTAGGACTAAATGGTTTGTTCCCCTGTATTGTCCACTAAAAATACTATAAGTGTGTCATTTTTTATGCCTTGATGAATCCATCTTCACACTTTTCCAGGGTCATTCCATTCGTAAAAAATGATTTTTTACTGATGTCCTATGTCTTGCAAATCCAAGTAGTCAACTTTGCGCCCTTGCCAAATTTACCCTGTGAGTTTTCATGAGCCAAAACTATAGAATCATACCTTCTTCATGGCAAAGTACCAGTCCCCCAGTTTTCATTTCCCCATGTGCTCATTTGCCTAGTTTTCTAGGCCAAATCCGAACCCAGTTTATTGTTTTATGACATATTTACTTGCAGGTGATTCTGAAAAGGCAACTTTGATGATGAATATCTTGCGACTCTAAATTCTTCATAAGATGAGATTCAACAAGGTGAAAGTATGTGGAACAAAGAGTGACTGTGCCAGTTTTCAGAGCCTGGTTAGAGGTTTGGGACAGTTTTTAAGGCCAGTTAAGACACCTCCTGGCACCAAATTCATGGTTTGCAAATCAATGGTAAAATAGTTTTCTGTTGATTAATTAGTGGTCAAATTTGGTTCTGATCAGTTTGAAGATCTCTGTAGATCAGTTTGGAGTATCAATTGTCCGAAAATGAAATTTTTTTTAGCCGGACCCACTTTGGGGTTCTGTTGATTCCATCAGACAGAGTAAGCCTAAGAAGTGAAAATAATGAAGCTTGAGATGAATACTGCAAGTGAAAGAGGATGGAAGGGCAAGTTCATTAGAAAGGGTCACATCATTAGGCCTGGGATAAATAGGAAGAATGGGAAATGTCCTCTTTCTCCATTGGAGGTGGGCATGATGCTTAAAGGTATGGGATTTAATAATAACACATCGATATATTTAGCATCTGGAAAAATATACAAGGCGAGGAGAAGAATGGATACCTTGTATAAACCATACATTGAGTAGAGGATTACCACCTTCTACTGGTTATATAATTATTGAAGCAAATGGTGGCTTGAATCAGAAGTGCACATCAATCTGCAATGCAGTAGCACTGGTAGGCCTTATGAATGCAACCCTTGTGATTCCCACATTTCACTTTAACAGTATTTGGCAAGATGCAAGCAAGTTTGGAGATATATATGACAAGGAACATTTTATAAGAACTTTGAAAGGTGATGTGCAAATCGTGAGAGAGCTCCCACAAGATTTAATGGAGAAGTTTGGCTACAATACAAGCAATATCTTAAATTTCAAGATTAAGGCTTGGTCTTCTGTTGATTACTGCCTGTGAAAGATTCTTCCTAAATTACTTGATACTGGTGTGATCCGGATATCTCCATTTGCAAATTGATTGGCATCAGAGGTCCCATCCAACATACAGTGTCTCCGATGTTTGGCCAATTATGAAGCATTGAAATTTTTTGAGCCCATTTCTTCGCTTGTAGAAAAGTTAGTAAAGTGCATAACTAAGGCAAGTTCCAAGCATAATGGGAAATATATATCTGTTCATCTTTGGTTTGAAGAGGACATGGTAGCTTTCTCATGCTATATATATGATAGAGGAGGAGCAGAGGAACTCTTATAGAGCAAAGTTGAACATGCTTGGTAGGGGATGGTCTCTACCTTTTATCCCACATTGGGGGGACGAAAGAGTCTTTTTCTATTTAAATACCATTGTACTTGCAAAGTAAGGTGTCCTTGAGACAAAGGCTTTTGGAAAGCCGCAGGGTGTGTGGGGCCCTATGGCTAGTATAGACATGAGGGACAACTGGCAGGTCGTATGAACTAAATTTTGAACAAATGAACACGTAGAGAACTGGTGACTTCAGCAAGTTGTAGGCACCCAAAAAGTTCAAGAAATTGACAAGTTGCTATGGCACTTGCCAAAAAACCAAAGAAAATCCGGCAAGTGACTTAGTGACCTGCCAAAAAATCCAAGAATCCGGCGAGGAGTTGAATTAGATGTGGGTCTCGCTTAGGTATCAATGACCAATCCCAAAGTGCCATGTGGCATGAGTTTCGAGGTAGATGGTGATGTGGTGAGCAGGTCTAGAGATGCACTAGATCATGCCACGTGGCAGATCTGAGGGCTCTCATTAACTCGCTATAAGAAAGATGCAGGCAAGATAACATAGCGAGTTAGCGAGGGCATGACACATGTCACTGACGCAATGACCAGATGGACGAGTCTTGTGTTGACATGTGTCACAGGCTGGTCAACAGGTTTGACCCAGATAGAAATGGTGGAAATTTGGGAAAATTTTAAATTTTAATCTTTTTAATTTTCCTTCATCTAGGTTTGAATGTGCATTTTTTTAAAAAGATTTGAAACTTCATATAGTTTAAACTTTATAAAAGTTTAAATTTTTGCAAAATATTGTTCAAACCACAGAGCAGAGGCCTGATTTTCAAATGGCCATAACTAGAGCAATTTTTAACCAAATGGGGCACTCCAATATACCATCGAAACTAGGAAGAGCTGAATTTTTCAAATCTGAGGTCAATTTTTGCACAGTTATTTACCAATTTATGCTATAAGTCATTTTGTGAAATTTGGGGTATTGGAAGAAAAATAGGCAAAACTCATCATTGATCATTGAGAGTGGTTAAAAGGTAGATGTTAAGGCTTGTTGAATCTTGGGTATGGAGAAAAACTAATCCAAAAAGTTTATTTTGCCTTTGAGGTCTTATAACTGATTGTCACCTTTCACTTTGAGTTCAAATTTGACATCAGAAGTCAGTTATTTCTCCAAATCAAAATATCTAAGATTCCTTATGCTTTGTAAAGGCCAAATGATGAAACCAAATCAGATATTTAGTTAGGGAAAAAGGATAGAGAGAGTCTTTTTCATCTTCTTGGGAAGGAATTTAGGGTGGACACTTGTCATTCTGAAATCAGATCTAGGAATTTTATCTTCTCGTATATCTTTCTATCTTTCATTCTTTGTAAGGGTTCCATTTTTGGGAGAGAAAACCAGTCACTACTGAGATACCAGGTTTTGGATCCAGTTTTGATGTCTTCCCATGACTGTGACACCATTTTCTTCAGCAAATTCTTCTTGTATGAATAGCAATAGGAAGATTAACACAGATGGTTCAGATCTATTAGGTTGTTTCATGTCTTTCATTTGATGCATATGACTATAATTTCAAGGAAATAATACAAAGAGCAGTAGATGATTGAGTTTCTATTGAATCGTGTCTCCTTTATCAACTAATTTGCAATGTTTTACAGTCTTTGACATAGAGCTTAGGTTGTGATTGTAGTCCCTTAAGGTTGTATGTTATTCATTATTTCTTATGACCCAAGAGGTTGTGTAAATGCTTCAGGGAATCAAAAGGGTTGCAAGTTTAATGATGGGGATATCATGTAAGAATAGGATTTAATTTGAGCATTGATGTCTATTTACAAGTTAAATAGATAGATCAGATGTTTGAGTATATAAAAAAGTATAAGATATCCATATGTATACATTTGATTCATGGATTTGCCCAATCGTTAAGACACTGATCTATTTATAGGATCAAAAAGTCTTATTTTTGCATATCTGAGGTTTTGTTAAATTTCAACATTATTAAATCAAAAGTGTTTTTACCTTTCATGTTGAAGGACCTAAATAGAATGCCCTCGCTCAGCTTCTGATATCCATAGATCTACACCTAGCTACTATAGATCCATGTCATTTCATAAGTCTTTAGGAGAAATAAGGGTTTTCATCTACTTAATAGATTTAGGGATATGTTTTGCACTGGTACGATATTGATTGAATCTCAGGTCCACCCACCTAGGTTTAGGAGAGCCTGAAGTAGAAGAAGGGTCATGCCTTATAGTTAGCCTGGTGTTTGAAATAACATGTTGAAAATGGGAGTTAGCTGCCCCTAGATGTGTTATATTCTCATTGGGATAATTGAAAACCCTCTAGCATTTTCAAACACCAACATGTGTAAACCTTCATCTCAAACCTGTCGTTCTTCTTATACTATAAACCATAGCTTTATGTTCCTTTTTAGATATCTTGTTATTCTTTTCACAGCCATTAGGTAAGTCTCCTTAGAATTAGCACAAAATCATACAACTATTCCAATAGAAAATGCAATTTTATATAAGTTATGAATAACATATTTCAATTTGTCAATCATTGATTTGTATAATGTCTTATTTACTTCAGAAGAATCATCATTCTTTAAAGTTTTATGTCTAGTATCCATAGGTATTCCAAATGGTCTTGAATCTTTCATTCCAAAGGTCTCTAGTATCTTCTTGATATACTTTGATTGTTCAATGTATATTCCTCCTTTTATTTGATAAACTTGCAAACCAATAAAGAATTTTATCTCTCTAAACTTTGACATTTCAAATTCTTTCTTTATCCCATTAGCAAATGATTTGCAGAATGATTTTTGTCCTTCAAACATGATATCATCAACAAATATTTCAGCTAACAATATCCTATCCTTGTATTCACTCTTCAAGTACAAATTATTATTATCATTAGTTCTTGCAAAATCAATTTTCACCAAATGTGCATATAATCTTCAATATCATTCCCTAGTAGCTTGTTTCAAAACATGAAATAGTTTAAGAAACTTACATACCATGCTCTTCTTAATAGGTTCAAAATAGCCTTCAAGTTGTTCAATTTAGACTTCTTCTAAGATTCCATTCAAAAATGAATATTTGATATCTATTTGATATACCTTGAATCCTTTGTAAGAAGCATATGAAAGTAATGTTCTTACTCCTTCCAACCTCGCAATAGGAGCAAATACCTCTCCATAGTGAATTCCTTCCTCTTGTGCATATCCTTTGCAAACCAATCTTGCTTTGTTCCTTATGACTTCACATTTCTCATTCAACTTGTTTCTGATTACCCACTTGGTTATAATTAGATTCTTATCATTTGGTCTTGGTACTAATGTCCATGTTTTATTATTCTTTATTTGATCAATCTCCTTATTCATTAATCTAATCAAATTTTTATTCTCTAATGCATCTTTAACTATGCTTAGCTAAAACTCACATAGTAAACATGTTTCATTCTTTAGTTTATTTCTTATCATGACACCTAAATCCTTGTCTACAATGATTTTATTAGGTGTGTGATGTCTTCTTGCATATTTTTCTAAGACAATTTCATATTTTCTTTCTCTTTGTTGTTGTTCACTTGGTCAATATTTCTCATTTTTTTCAAGTATGTGCACATATAACTTGGCTTCTTCTATCTAGTGTTTGGAAACCTCAGTCTGTTACTTGGCCTCTATAGTCTGATTCTCTACAACTTGTTGATTTTTCACAAAGCCACTCTATTGTATCTCATCATTTCATTTTTTTTGCTACTCAATAGCCTCTTTCTCTTATGTGAGTAAAGTGCGTGGTTCTCCTTCATATATGTATACAAATTTTCTTTAATCTTTAGGTTCCTTCTTGCATTCTTCTTTATTCTTTTCCACAAATTCATCAACTCTAACATTTTCACTTTCTGCAATTTTGTTAGTGTAAAAATTCAAACACTTGTATACCTTTGTTTTGGTGGAATGTCCTATGAATATACCTTCATAATTCATTGCAAAAATTTTCCATTTCTTTGATCTTTTAGTATATAACACTTTCTTCCAAATACTTTGAAATAATTTACATGAGTTGCATAACCATGTCACATTTGAAAAGGGTTTTTCTTTGTACCTTTCTTGACTTGAAGTTTGTTAAGTGTATAAATAGTAGTACTTACAACTTCTCTCCAAATTTTTTTTGAAACCTTCTTCATTTAGCTATTCCATTCAGTGGTGGAGTCCTTAGTGCAAACATTTTTCTTTTGATCTGTTTAACATTCCAAAATATATTAAACTCCTCTTATATGAATTCACCTCCTCTATCTGACCTCAAGCACTTCAAAAATTTAACTATTTCCTTTTCAACTCTAGCCAAATACCACTAAAACATTTGAAAATCATTAGATTTTTCTTTAAGAAACATCACATTCATAATTCTAGTGAAACCATCAACAAATTGGATAAAATACCTATCATCATAATAACTTTGCACTCCAATGGGACCACATAAATTATTATTAACAAAATCCAAAATATCATTAGAAGAATAGGTCTTTCTCTTGAAACTAGACTTTGTCATTTTTTCACATTTGACATTATTTTTTTTGGAAATAACAATGGGAAATTAAATTCTGAGAGGGGGGTGAATCAACAATTAAAAGTTTTACCTCTAAAACATATCACCTTCATCCATCTGGTAATTTAACATGTAAACTAAAATAAGTAAGCATGCATCACATCCATAGCATAAATTAAATAATACATGACACAATAAATTGGTTAGCTAGAAAACCTCTAATGAGAAGGTAAAACTGGGGTGGAGATGACACCCACAAATCTTTAGTACTGCAGCAATAAAGTGTGGCCAATTATGGATACAAAATTTTGATCATAAGATATGATCTACCCTATGAGAGGTCTGCCCTATTAAAGGCTTAAAAAGACTGTTAGGTCTCACCTTGCTAAAGGATTTAAACTTACAATTAAGTAAGCACTCAGTTAAGAGATTTACAACAACTTGTTAGGACTACTCTATTAAGGGATTTAGTCTATATCACCTATTAGAATTATTCAACACCTAATCCTTTGGTTACAACCTTTATGCTTTACTTGAAATATCCTCTTTATTGGTTATCCTTTAATCCTTCTCATTATAACTATCTTCTCTAAAACTTTCACTGCTTGTCTATGTTCTTCTCAAATTGATTATGCATTGCATAACTCTATCTTGGTCATCTTTTCCATCATGAATTCTCTCTATAATCTTAGCATTTGTCTCCTTTGTACATTCACACACTCATATTATTCCACTTTGGTTTTTCCTCCTTAAATAGGCTTTGTGGAGATGAGCTAGGTCATGATCAATGGTTGTGGTAGATCCTTATTTCCACCTTAATCTTCCCTTCATCTAATAGGTTTCATGTGTTGTATAGGGATGTGTAATATGACTCCATCCTTATCTCTTATAATCAAAATTTCATGTTCATGTTGGCCAAAAATGGTTTGTATAGGATTTTTTGGAATAAAAAATAACTATGTCATTGATTATTCACTTGGCATCAATAGACTCTAATGATTGGACTTCACTATGCTCTTTTTGCTAATACTTGGCTTTTGAATGACTTGTCACTTATTTGTGCTTGGCACCTAAACCACTCAAGCCACATTGTTTGCTCAGCACCTGAGTGGCTCGGTACCTACTAGTTCTTGATAGTAACTATCAAATTACTTGAAATGTATTGGTTAGAGACTTATGACCATCATTCTTTGATCACTCAACTTGCACTGATCACTAGGCATACACTATGCACTTAGCTTGCAGTATTCTTTTCTAGTTAATGACTAATTTTTTGTCACTATAATGTCAAAACTATAATGAGATTAACAATCTCCCCCTTTGGCATGAGTGGAAAAAACACTTTGTCATGGAATATACATTCCTTCATGCATAAGTCATACAATGTATCTCCTCTGCTCGGTTTCTATGAAAAATCTTCAAAATCTCAAAATTTGTGAAAATGTTGATGTTACCTTTTATTTTACTCCCCCTAAGTAAATACTTCACTTCTGCTCTCTGACTCCTTCTGAGTAGATATCTTCCTTGACAAACCCTTCAAAATTTATATAATCCCCCTTTTTTAACATTTATGTGATTTAGGTGGTACACTTAAAGTGTATTTGTCCAAAATGGCTTGTGTAACTCCATAATGATCTTTAATGTTGAATCCCAATCATTTGTGGTTGCATCTAGAGATTGAATTTGGATTTCTAGCTATGCTGCCAGATCAACTAAGCCTTCATGAGTAGAAAGATGAGAATCTTTCTTTATCAGTTTCTCAAAATGGGCTAGTTCCTTTTGCAAAACTTCCATGTAAGGTGTCAACATGGACTATATGCTAATCAAAGTAGATCTGATATTTGCATCCTTTTATTGCAACTCAACAAGCCTACTATGTGTCATTAGTAACCTCTAATAATGTACTTGACTAGTGCTAGTAGTTTTTTTTAATGTATTAACTATTATTTGTAAATCTCCTTGTAGCTAGTCAATAGACTATTGAATCTCCTTGGTAAAGATATCAACACTGTATAACTTAATTTATAGAGAGAAAATTCTCTTTAACACATTCTTTACATTCTCCAGCTTGGTTGCTAAGTCAACCTGTCTTAGTGTAACGGAACTGTATATCTTGTCCATAAAATTTGTATGAATTTTTCTCTCAAACCATTCTAACAATTTTATATTGGTCTCTAGGTCTTCGTTTTTTTATCTTTTCCACAATGTGTACAAGTTCCTCTATGATAGGCTTATCTAATAACAAATCTAGGAGACTGAAAGAATCAATAAAAATATCTTTGATTTCATGCAAAACTCTCTTTTTCTTATGCTCCCTCCTTAAGATTTCTTTCCTTTTCTTCCTTTATAGGGCCTCTTGGAGAACATTCATTTCTTCAAGTGTAATTGTTGTCAAATCAAAATTTGGAAGAAGAATCACCTCATCTAATCTTACATCCTAAAATGATGTAGCTTCAACACTCTTGGGTGTACTGGTATTGGACCTTTCTATCTATAATGTTGTATCTTGTGTGCTTGGCCACTAAAGGGTCTTGTTACTAAGAGGAGATGTAGAGACTAGTAAAGTAACTAGTGTCTATATGGCAATTTTCTCCTCAGGTGTAGAAGTCATATTATCCTCTTCTATCTTCTCACCCTCTATCAGTTCTACACCCTATGTTGGTGGAGTAGGTATAGGAGTAGTTTCATTACCCTTATTCTCTTCATTTCCATCCTTGTCTATTATCACAATAGCTAGTAAACCTAAATTGTGTAGACTTGGTAGTGATGAAACTTGTTTTTCTACCTCTATTTCTTTCATCTGAATGGCTATTGTAGGCATTATAGATGGTGTCTTTGTAGGTTCATCTTGCTTTCCTAGATTTACACTTTAATCTATTTTTAGATCCTATGATTCTTTCTCTTTAACTTCTACTAATAGATGGGGGCACATTTGATGTGTCTTGTTGTTTCTCCCCTACAGATGCCATCTTTTCCTTCTAAATCTCATCAACTCTCACTAATATTGGGTTAGTGCATGGAATTCTTGTATTATTAGAGTCTTGTAATAACTTCTGTAAATCATCATCACTCAATGAATTAACATTTTGATTGGAATTATCAAGAACTTCCTCAAAAGTCATAGATTCTTGTTGACTATCGTGGTCTCCATATGGAGGACTAGTGCTTGACAATTGAACATCTTATGCACCTTGTGTGTCTTCTTCAACTTTATCATTTATTTCCTTCAATTTTACTTGTTGGAAACAATTGGCTAATTATATATTATCTTTGATATTACACAAAATTTCATATCATTATCAAGCAGTATATGCCAAACTCACTTGGGTAATGAAGACAATTTCCTTTGTCTACCAAGCATTCCAGTGTATACCTAGTTTAGAAGACAATGTCTACCGAGCTCACCTGATCATCAAAGGAATGATCATAGAAGTTGAGTGTTAACCAAGGTCACTTAGCTAATGAAGGAAACTTTGGATGGAATAGTGTTAACCAAGCTCACTTGGTTACCAAAGGAAATCTGTAGATATCCAGTGTTAATAGAGTTCACCTAGTTAACATAGGAAAATCTATTTTGGTTAGTGTCTACTAAGCAGGGTCATCTAATAAAGGATTTTCTTGTTTTGGCATATTGAATTTAATTGTTTATTTTTTCAGTTCTAGCTAACTGAGGAGATGAATATTAATTATTTTAAGATATATTCAAGATGACTTGACACTTTATAAGATATAAGAATAAGGTCAAGTTGTTGAAAGAATTTTCCTTAGGATAAACTCACCCAAGATCAAGGAATTCAAGGACAAGCACAATAGTAGACCAAAAGAGTATGATCAGAATAATAAGAATTCTCTCTATTATTTCAAAAGCATGTACATACACACTAGGAGAGCCTATATATAAAGGCCTCTAAGATGCATCTGGAATGGTTCTAGAAAGAACTAGGAGATAAGCATGACAACTAAGCACATTTTCTACATTGTGCGTGAATATATGTGCATCGATGAGAGGATAACCATGATGAGATGTCTCACATGTGGAGATGTTGTAGACACCATGTGCATAATTAGAGTGCTAAGTCCTGTGTTGTCAACATGATAACTCACAAGAGTGTGCATATTCCTAGGTAACTAACTAATAAATAATTAAATAATGTATTAACCTAAGTAAACTTGAGTAAAGTGTAAATAGTAATGCACTTAAGTGAAACTTAGGGGAATGCACTTAAGCTTACAAAATCTAGGATGAATTGCATGATGGGTCTTGGCTACTAGGCCATGTTAGGTACCCATGTACATAATGAAATGCAATCTCTCATAAAGTGGAGAAAGTGGGAAAAACTCATGGGAAAAACCCTCCCCTAAAAAGAGAGATGAAAAGATAAGATGCATGGATGGATGGAGTAATCAAGACCCCCCCATTATGACATACATCAAGTATATACAATAGAGAAATATGAGAAGGATAAAACTCCATAAGAGGAAAAAGTCCCCCCTATAAAAGAGAAGAATAAGGAGAGAAGGTAGTCCCCACTAAATGTAGTGTGTCAATTAGTGAGGGTTGCTCCAATATAGAACCTAATCCATGTGCATTGAATAATGTTCCTCCCATTTGGAAGAAAAAATGGCATAGGTATAGGTGAGATACTTCCCCTACGTGTAGAAAGAATCTTGATGATGAATAGTGCCTCTAAAACCTACTCAACTATCCTTGTGTCGATACTGATGATTGCTCCTTCCAATACTGCTGAGAAGATGTGTAGATCTAGCAAGGATGTATGTAGAACATGTTCCAAAGAAAAACTTGTCTCCTCAATTGATAAAGAGACCTCTTGCAACTGGTGTACATCAGAATCCACAATCACATCAATCAGTGAAGATCGATCATGTAGAGAATGGATAGGAGGGTCAAAGTAAGCCCTCATGACAAGTGAAGAAGGATCTTCTTCATCAAAGAGAAGATGTATATCATTCAAGAAGTCTCCCAAATATACTATATGTGATGCCACAAATAGACATAAAATATCTATCAAGAAGTCATCTACTGATGTTGGAACTCGAAAACAAGGTGTACTTTGCTATGTTGGATCTATCACTATGAAAATGGATGAAGTTTTTGCCTCAATAAAGAGAAAAAAAATTTCATTGATGATGTCTCCTAGATCTTCAATGTGAGACTCCACGAACAAACTTGCAATGTTTGGAAGGAAGTCATCCAATGAAGATGAAGTAGGAAGACATGGTATTTCCTATTACGCTAAATCAGAAGCATCTGTGGCTCAAACTAGATCAGTAGTCACAACAAGAATATTAGGAGGTGTGATTTCATCTGGAGTTGAAGGTACCATAATAGGAGTGACTGGAGATAGAATGTCATTTGGAAAAGGAGAAATTGTGGGATCTCCATATTCTTTCCAAAGAGCCATTCACATATCATATGGGTGAATGATATTTTTAATGACATGCCAAGGATTAGAACTCATATTCATTATAATAATATCCAAGAGTCTGCTAACAGGTGGCTATCTTTTAGTGTCAGAGATCAATTTGTTGGAACATAAACAAGGAAATACTTCCTTATGCTCACTTCTTAGATGATCAATGACTAAAGAACTCCATTTTTTATAGTTCCTTTTTGTCAATGGGGGTCTAATCCCAAACCAACATGGGAAACAAAACTCCTCCATCAGATCAATAAATGTATGTACCTCCCAAAATAAAGAAATAAGCAATTAACCCCCCTAATGTATAATTTGGGCACCTTATAGCCACTTGCCAATTTAGGGTCTATTTTTTAAAGTAGTATTTCTATCTATAGAACCTATAATTTGATTGTAGATCTGGAAAACAAACAAAAAAATATGCAATTTCAAAAAAATAGAACTTGATTATGTGTCTAGATGAGCCTGCACTAAACATTTGAAGTGGAAAAAATTGAGATTTGTGAGTTGCAAAAAAATTCAAGAACATAGATCTCAAACCACCTACAAAAATGTGTAGATCATGAAATTCCACCCCCAAAAAAAAAATTTGCTTGCAAAAAGGAGTCTGTATGAGGGAGATATCACTATTTGAAAATCACTACTATAATTATTTTTCCTGAATCACTGCCGTCGCACCTCCAAAAATCAAATGGCTCTAGATTTTGCCTCATATGTTTGATTTAGATGAAACAAAATCTAATTTGGTGGTTTTTTGACCTTCTGAGTGTGATATGTAGATTTGATTTGCACTAGTAAGCTCTAATAATCACCTGCGAAAAATATCTCCTAGTGGCCCAATGGCCAAAATTTCTTGAAAAATAATGCAGATCCAAAAAAATTAGCAGAGATGCAAATGATAAAATATATAGATTTGAAAATTAAATTCATAGATCTAATAGATCATACCAAATTCTGCAAATCAGGCCTTTAGGTGTCGATTTGTAAAAAAAATTGCCTCAAGTTCGACTATGGCCTAGGGTAGGTGAATTTATAGTCAAATTTCAATGAATCAACATTCTAGATGCAATGGCGAGGTCTTCTTTTTCTCTAGATGCTCCCAATGACTATGATAGTCCAGATCTAGGTCTAGGTCCTCCAAGAGGTGAAGCAAGAAGATGGTCTCTAATGGCTATGTGAAGAGAAATTTCCTTAGAGTTCTAATACCATGTAAGAATTTGGTATAGCTCTGATACCATGTAAGAATTTTTCTTAGGAAAAAATCCCCAACATCAAGGAATTCAAGTACAAGCACAATAGTAAACCAAAAGAGTATGATCACAATAATGAGAATGCTCTCTTTTATGTCAAAAGCATGTACATTCACACTAGGAGAGCCTATATATAAAGGCCTCTAAGATGCATCTAGAATGGTTCTAGAAAGAACTAGGAGATAAGCATGAAAACTAAGCACATGTCCTCCATTTTGCATGAATATACATGCATCAATGAGAGGATAAACATGATGAGGTGTCTCACATGTGGAGATTTTGTAGACACCATGTGCATAATTAGAGTGCTAACTCAATTGTTGTCAATATGACAACTCACAAGAGTATGCATACTCCTAGGTGACTAACTAATAAATAATTAAACAATGTATTAACCTTGGTAAATACTTATTTACACCAATAGTTGTGAATTAATAGTGTGTGAAAAATTGAAGATCAGAAGATGAAGAGAGGAAGAAAACTAGAAGGATAACCAAAATATTCCTATTGAGCTAAAAAGATACATTTGATTAGAAAGAATCAAGTATACAAGCTAGAATTGAGATTTGTAATCAGCTATTTGGTTGCATTAGAAATTAGGTCATCTTATTATTACTCTCTAACCATTGTATCAGTGATTTAAATTTCTTACAAGATTTGTCTTAATAGCTATTTGTAAATCCTCTAACAAGGTGGAATTTCTAAGATTGAAGTGTCTAAAGGCCTCTAACAAGGCAAATCTTAATAGAGTGATTAAATCCTCTAATAGGGTCACACCTAATGGTGTGTTTTGTAACCTTTAATAGGGTTGGCTACTAACAAGGCTCACTTCAAAAGAGTGAAAAGAGTAACTAGTTACAATTGATTATTTTTCTCAAATTGGGTCTCCACATAAATCTTGGTGTCACTTATGTTCATGCTATTTCTTTTATGTCTATGCAATTAAGTTACAATTAAGGTTAATCACATTAATTATTTAATACCAAGTTACAATTAATTATTAGTGTGTTACAAGTTACAACATTTTACTAGTGTTAACTAAGTGCCTATGTGATTACCAAGTAACACCAGAATACAATTTAATAAGAGTATATGTTTTGATTTGTATTGACATCTAAGGGATATGGGATTTATTTTAGTGGTACCTGGTTCACCCCTCTACTCTTAGTTACTCCTCTAATATTTCCAAAAATTGGTATCAAAGCTTCATGGTGCTTATAGATGAGGTTTCAAGGACCTAAGCTAAAAATCATGATGTCTTATAGAAGAGAGATTCCCAAACTGAATAGTTACAACTTTGTTGCATGGTAGGAACTGATGAAGTTACATTGGCAACCATCAGTGATTTAGGTTTGAAGTATCTAGAGTTCTTACAAAGATCCTACTAGAACACTAACTATGGAAGATTGTTGAAAATAAAAATCATAACATCATAATGATTTACATTGGATCAACCCTCAACTATGTTGAATTTGATGAAGTCAAAGGATATGCTACTACTCATGAAATATGGACCAAACTAAAGGACATCTATAGAGGTGATGATTATTTGAAAAGAACTAAGGTAGAAAGCTTGAGAGGATAATTTGATCAGATGAAAATGAGAGAAGATAAAAACATTGCAAAATATGTTGAAAGGATCAAAGCCAATGTCAGTGTTATCAAATCTTCTAAAGGAGCAATTGAAGATGTGATAGTGGTAAGCAAGGTACTCAAAACCCTTATTCCCATCTAAGTAATTAGAGTGTTTGGTATTCAAGAAATGAGATGTGATCCAAATAATATGATAACTTTGGATGCTATAGTTTGAATATTGACTTCATTTGAACTAGACAACTATGATAATTATACTCCTAATTCAAGCAAGTTGGAATTTGCATTTGAAGCCAAAGTATCACTCAAGAAGAAAGGTGTAAAGTCAAAAGCCTAAAAATTAGAAAGTGAAGAAGAAGAAGGAATTTTTGACAGTGATTTTGAAATTTTTGAAGCCCTACTTACAAGAAAATATTCCAAAGGTAGAGGAAAGTATAAAGGCAAAATTCTACTAATCTTCTTTTCTTGTGAAGAAGTTGGACACATTGTTGAAAGGTGTCCCAACAAAGAAGAAAAAGATGAAAAGAAGCATAGAAAATACAAAGGCAAGAAGGATTTCAAGAACTTCAAAGACTATAAGGACAAAGGTAAGAAATCTTGTTTCATGGCTAAAGATTCAGATAATAGTGAAGAAGATGAAATTGTTTATATTGATGTAAAAGATGAATCTGATAATGAAGGCAATAAAATGGCACTTATCTCTCATGTTAGCAAAAATGATACATGCATTATTGATAGTGGCTACTTGCATCATATTATTGGGGGAAAAACAATGTTTGAAAAGTTAGAACATTATGATGAAGGAAGTGCAAGCTTTAGAAGCAATGAGCCATGTTGCATCAAAGGAATGGCACAAAAGGCTATGTCATGTGAACTTTGAAAATCTAATAAAAATAAGCAAGAAGAAAAAAGTAAGAGGTATTACTAGTCTGAAGAAACCAGATATGGGTCTATGCAAGAATTCTCAAATTGGAAAAATGGGAAAGACAAACTTCAAAAGTAAGGACTATCATTATGAAATTTTTTTGGAACTATTCTCTACAGACCTATGTGGACCTATTGGGATAAAAATTTACTATGGAGATAAGCATTTTATTCTTTTTGCTGATGATTATTCTAGAATGATGATTGTAATGTATCTCAAAGAAAAGTCCGAAGCATTTCAAAAATTCAAGTGGTATTTAGCAAGAGTAGAGAAAGAAACTAGAAAGAAGCTGAAATGTTTGAGATTAGACAAAGGTGGTGAATTAATTTCTAATGAGTTCAATTGTTTTTGCATTGAGAAAGGAATTAAGAGACAAGTATCAACTCCTAGAACACCATAGAAAAATGGTAATGTTGAAAGAAGAAATAGATCTATCATGGATTATGCAAGAACCTTGATAATAAAAAGAGTGTTGCAATCAAATATTGGAAGGAAGAAATCAGTATTGTAGTGCATACCTTGAATAGAGTATAGCTGAAGAAAGACTCAAACAAGACTCCTTATGAACTATGGTATGGCTACAAACCCAATGTAAGTTACTTTAAAATATTTGGTAGCAAATTTTATATCTTGAAGAAATCTAGAAAAGGAAAATTTGATGTAAAAGGTGATGAAGGCATATTCCTAGTGTTGGTGTTTTTAAACTATCAAGCCACAAAATACTTGATACTAAGATGATAAAGAAAAACATAGTCTAAGGGTTAGCTATTCTTTATGCTCAACTAATAAATTCTTAGATCTGGATCCAACTTCAACAAAATCACAAGGATTTTCTACTCTTTAGGTCTTGCAAAACCAAGGCCAGTGCACCTAAGGGATAAAAAGGATGTGAAACTAGATACTATCTTCACACTTCATTCATTTAGTAATGTTCTTTTACAACATTCATCCCCTGTAGTAGATATTTGTTCATAATTCTTCTCAGATTTACATGTAATTCTAGGTAATAGTAGCTAACTAAAACATAGTGATTAAATGCAATCAAGTACTGACCAGTTATGATACTCTTCATACATTTAAAGTAAAATTGATTTAATGTTAAGATTTTTGCTTGATGCTTGTTCATGGTCTCTTCATATGCAAACTTAAATAATTGATCAATGCCTCATCCATTGGGATTTAGAGTCCACCCAACTATTTTGACCTTACTTGATTTGCATTACAATCAATATTGTCAACAATTTTCTCTAAAACTTATCCTTATGCATTTCCTTCTTACTACCTAGAAATCCTATCATATCACTAAAGCATTTACTTAATTAATTGAATTAAAAGTAATAGTGAATTGATATACAACCTATCCTTGTTGCATTAAATTGAACAAGCTTTTCCCATAGAACTTCAAGATGACTAGTTAATAATAATGGAGACAAGATTCACAGAAAATAGATATGGCGATATTTCATCTTTGTATTAATTTTGTTTTAAAATTATATAACATTAGAGTAATACTCAAAAAAAATCAAGACAAAACATATCATTGTTACTCTCTAACCATTGTAGCAGCGATCTAAATCTCTTAACAGAGTTGGCTTAACAGCTATTTGTAAATCCTCTAACAAGGTAGCATTTCTAAGATTGAAGTGTCTAAAGACCTCTAACAAAGCCAATCCTAACAAGGTGATTAAATCCTCTAATAGGGCCACACCTAATAGTGTATTTTGTAACATTTGAAAAGGTTGGATCCTAACAAGGATCACTTTAGAAGAGTGAAAATAGTAACTAGTTGTGATTGGTGTGTTTTCCCAAATTGAGTTTCCACACAAATCTTGGTGTCACTTGTGTTCAAGCTATTTATTTAATGTCTATGAAATTAAGCTAAAATTAAGGTTAATCACATCAATCAGTTAATACCAAGTTACATTTGATTATCAGTGTGTCCTGAGTTATAGCATTTTACTAGTGTTAATCGAGTGCCTGTGTGTTACCAAGTAACAATAGAATACAGTTTAATCAAAGTATATGTTTTGATTTGTATTGACATCTAAGGGATCTAGGATTTATTTTAGTGGTAACTAATTCACCCTCAACTCTTAGTTACTCCTCTTATAATCCCAAAAGTACCTTCCCTTTTTGTCTCATCTTTGTCTTGATCTCCTTTTTTTTCCACCACTGTTGTGGTCAACCCATAGATCCACTCCCATAATAGGGTAATTTGGATTACCACCTCTTCAACTTTTTTCTTCAAAATGTGAAATTTTTTGGATTTAGGGGAAAACCGCCTTTTATAATTCTCCATTTATTTTTCTATCATATTCTTATCCAAATAAGGTGTAACTTGGGCTAAAGTAACCTCTTTGATCTTTCTTTTAGTTGTTAAACTGAACTTCCACTTCTACTCAACTCTTTCATATAAGCTTTTATGGATAGAGTTAGCAATTTCTATTTGTGTGGTCTTAAATGTAGCCATCATATCATAAATATCCTCTTCTATGTAACTCTTACCCACACTTCCTAACTAATCAAAATCAATAGGAGTAAAGCTAGAAAAATCTACATTAGTCTTTATATTTTCACATAAGTTATCAATGTTAGATGAAGGGTTGTGGCTTACCACTTTGAATTGACTTAAGTCATTTGAATCAGTCTTCTTTTAATCTAAATCTTCTTATGTTTTTTATTTTCTTAGCTTCTTGGTAGGCTAGCTTGGCTCTTCTCTGATATCTACTCTTTTTCCTTTTGATTTTATCTCTTTAGCTTGTGTTGTGGTAACCCTTGTGCTTGACGTTACCAAAGATGTAGTTGACTCCTTTTTAATTTTATTTGCCATTTCTTAAGCTTCTAAGCTAGCTTTTTTTGTGCCTTCCTCTTTTTGCCAGTTTATTTAAGTTCTTCCTTGGCAACTTCTTCTTCAACATCCTAATCTTCATCTAGACCTTATGTCAGCTCCAAAGCTCCTTGACCTAGTTCTTTTTCTTCTACTCCACCAAATTTCTCTTTTAAATTCTTTACTATCTTGTTCTTCTTCCTAATAATTGAGGCAGTCTACAAATTAATACTAATTCTTCATTTTTGCTCTTTGTAGTTACCAAAGGATATTGCATCCTTGTCAATTTCCTATACAAATAATGTGGTAATGGTTTCTCAAGACTCATCAACATTTATCTCATATGGTAGGGGTCTCAACCATCTTACCCTTGGCATTGTTGCCTATACATATGTCTAGTCAGCATCAACTAGGAAACACACATCATTGTAATGTTGTTCCACTAGTGACACATGAATCCTCAATCTTTGTTTCATTGATTTCCTAAAGTCCTCAAAGTAATTTGTCATAATAGAATCAAAATTCTCTCCTAACTACTTAATAAAATCTCCTATCTATTGAGTAATAGATCTATTTGTCTTCCAAAATACCTTGCCAAAAGTGGGAAATGTGTTTTACACATAAAAGAATATACACATGATGAGTGAACCAAACTTACACTAAGAATTATTGGCTTTTTTGATAGCTTCTAGATTTTCTAATAGTTGTTGAAGGTATAACTTGGCTAGATCATATGACTGATCTCTCTTTATGATCTCATAACCTAGGTCAACTTCCATACATGGCATGTTGTTTAGTCTGCTCCACTAGAAGAATCTGCGTGCCATCACACACATTAAAAATGTTATTATGGGCTCAGTGATAGTGTTAATAGACATTCCTTATTTGTTCCACCTAGCTCCAATTTTCTTCTCAATTTCTTTCTTTGTACTGGCCCTCATACTCTCTGACCAATCTAGGGTTGGATACCCTATCACTTTGTGAATGATCCTCTTAGATATTTTAATAGGTCCACTTTCTATCCATAGTTTATTGTCATGTATCCTACTCAAAATGATCTTAATCTACTCTATCTTGAATACTTGGAGAAAATCTAGGGCACACATTAACCCTTTTGACTCTATAACCTTGTTTTCTTCCTTCAATATTCTATTTTCACATAATGTTTGATAAATTTCCCTAATTTCTAGATCTCTGACCTCTCCTACCTTGCATGTGTAGAAACATCCCTCATCCTAGACCATTGAAACCTTTAGTGGTATCATATATAGCACACCAAAAGGGGGATGTCTTACATCATTACTAATTAATTGCACATTAAACACTTATTTCCATTCCTTCCTCACTATCATTGAAGAACTAGTTTCCATTTCAACTCATTAGGGTTTGCAAAACATGAAATAGTGTAACTCACCATGAGTAAAATACCTTTCAAATCACTAAATTTGGTTGAGTTATAGTAGAATCTGGTTTACAACTATTGGAATCCTTTTTGTAAATCACTTTCATGCTCTTCAAACTTCTAGTAGCTGCAAATGACTCATAAATTGACTAAATAGCCTTGAAAACCTTGTAATTAATTCTCAATACTTATACATCTATAAGATCAATTAATATAAGGTATCTAGTATGCTTGGCTAACATAGCAATCTTGGCTATCACTACCATTTTAACTTTACTTGGCAATAACTACAATACTTCCAATACTCAAAAACAACACTAAAAAAAACATAATGATAGATTGTCTAATACTTTTGATTTCCTAGTTGGGGGTGATGTTATCACCTAATCCATTGGATGAAGTGACCTCAACTTGGCTTGAAGTGTTGCAATATTTCTTATTTTTCCATGTCTTGTTCATCTACGTCTTCACCTTCTCAGTATCAACCTTTCCTTTTCCTTTTTTGAATTCATTTCTTGGTGTAGGTGACCAAGTTGGGTTGTTTTTGCTTACATGACTAACCTTGAGACAACTGAAACATACTATATCACTTAACCATCTATTGTATTTGCCTCTAAAATGTGTTCATATGCAGCTCTTAGGAACATGTTTCTATTCCTCACAATAGTGACAATTATATCTTGCGTTGTAGTCCCAATTGTATGTATTATCATTATGATATGCCTTGGTTTTCTTATTTGATGTCCACTTGGGTTTGGATATGCATTCATATGCCTTATGTCCATAATTCTAATAATTGTAATAGTAACCTCCAAATTTTTGAGTATTGGTGGTCTTCTTCTAGCATTCATGTGCTTGATGTCCTTGTTTCTTGTAGTTATAGCAATATCCTTTGTTTTTTTGCTTAGAATTTTGATTGCTAGTGTTTCTCCTATAAACATTTATTATATGACCTAATTTTCCACAATGATGACAAGTGGGTTTATTGTTCTTTCCCTTATTGCTCCACTTCTCACCATTATTAGATAATTCTCCTACCTCAGTAGTAGAATATCCCAATCTAGTAGTATCACCATTTGTCCTTGATGAATTGATTAGTTTTTCAAAATGTTTTGTAGCTTCAATATGATTGTTAAGCCTTCCAATAAATTCCTTTTCTCTTTTCAATTCATTCTTTAGTAGTTCATTTTGTGATTTTAATGTTGTTATCTCAATGGCTTTCCTATTTAGTTATTGATTTGCAAGCATCAATTGATTCATCATCTCTAGTTGAATGTTTGAAATTTAATACACATCTGATGTCTTCTCTTGAAGTTTTCTTGTTAGTGTCCTTTTGTATTCTTTAATAATGACTTTTTATTTGTAAGGCCCCTTCCCTAGTATCCCATTATAAACCCTAATAACACAAATATGATTAGAGCTAGGAAGAGTAAGGAGATGAGGTGTTGTATTGATGTCCCATGTATATAGAATGTGAATTATATATTGTTACCATACACCTTATGATAGAATGATGGTAAGAAGGTTTTAGGATCTTAGTATGTCATCAATGGAATTTCCTTATAAATGATGAACCTAAGATCTTATTGAGACTGATATATATTTTAGTTACAGTTGTACTAAGTATCCTATTCAAAATTAGATTAGGTTGATAAGCTAAGACCTTGTGGAATAAAGACTTGAGCTGTCATAACTTTGAAACTATGTCGATGGGTTCATGGTATGTTATTATCTACTAATATAATTGATTTAGGTGGCCATTGTGGAAAGATGAATCAACACACACTCTTGTGAGCACTATTAATAATTATAGATAGAAATTGTTATCAATTTAGATAAAGGTCCACTTGATAGAACTTGATATTATGTAAATATACTAAGCTAATTGTCATGAAAATTGGTATTAGGTGGATATGTTACAGTGAATGATAATTAAGATGAGGATATTGTTGTGGTTTTCACAACACACACTAAATTTCACCTAGAAATGGGGACCACCTACTTTATCTGTTGGCTTTTTGAAACCCTAGTCCAAGGTTTGAGTCTTTTTTAAGATTTCTATCTAGTGTTTCTAGCCAGATCTAGGTCTTGGTTTGAAAGCCCAGATCTTGAAATCAAGATTCTAAGAGTACAAGTCATTTTGCAAAGAAAAATGGTGCACCAATGCACCTCCCCAAGTGCACTAGTACACCAAAGCATATAAAGAAAGCATCACCATTTGGTGATGCATAGTAGTGCAACATCCTTGTTGTGTAGCTATGCAACACCAAGTGGTGTGTTGCATCCCCAAGTCTATAAAACCCAAGACCCCCCCCCCCCCCCCCCTTTACCTCTTCAATTGTCTTTATTTTTGCATATCTACTCTAAGATATTGGAATTAAAGATGGAGTAACTGAGAGGGGGGTGGGGTGAATCAGTTACATACAAAAATTAATCCACAAATCCCTTAGATGTCTTAATGAACTAGTTACTACTGATACTTGGTAAACAAAAGCTGCAACTCGGTAAATTAAGCTATAACTTATCTTTAAGCATTCATATATGTAATTAAAAACAAAATGAACACAAGAGACACCAGATTTAACGTGGAAACCCAATATGGGAAAAACCACCAAGTAACTAATCACCAATTTTCACTCTTCTGAAGTGAGCCCTGTTAGGAGCCAACCCTATTGAAGGTTACAATACACACTGTTAGGTGTGACCTTGTTAGAGGATTTAATCAACTTGTTAGGAGTGGCCTTGCTAGAGGTCTTTAGAACAATTCAACTAAACTGTCACCTTATTAGAGGATTTAGAAAATGGTTGTTAAACCAACTCTATTAAGAGATTTGAAATCATTGCTATAATGGTTAGAAAGCAACAATGAATTGACCTAAATAAGATGCAACTGAATTTGCTGGATATAGGTCTCTATTCAGCATCATTAGATCCTCCTTGATCAAATATGGCTATACTACTTCTTAATGATCTCCAATCATTCTTCAAAATTTGCTTCCTCAATAATCAGTCTTCATATCACATTAACTTCTCATATCTCCATACCATTCTACTTTGAATTCACAACTTGACTTCTTACTTATACCATTCAGGTTGTCAAGTTAACCCATTTACATGTTACAATTACCAATAAACCATTCATCAGTCGGCTCCAAATATTATTCTTAAACAAATAAGCATTCTTTACTAGCCAACCTTGCTCCATAAATATTGCTTCCAAGATTTTCCCAGAGTTAACCTTCTTGACTCAGTTATCATTACAATATCTTAAAATCCTTTGGCTGCCAAGTTTACTCGGTAAGAACTGCTTTTACCAAATTACCTTTGATGACCGACTAAACTCAGTAAGAACTGTTTCTATCATATTTTCTTCGATTACTAAGTGAGCTCGATAAGAACTACTTTTGTTATATTTTCTTTGATTACCAAGTGAGCTTAGTAAGAGATAAATTTCTTTGATTACCTTGAAGGCTCGATAACCAACTATCTATTCGGTAGATACTGTAAGCTATCTTTAGTAACCTTTTGGGTTCGATAGACACTGTCTATTGCCTTGCTAACCTTCTAAGCTCAGTAGGCACTATCTGATGACTGATATGACATTTGTGTGACATCAAAGGCAACACAATTGAACAATTGTATCCAACAATATCCTTCTTTAGCATTGATGTCAACACAATATGTCATAGCAGAATGAAATTTCCAAACAAGTCTTTTAATGAAAAAACTCCCTCTTACATATAATCTCTCCCTTTTACACAAACTCTTATTATTTGCAAATTTCAGAAAGATATGACAATATATATTCTCCCTCTTTGACAACACATGCCAAAGAAAAAACAACTAAATAGTATTGTACCTGATGTACTGATTCATATGCAATGTCTTCATTGGTTTGTTGCATCAACTGATAGATCTTCAATTCTATTCCTATTGATGCATCACTAAAACTATATTTTAGTGAGCTTTAGATAAGGGAATGACCCCTAACTTACCTGTTAGATTCAAGAATGCATCCTTACGTAAAGGCTTTGTGAATATGTCAGAAATTTGTTCCTTTGTATGCACATATTCTAATCTTATTTCCTTTTCTTGCACCAATTCTCTAACAAAGTGATACTTTATGGAAATGTTCTTGGTTTTAGAATGCATCACTGGATTTTTGGAGATGTTAATTGCACTAGTGTTATCACAAAACATAACAACTAGTTCTATGATTTCTTGCTTCATACCTTTCAATAATTGTTTAAACCACACAATTTTTGAGCAATTTACTACTGCTACAACATATTCAACTTCTATTGTGGATTGAGATGTACAATTCTGCTTTTTGCTTGTCTAAGAAACCAACCTTTTTCTAAGAAAGAAAGCTCCTCCACTTGTGCTCTTTCTATCATCAATATTTCCTGCCCAATCTGCATTAGTAAACACCTTTAAATCCAATTTTCCTCTCAAGTATCTCATGATTCTTTTGATTTCCATCATGTGATTTTCTTTTGGTTTTGCTAAGAATCTTGCTACAATTCCTACTGCAAGGGCAATGTCTAGTCTTATGTGCACTACATATTGCAACTTTCCAATCATAGATCTATACAATGTCTAATCCACTTCCTTTGATTCATCATCCTTGGTGAGTTTTAATCCAGTACACATTGGAGTCCCAACTAGTTTGTAATCTTCCATACCAAACTTTTTCAGTATCTCCTTGATGTATTTAGATTGAGTGATGTAGATGCCATTCTTATTCTATTAAATTTGAAGACCAACAAAGAATTTTATTTTACCAAACATTGACATTTCAAATTCCTTGTTCATTTGTTCTAAAAATTCTTTGCAAAGATCATCATTTCCTATGAACAAAGTATCATCTACAAATATTTTTTCCAAAACAATCTTATTATCTGGTCATTCCTTAATTTACAAACTACTATTGTCATTAGTTCTTTGAAAACCAATTTGAATAAGATAGTTATGCAATCTTTCATACCATGCTCTAGGGGCTTGTTTCAGACCATATAATGATTTATGCAACTTGCAAACCATGTCCTTCTTTTCTGGATCTACAAAACCTTTAGGCTACTTAATGTAAACCTATTCCTCCACTATGCCATTGAGAAATGCTGACTTGACATCCATCTGATAAACTTTGTATCCTTTAAATGTAGCATATGCAAGTAAGGTTCTGACACCTTCCAATCTTGCAACAGGAGAAAAAGTTTCTCCGTAGTCTACACCTTCTTCTTGAGAGTATCCTTTGCATACTAGTATAGCTTTGTTCCTTGATACCTTACCATCTTCATTTAGTTTATTTCTGAATACCCACTTTGTTCCAATCACATTCTTGTCTTTGGGTCTAGATACAAGAGTCCATTTTTCTCTCTCTCTATCTATTCTATCTCTTCATTCATAGCTTCAATCCAATTTTCATTGTCTAGTGCATCTTTGACATTTCTAAGTTCAAAATAAGCAAGTAAACAAGTGCCTTTCAACTTACTTCTTGTCATTGTTCCTTCTGATTTATCACCAGTGATCTAATTTGGTGCATGATGCTTTCTGACATATTTGGCTAACACAGGCTCCTTGCCTTTTGAATGACTTGCATTGTTATCCTTTTTTATCTCAACTTCTAGTTCTGATTCAAGTTGCTTGGGCTTGGTAGATGCTAACTTGGTAACTTTTGTTTGCAACTCGAGTTCTTGAGGCTCCATAGATGCCCATTTGGTAATTTCTTGTGACTCGATTATTGAAGACCTAGGAGTTGAAGATTCCTAATTGATAGGTATACTTGGTATTGTATTAGGTTCAATGTAAACAAATCTTCTGTTGTCTTCAGGTTCCTTCTTCCTTTCTTCTTCTGTTCTTTCTGCAAACTCATCAACTTTCACATGTGCACTTTCTATGACTTTGTGAGTAGATAAGTTCAAACATCTATAAGCTTTGCTTTTGCAAGAGTATACCAAAAATATTCCTTCATCACTTTTTACATCAAATTTACATTTTTTAGATTCTTTCAAAATGTAACATTTGTTTCCAAATACCTTTAGATAACTTACATTGGGTTTGTAGCCATACCATAATTCATAGGGTGTTTTGAATGAGTCCTTTTTCAGCTATACTTGGTTCAAGGTATGAACTGCAGTACTGATAGCTTCCTTCTAGTATTTGATAGCAATGCCTTTCTCAATCAATAAGGTTCTTGCACAATCCATTATAGATCTGTTCCTTCTTTCTGCTATTCCATTTTGCTTTGGAGTTCTAGGTGCTGAAACCTATCTTTTGATTCCTCTTTCAATGGAAAAGTTATTGAACTCACGTGAAATGAATTCACCACCTCTGTCAGACCGTAAGCATTTCAGTCTTTTGCCTATTTTCTTTTCTACTCTGGCCAAATACCATTTAAACTTTTCAAATAATTCTGATTTCTCTCTAAGGTACATGATAGCCATCATTCTTGAATAATCATCAACAAATAGAATGAAAAGTTTTTCACCAGTATAAATTTCAATGCCAATAGGTCCACACAAATTAGTATGCACAATTTCTAGAACTTCTTTAGTATGATAATTCTTGCTTTTAGAACTAGTCTTTCCCATTTTACCAATTTGACAATTCTTGCATAGACCAACCTCAGGTTTCTTTATTTTAGAAATACCTCTTCCTTTTTTGAATTTACTAATCTTTATTAAGTTGTCAAAGTTTACATGAGACAACCTCCTATGCCATAACCAACTTTCTTCAATTTGAGCAATGAAACATGAACATTCACCAAGTTCAAGATAAAATAAGTTACCTTTTGTTTGAGTGCCAGATCCAATCAGCTTTCCTTTGCCATCCAACAATCTTGCTTTTCCATGCATGAATTCTACTTTGAATCCATTATTGAGTAGCTGTGCCACACTCAAAAAATTGTGTTTTACTCCTTCTACCCAATATGTATTATTACATACAAGTTCTTTGGTTAGTGAGATTCTTCCTTTTCATTTTATACAATAAGGTTCATTGTTATCAAATCTTACACTGCCACCATCATAGTTTTCAAAGTATTCAAACTTAGTCTTATCACCAGTCATGTGATGAGAACAACCACTATCTATGATCCATGTATCATTTTTTCTCATATGAGAGATTAGTGCCATTTCTTCATTATTATCAGATTCATCTTTTACAACAATGTAGACAATTTCATCTTCTTCTTCATTATCAGAATCATTAGAATCTTTTGCCATAAAATATGTTTTCTTACCTTTATCCTTGAATGATTTGAAATCTTTCTTAGCATTTTACTTGTAACCTCTCTTCTCATCTTTGTTCTGCTTATTTGGACACCTAGTAGTAATATGTCTAATTTCTTCACAAGAGAAACAAATTAGAGGAACTTTACCTTTTTATTTTCCTTTGCACCTTGAATATTGTCTTGCTAGTAGAGCTTCAACCACTTCAAGATCACTGTCTAAACTTTTTTTGGATTCTTCATCACTTTTTTATTGTGGTTCCTTCATCTTTTTCCCTTTTTCTTTGAGTGAAAGCTTGGTTTCAAATGCTAATTCAATATTTTTGGCAACTGGAACATAGTTGTCATAGTTGTCTAGCTCAAATACAGTCAGTCTTCCAACTATGGCCTCTAAATTTATTTTATGATTTGCTTCACATCTCCTTTCTTGAATTTCATAGACTCTAATTGCATAAATGGCAAGTAGAGTTCTAAGAACTTTACTTATGACTATCTCCTCCTTCATATCTCCTCTAGATGCTTTGATTGCACTAACATATGCTTTGACTCTTTCAACATATTTTGCAGTGTTTTCATTCTCTCTCATCCTCATTTGATCAAATTGTCCTCTCAGACTTTTTGCTTTGCCTCTTCTTACATTATCATCTCCTCCATAGATTTCTTTTAGCTTTTCCCACATTTGAAAGGCATATTTGCAGTCCTTGATGTCATCAAATTCTTCATAACTCAGAGTAGATGCTATATCTATCATCATAATGTTGTGGGTCTTATTTTCAGCAATTTATCATTGATAGATAGTGTACCAGCTGGTTCTGCATATTTTTCATCAAGGTACTTTAGTCCTATGTCTCCAATAGAAGCTAGATGAAGTCTCATCAACCCTTGCCATGCTGAGAAGTTCTCCTTGTTAAGTCTTGGAATTTCCCTCTTATAAGACATCCTGATCTTTAACTTAGATCCTTGAAATCTTTTCCTATAAGCACCAAAAGCTCTGATACCAATTGTTGGAATTAAAGATGGAGTAACTGAGGGGGGGGGGGGGGGGTGAATAAGTTATATACGAAAATTAATCCACAAATCCCTTTGATGTCTTAATGAACTAGTTACTATTGATACTTGGTAAAAAAAAGCTGCAACTCGGTAAATTAAGCTATTACTTATCTTTAAGCATTCATACATGTAACTGAAAACAAAATGAACACAAGAGACACCAGATTTAATGTGGAAACCCAATATGGGAAAAACCACCAAGTAACTAGTCACCAATTTTCACTCTTTTGAAGTGAGCCCTATTAGGAGCCAACCCTGTTAAAGGTTACAATACACACTATTAGGTGTGACCTTGTTAGAGGATTTAATCACCCTGTTAGGAGTGGCCTTGCTAGAGGTCTTTAGAACAATTCAACTGAACTGTCACCTTGTTAGAGGATTTACAAAATCGCTGTTAAACCAACTTTGTTAAGAGATTTGAAATCACTGCTATAATGGTTAGAAAGCAACAATGAATTGACCTTAACAAGATAAAACTAAATTTGTTGGATACAGGTCTCTGTTTAGCATCATTAGATCCTCCTTGATCAAATATGGCTCTGTTGCTTCTTAATGATCTCTGATCATTCTTCAAAATTTGCTTCCATAATAATTAGTCTTCATATCACATTAACTTCTCATGTCTCCATACCATTCTACTTTGAATTCACAACTTGACTTCTTACTTATACCATTCAGGTTGTCAAGTTAGCCCATTTAGACATTACAATTACCAATAAACCATTCATCAGTTGGCTCTAGATATTATTCTTAAACAAATAAGAATTCTTTACTGGCTGACCCTACTTAGTAAATACTGCTTCCAGGATTTTCCTAGAGTTAACCTTCTTGACTCAGTTATCATTACAATATCTTAAAATTCTCTAGCTGCCAAGTTTACTCGGTAAGAACTACTTTGCCAAATTACCTTTGCTGATCGAGTGAACTCGGTAAGAACTATTTATGTCATATTTTCTTTAATTACGTAGTGAGCTCCATAAGAATTGCTTTTGTTATATTTTCTTCAATTACCGAGTGAGCTCAGTAAGAACTAAATTTCTTTAATTACCTTGAAGGCTTAGTAACCAACTTTCTATTTAGTAGATACTGCAAGCTATCTTTACTAACCTTTTGGGCTCAATAGACACTGTCTATTGCCTTGCTGAACTTCTGAGCTCGATAGACATTGTCTATTGCCTTGCTGACCTTCTGAGCTCAGTAGACACTATCTATTGCCTTGCTAACCTTCTAAGCTCGATAGGCACTATCTGATGACTAATATGACATTTGTGTGATATTAAAGACAAAACACAATTAAAAAATTGTATACAACATAAGCTCCATAGTTGCACACTAGTTGAGGTGCACATCACCCCTTCTCCATGTCGCCTACCTACACAATGATAATAAAAATACTTAAAAACATCAAAAAGGTGTGTGCAGTTGCGCACCTATCCAGGTGTGTTGGTGCACACCTCCTTTTTTTCATTAAACCTTAACTAAAAATTAAAAAACATTGACAAAATGTGAAATTAAGGTGCATAGTAGCACACCTAATTAAATGAGTTAATGTGCACCTTAAATTACTTAATACATTTTTGCACCAAAGAGAACATAAGGTGTACATAAGTTCACCCCATGAGGTGCATTGTCGTGCACCCCATATTTTAAAAAAAAATTACAAGGGTAAATGCACACTAGGTGCACCTCAGAGGTGCTCTAGGTGCACATTGTTTTTGCACACTAGGGTCATAAAATTAGGTTTCAATGATCATGTATGTAGATTCAATGGCTTCTTCATTGTCCTCCCTCATAGCAAAGATGGTCCCAAAATCCATGGTGTTTAAGTTTTAAGGTGTTCCAACCAAGTTGCACATTCAAAATGACTATGTAGATATCTGGGTTACCAAACTAGGTCATAAAAATTTGGGTGCATTCCTAGCATTGTGCAATAAACCCACATAAAGGTCTCTGATGATATCTACCTTGATCCACTAAAGAATTTTAATGCAGCATCATATCTAGTTTTAATACAGTCCTTAGAATTGATCATGACACTAGTAGAAAGATATGTTCCCAAAGAAAGGGTCATGAAGAGTATTGTATACACTAATATGTTAGCAAGAAACACTAATCTATTTAAAGAAATAAAACATTAACTAACAAAAACTAGTATAACCTTTAAGAGAGACAAAGAGGAAACAACTCAAATGAGAATGTGAGTCATTAAGGGGCTCTCTCAATGAGATTGTTCCCTTGTTTTAGGGATGTGTTTATTTGCTAAGATTTGGTATGTATGCTCAACTTTGCTCTATGCTTCAATGGAGATGGATTTGGGATTTTCGGTGTGGATGTATGTAAAAGCATGGAATTGGCTTCTCAAAATAGCATGATAACTTTACTTGATGGATTGTGATGAAATGGCTTGGGAGGGGATTCAATTTATAGGCTAAGGGCTTGAGGGTTTGAGGACTAAGATGCAAGGATGGGGAAAAGCTCATGGAGGGCTCAGATTGCATGAGAGGAGAGCACATCGATTGTGCTTCCTTACAGCCAATCAGGGAGTGACACATGTCACAGGGTGAGTGGGTGGAGGAAAGGGCAATGATGAGTCAATAAAGGAAGCTCAAGGCCTTAAAGACCCTCATAAATGGCTTGTAAGAGCAATGAATGGGCTTGTAAGAGTCTTTATGGCTTTGTAAGAGCATTCATGGTTGGGTGGTTGGGATATTTTGAGGGAAGACTTTGGCTTGGCTTAGGAAAGTCTTAAGCTTGTTTAGGATTGTGCAAATGATTAGGGGATGGGATTAGAGGTGATTTAGGGTTAGATTATGCTTGTTAGAGATGGGCAAGTGGATGGCATTTAATGAGGGTGGGTGAGTTAGTGGCTAAGCTTGGTTAGTATGGGTGGATGGGGTGGATTAGGCTAAAAAGGGGAGATTTAGGGATAGGCTTAGGATGAGGATGAAGACTTTCTAGAAGAGTCTAGAACTTCTTAGGATGAGGATAAATAAAGTTTATTTATCAAAGGTTTGGGTTGAGGAGATATTCATTAAAATATTTTTAATAAACATGAGGATTAATATTTAATCTTAATTAAATATTTTGAGTTGGGATTAGGGGTAGGAAATGATGGGATTAGCCTTTAATCAAAATTAAAGAAGGATTAGAAGATTTTTGAAGAGGTTAGTGGTCTTAAGGAAATTGGTCAAGTTTTGGGCAAAAAATAATTATTTATTTATTTTTGGATTTTTGGTCAATTTATTAATTAAATAATTAATAAATAAGGAAATAATGTTTATGTAAGATTTAAACATTTTTGGGAGGGATTCCTTAATTAAATATTTTTAATTAGGATAAAGGGATTTAATGGCATAAAAAAAAAATTTAATTAAATACATAATTAATTAATAAATGATGATGTCATCAGAGAACTTCTTTTTAGAAAATAAAAATACTTTATTTTCTAAAGGATTTTAGGTGTCTACATTTTGCCCCTCTTTGACATAGTGTTGAAGCAACACTATTTCAAAGAAGTTCAGATATAAATGACATGAGGAAGATGTTTTAGCAACAAAGTTGCCCTAGTCTCAAATAAGAAGATGAGAGACTAGACTGCATGATGCCCCCTCAAGAAGGTGGCGGGGAGAGAAAATGAAACTCGACGGCTTCTTGAAAAATTCACAAATCCGGGATGAGCAAGGAGACTTAGATTGGAAATGAGAAGGGATTGAATTAGCTCAAACTCTCACTACGGGAGAATGATAAAGGGCTATCTGATGCACAAGAGGAAGCAAGCTTAGGACATTCCAGGATTGGGGGGGGGAGGATGAAGGAATGAAGTGATATAAAAAGGAATCCAGGATAGGGAGAACGATGAGGGGATTATAAAGCTGATGCAAGAGGATTTCAAAGAGTCAGATTGGTGAAAGATGGGTTTCAGAGATCCCTAGGACTAGGATTGTGGATCTTGAAAGATGCGGCTTGGTGAATTGATTGGATTGGTGGATCCCTAAAACTAGAATTGTGGATCCTTAAAGCTAAAAGTGATGATTGATTCTGAGAGATACGATTGCACAAGCTAGGGTAGGAGAGACAGATGTTGGATATGGATGGGGGATAATGGAGATGAAGGGAATCCATTGAAGCTTTTTGAGCGGGGGGATACTTCAAAGAGAAGTACCACCATGTAGTTGAGCACTAGATTTGCTATAGGACTATTGGTTAATTGCCAAGGTTACTAAGAACATCAAGGCCGTGTCACCAACTATCTAGAGAACTGATAGACTGACTCAAAACAAACACACAAGGATTGTCCCAGCATCACACATGATTCCTAGAGGAAGCAACGTGGAATCGACACTGGGTAACCCACAAGTAGAAAAGGAAAATAAACAAAAGACCTGATCAAGACCTTATGCTCAGATTGCCCCATTTGCAGCATACCATGATATGGAAGATCATGGCAACTGTGAGGAGGGAACAAGGAAATTTTTTGGAAAAGATACTTCAAGACCCAAAAGGGAAGAGTCCAAATCAAAAGAAAGCGAAAATCCAAAAGAGAACCATTTTCCAACGAGATGGGTGGGATGAGGTACTAAGGGACAAAGATCAGACATGAGGAAAGCTATATCCTACAAGGATCTATCAGAGAGTACCTAAGCTGATGAATTTTGGATGAGTGATGCACTTGGCAAGCTGAACTAAGAAGGATAAAACTTTGGTGACAGGAGATCTAGCTAAAGGATGCATTTGGAATAGCAAACCAAGGGTTGTGCGATGTGTGCAAGATGCTAATCAAGGATGAACTGACACAAAATCTGGATAGATACAATGGTACTAAGCTAAAGAGGATGTACAAGTTGACAAACCAAGATATGTTACAAATGTACAAGGTTGTTCACGTTTTTGGGTTTGTGAGATGGAAATGTTTGTGAAGGGTGGGATATCTGTAATAGTTGATAGGCAGATAGTTAGGTGGTTTGTGAAAAGTTTAAGTGAAAATGGGATTCTTTGTGTGCATGTGATAGGATACAAACTAGGATACGAGCTAGAATATGGTACAAGTTTTGGACAAGATTTGGATGTACAAGGTATGGTACAAGATTTACATGGTATAATACAAGCTGAGGTACAAGATTTACAAGGTATAATAGAAGCTTTAGTACAAGATTTATAAGTTGAGGTACAAGATTTACAAGCTGTACAGGAGGTATTTACAAGCTTCACTAGATTTTGGATAATTGGTTGGAACACCAAGGGAACAAGCAGGTGGTTTATGGGATGGTGGAGCGGATGGATGAGGGATAGGATAGTGATAGATAATGGATTAGTCTTTAGTACACAAGGCACCTGAATTACCAGGTTTTCACCAAGGTACCTATCCAAGGTGCTTGAATTGCCAAGTTTTCACCATTGGACGCTTATTTCTCTTTACTATTTTTTTCTTTTGTATTTTTCAAAAGCTGGGTATACCAAGGATCTTCAAGCATAGAACTTCTTGAGATGAATGATGTTAGTAGGATCATTCAAGAGTTCTCCTTCTGGTGTAGATACCTGATAGGCTCCAGAGCCAAAGGAGGCAATGACAACATAAGGGCCAAGCCATGTAGGTTCAAACTTGCCTTTCTTTTCTCGATCGGCTTGGACCTTCATATTTTCTTTGAGGACCACGTCGCCTAGCTGAAAGTGTCACGGGAGCACCTTCTTGTTGAAATTCCTTTTGAGATGAGTTTGATAGACTGTGAGATGATCATAGGCTTGTTGTCATTTCTCATCTAAGAGATCTAGCTAGGTGAGTCTGGCTACTCTGTATTCTTCATCTGATATTTTCCCTTGCAAAGATATGCACAAGGAGGGAAGTTCAACCTCTATGGGTAGTATTGCTTTGGCACCATAGACTAGGGAGTATGGAGGTGTGCCTATGGATGTACAAAAGGAGGTTTGATAGGCCCATAGGGCTAGATTTATTTGTAGGTTCCAATCGCAGTCGGAATCATTGACAACTTTCTTTAGGTTTTTGAAAAGGGTTTTGTTAGTTGCCTCTGCCTGGCCATTACCTTTTGTGAAATATGGGCTAGAAAAGTGGTGATGGATGCGGAGGGAAGTATACAATTCTTCCATGTTGAGATTTTCAAAGTTACCTCCGTGGTCAGTGAAGATGGTGGATGGAATGCTGAAGCAACAAACAATGTGGTAGAAGATGAACTTGGAGACTTGAACTCCTGTAGTTGAGACTAGGGGGATTGCTTCCACCCATTTAGTGAAATCGTTTGTAGCTATTATTATCCATTTATGTCCATCAGATGAGAGAGGTGTGATAGTTCCAACTAGATGAAGGCCCCAACAAGAGAAAGGGCAAGGTGGTGCAATAAGCTGTAGATCTTGTTTTGGAGCGTGCACAAGATTTGCGTGCTGCTGACATGGGAGACATTTTTTGACAAAGTCACAGGAGTCTTCTTCAATGGTAGGCTAATAGTAGCTTGCTCTAAGAATTTTTCATGCTAAGACAATACCACTCGTGTGGGCACCACAAAGTGTAGAGTGTACTACTTTTAACACCATCGCGACCTCATTTGCATCTAAACAACGAGAGAGAGTATCGTGATAACCCCAACAATATAGGGTATTGGCTATGATGACATAGCGGGAGGTTTTTTGGATGAGGTTTTGGCATTGGGTTTGTGTGAGGTGAGGGGATATGATACCATCTTGAAGGTAAGCATGGATTTCATGGTACCAAGGGGATTAGGGATAAACCAAGATACAAACACAGTTTGAATCCTCATTCGCATAGGTGGGTGTGAGGAGCTGCTCGACTAAGAACTCATACTACGTAGCCCCTTGGGGAATTTCCAAGAGTGAGCTGATAGTAGCCATAGCGTCTACTACTTTGTTTTGCATTCGAGGAACTTGTGTAAACTAAAGCTTTGTAAAATATTGGGTTAGCTGATCAACTAGCTCTTTGTAGGGTAATAGCTTTTCATCTTTGGTTTGATATTCATTTATGACTTGTTTGATGATGAGCCGAGAATTGCCAAAGATTTGTAGCTTAGTGATGTTCCATTCTACGGCTATCTTTAATCCTACTACGAGAGCTTCATATTTTGCTATATTATTGGTGCTAGGGAATTGTAGCTTGAAGGCTTTTGGAATGTAATCTCCCTGAGGTGTAACCAACAATATTCTTGCCCCTAATCCATGAGATGTTTATGAGCCATCAAAATAAAGTTTCCATGGGGGCTGTTCTTCAATTAGGCAGATATGCTCATCTAAAAATTATGTGATCAAAGGATATGCATCTATTAGAGGTGCATCAACTAGGTGATCTACTATAGCTTGCCCTTTGATTTCTTTTTTGTCCACATACTGGATGTCAAATTTGCTAAGGAGCATAACCCATTTGGCAAAATAGCCTGTAAGTGCTGTTCTAGAGAGCATATACTTGAGAGGGTCTATCTTGTAGACTAGTTGGATGGCATGACTTAGCATGTAGTGGCGAAGCTTTTGAGTTGAGAAGAAAACTACCAAACAAGCTTTTTCCATAGGAGTGTAATTGAGTTCATAACCAACTAGGATTCTACTAATATAGTAGATGGCTCTTTCTCTGTCGTAGTCATTGTGTTGTGCTAGAAGTGCCCCTAAAGTAGTAGGCATTGCTAATATGTAAAAGATCAAGGGATGATCAGGAACCGGTGGAACCAAGATAGGGGGATTGGCGAGATACTGCTTGAGCTGATCGAAGTTGTGTTGACATAAAGGATCCCACTTGAAGTTTTCATCCTTCTTTAGTAAATGTGTAAATGGCTTACACTTATCTGCAAGCTGGGAGATGAAGGGCCAAATGGATTGAAGCTTTCCTTGAAGAGTGCAAAGCTATTGCAGTGTCTAGGGAGGAGGCATGTCTAAGATAGCCTTGACTTTCTTGGGTTTGATCTCTATACCTCGTTTAGAAACTATAAAGCCTAGAAACTTGCTAGATGTAACCCCAAAGACACACTTCTTGGGATTCAGCATGAGATGATATTTGGCTAACCTATCAAAGAATTTCTCCAAGTCAGCAAGATGATCCATGAAGGTATGAGATTTGACCAAGATATCATCCACATAGTCCTCCAAAATGCTATGGAAGAGATCATGAAAAATGGCTATCATAGCTCTTTGATAGGTAGCCCCAACATTCTTTAGGCCAAAAGGCATCATATTGTCGCAAAAGGTTCCCCAAGGGGTAGTGAATGTTGTCTTATGCTGATCCTCTTCTACAATCTTGATTTGATTATACCCAAAAAATCCATCCATGAGGGATAGAATTTCATGTCTAGTTGTAAGGTCTACAATCATATCTATGTTGGGTAAGGGAAAATCATCTTTTGGACAAGCTTTGTTAAGATCTCTGAAATCAGTGTAGATTTTGATGTCACCAAAAGGCTTAGTGACGAGGACCATGTTGGAGATCCACTCTGAGTAGTCGATAGGTCAGATAACCTTAGCAGCTAACATTCTTTCTAATTCAGCTTTGACTAGTAATGCCACCTTGGGGTGCATTTTTCTAAGCTTTTGTCTAACGGGCTTGATCTTTGGATCGATTGAAAGATGATGAACTACAAACTTTGGATCAAGTCCTGGCATGTCCTGATATGACCATGCAAATTGGCCAATGTTCTCTCCTAAGACCTCAAAGAGGTCACCTTGGTGTTGTGATAGGGATGTAGCAATGTGAACAAGTCTGGGGATCTCTGAAGAACCAATGTTGACTTCTCTAGTATCCTCAATTAGAATAGAAGACACCTTTGGTTGATTATCTTGAGGAGGCAATGCTAAATCCTCATGTTCTTCTTGTGACTTTGGATTGTCTTGCTAAGGGGTTCTCTTTGCTGCCTTAGCTAGTCTTAGATTCACCTTAGTTCCAGTTTTGGGTGTATCAGAACTAGGTTGGGGATTTTCTCCAAAATACCCCTTAGGATCTAGCTTATAGATATAGGTAGAATCTAGCTTTATTTTCTTGTGAGGAGTTTTAGCTCCCATGAATCTCAGAAGTGCTTCCTCTGATGTGAACTCATCAATGTGTATGACACTTGGTTGGTCCCAATCTATGAGTTGTGGATGGGCGAGTGATAGGTCAATGAAATGGATGGATAGTTCTTGGAGAATAGAGTCTCCGAAGAATATTTGGTCTGGGATATTGTCATAGGCTCTCTTTTCAACTTCCTCAGGAATGTCTTTGATTTTGACAAGGTCATGGTGAATGGTCAAAAAAGCATGACCATCTATATTGGTGCCCCCAGTTGTGGGTATGCCAAAGCCAAGACCTGACTTCATTTCCCACTTGTGTGCTTTGATGGGGCATTGCATGCCTCTTTCCTCTGGTCCTAGACCACCACCTTGATAGTTCCATTTGTTAGTGATGAGATTATGTTCTTGGGGATACTTTTGGCTAAAGTGATCAAGACATGCTTGATTTCTTGGACGTGTGTCCTTATGTAACCAATTGTTGATATCAGGAGTGAGCTCCTCATGAAGAGGGATTTTTGAGGATACCAAGGTTGTTGGGCCAAATTGTTTGTATTGAGGAGGTGGAATCTCCTTAGCTTTGTGATATGTCAATTGTCCATGGGTGTGTGGATCAAGTGGGAGTGCCCCGACAGCAAATGCATCTAACAGACTATACTCTCCACAACCTTTGTTATTGATCTTCATGGTAGATAGGGTGGAGGCGAGGATGGTTTTTGGGTCATTACAAGTGTGGGATGAGCTAGCGATGGCTGTGTTGATATCAATTCCAAGGCAATGGTTTGCATATGAAGCTTCAACCGCATTACAGTAAGCAAAGGGTTCTGGATCGGTATGGATGGTTACCTCAGTGCCCTGATGCAAAAATTTGATGCACTGATGGTAAGTGGATGGAATGGCTTTCATGGAATGAATCCATGGGTGACTTAGGAGGATGTTAAATGGTAGGTTTAGATCAATAACATGGCAGAGTGTTTCTTAGATGACTGGCCCAACCTTGATTGGTAGCAAAATAGTTCCTTCTATGGTTCTTTCCAAGTTGTCATAAGCTTTGATGGTGATAACCTCATTGATGATATCTGCCTCAGCATACCCAGGTTGTTTTATGAATTTTAGGGTGCAAATATTCAAGGCTGATCCATTATCTATCATTACTCTTTTTACGGTGAAGTTGGATACCATGATGGCTATGCGAAGCAAAAGGGTGTGATCTGGCTCGACCACGGGGATGTCAGTGGGTTTGAATGATAGGGCACATGAGGAGGATAAGTGTCTAATGAGATTATGAAAATCAGTAGCGTTGATATCTGAAGGGACACAAGATTTTATGAGAGCATTTTTGAGGATGTTTTTGTACACAGGACTAGTGTGGAGAAGGTCTAAAATGGAGATTTGGGCTAGCATGTTCTCGAGGTGTTCCAAGATATTGTATTGGCTTTTTGATGGAGCTGATGGTGCTGGTGAAACTAGTGGGCCTGCAATGTTAAATTGCGCTCTTCGATGGTAACTGCACACTCATTTTTTGGTCCTTGGATATTGATAACATTGACAGAAGGCTCTTTCTCGGATATACAACCTATGAGGCTACCATAGTCTATATAGGATGAAGTGTGGTAATTGTTCTTCCCATGCTGTTGATTTGGATGGCAGTTGTTGGTGTTGTTGTTGTTCATTTGGATAGGTGCTTTTCTAAGATTTTGGTTGTTGTAAGGAGGAAAAGTATTTTGATAAATCTATAAGCCTGCATTGGGAGAGCTTTGGGCACCAACGGTGATTTCTTTCCAATCAATGAGGTCCTGCACATAATCTTTCAGTTTCATGCATCTGAGGGTGGTGTGACCTTTTACCCTATGAAATTTGCAGTACTCATTAACTTTGTACCATGCAGCTTTGGATTGGCTTGGGTCAATTTGCTGGGTAGGAGGAAATTTGATGAGGTTTTCCTTAGTCAATTTCTCAAAAATGACATCCAATGGCTCACCAAGGTGGGTATAATTTCTAGGTGCAGGTTGGAACTTGGGCTTTGGTCTTGCAGCTATATTGATGGCATTAGCTTGATTGCTAGAAACTTGAAAGTTGGGTCTTGGATTGTGGTTTTGATAGCTTTAGTGGTTCTTCTGGTGGTAGTTGATAGCTTGTTGATTGTTTGGTTGATATGGTGGGTTGGACTGATTTTGGAAATGACCAATAATATTCACATGTCTCATATCAGTAACCCCATCTGTTGCAACGTGCTTGTTTTTGTTCCAATACCTAGACTTGTCATTGGAATATGATTGATTTTGGTTGGCCTCTTTGTAAATCTTGACCACACCATCTTTAATGAGTCCTTGCTCAAGGATCATTCCTTTTTCTTTGATATCTTTGTAGGTCTGCAAACAGTTCATGGTCATGTGGTGAGCCAAGTTGGGATGGCCATTATCAATAAACATTTTCACCAAATGGCATTCTGGCAAGGTACAAGATATGTGGGTGGTAAGGGTTTGCCATCTTTACAGATATTTGAGAAGGCTTTCTCCACCTTTTTTCTTAGTGTGGACAAGATCAACTACTAATAGCTCTATTTCAATAAGTTGGGCATATTGGGCTACAAATGCCTCAGACAATTCAACAAAGTTTTTAATTGTGCCATATGCGATTCTATAAAACCATTCAAGAGCTGGTTCGACCAAGCTTTTGGGAAAGAGGTGTAAGAGGAAGATGTCACCGTATGCCACTTCTTGGCAGTGCATGTAAAATTCTTTGATATGTGTGATAGGGTCTCCTTTTCCTCTAAATTTGTCAAACTTGGGTATCTCAAAGTGTTCGAAAAATGGTGTCATGGTAATGGCTCTGTCAAATGGGTAAGGGCACACATTCTCAAACTTGAAGATTTTTGGATCATTTCCCTCCTAGATGTTTCTTCAAAGCTATCTTCATGGATTCCCATTCTGAATTAATGGGTGATGGCTGGGGTGCCCCCAATGTAGGAGTGCCCTGAGGTAGGTATGTGCTAGATGGGGCAATGGAATATGGATGGCTTTGAGGGATTTGTTGATAGGGATTGTACATTGCTTGGGCAACTAAATGGTGGATGATGGGTTACTGAGGTGGAGGTGGCACATATTGCTGCATGTGTTGTGAGGCTTGCTGCTAATGTGGGATTTGAGATTGGGATTGATGAACATAAGCTGGCTATGGGATAAATGGATTTCTTTGTGGAGGTAAGGTATAAGGTGGTTGTGGAGCTTGGGGAAAGGACCGGGGAGCTTGTGGAATGTGACTTTGGGTTTGAAAAGTTTGACCAATATATGTGGGTTGTGCCCCCATTTGGGAAGGTATCTGCATGGCAAAAGAGGCCAAGCATTTGGTGGTTGGCGGTGGTGGATTTCCTCCTAGAAGTGGCATAGAAAAATAGTTGGTAATAGGAGGTAATGGATTAGTGGGTGGTGGAGGTGGTGGGAATTGAAAGCTTGGGAATGGAACTGATGGGGTTTGATAGCTTGGTGGCTAGATTTGAAAGCTTGGTAGAGTGGTGGTAGGAGCTTGGGTCACTTGAGAGCTTGGCAGAACATTGGTAGTAACTTGTGGGGTTTGATAGCTTTGTGGAGTGAGGGTAGTAGCTTGTGGATTTGTGGCTGATGGCACTGCGCTCCAAGGACCTAGGGGAAATGACAAAATTGTGTTCTAAGCTGAGGTAAACAAGCTGGGGGTGATGAAAGGTTGATTACTTGGGAGATGGGTGGATTTGGAAGGCTGGGTTGGAGAGCAAAAACAACAATAGTGAAAGGAGTTAATAGTGAGGTGTTTTGGGCAAAGATAGTTTGGAGTGGTGAGGTATGAACCAAGGATGGAGCGGTGGTGGCTGGATTGGCTTGCGGAAGGGAGATTTCAACTTGAGTGGAGGCTGGTATGTTTGGGTCTATTGGATCAAAAGGATTGGCTTGAGGCTCTTCTTTTGGCACATATTGAGGATAATCTGAATCATAAGAACCTATCAGGAGTGGTAGTTGCCCAAACAATGGGTGACATGGATCTGATAAGGGAGGAGGTCTTCCAAAGTCAAAGGCTCCTATGTTATCCCTTCGAAAGTTAGCCATGATTGTTTCTTTGTTCTTGTCTATAATGGCAATCACCAATACTGCTTTTCCCAATTGGTTCATGAAAGCTTCAATGTTAGTAGGTGATTGTATAGTGTTCTCTAGGCTGAAGGATGGTTGGGTGCTCAAGGGGAGCGATGTTGTCTGATCCAAATGATAGAGCTCCATTGTTTCCTTCTTCTTCTTGGCTAAGTGAGTGATGGGTGGCATGAAAATGTTCCTAGGGATGAGATGCAACAATGCCGATGGATGCAAAGGGGGAAGGCTTTTCTATGCAAATGATTTCCTAGGTTGAGGCAAAGCTATATGACAAACCTAAAGATGATTGGGTTGGGGATTCTAACTTCAAAGATATGTTGCCAAAGCATGAAAGATATGCTTTCCTATGTGCAAGCTTGGTGGTGATTGTGTCAACTTAAGGATAGACTGATGATCCTTTAGGAAGAACATGAGATTGACCACTTGTGGATCCCAACCTTTACCTTAAGGTGATGAGGGATGACAAGTGACAAAGCTAGATTACTCTAGAAAAAGCTCTGTCAAAGGGATAACCTTGGTGAGATTGGTGGATTTGGAAGATGGTAGGAATGGTAGACTTTTAGCAAGGTGACAACAAATTTTGAAGGCTTGGATGTGAAGCTTAGGCTTTTAAGATGCTAGCAAGTTTGGCAAATATTTATTCAACAAGTAAAAGATCAAGCAATAGTTAGGAACAACCAGATAGAAGTTTTTGATTCTTAGAATGTGATACTTGCGCCAAGGAGTGTGTATATTTTACAATTGTTTCGATTAGTCACTTCAAACACATTAACATCCTAGATAGTTGTCTGCAAAGTTGACATTTGGTTTAGCTAGGGAGTCCTCAATATACCCAAGGTACGTGAGGCCCAAATCCATAGATGAAAACAAAAAGATGTCACATAGCCGAGAGGAGCGGTAACCCACTTCTCCTCTTTCACTTCTCAAGGGTATAAAGTTCCTTGAGGCTTAGCTCGAGTGACAAAATCTTGATTCCAAGAGAGGTGTCTTTGGATTCACTTCCTGATCTTTATACTCCACCAGAATGCTGGAGTTGAGGTCATCCCAAGGGGTGATGAAATCACCAAGCAGGCCTCCTAAAACTTAAACAATATTTTGGATCCTAATCTTATACACCCAAGATGGCCTCGAAAGATGAGAAGGGGAGAGAAGACTTGGATGATCTTGGGCTAAAAGACAAAGTTCTTTTCCAACTGATGCTTTAAGTTTTCTGATCTAGATCCTTTGAAAACACAGGTGATTTAAGATGCAAAGGTTCAATTCCAATTTGAAATGCACCAACAAAAGAAAAGTGATTGGAGAATGACTACACCAAGAAGATTTAAGGTCAAAAAAAAGTAAACTCGCGCGCTCGGGGGCCCTCCACGTCAAGTATCAATTGATTTTCTTTAAGGCATTCAAGATTGAGTGTGAGTTTGTTTTAAGCTCAAAATAAGGATGTGTGAAATATGATTTTTCAAGCGCGTTCTTGGAGGCCCTCCACTTCAAGATTTGTTCAATTTTTATGCCCAAATAAAGTGTTAGCAAGACTAATGTTCATTCAAGAAATGTTCTAACTTAGAAAAACTAGTAAAAACTCAAGTGAGTGGAGTTTGATTTTTTTTGTGGAGCACTTAACACCCTCTTAGGTAGACCCATCCCCATATATGGTGCTGAGATTACAACCAATGGTTAGAATGATGAGTGATTAAAGAGGGTGAGTCCAACTACAAACTCAGTCAAAGTATCTTTATTAGTTTTCAATAACTTAGAAAATTTCTAAAATGTGGATACTTTTTATGCCCCAAAAGATGAAGTGTGGTGTATGATAATGATCAATTGATCCTTTGCATTCAAGATTGTGTTTTGTTGTTTTAAGCATGCATTCCAAAATAAATTTGATTTTAATTCATGGCATTCAAGATTGTGTTTGAGCGACATTCATTCAAAAAAAAAGTGTTTAACCATGCAAGTTCATTCTAAGAAGAGCCACAAAAATGCTAAAATAGAAATGATGATGGTGTAGATAGGCAACAATAACAGGCGGAGATGAAAGTTAACCAGGTAGAGATGCTGAACTATGGAGACGCTAAATTGCGGAGATGCTAATTTGCAAAGACAATAGAGAACTAGGTAGAGACGACAATTTATTTGGTGGTAAAGGCAATAAGAAAGCAGACAGAGATGCTGAACTATAGAGACGATAGTTAAGTTGGTGGCGAAGACAACCAGAAAGCAAGCAAAGATGCTGAACTGTAGAGACGAAAGTTAAGTTGGTGACGAAGACAACTAGAAAGCAGGCAAAGATGCTGAACTATAGAGATGACAGTTAAGTTGGCGATGAAGACAACCAAAAAGCAGCTGAAGATGCTAAACTATGGAGATGCTAGCTAAGTTGGTAGAGACAAAAGTTAACTAGGCGAAGATGCCAAACTGTAGAGACGACACTACGTGTGAACAGAACTGATGGGCAAGGTTTTTTTCCAAAAAAAATATTTTTTTTGGTGTTTTTTGGATTTTTGAGGATATGTTTTCTTCCCAAATGCGCCCTTCAACCTACAAAAATAAGAAAAAAACTTTTCAACCCACTCAAACAACAACAAACGTTAGATGGTTAGTTGATAAGAACAAAATATGGATTGAAATGGATGAATGAATGACCCATAGTGAGGTCCCACCGGGCGTGCCAAAATGTATACACTAATATGTTAGCAAGAAACACTAATCTATTTAAAGAAACAAAGCATTAACTAACAAAAACTAGTATAACCTTTAGCAGAGACAAAGAGGAAACAACTCAAATGAGAATGTGAGCCATTAAGGGGCTCTCTCAATGAGATTGTTCTCTTATTTTAGGGATGTGTCTATTTGTTAAGATTCGGTAAGTATGCTCAACTTTTCTCTATGCTTCAATGGAGATGGATTTATGATTTTTGGTGTGGATGTATGTAAAAGCATGGATTTGGCTTCTCAAAATATTATGATAACTTTACTTGATGTACTATGATGAAATGGCTTGGAAAGGGATTCAATTTATAGGCTAAGGGCTTGAGGGTTTGAGGGCTAAGATGCAAGGATGGAGAAAAGCTCATGGAGGGCTCAGATTGCTTACAACCAATCAGGGAGTGACACATGTCACAGGGTGAGTGGGTGGAGCAAAGGAAAAGGATGAGTCAACAAAGGAAGCTCAAGGACTTAAAGACCCTCATAAATGGCTTGTAAGAGCAATGAATGGGCTTGTAAGAGTCTTTATGGCTTTGTAAGAGCATTCATGGTTGGGTGGTTGGGATATTTTGAGGGAAGACTTTGGCTTGGCTTAGGAAAGTCTTAAGCTTGTTTAGGATTGTGCAAATGATTAGGGGATGGGATTAGAGGTGATTTAAGATTAGATTAGGCTTGTTAGAGATGGGCAAGTGGATGGCATTTAATGAGGGTGGGTGAGTTAGTGGCTAAGCTTGGTTAGTATGGGTGGATGGGGTGGATTAGGCTAAAAAGGGGGGATTTAGGGATAGGCTTAGGATGAAGATGAAGACTTTCTAGAAGAGTCTAGAACTTCTTAGGATGAGGATAAATAAAGTTTATTTATCAAAGGTTTGGGTTGAGGAGATATTCATTAAAACATTTTTAATAAACATGAGGATTAATATTTAATTTTAATTAAATATTTTGAGTTGAGATTAGGGGTAGGAAATGATGAGATTAGCCTTTAATCGAAATTAAAGAAGGATTAGAAGATTTTGGAAGAGGTTAGTGGTCTTAAGGAAATTGGCCAAGTTTTGGGCAAAAAATAAATAAATAAATTATTTTGGAATTTTTGGTCAATTTATTAATTAAATAATTAATAAATAAAGAAATAATGTTTAAGCAAGATTTAAAATTTTTTGGGAGGGTTTCCTTAATTAAATATTTTTAATTAAGATAAAGGGATTTAATGGCATACAAATAAAGAAATAAATTAAATAAATAAATAAATAATAAATGATGATGTCATCAGGGACTTTTTCAAAAAATAAAAATACTTTATTTTCTAAAAGATTTTAGGTGTCTACAAGTATAACCAAACAGATCTTCCTAGATCTCTAACCCAATAAAATAAAGAAGGTGTTACATCTTTCGAAGGCAGATTAGTTTATCAAATTGACTTATCACCAAGTCAAAAGATGGTATAGGTAAAATGTTGATGAAGCTTCTGAAATCATACAGTGATCATACTTCATTGAGAAGACTCCTCTAGTGTAGAAATCAGGCAAAGTAGATTTTACAAGAGGTTACATAAAAGAGGATATTAGATATTCAATCATACTCTTGAGAGGAGTCCTTGGCTTGCTACCATCAGGGCACTTAAACATATGGATGGTCCATTTCATTGAGACTATCAAGTTAGAAAAGATGTTGATTGATTGGGCTTCCATTCTCAACAAGAACTTGGGTGAGTAGCTAGTGGTGGTTAGGAATAATCATGAATTTTACATGACATCATATTTGGTGTACTTGTTAGCTGTGAGAGTGAAAAATTATCCAGGGCTTTATAAGAAGGGTAGCATGCAAGATGCAAATGCATGGCCCTATATTGTATATCCTTAGCTGGTGAAGAAGAAGCTTCTAGAGCAAAGCAAGGAATATGGGATTGTGAATGATGCATTTATATTCACAATAATCTGGCTCATTGAGGGAGATTATGCGAAAAGAATGTTAGAGGAGGCAACTACTAAGGTATCAAAAGTTGGAACCTACTACATCCAGTTTTGCACATTCACATATTTGAGGCTAGTGGGTACAACAATCAACCCCAAGAAGCTCCCTAGGTATCCCAGTGATAGACTCATTCTACTAGAGATCACTTGACAACTCTTGTCTACATATGACAAAGTCAAGAAGTAGCACAAAATATGTTAGGTATGGCCTATTACTATAGGACCTTTTTGTTAGAAATATAAGTGGAGTAACTAAGAGGGGAGGGGTGAATTAGTTACTACTAAAATAAATCCCAGATCCCTTAGATTTCAACACAAATTGTAATCTAAAAATTGAATAATGATGCTCATCATACCTTATTAGTGTTGTAACTTAGTAAACATTGAATATGCTCTATAATGAATTAACTTAGCTGAACTTAAGATATTATCAATGATTATCATTACCTATCTTAGTTTGCAAGCATAATAGAAATGACATGAACTCATATGCAACTACGATTTTAACATAGAAACCCAATTTGGGAAAAACAACCAATTGTAACTAGTTACTGTATTTACTCTTCTAAAGTGAGCCCTATTAGGAGCCAACCCTATTAAAGGTTACAAAACACACTAGTAGGTGTGACCCTATTAAAGGATTTGATCACCTTGTTAGGAGTGGCCTTGTTAGAGGTCTTGAAATAATTCAATAGAATTGCCACCTTGTTTGAGGATTTAAAAATGGTTGTTAGACCAACTAGGTTAAGAGATTTAGATCACTGCTACAATGGTTAGAGAGTAACAATAAATTGACCTAATTGAGATGCAACTAAATTTTTGATTACAAATCTCAATTCTGGCTCATACTTGATCCTTCCTAGTCAAATATAACTTTTTTACTCCACAAGGATGTTTTTCTTATCCTTCAAATTCACTTCCTCTCATTATCCCTTGCAATTAATTCATTATAACTTACACACTTTGAAACCATAACTTGACCATTCACTTATACCTTTCATATTGTCAAGTTGGCTCAAATACATCTTAGAATAATTAATATTCTTCACCACAGTTGGTTGGAATCAATAAATAAATTTATTGAGCTTAATATGCCAAAACAAGAAAATCCTTCATTGGCCGACCCTACTCACTGGAAACTAATTCTAAAGTGATTTCCTATGTTAACTAACAGAAGCTCGATTAACATTGCGAACTTGCAAAAATCCTTTGGTAACTGAGTGAACTTGGTTAACACTAACTCTATCCAAATTTTCCTTCATTAACTGAGTGAGCTCAGTTAACACTCATTTTTTGCATACTTTTCTTTGATGCTCAAGTGAACTTGGTAAACACTATCATCTACATAGGAATGCTCGGTAGATATAGGGAACTATCTACACTACCCGAGTGAGCTTGGCATGCACTTCCAAAAAATGATATGACATTTGTGTAACATCAAACACAACACATAGTTAATTGTATCCAACAATCTCCCTCTCTAGCATTGATGGCAACACAACATGTCATAGCATAATGAAATTTTGAAGATAAGACTCCCTCTATTAGTGAGCAGTATTCTGCAATAATCTTCTACCAACTTCTGCCAATTTCATTCAAACTTCTACATTTTGTAGTATTCTCCCTCTTTGATAGAGCTTCTCCCTTTTATGAGTAACAAAATTTTTGAGAGATATGATAGTAAACATCTCCCTCTTTCACATACCAAAGACAACACTCATATCAGTTCTAATAATATCAATGTACCTTAAGTACTGATTCATTTACAATATGCCCTCGTCAATACTGCATCAACTAAATTATCTTCAAGTTGAACTAGATGATGCATAACTAATCTTCAATTAGTGAGCCTCAGATAGGGGAATGACCCCTAGCTGACCTCTTAGATACAAAAATGCATCCTTAGGTAATGGCTTAGTGAATATGTCTACAATTTATTCTTTAGTATTTACATATTCCAATCTGAATTTTTTTTCCTGCACTAATTCTCTTAAGAAGTGATATTTTATAACAATGTTCTTTGTTTTGGAATGAATCACTAGATTCTTTGAAATATTGATTGCACTGGTGTTATCACAATATATGACTATAGGGTCTTTGATTTCTACCTTCATTCTATCCAACAATTGTTTGAACCAAACAATGTTAGAGCAATTTATTGCTGCTACCACATATTTTGCCTCTACTATGGATTGAGATGTACAATTTTTCTTTTTACTTGTCCAAGGTACATATCTTTTACCAAGAAAGAACACTCCTCCACTTGTGCTTTTTCTATCATCAAGAATTCCTACCCAATCAGTATCAATAAACACTTTTAAGTCTAGATTGCCTCCAAGTTTGAACCATAAGCCATAATCTTCATTACCTTCTAGATATCTCATGATTCTTTTGATTGCCATCATGTGGTTTTTTTAGGTTTTTCTAAAAATCTTGCCACTATCCCAACTTCTAAGGCAATGTCAGACCTTGTATGTACTACATATTGCAATTTCCCAATCATAGATCTGTATAAGGTCTGATCAACTTCTTTGCAGTCATCATTTTTGGAAAGCTTATGTCCAATAGACATGGGGGTTCCAACTAGTCTTGAATCTTCTATTCCAAACTTCTTAGTATCTCCTTGATATACTTAGATTGAGTGATGTAGATACCATTTTTGTTCTATTGTATTTGCAATTCAACAAATTTTTTTATTTCTCCAAACATGAACATCTCAAATTCTTAACTCATTTCTTCTAAAAATGCTTTGCATAAGTCATCATTTCCTATAAATAGAGTATCATCAACAAATATTTCTGCCAATACAATCTCCTTATTTGGTCCTTCCTTGATGTACAAACTACGATTGTCATTTGTTCTTTGAAAGTAAAATTGTTACAAATAATTATGCAGTCTCTCATACCAGGTTCGAAGGGCTTGTTTACAACCATAATGTTCTTTTTGTAATTTAAAAACTATGTCTCTTTTGTTAGGATCTGCAAACCCTTCTAGTTGTTCAATGTAGACTTCCTCATCAAGAATTCCATTCAAGAATGTAGATTTAACATCCATTTGATATACTTTGAATCCTATGTGGGTTGCATACGCAAGTAGAATTCTGACACCTTCTAGTCTTGGAACAGGTGCAAAAGTTTCACCATAATCAATACCTTTTTCTTGAGAATAACCTTTACATATCAATATTGCTTTGTTTCTTGACACTTTTTCATCTTCATTCAACTTGTTTCTGAACACCCATTTTGTACCAATCACATTTTTATCCTTAGGCCTAGGAACAAGAGTACAAGTTTTGTTCTTTTCTATCTATTCTATCTCTTCATTCATTGCTTTAATCCAACTTTCATTTTTCAGAGCTTCCTTAACACTTCTAGGTTCAAATTTAGCAAGTAATCATGTACCTTTTAATTTACTTCTTATCATTGTTCCATTTAATTTGTCTCCAATGATATGATCAGGTGCATGATGTCTTCTAACATATCTTGCTAATACATGCTCTCTAGTCTTTCAATGAATTCCACTATCTTAATTATTATCTTCAGCTTCAAGCTCAGGTCCTTCTATCTGTGACTCAAGTTCATCAAACTTAGTTTGAACTAGCTCAGTAGCTTCTTCAGAATGCAACTAAGTTTCTTTAGAATGTGACTTGGTTTGTACTATCTACAACTTGGTAGCCATTGGAGATTTAGGGAACGTAGGAGATGAAGTCTCCTTTCTATCAAATATGTTTGGCAATGTATCAGGTTCATAATAAACAAATCTTCTGTAATCCTTTGGCTCCTTTTTGCTTTCTTCTTCACTCTTTTCTACAAACTCATCAATTCTTACATGTGTGCTTTTTATGATCTTGTGAGTAGATAAATTCAAACATTTGTATGCTTTACTTCTACAGGAGTATCCTAGAAATATACCTTCATCAAATTTTATATCAAATTTTCCTTTTCTAAATTCTTTCAAGATATAACATTTGCTGCCAAATACTTTCAAGTAACTTACATTGGGTTTGTAGCCATACCATAGCTCACAGGGAGTTTTTTTTGAGTCCTTCTTCAACTAAACTCAGTTCAAAGTATGAACTATAGTACTAATGGCTTCCTTCTAGTATTTGATAGTAACATTCTTTTCAATTATTAATGTCCTTGCACAATCCATAAAGGATCTATTTCTTCTTTTAGTTATACCATTTTGCTGAGGTGTGCCAGGAGATGATACTTGTCTTTTGATTCCTCTTTCAATACAAAAATTATTGAATTCATTGGAGATGAATTCACCACCTCTATCTAATCTTAAGCATTTCAATTTACTTCTAGCTTCTTCTTTTGCTCTTGCCAGATACCATTTGAATTTTTCAAAAGCTTTTGATTTTTCTTTTAGATACATCACAATCATCATTGTAGAATAATCATCAACAAAAAGACTGAAAAAATTTTCTCCACTGTAGCACTCTATTCCAATAGGCCCACATAGGTCAGTGTGTACAATTTCCAAGATTTCTTCTAACTGGTAGTTTTTACTTTTGAAACTAGTCTTTCCCATCTTTCCAATTTGACAATTTTTACACATACCAACACTAGGTTTCTTTAAACTAGGAATACCTCTTACTCTTTTGAGTTTTCTTATCTTGATCATATTATCAAAGTTTACATGACACAGTCTCTTGTGCCATAACCAACTTTCTTCTACTTGAGCAATAAGACATGAGCAATCACCAAGATCATGATAAAATAGGTTATCATTTGTTTGCTTGTCTAATCCAAATAGATTTCCTTTGTTATCTAGTAGTTTTGCCTTTCCTTTCATGAACTCAACCTTGAATCCAATGTTGTTCAATTGTGCCACACTCAATAGATTGTGCTTTAGTCCTTCAAACCAATAGGTATTATCACAAACAAGTTCATTCATTAATAAGATACAACCTTTTCCTTTTATGCAACAAGGTTCATTATTACCAAATATTACACTACCTCCATCATAGTGTTGAAAGTGCTCAAATTTTGTTTTATCTCCAGTCATATGGTGTGAACATCCACTTTCTATGATCCATGTATCATTTTTTCTAACATGAAAGATAAGTGCCATCTTATCTCCTACATTATCAGATTCATCTTTTATAGTAATTATACTATTTCATCTTCACTGTCATTTGAATCTTTAGCCATAAAACAAGTTTTCTTACCTTTTTCTTTGTAGGATTTGTGACTTTTGAATTCCTTCTTTCCTTTTTACTTGTGCCTTTTCTTCTCATTGTTTCTTTCTCTATTTGGACACTTAGAAGCAATATGACCAATTTCTTTACAAGAAAAATAGATTGGAGAGATTTTACCTTTGTACTTTCCTCTACCTTTGGAATATTTCTTTGCAAGTAGCACTTTGACAATTTCAAGATCACTGTTAGAACTTTATTTAGTTTCTTCCTCACTTTCTAAGTGGTTTTTCTTTGATTTCTTTCCCTTTTCCTTGAAGAAGAATTTGGCTTCAAATGTAGACTCAATATTTTTGGAAACAAGAACATAGTTATCATAGTTATCTAGCTCAAAAGCTATCAATCTTTCAACTAGGGCATCCAAGGTTAATTTTTTATTTGGATCACATCTCATCTCTTGAATAGTAGATAATCTAATTGCATAGATAGGAAGAAGCATTTTGAGTACCTTACAATAGTTTCATCTTTAATGTCTCATCCAAATGTTTTGATTACACTTACACTGGCTTTGATTCTTTCCACATATTTTGCAATGTTTTCATCTTCTCTCATCTTTATTCGGTCAAATTTTCCACTAAGACTTTTTGCTTTAGCTCTTCTTACATTATCATCACCTCCATAGATATCTTTCAGTTTGGTCCACATTGCATAAGCAGTTTTGTAATCTTTTACCTCATCAAATTCAGCATAACTAAGAGTAGGTGCAATATTAATCATTATGATGTTATGGTTCTTCTCAACAATATCTTCAACTAATAATGTTCCAGTGGGAGTTTTGTATTCAACATCAAGGTATTTTCAATCTAAATCATTGATGGTGGCTACATGAAGCCTCATAAGTCCTTGCCATGCTACAAAGTTGTCTCTATTTAGCTTTCGAATCTCTCTCTTGTAAGACATCCCGATCTTTAGCTTAGATCCTTGAAACCTTCTCTATAAGCACCAAATGCTCTGATACCAATTGTTGGAAATATAAAAGGAGTAACTAAGAGGGGAGGGGTGAATCAATTACTACTAAAATAAATCCTAGATACCTTAGATGTCAACAAAAATTGTAATTTGAAAACTAAATACTGATGCTCGGCATACCCTATTAGTGTTGTAACTCAATAAATGCTAAAAATTCTCTATAATGAATTAACTTAGCTGAACTTAAGATATTATCAATGATTATCATTACTTATATTAGTTCGCAAGCATAAAAGAAATGACATGAACACATATGACACCAAGATTTTAATGTGGAAATCCAATTTGGAAAAAATCACCAATTATAAGTAGTTACTATTTTCACTCTTCTAAAATGAGCCCTACTAGGAGCCAACCCTGTTAAAGGTTACAAAACACACTATTAGGTGTGACCCTATTAAAGGATTTGATCACCCTATTAGGAGTGGCCTTGTTAGAGGTCTTGAAATAATTCAATAGAATTGCCACCTTGTTAGAGGATTTAAAAATGGCTATGAGACCAACTCCATTACGAGATTTAGATCATTGCTACAATGGTTAGTGAGTAACAATAAATTCACCTAGTTGAGATGCAACTGAATTGCTGATTACCGATCTTAGTTCTAGCTCATACTTGATCCTTCTTGATTGAATATAGCTTTTCTACTCCACAAGGATGTTCTGCTTATCCCTCAAATTCACTTGCTCTCATTATCCCTTGCAATTCATTCATTACAAATTACACACTTTAAAACCATAACTTGACCTTTTACTTAAACTTTTCATATTGTCAAGTTGGCTCAAATACATCTTATAATAGTTAATATTCTTCACCATAGTTGGCTAGAATCAATAAATAAATTTATTGAGCTTAATATGCCAAAACAAAAAAATCCTTGAATGGTTGACCCTACTTGGTAGAAACTAATTCTAAAGTGATTTCCTATGTTAACCAACAAAAGCTCGGTTAAGACTGTGAACTTGTCAAAATCCTTTGGTAACTAGGTGAACTTAGTTAACACTAAATCAGTCCAACTTTTCCATCATTAATTGAGTGAGTTCAATTAAAACTCATTTTCTACATACTTTTCTTTGACACTTGAGTGAACTTGATAGACACTTTCTTCTACATAGGAATGCTCAGTAGACATAGGGAACTATTTGCACTACCCAAGTGAGCTTGGAATGCACTTCTAGACAATGATATGATATTTGTGTAACATCAAAGACAACACATAATTACTTAATTATCCAAAACTTTCAGTGTGATTCAAAGACAATACATTCCATATTTTGAGTCTAAATGGGATCAGTAGAAGAATATAATTCTCCATGGCTCTATTTTGATAACATTGGAAGAGTGCAACATCTAGTTGGCAAGACATTTTAGTATGAGGATGTGGTTGAGGATCATTAGGTGAACACACTAGATGACTATGATATCTGTATTTGGGATTATTGTAGGATGACTCTCTATCTTGTAGGAAGTGCTTTAAAGATAAATATTCCTTTAAAGATAGCACAAGAGGATACAAAGGATCTTCTTGATCCATTGTTCAATAGGGATAAAATTGGTGACTAACTTATCATGAATGTCGAGATTGACAAAGAAGAAAATTTAGACATCAATGAGGCACATCATCAAATTAACAAATGATTAGATCAAGAGGCCTTTCAAACTTTATACAATTCCTCAAATGGTGGTCTTCCATGCTCAAGCCTGCCTAGCTAAAGGTTGAGGAGCTAAGGTCATAGTGACTACATTTATAGCCTAGTCACTAGTAAGGCCAGAGATAGTACACCAAATTGATAGACTAGTTGGATATTATAGGGATCAAAGTACACCAACTTGATAGACTAGTTGGATATTATAGGGATCAAAAGGGTAAGGGAAAGAGGAAGAGAACTTCTCCTCAACAAGTTAAGCTAGAAGAGCAACTGATTTAGGAACCTCCTTAGCATGGAGAAGAAAATGTACACGGGTCAGAGAATGTGGAAGCTACACAAGCCCAAGGCAATCCTTAAGTGCCACTAGCTGAACAAGGCCAAGGGGAAGTTGAAACTAAAGTGCAAGAGGTGTCTCTACCCCAACAAGAGGTACAAGCCTCCCCCTCTGCTCCTACCAATCAACCTCAACAGGAGGATTTAAGTCAACTACCACTTGCACCAAAAGGACCCAAGGTAGCTCCATCATCCCAAGTGCAAGTCATATTTTGTGTAGACAAGGGATCAGCTACCCCTCTTCCTCCAAACACCAAAGAAAGATAATTCCACATAGAACAAGAGGAAGAGCCACAACAAGCATCCATCAAGGAAGTGTTGAAGGAAGGTAGATAATTGAACAACCACAACAAACTTCCCAAGACACTAAGGTAAGTACTATGGACTCTATGGATACAGAGACTCCTGATGCAGATCTCATACAAAAGGAGAGGACTCCAAAAAGGGGAGATAAAGGTAAGAGCATAGTTGAGTAGACTCCTTCATCCTCAAAAGGAAAATATCCAATGGAGTATATCCCAAGGTGGCTAAGGAAAGAAGTGATAAGAAAAAAGAAGTAGCAATACACCACTAAGGAAGCAGATAGGATGGAATTAATTGAAGTTCTAAGGAAACCTAAATCACCACCAAAGGATGCATGGGCATTAGTCTTTGTCATGAGTGATAAGAATGAGGACTTATTTTCTCATGTGGCTATCCCTCCTCTACATTCAAATGCTGAAGAATTAACTCCAAGGCATTATCAAATCAAGAAGGTCATGCTTGGGAAACCAACCTTGGATACTACTTAGCTGATGGTTACAACAGGAATTAAAGAAGTATTCAGGAGCTTAGAATAGGATGGGGTGAAATTGATAACACTTTGGATACAAAATAAGATCCTAAAAGGATATCTAAGTGAAGTGGTTAGTCCCTTAGATCCTACAAACCTTGAGGAAACCTTGAATGCAACACTCGAGAGAAGAGATAGGAGTACAAGTCAATTGGATCCATTTTTGAAAGCTTGTTAGCAATGGTGAGAAAATTTTGAGGAGAAAGGGGTGTTTATTGTACAAGGAAATCTGAAGTTGCTAGACTATATTTAGGATAATATGGATAGGCTAGTTGCCATTTCGAATCAAGATTTTGGTCTGATGGATGAAGCAAGTACCCAGGGAAAAGATTTGTAGACATTATAGTCTATCAAAGGACAAAGGTATTAGATGTTGATGGAAGTATATAAGCTGAGGAGTTAGATAAAATTGATAATTGGAAAGAGAAATTTGTGGATGGAAATAGAGTAATGGAGACATTACACGTGGAGATTCTTAAGCTCAAGGATCAAACCCAGGAGCAAATTTTGGAGGCAAACAGATATTATAGTGATGTGTGTTTAGACATTTTTCAAGATGATGCTAGGGAGAAGTTAATACCAGTAGAGGTATTAGTTGAGTAGTTTCAAATTTTTTTTGAGGAATCTACTAATGATGATGGCATTAGACAAGCATTTAGGATAGAAGAAGCACTCTTAGAGTTGGATGTAAAACTTGGAGATTTTGCGGAGACTCATATCAAGGTGGGGAACTATAGGCAAAAAGTGAAAGAAAAATATCAAGCCTTAGATTTGCCATATGTGGTTCAAGTCACTAAGATCATCAAGATATTCAAAGGAAAATACCCAGACATAGCTCTAGTATAAAGGTGAACAAAACCCAAAAGCCAAAATTTCAATTTTGACACTTAGTGAAATTTTGTATTTTTTGAACCTACTTCCAAGGTGCGCAAGTGTGCTAGGTGCACTGATGCCCTAGATGCACTTTTTTAATGGTGTTCTAGAAGATCTTGAAGAATTCAAAGGTGCACCAATAGTGAACTATTAATTCTAAATTCAGAGCTTTCCATGCATCGAAAATACATTTTGACAATAGTTTAACTCCTATAGACACCTAGTGAAGATGGAGCTTCTATTTTTGGCACTTCTAGACACTCCTACATCAACTGATAGCTTTCTCCTTCTTATATTCTAATATTTTCTTTTTTTGGAGACATCTAAAGGCTCATGCATCTAATAAATGACATAAATATGGATGGAGTCCTACTAAGCACTAATTAGATAGTCAATTTGTACATAAATATATTTATTTTGTTAGTTTAGAAGAATATTATTTCATAAAGATATCTCTCACTCTCAACACAAATTAAGGAGAAGATTTTTTATAAATTCAGGAATGTAATATGTATTCTAGGCTATCATTATTTTGATGCAATAATATATTCTTTTGGTGCTTGCATTTGGAGTATAGTTATTCTTGCCTTAGTGTGTTACATTTTGTGAATGTATGTTCATGAAGTGTAATTGAGCCAATAGTTTTATTGTGTTTTTCTAGTTGTGCGATCTTTTAATTGTGGTGTTTTCTATAGGTCTACAAATTTTGTTGACATACTTAGTTTGAGAAGAGATCACCATATTGTATCTACATAGCCTTTTGTCTTGCATGAGTGCACTTTTTGTGGCCTTGCAATTTGATGAAAAGTGAAACATCTTATGGTTACTAAATTCCCATCAATGATTGCATCAGTGGAATTAAGGAAGCATTGCTCCTATTTTCATTGGTTACCCACCGATCTTTTCAAAGGCTTAACTTGCAAACATGTTGTTTTTGTGGCTTATGTCTGTTAGGATTTTACTTTCATGTTATTTTCTTAAACTTCTTGTTACCCTATCTTTGTTATTTTATTTTACACACACTTGGTTAATTTAGGAATTCATATAGTTGCATTGTTAGATTGCATTCATTAAAAAATACAAAAATACAAAATAATATTTCTTTTTATGTGTTTTATTCTTTTGAAATAGCAAGTAGATTCTACATCTTACCCAAATTGTTTGAACTAGCAAAGGCCTCCTTATGAAAAAATATATTTATCTTCAATTGAGTAGATTCTAGTAGGTCACAAGATTACATGGAACCTTGAAGTTGATCCTAGAGTAGCTTTTCAAGAGAGTAGTTTGAAAGGATTCATATCATTAAGCATAGTGCAAAATGACAGCTCAACATATATAATATATTGAGTAACAAATATCATGGGTTTATCTAATGACTGATTTATAACCTATTGCAAGACATGATTATGAAAGCATCCTAATTACCTAACATTAGTGATTTTAGAGACATATGCCTTATAATGTGTCATCTCATTATGATATCAAGATACTATTAGAAATCTCATCATGCTTAATTGAATCAAAGATACTAGTTGGGATGTTTACATTTGGGTGGATTTTTACTTTTGATTTTTACTGCAACCTAATTGATATGCCTGATGATTTAATAGCTATGGATTCAATATTTCATCACCATGATAGAAAATGGAATATGATGTGATTTTGAATATAAATTTGATTGTGTTAGGGAAAGATTAATGGTGATATGCAGATTATGATATCTTAATGTCTTCAATTCTTTTTATATGAAAATGATTAGAAAAAAGAAACTTAATTATGAAAATTTGAATATGTTAATTTATGGGAATTATGCAATATTAAAATTTTCATGCACCTATATATATGTGTGTATTTTTATATAATTTTCATTGGACTACTAATGCTCAAGTTTAGTGTGTAGGAAATTGAACCATGGAATTTAATCAGGGAAACAAGGTCCAAACTTATGTGGATACAAAATAGCCAAGGTGAATCTTTGGAAGATTCAAAAGCCTCATTGTGATGTGTTTATTTCATCAATATAAGTGTGCATCTGTGTGTGGTAAATTTAATCTCATAGATACATTAGGGACATGTCATGGTGATGTGTAATGTGTTTTAAATGTGTCACTTGACACTTGTAATTGTTTATGTGTTAAAGACATGTCACCTACGATTTTGGTCATGGTAGCACTTAACCTTAAACTAATTTCCATTCAAAAGATTAAGTATGCCCAGTTAGAGAAAGGATAGGATGGGTCACCATCAAGGGAAATTCGAATTCAAACTTGACAAGGATTTCAGAGGGTTAATAAGTGGTACCAAAGTGCCATTTTTGTGAAAATAAGCTACTCATATCTTAGCATAACATGTTAGGGGCCTGAAATTAACTATCTTAGTGGTTAGTTAGCCTTGGGGGGGGGGGGGGGGGGGGTTGTACAGGGCTTAACTAATGCATTCTTCTACCAATTTGAAAATTGAGTTTTCCCATTAGTTCATCCCCGTTTTTCCACTTAGTCAAAAAGTGGAAAATTTGGTAGGGACAAAGTTGTAACAGATAGTGGCTTGATGTTTTTTTCCAAAACAGACAGTGGGAGAGTCTTTTTAGTGGACTTGGATAACCTAGTGGAGTGTTCATGCACTCTCTAATTTTAGAGATAATTAGGGTTTGGAAGGAGGAAGGACTAAGGAGAAGGGAGCTTCTCAAAAACTTTCATTTTTGCCTTTAGCTTGGACCAAGGTTGGTGCCCATGCCATAACTCTCATTATACTTTCTCAATGATGTTGTTCTTGTTCTTATTATGTTAAAATTCATGTCATGTATTTGTGTTGAGATTTTTGGTATGTGCCATTGTGGTGATAGATTTCACTTGCAAATTTTTCCCTTATCGTTGTGTCTATGAATGTTAATGGTTGTGAAGGCTTTGCTCACCCTTGGGAGGGAAGAGATGCCTTGGGTGAAGGCATTAGTTGGGCTTAACATTGAAGTTGAGAGATTTTCCTCTTGGAGAGGGCTTTTTTGTTCATGGAGTATGGGCTCCATTGAAGCCTTATGTCTTGTTTGTTATTATGGGAGGTATAAGTGTATTGATGTAAATGAGGAGGATGTATTTGATGGCCTTGAAGAGGCATTATGCAATTACAAATGTATATGTGTATATGGATATGGCATTCTCCTTTTTGGAGAGCCCACCTTCACCCATTATTTCATTATTCCAATGGTGAATCATTATGTTAAGCCTTAGAAGGGATTTTTTGATATGTTGTATGCATTGTTGGTGCTTGACTATAACCTGTTTGAGCCTTATTTCCCTAGCTTGGTGGGTGGCTTCATAGAAGCTTAGGATGGGAGGTTAGCCTTCATGGTTCTTTTTTATTTGTTTTATAGGTTTTTGAACTTTAGATCCATGAAGATAAATTAGGGTCTCCTCATTTCATTGTGGAAGGAGAAAAAGATATGTCATTTTGGAATGTACATGGAAGGATGAAATGCTCCCTCCTATCTTGAGCATTATATTTTCAAAGTCAAAATCTCCATGGTTGTATTGTGTGATGAACTTGAAAGGAGGAATCTCCCTCCATGTCATTGAACATTGTATTTATAAGGAAAAAGTTTCCATTTTTTGTTTGGTGTATTGTGCTACAAAAAGGAACCCTCCATTTTGTGTATATCACTATGAAGAATAGTTTTATGGAAGAAAGAAAGAAATTTGGATCTTCTCTTAACTATCTGCATTGTAAGATTTATTGTTATGAATCTAGTTACATTAAAAATGAGGGATCAACTTGTCATAGTAGACACATATGAAATGTAAAGATTTGTTTTTTAAAGGATAGTCATTGTGTTTGAATGCTCAAAAAACAAAGAAAAAGTAAATATAGAATTACATTCATTAGGATTTATGGATCAATATTAGAAAACGGATCTCAAAATGATGGTTTATATTAAGGAGCTTCAATTGCATTAATCCAATAAGAAGTAATATCATGCCTCTTAGTGATAGATAATAATAATATAGTTACTTCATATTATATTTTATTCAAATTAGAATACTGATAATCAATTTATTATGATAAGTAGTTTGGTTTAAACCATAATCAATGCATTGCATTGAAATGTAAGATACTTATCAAAATAGGACTCATAAGTCTCTCTCTCTCTCTCTCTCTCTCTCACACACACACACACACACACACACACATACCACTTAGTGATAGATAATAATAATATAGTTACTTCATATTATATTTTTTTCAAATTAGAATACTGATACTCAATTTATTATGATAAGTAGTTTGGTTTAAACCATAATCAATGCATTGCATTGAAATGTAAGATAATTATCAAAATAGGACTCATAAGTCTCACACACACACACACACACACACACACACACACACACACACACACACACACACACACACACACACACACACACACAAACACACATATAGTGAAAACAAACCAAGAAGAATTATGATATAAATTCATCAGTAAAATACTAGTCTATATGTGTATAAATCACACTCTAGAATTTGTATGGGGAGTGGGAAAATATCCCTCCCCTATTATAGAGAAAAATAATATTTAAGAGAACACTCCTAGTATCTACCTTTTAAATAATAAATAATAGGTCAATAAAGAGACTCCTAATATCCTATGACTATACTTAAGTCACTATCATAGAACATATTATAATAAGTCCTTCATTGCTCCTAATCCTACAAAAAGACCCAGCCAATACAACAACAACTCCTAGTATCTACCTTTTAAATAATAAATAATAGGTCAATAAAGAGACTCCTAATACCCTATGACTATACTTAAGTCACTATAATAGAACATATTATAATAAGTCCTTCATTGCTCCTAATCCTACAAAAAGACCTAGCCAATACAAAAATAAAGGAAAGGATTGTTTAAAAAACTAAAGATAAAGGAATGCAAGATATAGGTGTTGACTTGACAATTTAAAAAGGGGCACATGCTAAGTCCTCCTTCCTTGCTAGTAACATGACCCCATAGTAATGCATTTCCTTAGGAATGTGCAAATAGGCTACCACCTATCTAAGTCCAAGGAGACCATGCTCATGTATACCAAGGTATGATGGGAGATTAGCCAAGTTGAAATAAAAACATGATTAGCCATGGTCAACTTGGTATATGGGCCCTACATCATGAATGGGAGGAAGTAGGTGGACATAGGCCACTTGGGGGGAAAGGTGCAACACATGACCTAGGTGATGGGTGCTAGTTGAGAGGTGGTGGGGAGAGTACATTGTGTTGGGGTTGGTAAAACATTAGAAGGGAATTTTAGGAGGGTAATAAGGGAGGCATTAGTGTTAGGAAAAAAGGGGATTAGTGGATAGTTAGAAAATTGGCTAGTGAAGATTTAAGAAGATTTAAGAAGATTGTTATTGCATAGAGGTAGTGGTTAAAAGGAGTAATTAGGTTGAGTGATTATGGTAGGATGTTTTTAAATTTATATAATAGTTAGTAATATTGTATGTTAAGATTTAGTAAAATATGAAATATGTAAGTATAATATATAATACTTTTTTATATAATTAAAGCTACTTAATAAATTATAGTTAATGTATCAAGGTATAGAAGTATTGTAATTTATTATATATATTAAATATATTTATCTATGATGTAACATATTTTATAATCAATCCACATCATATTCTATGATTAATGAACTTAGAATATAATGGATAATGTATAACATGATACATATATATATGCAAACATGTAGATGATATTGAGGATTCATCCTTTTTTATCATATCAACCATCACTAAAATTATAATATGTTTCCATATTCAAACCTTAATGTCATTAGAATGCGATAAATCCCCATGGTGGTATCAACAATGTTCAATATTATTCCTCTCAATAATGGGATATCTGTCATGTAGCCTTAAGACCACCTTTAGGTTATTAGATTGAATGTAAGATTGCATGCTAGTAGGCCATCTATTATATCACTTGTCTAGTTTTGAGTAGCATTCAATAGGTTCTTCATAGATTGTTACAAAGAACTTGAAACTGATTGGAATTAACTTCCACAATCCATCAAGCCGTATGTAGGACTATCACTACTAAATCTAGATGTAAATGTAATTGAAATTAACTTAGACCTAATGTGCCCCAGTAAGTGGGATGTCAATCTTGACTAGAGTATGTATGCCCTTGTGGTAACATTATTATCAAAATAGGGACTGATCAAGTTTTTGATACTAATCATGCTAGTGCTAGCATTATTGTGTCAAGTAAGGCATGTGAAATAACGTTCCTCATTATAATTGAACCCTTGAGGTATCACCTTCAATTTGGATAATGATATTAAGCAGATTGAGTTAGTCTGAAATGACAAGCTACTATGACCATTAGTAGATGGAATCTTGTTCATGTTTCAATCCAAAAACCCTAACTGCAACTTGACCTATGTGAAGCAACCTATTTTCCTTTCAAAAAAAAAGTTGTGTCTTGCCCTGTAAAACTAGGCATGGCAATCTTCTTCAACTTTCTTTCTTTGTTCATGTAATGCCTACCCCTACTTGACTTTTTAAATTTTTTTTGACTGGATTCATTTAGGCCTATTTTTTGATTAGCAGTGTTGGGTTATCATAATTGATAAATTGTATTTGATATTTAGTTAATATATGTGTTGAGTTACTTTAGTACTAGTTATTTCATGAATGCATGATTTTCCTTTAGTGATGATTAGTTAGATGAACTATTTATATGGATTTTTTTATTGATAATTACCCCATACTTGCATGTGTATGGTGTACATGTATGTTTTATTAATGTTTGACATTTTTCATGTGGTTGAGGAATGGATTTATAGTCACTTTCTAGTCAAGACCTATATGACGTACTACTTCCTACCATTACCTATTTAGTTTAGAATATATGTGTTTGTACATGCATGAATTTGATGCAGATTGCAGGTATCAGGTATCGACTTCCTTGAATTGCCAAGATGAGTGTACCCTATCATAGTATTTCAATGGTATAACTGGGGAGATATTTCTTGAGTTTGAATCCTTAACCCTAAGACAAATTTCCTAGAAAGTAGGACAAGAATCTGAGTTCTTTATCCATCCAAATTCATCAAGTGACGTGAATTTGTGATTTTAACCCTGGAGTTTGACTATGTTCTTTGTCTTTAGTTGAGTTGTCGTATTTGGTTTTGTGGGTCTATTGTGATGATTTTCTATTATAATTAAACCAAATTAAAAGATATTTTAATGATTTAATTTAATGGAAATTTTATAAGAAAATTCAATATTTAATTATATAAATAATTAATTAAGGAATTAATTAAATTAAAGAATTAAATTTCAAAGATTTTATTAAAGTTCTAATTTAATAATAATTTATTTAATACTTTTATTTTAAATAATAAACTCTAAATAATATTATTAGTTAAATTAATAAATATTAAATTAAAAATATCTCATGATTAATTAAAGTGAGAAAGCGAATTAATTTAATAAATATATTTTAATTAATTGCATAAAGTTGTTGCATGAAAAATAAAATATAATAATAGTTAAAGATCAACAAGTCTTCTCCTGTGATAACATAATTGAAGCCCTAAATTTAGGGGATGGCTCTTTATCAAAGATGTAGAGCTCATTTTGCATTAACTGGGTTTTGGAGGAGCAATTTTAGAGAGGAGGGTTTTTAGAAAAAGGGAGCTATTTTGTGTGCTTCATAAACTAGGTTTATACTAGAAAATTATATATATATATATTTGTGGTGGGTAGGGGCCACCACTCCCCAACCCACCTCTTTCCTTCTCCCTATTTTTTCTTTCCTTACCGATGGCCATGAATTGGGTTGCATGCAGTAGTACCCTATTGTCACAACATCAGGTACTGCTGACACAATACCCTACTACTATGTCAGTAGGGTTGTGCATAACAGTGTCAGCTAATGGGCTTTAAACATGAGGTGTGGGTTGTTGTTTTTTTAATTGTTTTTATTAATATATATATATATATATATATATAATTTAAAGAATTATATAATATTAAATATTTTAATATATATAATGTAAAATAGTTTTATTTATATATATAATTTAATGTTAAATATTGTAAGAATTTTCTTAAGGGCAAGATTCACCCAGCAACTAAGAACTCAAACACAAACACATAGTACACCAAAGAGAGAGAGAGAGAGAGAGAGAGAGAGAGAGAGAGAGAGAGAGAGAGTATGATTAGAATGATGATATATTCAATATGCCATTATAAGAGTACACTAGGAGAGTTTGTATATAAACACCTCTCAGGAAGCAGCTAGAATGTCTCTAGAAACAACCAAGAGATAAGACAACTAAGCACCTTATCCAATAGTCTAGATGAATGGATAAGAATGACAAAGTGTCATATGTGTGTAGAAGATTCTTGTGTTATAGACAATATGTGCTTAAAAGAGGTGCAAACCCTTGTGTTGTCAACATGACAACTCACAAGAGTGCACAAACTTCTAGGTAAAAAATTAATAAATAATAAAAATATACATTGGGTGACCACAAGAAGTTGGGTCGCAATTCTACAGAAGTCAGATCCGCGAAATTGTACTTCTTAGAAACGAGTACCCAATTTTTTAAAAATTGGGTACCCGTTTCTAAAATTAAGCTTCAGGCATCCGAGCCAAATTTTAAAAATTGGGTACCCGATATTGAAAATTGGATCGGGTGCCCTAGCCTCTCTAATATCGGGTGCCCACCCTTTTACAAATCAGGTACCCGATTTTTAAAAGTTTATATATCTGTTTTTTTGGCATTTTTGGGAGCCCGATTAGAGACACATATGGGAGCCCAATTTTCAGCCCTATTGACTACCCCCTTGCTGCTAGTTTTCGATACACCAAGTATTTTAATATGTTTTATACTACTTTACTTTATTTTTTTCAATTTTCAATTTAATATGTATTTTAATTTATTATTTTTTCACTTTTAATATGTACGTAAAATTGTAAATTTACATTGTTAATGAACTTAGATGTTTAAATTTTTGTATTTGTTAATTAAAATATAGTTTCATAAATGTTTATTTAAAAAATTATTATTTTAGATGTTTTGAAATGTATTTAATTTATGTATTTATTACAATGTTGAATGATTAGATTAGATGTAAATTCATTGTTTAAACATGTAATTTTACAAATAAATATAACCTCGACCTAAAACCATATAACCTCAACCTTGTTTTAACTATAACCTCGACCTAAATTCATTGTTTAAACTATAATCCCGACCTAACCATATAAATAGAACCCTAAACATATATAAAGTACTTAATCACATAACAGCCCGCCAAGGGATCCAAACAAAAAACTTATAGTATTTAAAATGATTTTACTTAAATTGTATTGTACTTTGTTTCATGGATCAAAAATGGATGATGTAAATATTTTATAAATGTATATTCTTTCAGCCTTTCATACCCTGTGACATGTACAGTGGATGATTGTGCATTCTGAATTAATTTGACAAGTGGCATTTGGAACAAATGTATATAAATTATTTAAATGGATTGAACTGAAGTAGTTAATATTCTTTCATGTGGATGTGTTATTTATTTTACTTTTAGTAGCTTGTAATTATTTAAAAATGAAATGTAAATGTGTTCATTAAGGAATGCAATCTCTTATGTTTTTTATAAATGTAATTATTGTATGTATGTTATTGCTTGCTTAGTAAAACTTTTGATTAGTTCTTTGGATCCCTTAGCTGGTCATCATTTAGGATTAACTATAATGTCAATTTGTATTAAATTTAACTCTAATCATAACCCTTACTATCATCTTAACCTTAATCTTAATTTGCTAAAACCTACACTAGGTAATATATAAATAATTAAATAACTTTCCTATCTTACCTTGAGTACTAATTTTATAAATGTCAAACCCTAAGATTGAAATGTAACCCTAGCCCTTAACCAATTAATATTATACTTATAAACCAAATTGAATTAAACCATGATCATAAACCTAATTATATATCCCAACTTAAGAGTAGAAACCTTGAATTTAACCTTAAAAATCCTTTCGCCAACCATTAACCAAATTGAACCATTAGCCTAGAAGATTGAACCAAGTTAAACGTTGACCTTAAGACTAAACCAAATCACCCTAAACTAGAACTCAATAATATATTGAACACTTTTAAACAAAATTCAAACCTAACTTTTTTGAATTAATGTTGGTTTTTAATCTAAAAGCTCTAACTATAATTCTATATCTAAAACCAAATTTAGCACTTTAAAACTTAATTCAATTTATTAACTCTTGTCCTAATTGAAACCTGAGCATGTAAACCTAATCAAACAGTACAAACCAAATTGAACCATAATCCTAAAACTAATTAAACATTGATATCAAGGTCTCAAAATGATACATCATAAAAAAATTAGAAGAGACTTGAACGAATCAGACATCTAATTAAGTAACCCTCCTTGACCATCAAGAGGTGGAGGTGTCCACATCAGTGCGAGTAGGAGCCGGGACTAGACCCTTGGATGCCTAAGAATATATCTAAAGAACTGAATAACTTGTCTTTCCACTAGATGCCTAAACCTTTAAATCCTAAGTGAGTATTCATCATGTAATATCTAATTAGGAGGGTATTGAAGCACTCTAACACCCCAATCCCTAACTAGATAATTATGTTAGGGTGGACTAATTTCTATTTATCTTGGGTTGGAAGTGCCTAAAATTTTTTTTTGGAGACTGGAGATTCCCCTATTTGTTTCCTATTTTCTTGTATGAGTAGCCTAAATGTTTATTACCTTTGCAGAATGTAAGGCCACATAAAAAAATATTGCCTTATTCTATAAAAAGAAATACCCACCCCCTAGTGATATATATATAGTAAGATCTTTTTCCTAATTTTACTATCAAATTTTTATGTTAGAAGATGATGATAGTTCAAAATGATTTAGAAGATAGGGATAAAATGAGAACCATCATTCCTAGAATGAAGATGCATTATTTCGAGTGATAAAACCATTTCTATCATAAATCAACTCCTCCATCCAAAAAATTAGTAATGAGAAATCCCTACGTCAAGTAATCAATGAAGGGCTCATAAAATTGATCAAGTGATCAACGGAGGGCTCATAAAATTCCTAGGTCAAGTAATGAATTGATCCCCAAGGGGGAGATAAGAATCTCATTAAAAATTAGAGATAGGACACTCCTAAACACATATCATACAAAAAAATTATTGTGAAGGTCTTAGCCTCTAGACTAGAAGATATCCTACCCAAGATCATTAACCCTACACAAAAGTGTTTTGTTAAGGATATTTATGCATATTGGAGAACTTGATAACCTATTGGAAGACTTTGGATTGAGAAACATTTCTAGGATAGAGTGTAGGCATGTTCAAGTAATTGATTATGAAAATGTCTACAAAAGGGTGGAATGGAGTTTCACTATGATGATGTTGCAAGCCCTCCACCCAATATTAAATGTCAAATGGTGTCCTCTCTTATGATTGGTGTCAGGGTTTTAGTAAAGAAATTAATGGGGTTAGATCATAATTTTTAGGACTCTCTAGATCAATTATGAAAGGGTGTCCTGTTGCATCCTCTTTATTTTTTATTGTTGAACATTGACTCATTACATTATCTCCTTAGAGATAACCAGTTGTCTCTAAAAGTTAGAGGATCTACTCTCCAAATAATTAATAAGTATCTAACATACATAGTTTGTTGATAATATATTTGTATTCTTTTTAAGCTAGAAGAGTGCAACACGAGTCATTTAATGATCAAATTGGACCTCTTTTCTTTGTATCGGGTAGTAAGATTTATGTCTCTATATCTATCTTATTGGGGCTAAATATTGAGTCCCCTACCTTGTGTAGTAAATATGGTATTGGATGGAGATTTCATAATTAAGTGGTTAGGTACCTAGGGATTCCATTTGTAGTAAACCCTAACATATAAATGAAATGTGTCTTTATATCAAAAAGAAAATATTTGGAAAACTCAACAACTGGAACTCTAATTATCTCACTTTGGTTGGTAGAATTCAAGTATGTTAAAAGATTCTTTCCTTGAATATTGGGTGTAAGTTTCTCTTCTTCCTACTCATTTTATTTAAATCAATTTGGTCTTCTGTATAAATCTATTAGGAACATTTATTGGATAGCCAAGGGATTACTCTGGTAATAAAATGGATAGCCAAAGCTTCATAAGGTAATGAATTATGGACATGATCTACACTTATAGTTTGCATTAAAAAGCAGATAATAGTTAGGATTCAAACTACAATCATAAATATTTTTTAATCAAATCATAATTCTATCTCTAAGCTTTCATTAGATAATTGTAACCTTAACTCTCATCTTAATACCATCTATTATATATCCTATAAACAATAGGACCATAATAAATATCTGAAACAGGTAAATATAATTTTAACTAAAACCATAATCCTAGGTAAGTTCCCTAACATTAAAGGATCGCAATCATTATAATAATCTTAAGCTTAGCCATCATGAAAACTTTTGACATAACAAAATTGTAAACCATAACTTTGTCATAATCTTAACTTTGTTTCATCCTAATACATGAACATGTATAATCCATAATGAGTTCATACAATCCCCCAGTGTCACAAAATAAGTGTACATGAAAGTAGAATTAGCTTGGTGGCTCCTATTTTAAGAAAAGAAACCTTGAACTAAACTAGATATATTTTTTTGGACTATTATTTTATGATTAGACTTAAAAATTTAGTATTTAATGTTTAATTTGACTTAAGTGTTTAACTTTATTTATTTAATTGATATGATTTTAATACAAATATGCACATTTATATAGATCTAGTTGATAAATTTTAGATTTAAATTTTATTAAATAGTAATTTTGTCATGTATTATGTTGTGATGTATTTTTGTCATGTTTTATGTTTTATGTTGTTTAAATATATATGCAGATTATATTTGATGGACCCACCGCCACCCCCTCCCACTCCCATACCCCCACCTCCACCCCCTCCATATCCACCTCCACCTCCACCTCCACCCACACCTCCACCACCCACCGCAAATGAGCTCCGTGAGACCATGAGGCGTAACCTAAATGACCTCATCAGTGATATAGAGGCTATCCGAGGTGAGAGGCACCCCCACCCCCCCACCCCCCCCACCTCCCCCCCCCCCCCCCCAACCTCCCCTCACCTACTATGTCTTGCAGATAGCATGCAAGTCATGGTTGAATCCATCCATCATTTTGATTTAGACACCGATTCATTTAGATCATGGAGGGAAAGCATGTGTGCCTTCTACTCTGATGGCTTATCATATAGAGAGGTTTATAACCTGCATATAGGTAAAGGGAATTTTCAACATTATTTTGTAAACCCTAAGACAGGTGAACCAATTAGTGATAAGAAGCCTCGCATTTCCATTAGGTGGTGTACACATCGACACACAGTAGCACATTTTTGGGAGCAGTGGTGGATGGTATTTGACCATCCACCACACGCTAACCATGAGGTGCCCATGTACTTTCGTAGGAATTTATGGGCTGAGTTTGAGTTGCGTTCGAAACCCAACTATTTTGATAAGAAAGCATTTCAGGGGGTTGGTAGAGGGATGCCTCAAGATAGGCTTGGGGCAAAGTTGAGTGACAGAATGAGAAACCACAAGCAAGCTGAGCCCCTTGTACCTCTTCCTATGCCTGTTGTGCCTACTCCTCACCATCATCATGCAATTTCATCTACTTTTACCCATTTGAGTGCCCTTTCAGGCAATCTAGTACAGCAGTGGATGCAGGCGGTACATGCTCCTCCACTTGGACATGTTTGTACTAGTTGTGGAGGCATATGCACAGGCCTCTAGAGTGATCGTGGTGCAGCACATGATGGCCATTATGTTGAGGGTGCAGATTTTGATGATGATGTATACGCTACCCGTGGTGATGGTAGTGACGAGATAGACGTGTCATCATTCGTTGACCTCATGTAGCAGGGAGAGCCTGGAGAGAATCAAGAGCAATAAGAAAATTTTTAATTTCAATATAAATATAAAGTGCACATAATTATTTACTTTCTACATACATGTGTAATTGTATTAACTATATTAATTTTTACTTTTCAAATAACAGAGGATGGATGATACTGTTCCTCCTAGGAGGCAGTATACTCTTTTTTCGAGACCTACAGACATTGGCATCCCTTATACAATATGCACTTTGAATTACACTGTAAAATTGTACATTCAAATTAGAATTTAATATGTGCTCATATGTTCTTTTTATTTGATTTTGTAGGGATTGTCTGCATCTACACATATTGATGTTAGTACAAGTCCTACTCCAGTTACCACTGAGGCATAGCCTCAAATACATGCGGTATGAACTTTTGATTGGAGACAAATAATTTGTATTATTTTTATGTATGTACATTATTATTAACTTATAATCTAAACAATTTTGACCCACATGTATATATATTTTATGTGTTTTGGTTTTACGAACAGGAGCATGGATATCATACTCTTACATATAGGCCTTGGTATAGTCTATTTTTGACTCCATCTTATGATTATCGTGCTAGCATACTTGTAGACACATCTGTGACAATGGCTACAACTGAAGTATGATATATAAATTATATATACATGTTAAATTTATAGTGTATAAAAAATGTAGTGTACAAATTATGTACTTTGTAATTATTCATGCATATTTAATTTTGACTAAACGTTTATGTATCCATAATTTTAGGACTACATCACCAGGAGTGTTCTAAAAGCACAGGACTTAGCCAGATGGAGGTACCTACATCATCATTTGAGGTCAGTATTTTGATTTATGTACATAATGTATAGTTCATTATGCTCTAAAATCAAATTAAAAAAATGTATGTATTTTAAATTACAGGACCTCACCACTGTTGCATTTGGTAGTTTTGACAGTGCACCTCCTACCATTACTGAGGGACACCCATCTCATGTGGTATAATTTATTTTATTATGTAGTGAATATTTAATTTATTTGCAAGCTAGATTTTGAGACCCATTTCAATTAAGCATGTACATGATGAGCCGTGCCTCATGTTACGTAGGGTGATACATCTACCTCACATGGTTTCCGACATGACGAGATGACTCATTTTACACATGATGATCCATTTGCGTCCTCTTCATGTGGATCAAAGAGGACATTTGATCAGATAGATTAGGTCTTGTTGGCACCTATAGATTGTGTTTTTATGATGTATATATTATTTATGATGTATACACTTTGTGTTAGGATAGTTAAAACTGTATGTTAGACCATGTATTTTTTCACTTCATAGATCATGTTATGATGTATGTTAGACCATGCACTATTTTTTTATGACTTCTTATCATGCTTGTGTATGTAGTACATATATTACTATGTTTCACCATGTTTTAAATATATTCAAATTATTTTCTTTATTCTGACATATTTTATTCATGAACATATGACACATTTTGTAAGTATATATGCAAGATGAACAATAATTTTAACTATCTATAGAGAATTATTGGATAAATATCACATCAAATTTATGCATTGAGATTCATACAAATAAAATTGACCTACTAGATTAAAAAATGTATTGATAACGTACCTAACAATGTATCATAAGTGATCTTAATGTGTTGTTTGGTAATGTAAGACTCATTATCACCTAATAAGACCTATTATGTGGTAGTAAACATATGAATACCTATCATAGCCTATAACAGATATAACATGACCTATTAGGACTCCCATGTCCCCTTAAGACACACATGTATGGATAACGTACCTAACAATGTACATCATAAGTGATCTTAATGTGTTGTTTGGTAATGTAAGATATAATCAATACAATGAATACAATGAGTAATGATCTAACATATAATCAATACAATGAGTAATGATCTTTAAATTATCATGTGCAAGTGACTTTTTTTAATATTACAATCAATAGTAATTTGAAACTTCAAACAAACATTAATTTAAACATGCTTGAATGTAAAAGTAATGGAACAAAATAGGAGATCATTACTTAAATTGACAATTAATTTATAATTTATCAAGTGCACATACCTTTAACTTTCAAATAGAAGTAAACTCTTATTTTTGTATTAGTTTGTACAACATATTTCACAATATATGTAAGACAATGTCAATGATATATTTATAGTTCAGTGAACTCATTTGAAACATAAAATTGGTTGAACACATCTCTTCAAATGAGGTCCTATAAAATAAAAATGTAAAACAAAAACACACATGTTAATAAACACATAAATTAATATTCAAGGTATCTAAACTATGTAAATATATATGTGTAATTTGTATGTACTTACTATGTGAAATTGCACAAGATGTTGATGTTCAATCCACTTTAACATTTAAATTTGCATAAATTGTAATTGAGACCTGAATAAGAGGTATATAAGTTCTCTGAATTGGTATTGACAACACAAACATACATGTAATTAAATTATATAACTACATATATATATAAATAATACAATAATGAAAAACTTACATGTGTTTGATTTAAATGTAGTCATCCCACTGTACCATCTACATCCTCTCTCTTTTGCAATGCATCTATGATTGTCTCGTGCTCATCCATTGAAATTGTCCATAATACCTTATTGGCGGGTCTCCCTTTGTATCTTTCTAATTTGATATTTGTTGCCACAACCAAATGAGAATAATGTAAAATCTTATTTTCAGTTTGGTAGTCTTCAAATGCTGGAAAAGCATTTCTTGTTGTTAGGTATTTATGTAGCCAGGTGCCAGCTACAACAACAGACCCGATTGGATACTCAAAACCATCATCGTCTACTTGATTACATGTCAATTTTTTCTTAGGTTCCACACATCTAGCTAGCCAATACTCAGTCTGTTCATCATTATCACTAGGTACAATAACATCATAAACATGTCCTACAAGATAAGATAAAGTATAGAAACACTTTAATCACACGAGTGTACATATACAAATTATATAAATTTAAGCATGAGATCGCAAAAAAATCTAATTAAATTGTGCATACCAGGTTCTATAAGGTTTGAAATACGATCATAGTCTTTTGATGCAAAAGTAACATTTTGGCCTTCATTTACTATATCATCTTCAAAATGTGTGTCAGTAGGTGCTAATGATCTTTGTTGCCAATCTTCAACCCATTCTATATTCTCACATTCTTCCCACTCACCTGCAAGACAAAATTGACAAAAACAAGCAAGCTCCCTAATCCATATAGTCCAAGTGTTAGAATCTGAACTCCTAAATGAATGCCATTTAGCTGAACCACTAATTGTATCACAATCATATCTTGAAGGGATATTATTTTCTTCAACTAGGTAGAAGAAATGTTTGATTGTAGATTTTTGACTTGATCCCGTTTATAAATATTTGTTACACCATTCGACAATCTCATGTGCATTTTTGAATTTAGCTTTTTCCTCAAATTTAAATTTCTCTCTACTAAGGGCTCTCTTCACACATGCACCAACACCATCATGTTCTCCTTTACCATGTCCAGCCTCAAAAAAACTCCACACGTGTTGGATGTTAGTTTTCTTATGTGTCCTACTCAACCAATAGAACATTCTAGCATTCTTGAATTGTCCTGTACAATTATCTGACCATATCCAATGTTGTGTCATTTGAATTTGTCTCTCTTTTAAATTATCATAAAAGACCTTGAAACAATATTGGACAAACTCAGATGAATGGAGTTTATTATCACTTAAATGAAAATGGTACTCTCTCAATATTTTTCGATCCTCCTCTGTACTATCAGCTGCATGCCTATAAACTATATGAACATAAATTGTTACTTGCACTAAATTGTAATATTGTGGTTGTACCTCTTCTTGCGGTGCAAGCATGTAGTTCTTTTCAAAGTCAACAACTAAAAGTATAGTACCAATTGGAAATGTATTCTTACATATGCAAAATTTTCCATCAAGCCATCTAGAATATTGAGAGTGTTTAACATATTTTGGTATGATCACACTCTTAAACTCATCCATAAATGCATGACAACTAACTTTATCTATAACTAGATCACACCTTCTTCCAATCTTTCCATCCTTCAATGGATATTCAATAGTTTTGAATTCTTTTACCTTAACTAATTGTTGTCCAAAAGTAGTCAAAGCATTTTCATGCAAACATTCATCTAACAAAGAAAGATTTCCACATATATCACATGTACTAGAAAGACATGCATTGAAAAGAAAGTATTGATCATTAGGTGGCTTACAAAGAAAACCTAATATGAAATCTTTTATAGTTTTAGGTGGTATTTTTATACCACATTCTTGCAACATTTCTTTACTATGCATGGTACCATGTATAGATTGAAATACATCATAATGGTAACACAATTGAATATGAGTTTTACAACAACATGTGATTCTTTCCTTGTTAATCCTTACATACCATGGTTTACACTTTTCAAAAGATCTTTGACTAATGGTAATATTTAATACCTTACCATCTACAAATTTTTTAAACAATTTAGTTTGATTCATGTCCAAAAGGTGTTTATGATGTGGATCATGTATTTTTGACCCAATTCCCAATTTAAGAACATCTCTTGAATTAGGTGATACTCTTGTATTATCATGCCAAAAATTTTCAATCAAACTTTTGATTTCACTAGTAAGTTTCATATCACATCTCGGGAGTCTACCACTAGAAGTCCATAAAATATTTGCTAGATCACATTCAAAGTTAACCCTTCTCTTTACAGCTCTTTCTTAAGTCTTATGATTCACATTAAGATACCCACTTATGTTGGTAATCAATCTTTTGTCAGATGTTGATTTGTTAACTAAAGCTTTTGTTATTGCTCGTTGTGCTGCATTCTTATCTTTAGACCAACTTCTCTTTTCGATAACATCAAAAGCACTAGCAACAGTGGATACAACTTTTTTTAAAGACTCATTTTTATTCTTGGGTTTTACATACATTCCCAACCTTCTCATTACTTTTCGCATTTTAGACATTTTAATTAGTTGCAACATTAGCTGACATTGAAACCCAAATTTCTTATTATAAAAAAAATGCCTATATAATCTATTAGCATGTGTCCTAATTTTTCTTCATGAAACCAATCCCTCAACATTATCTAACACATCATTACGAATATGAAGATTATGTTCAGACACTTTACTATCATCCTAACATGTTTGTTTAGTAGTTGGTGTTTCTACGTCTACATTCATGCAATTTTTATTTTCGGACACTTTACTATTTTCACTGTTATTTGGGATTTGAATATCATTTTTAAATTTTCTTGGTATTTCTTTCGGGGCAGGCATTTCAATTGGAGTGTTTTGTGCATGATCGTTTGACAATTACTTCTCATGAAGAAAATCTAAATCGTTTAAATCGTAACCTGCTTCTAAAAAATCACCAATTTCATCATGAGAGAAAATTTGAGAGTTTGGAGACACACCTGTATTGAACGCATGATTAGAATGTGCACCTGAATTTTCTTGTATTGGGTTCTCTTCTTTGACCTCTTCATCCATCGTGGTATCCTCAATGCCTTTCTCCTTTGAAACATTGTTCAAGTCTCTAATTCTTTGTCTTCTCTCTCATTGACGTTGTGCTTCATTCTCTTTATTTGCTATAATCTCCTCATCTGTCAGAACTCTTGCTTTCTTCTTTCTTCGTTGTTTTGATCCCATGTTTGTACCAATTTTAAATTTGAATCAGTAGCCTACAAATTGTATAAGAGGATAAGAAAATAGAATAAGCATGATGAAATTTGGTGTTGCAGGTCGAAACTGTTGTTCAATCATTTCAATCATTGAAATTGGGTCGGTGGGAAGCTTTTGGGACCCAATGTGTACATTAGAAACAGGTACCCAATTTCTTAAAAATTGGGCACCCGATTCTTTAAAAATCGAGTACCTGTTTATAAATTGAGTACCTGATTTTTAAAAGAATCAAGTGCTTGATTTTTAAAAAATCAGGTACAATGGTTCAAAGCAATTAGGCACCTAATTTGTGAATTACAAATCGGGTGCCCAATTCGTGAGACGTGAGCGGGAATTTGGTATGGCTCCTAACTTTTGCATGGGGTTTTGCCTTGGGGAAAGGCATGGAATAGGCTTGGTCCCACTAAGCCATGCCTTTGTGGTCCTTTTTTTTTTCTAAGGCATATCGACAATTTCTAGTATTGTCGTAATTTTTTTATAGTCATTCCTATTGAATTTTTTGACGAGACAAAAACCCATTATAGATCTTACTGTTCTGATTTCAAAAATGTAAATTTTATAGTGTTATTAGTTTATTTTCTATTTTTCTATTATTTATTAATCAAAACTATCTCCTAAACGTTAAAAGGTGACATTCACTAAAACTTTAATATATTTTTTATTTTATACTTTTTCTTAAATTAATTTATATGTCATCAATCTACATAGAATTCTTTTGATGTTAAAAAAAAATTGAAAATAGTGAGATTTCAATGGGATAATTTCTTTGATGTGGGTTAATATGTAGTTTGGTTGGTGTTAGCTTTTGTGTTAACCCGGTCTCTTCATGTGCCGAGCTAGTTCAATTCCTTCATTGACTGAGTTGACCCATTTTTCCTTCATGTGCCAAGTTATGAGTTAACACACATTTTTCATCAGGGTTAACATTTCACATTAACCAATTTTTTTATTTCAAGAAGTGACTTTTCTTGCTTCCCCAAAATCATGAAATTGCATGCTGCTTCTTCAATCACATATTGGGAAATGTGCCAACAAATGAATTAGTGCCAAGGGGTGGACCTTTTTCTTGCTGGGATGATTTTGATCTAATGGCTCTCATATTTTTGGACCATTGCTTAGGCCTTTTACAAAGATGTGATGGCTATTAAATCTAGATGCATCTTTGGAGATTCTTTACTTCATCCTAGCCATCCATTTGATATAAAGATAATCTTGATCAAGGGCTATGTTTTAATCAAGCTTTGAGGATTTTCTTGCAACATTTAAGCCATCCAATTCAAACAAAGAGATCTACATCTACAGTCATCATTGTTTGGGCAAATCTGATTTATCCCGCATGGGTCAATTCTGTGATTTTCACAGTGGGTTAACATTGGATGTTATCCCATCCCACATTTTTTGACAACAGCAGGAATGGATTTGTTGCAGCCATGGAACATATCAAAGACTATTCATTTAATGCAAAAGCTATTCTTTGGGCCTTGTAACACCAATGATGATCCCTTTCCATGCCTATTTAGCAGTTTTGCAATAATAATGATCCTTTTGGCTGCCAAACTCTTTCTTTGGCCCTTCCTTGCATTTCACTACAACAAGTTAATTTTAGGTCAGATTTCATTCTAATAATCTTTTATTGTACTCTATAACCTCCATTCTATTGTTGTTAGAGTTTGAACTCAAGTTTGTATGTAAGTTATGCCTGATCTATGAAGGCAAGTTGTAAATACTTTTTTCAAGTTCTTCTCTATTTGTATTTTTGTAGTAGCATTATGCTCTGCAATTTTTTCCTTTCATGAATAGAAAACTTAGCTTCTATGTCACCTTACTAGTCTAGTATATTGTTCATTTTATGCCTTTTATGGATTATTTCCTTTTTTATTCTTTCATGTTTGCATATCATGTGTAGCCTACTGCTGAATGTTGTTATATGAATTTGTTTCCTTGCAACATTTCATTAGTTTTACCTTCATGTGAATTCTGAAAGAGTAGAATTGAGCCAAGACTTTTGTATTTAGGTGATTTATTCATGTTTTGTGTAGTTATAGGAAGAGTTGTAACCAATATTTCTATCTTGGTGCATCACCCCCATCCCCCCCTTTTCCTTTTAGCAATTTAATTTCTACATTACTTCTCCCTTTTCCTCTAAAGAGGTAGTTTAGGTGCACCTTGATAGTAATGAAGCCAGCCTTCTCCAAAGATTTGACTTTAGAGTGCAAGTCCCACACTGGAGGCTATTTCCATGTTACATAAGGTTGCTTGAGATGCATTCCCTTAGGCTAGGGTGAAAGATTTTATGTCAACAATATCTAAAATAACTGGTTAAATCAAAGAAATAATAGATGTCAAGTGGATCAAATGCTTAGATGAGTTGGAAGCAGTTAGAAATGCCACTTGGCTGGACGTGGATATAAATATTACCATATGGGAACTTATCGTAGCCATCAAAGCCCTACCATTTGGTGATAGTGACTAGTGTAGCAAAAGGGTGCAATTAAAAGCATAAAGGACAAAGAAAAAGGCACATATGGTGATAGAAGTTGAAGACAAACCAAATTTGCTAAAGAGATATTTACTGACAAATGCCACTTGCTAGTTTTTGCAACTACATCCAAAGTTTTGATCCAAGTACAACGAATGTTTTGTATTATAATAGAATAGAAATATCTTTGTATTTATTTTTGAATAGTTTTTTAATAAGTGTCCTCCCATTTGAAGCTTGTTGCAATCCTTTCTATTTAAAGATTTCCAAGATGTGGAGTTGAGATTCGAAATCTATGTAAATTTTAGTGTTATGCTAGTCTTGCATTCGGTCCAATCAATCTTTAGTGTTAATTTTATGATGTACTCATCTACAAATTTAAGAATAAAAGAACAAATTGAATGGGAAGTTGTCATACCTTGAAGTATTTATGAGCTTGCATTAGTCTTGTATAATTTTCAAAGAGAATTAATACAAAGGGAATGTTCTACCATATCTTTTTTCTCTGAATTCTTTCTCCATTCTATGTGTTGGTTATGTTGAGATTGTATGAGAAAGGTTTATGCAATTTAATGCAACTAGGATAGGTTGTATATCAGTTTGTTGTTGCTTTTAATTCAAGGAATTAAATAAATGCTTTAATAAAGTGGTATGATTTTCAGTCATATAAGAAGGATATTCATAAGAATGGGTTTAGGGTTACTTACTGATATAATTGATTGTAAGGCATTTAATTAGGTCAAAATTTGTTGAGTAGATTCTGAATGCCAGTGGATAGGGCAGTAGTCATATATTTAGTTGCATATTGAAAAAATCACGAGGTTGTAATGAAGCATAAAATTCAAAATCAAATCAATTTTTACTTTCATGTATGAAGAGTTTAATTGTTGGTTAGCATTTATTTGCAATAATCCTCTATATGTTGTAGTTAGCTATTATAATCTAGAATAATTTGCAATTTTTTAGAAGAATTGTGACCATTTTTCTACTATAAGGGATAAAGGTGAAAGAGAAGGAAAGTATTAGTGAGCATATGATTTGAAGTTAAGAACCATAAAAAATAGCCATCTATCCAATTATCCCTCAGGTGCACCTGCCTTGGTTTTGTAAAACCTAAAGTGTAGAGAATTCTATTAAATTTGGATCCAGATATGAAGAGTTCTTAGTTGAATATAGGAGGTATCTAACCCTTAGACTAATTTGTGTCCTCAACATCCTGGTATTAGGTCTTTGCTACCTGGTAGTTTTCAAACCCCAAAAACATGACAACTCTACTGGGGAGTCGATGAAAGAAAAGAACTCTGAAGTTCTAGAATCTCTACTAATGTTCCATATCTATTGTCATAATCCTATTAGTTTGTAAGTTTGTGGTTTGGAATTGGTTGTTGATGAGCAAAAAACCTATTGATTATGGTGAAAATTTCACTCCTATTGCAAGGTTGGAAGGTGTTAGGACCTTACTTGCTTATGCAACACATAAAGGATTTAAGGTATATCAGATGGATGTCAAATCTACATTTCTCAAAGTTATTATTGATTAAGAAGTATACATTGAACAACCAAAAGGTTTTGTTGATCTAGATAAAAGGGACATGGTTTGCAAATTATACAAAGCTTTGTATGGTCTAAAAAAAGCTCCTAGAGCATGGTATGAAAGATTACATAACTACCTTATACAGATTGGTTTTCAAAGAACTAATGATAATAGTAGCTTGTATATCAAGGAAGGACTAGATAACATAATTGTATTGGTAAAAATAATTGTGGATGATACTTTATTTATAGGGAATGATGATCTATGCAAAGAATTTTCAGAATAGATGAACAAAGAGTTTGAAATGTCTATGTTTGGTGAGATTAAACTCTTTGTTGGATTGTAGATACAACAGAGCAAGTATGGTATCTACATCACTCAGTCTAAGTACATCAAGCAAATACTCAAGAAGTTTGGTATGGAAGATTCAAAACCAGTTGGAACCTCCATGTGTACTTGACTAAAGCTTACAAAAAATGATGACTCCAAAGAGGTAGAACAAACCTTATATAGACCAATGATTGAGAAATTATAGTATATACTTCATACAAGACCTAATATTGCTCTAGCAGTTAGTATAGTGGCAAAATTCTTAGCAAAACCTAGTGAAAATCATATGATGGAAATCAAAAGAATCTTGAGATATTTGAAAAGTACTAAAGATTATGGTTTATGGTATAAACTTATAGGAAATATGGACCTAAAGGTGTTTACTAATGTTGATTGGGTAGGAAATATTGATGACAGAAAAAGAACAAGTGGTGGAGCATTTTTTCTTGATAAAAGGTTGGTATTTTGTACAAGCAAGAAGAAAAATTGCACATCCCAATCTATGACTAAAGCAAAATTTATTGCAGAAGTAGTAAATTATTCTAGCATTTTTTGGTTCAAACAATTGTTGCAAGGTATGATGATTGAGATTAAGGAACCAGTTGTCATGTTTTATGATAATACCAATGCAATTAACATATCAAAGAACCCAGTGATGCATTTGTGAGGCCTCGCCCTGACCCATTGTAGCATAGTTGATACATTATTATTTTGATACTCATGAATCGATATGTCGGGACACTATTTGATGCAATAAATATTATTATGCTATTTTATGATGTGTGATGCTTTACTTTTAGATATTTGATTTCATCTTTTAAAGCTTTATGAACATGTATAATGATGAAGTAAATGAATGCAAAACTAACACTTTGATTATGCAATTTTAATGATTGAGAATAGGAGTAGAATGAGGTAAACAATTGATCCGTAATATACATATATGAAGGTGATTTCTTGAACTACTGATGTGTGCAATGAGTGTGTAGGATATTTAGCCAAGAAACCTAATGGAAAGACAAGACTGAACCCCTTGCTAATTTGTGCTAATTTGCATTGTCTTTCTTTGAAGGTTGTTAAATGGTCTTAAAATTCTCCTACCTTTTGATAGGTCCCTATTAAGTCTTTAAGGCCTAAAAATATTAAATCTTAGTACCCTAGGAGTAAATGTATGGGTTGGGAGTATTTTCCATTCCCCTAGCCTCTTTGGTTGAATTTTATGGTCACTCAAAAACCCTATTTTTGGTTGATTGCAAAAATTGATTGTCTCCTTCATGAGTTGGTGACTTAAACTCCACCTTGAGGTTTACCTAATGTCTAGTTGAGTTAGGATCATAATTAGAGGCATTTTTGGAGAATTTTTGGTTGTTACCCAAACTCTAGTTTTAATGAGAAGTTTGAAGATTGAAGGGAAGGAAGGAAAAGCTCATCTCAAAGTTGTTCATTTTACCATAACCTCATTGTGAAGGTAGGAGTTATTCATCTCTTTTGTTCATGTTGTTCATATTGTCCATGCCTTGTTTCATGCATAAGTCATTGTGTTGTTCATTATAGGCTTGTATGTGTGTTGAGTTGCTTGGGAGGGATTGAAACATGTTTCTTGGATGTCTTTCTTGTGTTTTGCTTTAAATTTTGAGGGGATTGTATGGGGTTGTTTTGGCATTACTCGCCCTTGGATAGGGAAGAAGTGGCCATGTATGGGGGAAGAGATTTAGTTGGACTCCAATAGTGTAGAGTTTCTTCTCATGATGAGAAGAGGGAAAGAGGGTAGGGTGTTATGGGCCCCTACTTGTCATCACATACTATGTTTTGAAAATTTGAATTCTTGGAAAAGAGAAGGAATGAAAATCCTTGTTGTATTGGCCTCAAAAGGGCATTGGTGGAAGAACGAAAGTTCTTGAGTTTTTAGCCTTGAAAGGGCTATGTTATGGTATGGTGATCGATGTCTCCTATTTGGAAAATGCACCTTCTCTCTAGTCTGGTTCAATGTTGAACCTATTGTGCAAAATCGGGGTGGGGATGCTTGCTTGATTTGTTCTTCATATTATGTTTGTTTTACCTCCGAGTCAGTTCTCATCTTCTCCATGATTCCCTTGATGCATTGAAGATATTGGAAAGGATCCCTTGTGAGGGACCTAGAAGAGAATTCAAATTGTATTGTAACATTATGTAAAAATGTATTTAAATTTTGATGTCGTGGCAAGGATGTCAGGTTTTCTTACTGGTTCTTTCTCGATGGAGCCTTGAACTAGGTTGATTAATAGAAGAGAAAATATTGAGAAACCTTCTTCCATTGTATCTTATATTATTTCAATTCATGCATATGTGTGTGGAAAAATAGATTAAATGGTGATGATCAATTATGAAATTTTCAAGTTCAAATATGTTGTGGAAGAACATATGTTATGTTGAAAATTTGATTCAAATTTTGGTAATTGGGAACAAATAATTTTACATTGTTGATAGATACAAATGATTCAACCTCCTTGTGCCAACTAAGTGATTTGTAAAATCCAATTGGAGAGAAAATATATACACCTCTTGCAAAAAAAACATAGCTTGCAAAAAAAAAAAAAAAAAGAACTCTTTAAAAAAATGGCATGACAAAAAAATGTTCACCCCCAATAGCAATTTGCACTTTGGAAATTGTATGAGAAAATTTTAATACCCTTGGAGGGGCAACAGAGTATATTCCAATTTGATTCTTTAAAAAAAATCTATTATCAAATTCTTTAAATATAAAAATAAATAAGTTTGGTTTTAAAAGAAAATATATATGCATGAGAAATACCTTTTACCCATAAACTCACCTAATAATTTTTTTAACATAACTTCTTTTGGTAAGCACATGAGAACAATCCTCCTTAGATTGCATTGGGATTTAATGCCATTAAGAGCCCTAACTAGATGAATGGTATTAGAGGGCAAGTTTCTTTAAAATTTGACAAAAAAAAAAAGAAAAGACTGGATCAATCCTATTTTCTTGTGAACTCTCCTTTCTAGCACATCAGTGGTTGACTTGGGATCAGGTGCCTATGACATTGTCAGCCATTATAAATATCTTGCCAATAAAACTTTGGAGGGGACAACTCATTTTATAGTGCAGACCTTGGGATTCAAATCCCTCTTTCTTTTCCCCCATCACGCGATTGCATGTAGCATGGATGGACATAATTGTTAAGTTTAGAAATCTTTCTTTTCAAAAGAGAGAGAGAAAGAAACCAACTTTCCTTTAGATTCCCCCCCCCCCCCCCCGCCCCACCCCATACCAACCTTGGTCAGCAAGCCACCCTATTCCTTTAGCGTGGAGCATTTGGCATGGACTGCATTGTATAGTGCTTTAAGCGCTGGTGTGGTGGATTTGGTGGGGTCGCAAGTGCTTTAAGCACAGTAGGATTTGGTGGGAGGGGGGAAGATGTCAGGGATGTTAGGGGATGTAGGCATAGGGTAGGTTAGTAATTTAATTAGTTTAGTTGTTTTTTTTACTAGTTTAAATTTAAGTTAGTTAAAATTTAAGTTGATGTTAAATTAAGTTAGTTTTTAATTTAAGTATGACTAGATTTTAAATTAAGTTAGTTTTGATTATGAGTTAGTTTATATTTAATTTAGTTTAAGTAATTTTGGTAAGTAGTAATTAGCATAGGTAAATATATTGGAGATTATTTTGAGTGGTTAGTTAGAATAATATTCGATTTATAGTTATTTTAATAATTGTATATTTTAGTGTTAGAATAATTTGTTATTGGTTTGTAATTAGAAAAAATAATTAGTTTCTATTATTAGTTAAATACATTGTTTAAAGGTTAGTTGATCTATGTAATTTGTTTAAAGAGATTATTTTAAATATCTTTACATTAGTAAAAGTTTTGTTAATGAAAATCCTTGTCCTACTTGATAAAGAACATCAATTATTATGTTTCTTTTAAAAGAAGGATTATCTTAGTATAATTTAGTTTAGATTTTAAATTATTTAATTTTAGATATATTATTATCTTTTTGAAATATACTTTCTTCTTTGTAAGTAGATAATCAATTTAAATAAATTGTTATTAAAACAAACTTTATGTAATTAAGTGAAAGATGTTATTTTGGTTAATGTGTTATTTTAGATGATTCAAACAATTAGTTTTATAATAATTGGACATCCAAATCAATTAGTTAGATTGTTATTTGATATTTCGTCTAATAGATTATCATTGATTAAAGTTAATAGGTCTTAACATTTTTGTAAATTAAGTTTTACTATTGTTCCAGGGAGGTAATATTTAAAAGAAAGTTATTAAAACTAATAAGGGGTTAGTTCTTTTAATTAAATGAAATTAGTTGTTAAATTTAATTAATTGATTTAACAATGAACAATCTATTCCTATGTGATGTGTTCAAAACTTAATTGTAATCTCAAAGTATTGATAGGAGATCATGTATCTGTCTTCAAAATATCTTTGTTTTATCTGAATTTAACCTTATCAACTTAGTGCATTTAAGTTTTTTTTAATTAAAAAAATTGGTTTTTTTTGCCCTCGTATTTCTGGGCATGACAGCATTCCAAAACTAAGCACATTGATATAAAATATCATTTTGTCAGAGAATTGGTGCAGGACAAGAAATCAAATTGGAATATGTCCATACAAAAGAACAGATTGTAGGCATATTTACCAAGACATTACCTAAGGGTGCATTCTTGTATCTAAGAGGTAAGTTAGGGGTCATTTCCCTATCTGTAGCTCACTAAGTGAAGTTTTAGTGATGCATCAAGAAGAAACTAGTTGAAGATCAATTAGTTGATGCTGCATAGTCAAGAGAACATTGCATATGAATTAGTATTCAAGGTACATTGATACTAGTTTGGTATGTGTCATCTTTGGCATGTGTTGTAAAAGAGGGAGAGTTTATTTTCATCTATTTTTGAAATTTATTTTTTTCATTTCATGAGGAAGAAGCTCTGTAATTCCTTCATAGAGGGAGATTACTACATAAAGGAGAAGCTTATGGTATAAAATTTAAGAGGGAGAAAGTTTCTATCAGAGAAAGTATTGTTCTCAAATTTCATTGTGCATTGACATGTTGTGTTGCCATCAATGTCAAAGAGAGAGATTGTTGGATACAATTGTCTAATTGTGTGTTGTCTTTGATGTCAGAAAAATGTCATATCAGTTGTCAAATAGTGTCTATTGAGCTAACTCAAGCATCAAAGGAAATTATGGTAGGAAGCATTATTAATTGAGTTCCCATGGTTAACGAAGAAAAGTTGGTCAGAGTTAGTATTAACTGAGTTCATTTTGTTGCCAAAGGATTTGTGCAAGTCCACACTGTTAACCGAGCTTCTGATGGTTAACATAAGAAATTATTCTAGGACCAGTGTTTATCAAGCAGGGTTAGCTAATGAAGGATTTTATTGTTTTGACATATGAAGCTTAATTATTTCAAGTATTGGTTCTAGCCAACTATGGTAATGATTATTGAGCCAACTTGACAATCTAAATGATATAAATATAAGGTCAAGTTGTGATTTTTAGAAGCATGTAAGTATTTTGATTGAGTTGAGAAGGAAAGCATGTGAGCAAACTTGAAGAATGAGCATATATCCTTGTGGAGCATCAAAGTAATATTCGATCAAGAAGGATCAAATTTTTGTTTGTAGAATAGAGATCTGGATTCAACAATTCAGTTGCATCTCAATTAGGTCATTTCATTATTACTCTCTAACCATTGTAGCAATGATCTAAAATCTCTTAACAAAGTTGGTTTAATAGCTAGTTGTAAATCCTCTAATAGGGTGAGAATTCCATTGAATTGTTTCAAGACCTCTCACAAGGCCACTCTTAATAGGGTGATTAAATCCTCTAACAACGTCACATCTAACAATGTGTTTTGTAACTTTTAAGAGGGTTGGCTCCTAATAGGGCTCACTTCATAAGAGTGAAAAATAGTAACTAGTTACATTGATGGTTTTTCTCATATTGGGTTTCCACATTAAATCTAGTGTCCCTTGTGTTCATTTCTTTTTACTCATGTTTGCAAGTTGTTACTATTGATGTTAGATCTGCTAAAGTAAGACACACTCTGTATTTACCAGGTTACAACATTTTTTGTATGTTTATTGAGTAACACCAGTAATTAGTTTTATCAGACACCTAAGGGATATGTGAATCATTTTTGTGGTAACTGATTCACACCCCACAACCCCCCCCCCCCCCCCCCCCCCCCCCCCCCCCCCCCCCACCAACCTCAGTTACTCCATCTATAATTCCAACAAAGATATCAGATCTATACTATCACTTTTTGAGAATCAGGTATCTGTGTTCATAAAGACCTCATTCTCATGAAATATCTTTCTCAAATAAGCAACAACCCTATCAAACACATCAAGCATTTACTTGGCTCTTTGTTCCAACAACAAAATACATAAGACATGCAACCTTAAGGGGATGCAAAAGGGTTTAGGTTCTTTTTCCCTAAATCGTAAAACATTGCAAACTATAGAGATAGGAGACAAGAGTCAAAATGAAACTAAGAAGTTTGTTGCTCATTGTATTCATTTCTTTGAAACTATACATTCAAGATGTATACAAATAACACATAGAACCACTAAATAGATCATAATTATATTTATTAGCTTTATTACAATTATTCATACAAGAAAGAAAGTTGAAGAATGGTAGAATCATAACTCTAGATCCAACCTTGTGGTATCATAGACTAAGTGGAACCAACCTAGTATTACAACAATGAGAAATTTTCTCCAGAACTAGAACCCTTACAATGAGAGAGAAAGAGAAAGATATAGGAAGGAAGAAGAAGCTTGATCTAATTTGGAAGTGACACATTTCCACTTGAATCTTCATTCCCTATTGTTGCAAAGCATCTCTCATCTTTCTATAACCAACATCTAAAAAGAATCTCATCATTAAGCTTTAACAAACTGAAAATATCTTCTCTAACTAATGAGAAACCTTTGTCTTAACAAAAAATTTAGAAATGCATCTGAAATGCTAATACAACCTTCACTAAACTAACTTAGAGATGAAAAATCCATCCCTAACTGCGTCCTTACTACCTATCACATTCAACCCATTCATCATTTTGCCAAAATATAGATCTAAACTGCTATAAAAGAAAGTGGTTAAAAAATAGACATCTGGTACAATACCCTAAATAAATTCAATACATGGATTCCTATGAAAAAACAAACCTCAAATATGGAAATTTCATTCTCTCCTAGTTCTAGTGGTATATAATAGTCCCATGTTGGCTTATTAGAAACACACAGAATCTCCATTTGAAAATTAGGTTCCTAGCATAACCATCAGGATTGTATTTTATGTAAAAATTTAATCATCTTCTAATGTTAAAACTTTAGCATATAAATTTTTTGGTTTAAAATGCATGTATGTGCTTTCAAAAGGAACAATAATAAAATATTAAAATTTTGTACTTTGAATTTTCCCTCTTACTATGCATCTAGGTCAAACAACTTTGACCACCTATGATACATGTCAGCATGCCACACCATCATCTGCTACCTGGGTGTCATGTGGCACCCTCTAATTGGACCACCAAATTTCCACCTCTCATTTGACATACTTCCATGTGGAATCTTCTTATTGGGTCTTCTATGCACGGTCACTACATCACATCATCACCTATTAGTCGCCTGCCACAACATTGCCATGTGATGCTTCCTAATTCATTGGATCTATCACACCTTTGAGTGGGCCAACCTCCATGTGTTAGCATGTTACTGTGTCACTATGGTTATTAACCTTGCAAAATTAATTTGTGACATAGTGACAACCATTGATTTCATGACATGTGAGAAAATATTGTGCGTCCATCCTGCAACCACCACCTTACTGCCCTAGCCACATGGTAGCTTGTCTCGATGTCACTATCCTCATCAACACGTGCCACATCACAAGAAATATAGCAACATTGGGCCACATGTCTCTCCTCACCATTTCACTAGCTCATAATCTACTTTAGGCTTGCTCATATTTGCCACATGGTACTGCTAGATTAGTTGTGGGGCTACTACTTGGCATATTTTGGTTGGTCCTTGGTTGCCACATCATCTAGTTGTGTTTTCATACGTGTCATCAAAATTATTCTCTCACATCATTCTTCATCACACTCAGGCCCACCTTACAACTTAACTCTATGTCATAAGCTAGGAACGCTTTGACATTACTCTTCATAACATTCCAATACAAAAATACCATAAACTACAACTTCTATGACATCATCATAGGTTTTATTATGAAAGATATCACACTTCTCTTTGTTGTTTGCCTTCATTAAGCACAAACATCTTCCCATGCCTTTTCGAGTGATCCCTATAGCTTCTTCACTTCTCCCTCTTTCACCACACTTGGTGATCTTACAATGGGGGATACCTATATGGGCTTCAAAATAGATGGTAATTTGTTCTAAGCATTCACACATTGATATAAGCCATGCTCTTTCCAATACTAGTCCATGATATTCCTCACACGGGTATGTTGAAACATGATCTACCATTTCTAGTTTTGTATTAATGGTTATGTGAAGTTGTTTATGGGAGGGAGCTATCCATGAGCCAAACCTATAGGAAGATATAAAAAAGACCCCTGCTATAGGTGTATGTTGACTGTTTGGAGAGAATAAACTAAAATCGAACAATAAGTGCTACAATATCGCTATAATATTCCATGGTGGAGTTCCCTACTCTGACAGGGCTAGGTGTTTAAAATGTTGCATTGTAGTTTCTCGTGTAGTGAACTTCTCTATGTTGTGATTAGAGTGGTTGATATAACTTTGAAAATGAAGTTCTTTATGAAAACCATCTATTTCAAGGGTTTCATGCATTTTTAAATGGGTACAAAAGCCAATTTCAAGGTTGTTTCTATCTCTACATTTTGTTCCACTAGTATAGGCACTGTACCAATGATTTCTACTATGTTTTTGCAAAGTCATTCAAGACATGCCTCAATCACCATTTACACAAATGTCTCTAGCAATGAGCATAAGGAACATAGAAATGTGCTTAGCTTAGAACACCTCTATACTTACAATCTGCATGCCCACACAATCGAGTATCATACAAATCAGAAAATGGATTCAAATCAAAACTTGGACTCTTCTAATTATCTATGATTTATACTTCTCCCCAATTTCTATGAGCCACCTTTTTTTATTCCAATTCCTTCTTATGAATGAGAGCTCCAAAAAATAATAGAACAACTTTAGATTTGTAACTTTATAGGAGTGGTCATCTTCCTGATGATCATGAGATGGGAGATATTGTGTTGCCCTTCTTCAATTGCAGATCTCCTTCATGTATATTATTGGCTGCATTCCTAAAGACCCACCTAATGGGAAAAACACAATCAAATGTTCCACTATGATCCTCTAATATTAGAAGATTTAAAACTCTCATCGTACTTCAAAGATCAAAATGAGAAAAACTTTCTCCATGTAGATCTTATAACATCTTAAATCCCCATAGCTTTATTAATCCTCTCAAGTTGGTTGGTCCCCAAGGGGCTCCAGATAAAAATAATTTCAAACTGAAACACCTGACCCCTAAAACTAGTCTACTAAACCTATCATACTAACAAAAATCAAATTCGAACACCAAACCATAATATTTAACTAAATTTTCAACCTTTTGCATACTGCCAATCTGGCCCCAATTCTGTCCTCTGACTAGTCTTAAAAACTAACCAAGACACCTGATCAAGCTTTAAAACTAGGCATACTAACTCTTTCTCCCACATTCTCTTATCCTATTATATTTTTTCTCATGAGGACTTTGGGGTTGGAAGATATTTACCATCAAATTTGCCTTCTCAAAACTGTCTGCAAGAAAACATGTTAGAAAACCATAAATCATATTCGGTATGGCTTTGAAAATAGGTCAAACTAACACTTGGGTGCACAAAAAAAAGGGGCATTAGTTCACAGTCATGCAAAAAATATAAATCTATGATTTGGGCTCATGATGAATAACTAGGAAAATTTGATGTGCAGTCAAAGTGAGGTACTCAAAATTGCAAAATTGAGAATTGTGGTAGAAAAGTGATTTTCACAAACAGAATAGACCTGGGAAAGTGTGTAGATGGATTCATCAAGAGTTGCAAACTAGCATAATTAATTTTTTTTAGAGTAAAACAAAGTTTCAGAATCCATTTGATCTCACCTATCATGAATTCAAAGTTATGACATCCCAAACAGGGGTACTAATCAATCTGCATTTTATGACACTAGTAAAACTTTACAAATTTCATATGGAATCATGTTTGAAAACTAATCAAATAGATTTATTATATGCTAAATTCTAAAGAATAACAAGTGTCTAACCTCTAGAATGAAATGGGAAATGATTTTTCCATTTCAATTAAGTGGGTCAAAGTTACAACTAGTCAAATAGAGCCTTCCAGATTTTTGAATAATTTGTATTAGCATGATGACAATAAACAACCAACTTTGAGGGATTCAAAACCTAGTCAAACCATATCAAAAAAACTTGAAAAAAAAAAAAGGTTCTTTGATATGCATACTAAACACTCCCAAAGCAGAGAGTCTTGAAACATAACTAGGTACAAGATATTCAAATGCAAACTAGGCCTCCTACGTTGTTTGACACACAAGTAAAATTATAGATTTCAATATTACTCAAAACAAAACTTCATCGAATGACTCAGGATGAAAACTTATCCTCACAAGATGCATAGATATGTTGAATGCAAGGTGTTATAAACATTAAACACTTCATAAACTTTAATAGGACAACTAGGTGCACATACATTAAAAGTGCTTAAAAGGGGCCCAAAGTGACTCAAAAGCTTACAATGACACTGATGGGGACACAACCCAAGCACATTATGGACACAATAGGAAAGGGAAGATTTTATTAGCTATAAAAATATGCTAGTACACTTAGTGCAGAGAAAAAAACTTCAAAACATGCCCTATGGGCTTACAATAACATAAATTTGGAGATAATTTCTCCTTTCAGTACCTCCTCTCAAACTCCACTTTGAATTGCCCTTTACAATGCCAAAAATGCCCTTAAATAGACCCCAAAGGGTTAAGGATTAGGAATACATTCTAGAAAGTGCTAGTTGGCATCCACCAACCAAGTAGAAGGCTCTAAAAGCCACGTTAGAAGTCAACACAAATCTAGAAGAATCCAGAAACAGTAACCGAACTTTCGGGAGGCATAACTTTTGAACTGTAGCTCCGATTGACGAACTGTTTACATTTCCAAAAATCTCTCGAAGCACTCTATAGCCCTATGGACAAGCTTTTATCATCCCCCATTTTTTCCCTATTCAAGGTCATTTAATGCCCCTAACCTAACTTTGAAGCATTCTGAAGATGTCTCTAGAAACTAAAAAAATTGCGATAATTTTCAAATAGTGGGGCCTTTTGACCTAATTCTTTTTCTGGAATGCTCTAAATTACAATAAAAATCATTCGACCAATTTACACCTTCTAGTTCACCAAAATGATGGCTCAATTACATACTCCAATTTTTTTGGCATTTACACGTATCCCAAGGTGATTAAAAACTCTAACCCATAACACTAATAGTGGAACCTTTATTTGACCCAAATGTGTATCAATAAATGAAAACACATGAAATAGAAACTAAGTCTAAGTATTTTTTTTTTTTGGGCGACACTGGATTGCCCTTATACCTTTGGATGCTCTTGCATTAGACACTCAAATCGGGAAGGCAATTCTGAGTCCCATCTATGTCTCTGTCTAGGGATGCATGTCACTTATCGGTATGGGAAGGATTTAGAATTACTGGAAGAAGAAAACAACACACCTAACCGAAAAAAATTCTCTCGAAAAGCTAGCACAAAAGCTTGCACCCTTGACTAAAGTTTTTACCCAAAGGCAACCTTGTGAAAAATGGAAACAATATCCAAGTTGTGGGACTTGAACTATGAGATTGAGTCTTCAGAGAAGGTCAACTTCCTTACTATTAGGGTACACCTAACTACTCTTTTAGAGGAAAAGGGAGGAGGAATGTATGAAAGCTAAACCACTTAATCTAATCTAAAGGAGGTGATACACCAGAATAGTTTTTTCAGTCTTATTTCTACCTAACAACACACTATCCATGAACATAATCTTAGAAGATAGTAATTCAACCTTTGTATTGATTCAACAATCACATATAAATTAGAAAGCAAATGGAAATTATGAGGAAGGGAGTTGACTCCATAACATTCAAAGGGCCAATAGTAGATACTTTAATGTAGATTGAAGAATGAAAACAAATATACTAACAAGGTAAGAAGGTTTTAAACTTATATCAAAGGAGAATGAGGCACAATAGAGATTACATTCATTCATATACAAAAGGGAATTATAGTAATAGAGAGGAATACTATTTTTAAAGAATTAGAAAAAATGACCGAGCCTAAGAAGGGTTACAAAATCCACTTTTATAGTGCAAGCATAACTTAGATAGCTTCTACCCTAAGACAAAACTCAACCACTACATTTAAGATTGCAGAGAACAATAACTACAAATCTAGGAAAAGATTTGATCATGGTACACATCTAGATTCCAAAAAATCATTCTATTCATCAAACACAACCTTGAGAAGGTAGAAATGACAACCAATAATGTTTTGACTAGGTAGATAGATAACTAGGAGGTGAAGAGAATGCCCTTTGTATTAATCATGCATGGAGAATGATGAAAGTGGTTGTAGATGATTGAGAAGATTGGATCTACCTTTAAAGAGCCACTCTTTCTTTTTTATCAACATGCCAAGTTATCCATGTCATCAGTTGAATGGAGTCAATCTTCAAGTTTTGGCACATGGATGAGTCATATTTTATCATTCTTCCACCTCACCATCATTCAAACTTATGTTGACATACTTCTTAAGCCTAATCACAACTTTTCCACCTTTTATCTTAACTAACTATTTTACCTTGGGAAATTGCAAACTCAATCAAACTAATTGTTATCGCTACTTTACAGCTTGTCTCCAACATTTTTTACTAATTGCTAAAACCCAAAAACTGCATGATTCTAAGCCTTCACATCATCTCTATGGATTTCTTGGCTAACATTAAATGTCAAAAATCCTACAAACCATGGGGACATAATTTCCCATATATCATTCATGCCATCATGGCTTGAACATTGACTTAACATGAAATACCTGCAACTTTGCAAAAATGGACTAACCGCTACTGCCAACTACTTACTCACCACTTGGGCTAGCTGAGACACATGTCCACATATCATCATGTCACCATGGATAATGGCCTCACATCTTTGGTTAGTGGCATAATGATGACACTTGATCTGCATTCAATCTGATAGTCTTGAAGATGCATTGATCCTTGTCAATACCTTGACCAAGCAAAACCCTGTTGTACTTCAACTCATCTGACATTCCTTCATGTGTAGCCCACAATAGAGATAGGACCCACATGTCCACGTGCCACACCATCATTATCTCATTATGGAAAATTAATGTACATTTTTTCATAGTGACATAGCGATAATCATTGATCATCTTGAATTTGATGGTGGGCAAGGTACGTTAAGAAAATTGGCCCACTTTTGCAAAGAAAAAATAAAATCTTACCAGTTGTAACTCATTTGATAACTCCACCGGCCGCATAGAAGTAAAGCCCAAATGGGATACATGGCATGTTGTCTCTATGTCGCTATGACTTTCATTTTTTCATAGTGATATAACGACAACCATAGATTCAGATCAGATTAACAGCTCACATTCTAACTTGCCTATTATTGTGCATGACTAAAGAGAAAAGGTGCCGCCTAGACACCTGTCACATTGTTGCTAAGTTGCTGTGACTTTTGGTCATGCATTTTTTGACAATGAAAAAGTGATAGCCGTAGATCTTTGAAGATCAGATTGACAAGAAGATGTAGGCCCAAAAAAAATTCACAATGTGTGACCACTTAAAGACTTAGGAAACAAAACATAACCTAAGGTTTTAAATGTATTTTTTCATAACATTCAACCATTTGAATATTTGAAAAGATGACCGTTGGGCATGTTTGATAGACAAAACTCAATTTTGGCAAGAGGGAAAATATGACTAACAATTACATTTCTTTCCTTGCACAAACCTCAAAACCAATATGTACACTATTTGTAGGGGTTATTGCTTTATTTCCAAGAGTCATGGTGCTTTGAACAAGGAAACTCAAGCTATAGCCATTTTAGTACTACCAATACAAAACTGGATAGTAGGAATACCAAAACTAATCAATTTTCTAAACCCTATCAAATGAAATCTTGAAACCAAAATAAATATGCATAGATTGAAAAAATTATTTCAAGATTCTATTCCATCTAGAACAACAAGTTATTCAATCCAAATCTTCTATTTAATCCTCCAAAACCACATTCTTGTTCACAAAATTGCTCTATTACTAGTATTGTCCATACATCTAACTATCCAACCCCCTAAAATGAGTTGGAGAAGGCTTAAATAGGATTCATCCTCTATTCTAGCGTTTAGTTCAACATAACTACCCAAGTAGTTCATTCTTTCAAAACTGCACAAAAAGTTGCCAAGTAATTTTGCAAACATTATAAAGTTGTCAATGCAACATTTTGACAACTTTTGCAATTTTTCATATTGGGCCTTCAAAATTGACCAATTTATTTCCAAGCCTCATAAAATAACCTTAAAAAACCTAAAGACCACCCTCACACCCATATTTCCCCCTTTTAAGGAATTTTTTCATATTTTGCCTCCTAGAGAAAATTTCAAGCAATTTTACCTAATAGAACCTAACTATCAAGAACTTGACTCACATTCCAAATCTTATCTAGTCATACCTCCTAAACACACCTTGGGACTTTATTCTTAGTTCTTATTTTCTCAATCATTTTTTAGACCATCCACAAACCAAAATTGCATCAGGTTTCCTTTCTTACCCCTAGGTGCTTCTGCACCACCTCAACATTGGAGAGTATTGACATGTTACATTCATGACTATGTTTTTCATTGATGTCAACATAGCATGGTTTCTATAAAGACTAGCTGAGTAGAAGATAAATATCTAAATTTTATGAACAATGGTTTGATTATTTGGTGATGCACAATTATGGACATGTTTGGCATAGTGTCCTGATGACGTGGTTGAGTGCACAAAGTCTAAGTCAAAGATGTACACAAGTTGTACCTAATTTGCAGAAACTAGTTTAGAGATAGAGTATTGGGAAAGTAGTTCATTATGTTTGTTTTCTATCTTACATCTAAGATGCAAAGTTAGGCAGTGATAGAGGATAGTCATTTGGTGACATCAGTGAGTGTGCAAACACTAGTATCACACATGTTAAGTTTTGTATAGAGTATGAGCCGACAGTGCTATTGTAATTATAATTAATTAATTATCTTATTATAAATAATTTGGAAAGTCTCAAGACCAACTCAAGGAATTATTATGAAGATATGGTATAAAGGAAATATGTTTTCCTTGTTTGTAAAGTGTTGTGATAATTGTATGAAGTGTGAAGTGAAAAAAGGCGTAGAGTGCTTACTAAATGTGTGTAAGCGATCCAAGGAATTATTAGATGTGACATTTATGATCTGGTTACCATATCAAAAGGAGCAGAGGTCCAGTTGATAGGACAGAGGATGAGGAAGGAAAAATACAGTGCAATTCTACTATTGTACAGGGAATAATATAGATATTATTTGGACAATAGGTTCATTGGTCTTTTCCTTGAAGTTGTTTGGATAGTGGATCGAGATGTCTTCCACAACTTCTAAAATGGTTCGCACAACTCCTAATAGGGATTCAAAGTCTCCTAACATAGACTCATATGTACTAAAAGTATTCATAGAATCCTAATAGGATCTATCCTCTAATAAGGAACATTTATATTGGTACAACATCTTGTGGGTGCCATCCCCACTGGGGTTTTCCCTCTAATCAAGTGTTTCCCTAGTTAACACATATAGTTTTATTATGTATGAGTATCTTGTTGTGGTTTTAGTTTATATTTCTCATACAGGTTAAGTTTCTTTAAGGTTGATAATTGTGATAATAGTTGGATAACCAATTCCTCCCTCTTAGTTATATCTATGGACTATATATATTCTAACAATTGGTAATAGAGCATCGGGTCCTTGAAGGATAAGCTTAACAAATTTGAGAGATCTATTGGAGTTGATGAAATCCAACTCCAAAGATTCCCAAGATCACTTTCATGCAAATAACCTATCAAAGGGAAGTCAAGGAAGGAAGAGTGTGGAGCAAGGGAAAAACCCTAAACGGACATGAGAAAGAACAAGATATGCAAAGAAAAGAAATTATGTATTTACAATATGCAAGAAGTGATGATATACAATGAGGGAGCTTGAATATAAAGAGCTCAAGGAATCTTCTAGAGCAATCTAGAAGATGGTAGGAGATAAGTGTGACAACTAAGCATACATCCACATGAGGTGGAAAGTCCTCGAACAAGGTGAGAGGATAAGTATGACTTAGGAGAGAACAAACTCCCATATTGTCAACAACTTATAACAAAGTCCTAGGCTACAACTAATAAATAAAATGCATTTACCTAAGTAAGCTTAAGTAAATAGAATAAATAATAATAAATAAATAAATTATTTACTCTAACACCCCCCCTTAAGTGAAACTTAGGGAAATGCCTTAGTCTCACAGAACTAAGATGAATGCAAAATGGGTCTCAACAATGAGGCCATTTTAGGTACCCATGAACAATGCAATCTCTATAACCGGAGAAAAGGAGAAAACCCAATGGGAAAAACCCTCTCCAAAAAGAGATAACTAATAATCTAGTGAAGGACTGAAGAAGCCTCCAACTAGAGAAGATGTCCATGAAAATAGGAACAAAGAGTGATCATGAAAAAGCATCACTAAAGCATGATGAAGCCACAAATATGCCATCAGAAAGAAACTACTAATCTGAAGAACCACCAAGGAAGAAGATGGCACATACGAGTGTGTCTATATGGTAGATGATCCATCTCACTGAAATGCATAGGCAGCCAGCCACTACAATCGCCTTGTATATAAGATCAACCACTAAATACATAGCTCACACTAATGAACCATCAAACCACAAAAGCATTAGAACAATAGAATAACCCCCCCTTAATGTAGGTAGGGTGAGATGATAGGAAACTGAAAAGGTGGGCCAAAGTCTCCTACAGACGAACCAAGAATGAGGAGAAAGATGAAGAGGTACAAACACCCACAAAGACACGGTCAAACTGACTCTGCATGGGGCTAATTTCATGGAAGGGACACTCACTTGACAAAGGGAGAAGGTCTAAAATAAAAAACAACTATCCCCCCCATGGTTCTTTATAAAAAGAGTGCAAGTACAACTATCTCAAAACAACGTTCATGACCCCCAGAATGCAAGATGTCACTTTATCTTAGTGCGTATACAAAAGTGCTTACAAATGATGTCTATAATTATCAAAACTAAAAACAAGCTACAACAAAACATAGTATAGGCCAAAACAAATGATCCCATACCAAGAAAATGATCCTTGGACTTGTAACACCCAAGATATCCACCATGGACAGAAAATGTCAAAACAATGATTGAAAGAGCATGGGGTAGAATCTAAAGGAAATAACAACATTTCTGAAAAGTAGACAGAACAAGCTTTCTAGAAATATAACATTTTAAAAAAATGGACATGGGACGCAAAAGAAAAGCTTGCCAAAGTAAAAAAACACAACTTCATACTTCAACTAAAAAAGGGCAACTAAACTACATCAAAACCTAAAGCTACCTATACCAATGTCTTCATCTTAGAACCAAATTTTTAGCACTTCTTTTGGATTGGAAAAATACCTACATATACTCAAGTTATGGACAAAAAACTAAGAGTAGGTCAAAAAAGGACCTTGGAGAGTGCAAGTGGTGATGCAGTGATGATGTCATGATGATGTCAGCAGATCATGGACCTAAATTTGATAGCCTAGAGGCCATTGCAACAAAAAGAAGGGTGCCACATGGCAAGCCCACCTGGCAACCATGTGGTAAGCAAGTTGATGTGGCAGCCTTGCCACGTGTCTCGCGCGGACTGGCTGACTACAAAATTTGCTGATTGTGGAAAGGTTACCATGTAGGCTTTGTGTTGTCGGTGACTGTACATTGGCTACCAACTATGCAAAAAGTACACTATCACTATTGACAAAGTAGACAACTAGGTACGAGTGGTGCTGACTGTGACAGGAGTGGCGAAATGGCGGTGCGTAGGAAGTTTCCACCAGGGGAGAGGCTGCAGATAGTGTGGAGCCGTCGGAAGAGGAGGCACTTAGGTGGAGCAGAGTCTGAGGCTGGGCCATGGTGGAACAGAGGTGGCACTACCAGCTATAGCTATTTTGAGTTGTGCATGAGTGGTGTGATGGCAGCAATGCCTTATTTAATTTTTTTTTGCTTTGCGCGTTTGTACGATAAAGTTTTTGAGATCTGATAGAGGAGGATAATTTACCTCTAGAGAATTATACATATTCTGTGAAGAGAATGGAATCAAAAGGAAGCTATCTTCACCTAGAACACCTAAGAAGAATGGGATTGTTGAAAGAAGAAACAAGTCTATAACAAAAGCAAGAAGAACAATGTTGTTTGAGAATGATGTTTCTAAGACATTTTGAAGAGAAGCAGTAATTATAGCAGTATATACTATGAATAGAGTACAAATTAGAAAAGGTATGAACAAAACACCTTATTATCTATGGTTTGGTAATTCACCATTAGTTAAGTATTTCGTAATATTTTTAGGAGAAAATTTTACTTTAAGAGTGATGATGATATTGGTAAGTTTGATCCAAGAAGTGATGAAGGTATGTTTCTTGGTTATTCATTGAAAAGTAAGGCATAGAAATATTTTAACTATAAAAATAAGACAATAGTTGAATCCAAAAATGTAAAGACTGATGAAAAGTTTGGAACTAAGGAAAATATGGTAGATTATAATTCAAATGAACAAGAAGATAATTTTAGAATTGTCAGAAAAAATGATGAATTTTTCTTTGAGACTAACTGTTGGTGTTTGAAAACGTTACCCATTTCCAATTATCCCAATGAGAAACTGATGCATCTAGGGGCAACTAACTCCCATTATCAACACATCCATTTAGACACTAGGCCAACTATAAGGCTATACTCCTTTTGCACTTCAGGCTCTGCAAAACCTAGGTGGGTGGACCTACAGATTCTTTATATGGTACCAGTTGTCAAAGCATACACTGAATCTATTATGAAGTAGATAAAACCCTTATTTCTCCTAAGAACTCATGAAATAACACAGACCTATGATAGCTAGATGCAGATCTATGAACCTCATAAGCTAAGCGAGGGCATTCTATGATAGCTCTTCAACATAAAAGGGGAAAAGCGTTTGATTTTTGATGTTGATTTCAACAACCCTCATATGTGTAACAATGAGAAAGTAATGACCCTATAGCTAATCAGTGCCTAGTCCATTGGGAAAATTCATGGATCACAAACATACATATGAATATTTGAGACATGTGTGTATCTTCAGATATAGATCTATCTATTTAACTTGTAAATAGACATCTATGTTCAGTTTAAAATCTCGTTCTTACCTGATATCCTCCTCAATAAATCTGTAACCCTGTTGATTTCTATGAAGCATTTACACAATTCCTTCAACTATCAGCAACAATGAAACAACATACAGTCTTAGGGGACTGCAACTACGACCTAAAATCTTTGTTTAGAGATCGTAAAACATTGAAATACAATGAGAATGGAGACAAGATTCAACTGAAACTTAATTATCTGCTGCTCTTTGCATTATTTCCTTGAAAATATACAATCATATGCATGAAATGAAAGACATGAAACAACCTAACAGATCTAAACTATCTATATTTATCTTCCTACTGCTGTTCACATGAGAGAAATTGCTGAAGAAATATGTGGTATCACAGTATGGGAACATATCAAAACTAGATCCAAAATCTGGTATCTCAGTAGTGACTGGTTTTTCTCCAAAGACTGGAACACTTACAAAGTATCAGAGAAAGAAAGATATAGACAAGAAAGAAATCCTAGATCTGTTCTAAAAATGACAAGTGTCCACTTGAAATTCAATCCTGTGCAACTGAAAACTTCTTCCTTCCTTCTCCCATTGTGATCTGATTTGATTTCATCATTTTTTGTAACTGATTTGCAAATGCCTACTTCTAAATGATGAAAACTTGCTGAGTCACCAAAATATCTGATTTACCCACTGAAATGTTGGTGAAATTTTAGTTTTTACTAAATGAATCTGCTCAAATTTTGACCCATACTGCATTTCAACTATTTTTTAACCATATTCAAATCAATATCATGTCAAAAATCAAATCTGAACTTCCTGGTCTGAATATAGTTGTAATTCAGATACCTGAGACAAATCCCCCTATAGCTTGAACTAGTGGCATTCTGTGCAAAAACAAACTTTAGAATTGAAAAGTTCGTCTCTTGTCGATTTCAGCGATATATAACATCATGTATTTTTCTTTTTGGAAACACCCTGAATCACATTTTGAAAATCACTACTCTACTAAGAGTGTTCAGGTCTATATTTAAAATAATTTCAAAAATTTTTAAGTTTAAACTTTAGGAAATAAAATTTTCAATTTAAAAGACAGTAGATGTCATTTCTTGGCAAAATAATTTTAAAATGAAAATTTTAAAATCATTTTATTTTTCCTAGACTCTTTAATTTCGGGTCAACTCTAGGTTTGACCAATGCCATGTGTCACTTTCTGATTGGCTGTTGACTCTTGCCAGATTCCTGAGTTTTTCGACGACGTCGCTATGTCGCTAGCTGGATTTTTCAAGATTTTCCAGCTAGCGAGGTAGCGACCGCCAGATTTTTGGACTTTTCTGGTCGAATTTGAATTTTTCGGCAAACTTGAATTTTTCGTCAACGTTTTTGGATTTTGCTTCAAAATTTAACATAAGCGTCCTGCTAGCTAGCCGACCACAGGCCCATGCACATGAGCTGGCTTTCACAAAAGCCTCTTGTCTTTTAGACATTATAAGATTTGTAAGCCTTTGTATTTAAAGACATAAGAAAATCATTTCCCACTCAATGTGGGATAATACTTGCTACATTTTCCTCAACTCCCCTGTAGATGCCGATTTCTACACAATGAAGAGCTATCCAACTCCTTTGGCATGATTTTCTTATTCTAAATGTGGAGGTCCATCCCGCTGGTCATTTTTTGCTATGAATCTATGAAATTTTCATGGTAATAGTCATTTCTTATACACATGCGCATTTATAATGTTGCTGCCTCCTTCAAAAACGTGGATGCACCTTTGGAGAAGCCATGGGCTTGAAAAATGTGGGTTGTTTGCTTCCTTTTTTATGCACATATGATATTTTATTCATTTCTTTCTGCAAAAACGTGAATAACATGCTGCCTTGAGCTTTGTTTCAGCAGCAAATCTGTACATTTTGTTAGAAACGTGGATTGTTTCTTCCTCTATGGATGCTTGTTGTTGTACCCTTTATTTTCTGCAAACATGGAGCACATCTTCCATGCCGAAAACTACCTCTCAGCTACAACTTTCAAATTGAGACTACAATGTGAGAGAGAGCAGCCTTTATGCAATCTTTTCCGTAATTTAATGTGCAAACTCACAACAAAAAGATTCATTGTGCTTGTGGATTTTAATATCAATTACCAAAATGTGGATTGCCCAATGGTGGGTATTTCAAATCATCTGCAAGTTTCCTCTCCTTTTAAGAACTATAATCATGCATTCAAATAATTTGAATCATGATAACATTTATTTGATATTAACAATAACCCATGCTTGAAGAATTTAGTCAGATCCCAAAGCAGGTCCGGCTAAAAATTTTGCCTTTCAAACAACTGGCATCCTCTTATTTATCCCATGATTGCAATGTAATGACTAGAATTAGAACAATCACTGGAACATCACTTTAAAATTCCAATTTAATCATTTTTGCACAGTGTGAAATTTGTGTTTGGAGGCTCGCCAGGTGGCCGTAAAAACTAACTCAATCAAGTAACCAAGCCATAAAAATCGGCATGAGTGTTCAATCTTGTACACTCTATCATACTGCAAATTCTTAGCTCATGACGAATCTCCAGTCAAGAGATTTTAATTGCCGAACATTCATACTTCAATTAAACCGCAGGCAAACAATGTTAAAAAACATAAACTGGCTCGGGTTCGCCATTATAAATTGGGGTTATTGATCACTTGGGGTTTTGAAAACTAGGATATAAGTTCTTTACCATGGAGAGAATATAATTCCATGTTTTGGGCTCATGACGAATCACAAGACACATTTGGCGAATTTTTGAAAACAGACAGTTGGAAATTTTAACTGGAAAATGTGTCAAAAAGTGATAAATGGCAAATGTATGGACATGTGAAAGTATGTAGAAGGATTCGTCATGACCTAAGAACTGGCATACTTCAAGGATTTTCAGGACACAACACAATGGTAAAATTCACTTAGGCTTACCAATCACAAGATCAAAGTTATAACATGCCGAACAGGGGTACGGATCAATCTGGATACCTTAGCCGTAACAAAACAATGCAAACTAGGTTTTTAATCATGTTAGCAAACTGATCAAATGAATTCGACATGATCTCAAAATTGGAACATATGAAGTTTCTTACCCCTCAAACATAATGCAAAAAGAATTTTTTCATTTGGGTCAACTGGGTCAAAGATATGATTGGTCGAACAGGGCTTCCCAAAATTGTGAACAACTAGTCAAATGCACAAAACAGTAAATTACCAAATTTGAGGGGTTTGAAACGTATTCAAACGGATTCAAAATGATTTAAAAATTGAAACATAAGTTCTTTGTTATGGACACTAAATATCCTCAAAGTGGTGGGTCATGAGACATTTCTGGGTAAAAGATATTCAAATGCAAACTGGGCCTCTGATCGCTATTTGACACTTAGGCAGAACTACAAATTTTGACACTAGCTCAAAATGTGACTTCACCAAATGATTCGGGATGGAAAAATAACATTGTGGATCACATGTATATGTCAAATGAAAGGTGTTAAGCCACTCAAACACCATCTAGGCCTCAAACTGACAATTGACTACATATCCACAAAAAGCACTTTAGGGCATTGATTCTTCAAAATTTTCAAAATGTGATTGAAAATGGACCATGCAATTTTTAGTCCCAATAGTGGCTCTATCTGGGGATGCATGCCCCTTGCAGGCATGGCAAGGATTCAAGTCTCTAGGAGAAGCAGACCACACACCTGAACATCAAAACTTCCTCGAACAACTTTATTGAAAGCAAGAAAACTACACCTACTATGTCCATGCGATGGCCCTGGGCCACCAAAAGTTTCAGAACTTCTTACCTCCATCAAAAACTTGATTATCATTTACATTCTCCTGAGGCAAACTGAAACTCTCATGCTTATTTGTTTCACCCATCATATCAACACTTTCAATTACTTCGTTAGGCAAAACAAAACTGCTATCATCATCTTCATAGTGCATATAAAAATCAGACACTCTCTACACCTTGCTCACTATGAAAATATGAATCAGCATGATCATAACAACTGATATCAAACTGAAACTGATCATTACTAATTGAATCATGGATTCTTTCAACTGGAAACACAAAGTGCTAAAATTCAACTTCATTCAACGAGTTACATGGAGCAGATTGTAACTCACCTTGTGCCTCCGTAAATGAAGAGTATGTGAAATCTGATCGTTGCCTACTTGCAACCATGTTACTCATCGAATCAGATTTATCCTTTGTTGAAACCTCTTCACATTCAAACAACTGATTAGTCACCAAAATTGAAAACTCATTCTAAAAGTACTGATCCAAACTATGTTGATCACTATCATCTTCTTCATCAAACTAAAAGTCAGGATACACCTTGAACTTATCTTTACAAGACTTATCAGCACATGAAGAAAATCTATAACTGGATTGACAACACTCACTGTTTTCCACTTCACAATATGAAACATTAAAACAATGTTCATCAAGATCAACATGAAAAGAATCTGAAACAACATTAAAATTTCCTTCATTAACATTCCCTACATCCAACAAATCGTCATGTGCAAAAACATTTGAGGTTCTGTTATATACACCTCCAAAGTCTAACAAAGATTGTTCGGATTCTACCTCTTTTTCCACATCAAACTTTGGCGAATTGATTTGACTAAATGAGAAAGTATTATGAGAGAACATATGAAGATCCTTAGAGATACTTATGTGCTTTTCAAACTCATGAGCCAACAAAATAGAGATTTCATCAGAACTCAAGAAGACTGCCTCACAGATCTTCTCCTGGCTGTGATTGTCATCTTGATAACATGAAGAACTTATAACAGGAAGATCATTAGTGTAACAATTTGTAAAATCAGAATTATTACAACATATTTTCTGTTGGCGCTCAAAATTGCCTTCCCGATTTTGAGCACCATTGTGAAAATCAAGCCCTATAAATGCTTTTAAATGAGTTTGTACCTGGCTGTCAGTCTGAAGCCTAAGAGGTGTTCAATGTTTCTAACACCCTCCTTTTAGTTTTCCTAAGCATTTCACAAAGTTTAACTGTGATTCCAAGCCATTCTGTGAAGTCTCGTTTTGAGCAAGTTTCAAATCTGCATTTTACCCTAAGTGTCAAACAGCGACAAGAGGCTATGTTTTCCAATGAATATCTCGCACTTAGAAATGTTTCATAACTCACCACTTTGAGAGTATCTAATATCCATACCTGAGAACCTATGTTTCAGATTTTGAGTCATTTCGAGTCCATTTGAATAGGTTTTGAATCCCTCAAAGTTGGTCAGTTACTGTTTTCATGATTTTTGCACTTTGCACCTAATTCTGGGAAGCCCTGTTTGATGTGCAATAAGCTTTGACCATTTGACTAGAATGTTGAAATTCCTATTGTATTGCATTGTAGGTGTTAGATACTTGTTATATTTCAAGTTCCATATCATGACGGATCCGTTTGATCAATTTTCAAGCGTGATTCAAAATGGAATTTCTGACTTTTTGTTGATGTCAGCACTTGCAGATTTATTAGTACCCCTGTTCGAGATGTTATAACTGGAAATCCATGATTGGTAAGATTGAGTGGTTTGTTTCCCTATGTTCTATACTGAAAATACTCCAAGTGTGCTAGTTTTCAAGCTTTGACGAATCCATATGCACACTTTTCCAGGTCCATTCTATTTGCGAAAATTGCTTTTCAGTCATTGTTTCCAGTTTGCAAAATCCAGGTAGCCCACTTTGATCATCCACTATTTGCGCCCTGTTATTCGTCATGAGCCTAAATCATAGATCTGTAATGTCCTCATGACAAAGAATGAGTTTCCCAATTTTCATTTTCCCATGTACTAATTTGCCCAGTTTTCAAGGTCAATTCCAAACCCAGTTTATTGCTTTCTAACGTGTTTCTTTGCAGGTAATTTTAAGGAGGCAACTTCAGAGGTCGATATCCTTTGACCCTGATGTCATCATGCAACAAGATCTTGCAGGCCTACTGACAGATGTTTGAATCAGTTTTTAAAGGCAGGCAACAGGCCTCCTGACAGTGATTTCATAGTGGTGTGGAAATAATTGCATTAAGTTTTCAGTGATGATTCTATGATCAATTTGTGATTGAAGTTAGTTCCTGACATGTTTGAAGTTCTCAGTGGATCATTTTCAGGAATCAGTTGTTCGGAAATGAAAATTTTTTAGCCAGACCCAATTTGGGCCCAGCTGAATCCATCAAGGTTGATAACGCTCAAGGGAATTTAAGGATGTCTCGGGGGAGAAAGTAATAGTGTTAACCACCAGAATGCACTTTATATGTTTATCATCTTGTTTGAAAGAATGATGGTTAATACCTAATATGTGTTTTTTAGCATCCAGGGCATTGGGAAAGGCATTGTTTTAAAAGAAAACATCTACATGGGCACGACAACTAGGAGTTTGTAGATTTTATTGTGTTCCCTGCATTGCATTTTACAGAAGACCACAACCTGCATATATCTGAGTCATGGCACAAGATGAGCTAGAGTTTAGAGCACAAGGGATGACATTTCATAGTGGCAACATCATTTGTTGCAAGGAATCCATTTTTGAAGAAAATGAGATGGCATTCGAAAATTGGGTTCCCACCTTTTGAGAGAGCCCACGTGAAGAAGGTTGAGCTTCATAACTTATCCAAAGGAAACTTATTGCACGTAGTATGTATGATTAAATCATATCTAGATGCAACGAAGCTGTTGCAAGCAGCAAACCAGTAAATAGCATAGAGCCATGGGAATGTTTGCATAAAACTTGGAAGATCCCACATTGAAATTTGCTTCAAAGAATTAAAAACAAGAGACAACTCGCAGCCATAAAGGAAATGGCGGAGCCAAGAGTTGAAGCCACCAAGAGGCATCCACAACAGGCAGAAGGAAGAGAAGTTGCAAGTTTAAAATAGTCAATGTTTGACATGGAAGTCCACGCCAATAAAGAGAGTAGCTCACGCATTGAGCAATCAACGCATGGAGACAAGGTAAAGGAAGAGGCCGTAGTCTTAAGAGGCAAAGAAGCCAATTAAACAAGCAGCCACACCCAAAAAAGGGGCAATGGTCAGAGCAACGTGCAAGAGGAGCCTCTACGTTAGAAGCAATTCCCACGTGTGTAAGAGGTAATTCATAGCAACTAGGAGAGCAGACTTATAACTGCCAACACTGAAAAAGCAGCATGAAATGCAGTGAGTCCCACACCAAGAAGGAAGATGGGGAGCAGGCTTAAAATGTGAAACAGAGGGTAGGCACGTTAAAGAGCAGGAGAGCCTGCTAAAGCCTAATGTCAAAGAAGAAAAGAGGCGTGAAGAAAGAAAGTCATGCATTTCAGAGGGAGTTTCGCACGTTGGTTGCAGGAAGTGGTTCAGTGATTTATCCCACATTGTATATGTGGTGACTTTTAAAATGTTTAAATCCACTAACCCACGCAGAGTAAGTTGTCTTTAAGACAACGCTCTTTGAAAGAGCTAGCTCTATGTTGGTGGGTCCTATGCTGATGCGATCGGATGAGGGTGATGTCAGCAGTTCGAAAAATGTAATATTTTAATCCCACTTGCACCCGTGATGAGTTGGCACTTATATTGGAGATGTATCTGGATGTCGCCACATGGCCGCATCCGATGGCATGCACATCCCCGCAAAAAGAGTTGTGCGAAGGTTAAATAATGTGGGGATGCGGCTGGGCGTGATGTGGCACGTTGGGTCTCGCGAGTGGTGATGTGGCGAGAATGAGCAGATCAAGACAGAGGCACAGGATTTTGCCACGTGGCAAGATCTGACGGTCTGCGCATCCTCGCAATATGGAGTTGTAGGGGTTTAAGTAATGCGGGGAAGCGCATTCTCGACACGTGGCACTGGGTCCCGATGACATTGACATGGCATTTGTGAACAGTGGTCGACCAATCAAAGGCCGCCACGTGGCAAAAAAATGGGTCAAATTTTGTTGACTCGAATTGGAAGGCAAGGGCAATTGAAGAATAAAAAATAATAATTTTTTATTATTATTTTTATAACGGATGCACGTCAGATTTTAAAAAATTGCAAAAGGGACATTTTATTCTAAAGTTTTAACTTTAGATAAATTTAAAATTTTCAAATTTTAAATTTAAAAAGGAATGCAGACCTGATAGTTATAACAGAGGGGCATTTTTTGAAATAAGATTCTAGGGGTTTTCTGTAAGCAAAACATGGACTCCAATATACTGCTGAAATCGAGAAAAGATGAAATATCTGATTCCGGAGTCAATTTTTACACAGGTAGTAGCTGGCTCAAGTTACAAGAGGTTTTCTATCAGGTACCTAAATCACATTTGTTTTCAAACCAGGAAGTTCAGAATTGTTTTCCAACATGGTAATGACCTGCATGTGAACAAAAGACAAGGAGAATTCAGCTGGGGGCATCTCTGAGTCAGTTAAAGCAAGTTTTATCAGCATTTTGATGCAAATCAGATATTTAGCTAATAAGGGATTTCATCATTCAGGAGGGGATATTTTGCAAATCAGTTACAAAGCAATGATGAAATCAAATCAAATCAAGATGGAGAAGGAAGGACGAAGATTTCAGTTGCTAGAAGATTGAATTTCAAGTGGACACTTGTCAAGTAAAGATCAGATCCAGAAATTCTTTCTCTTATATATCATTCTTTCTTTCTGTCATAGAGGGGTTCCAGTCTTTCGAGAAAAACCAGTCACTACTGAGATACCAGATTTTGGATCCAGTTTTGATATGTTCCCATACTGTGATACCACATATTTCTTTAGCAATTTCTCTCATGTGAACAATAGTAGGAAGAAAAACATAGATAGTTCAGATCTGTTAGGTTGTTTCATGTCTTTCATTTCATGCATATGATTGTATAGTTTCAAGGAAATAATGCAAAGAGCAGCAGATAATTAAGTTTTAGTTGAATCTTGAATCTTTGAACAAAGAGTTTAGGTCATAGTTGCAGTCCCCTAAGACTGTATGTTGCTTCATTGTTGCTGATAGTTCAAGGAATTGTGTAAATGCTTCATAGAAATCAACAGGGTTGCAGATTTATTGAGGAGGATATTAGGTAAGAACGAGATTTTAAACTGAACATAGATGTCTATTTACAAGTTAAATAGAAAGATCTATATTTGAAGATACACACATGTCTCAGATATTCATATGTATATTTGTGATCCATGAATTTTCCCAATGGACTAGGCACTGATCAGCTACAGGGTCATTACTTTCTCACTGCTGCATATTTGAGGGTTGTTGAAATCAACATCAAAAATCAAATGCTTTTCCCTTTTCATGTTGAAGAGCTATCATAGAATGCCCTCACTCAGCTTATGAGGTTCATAGATCTGCATCTAGCTATCGTAGGTCTGTGTTATTTCATGAGTTCTTAGGATAAATAAGGGTTTTATTTGCTTTGAATAGATTCAGGGTATGCTTTGATAATTGGTACCATATAAAGAATCTATAGGTCCGCCCGCCTAGGTTTTGCAGATCCTGAAGAAGAAGAAGGGTCATGCCTTATAGTTGGCCTGATGTCTGAATGGATGTGTTGATAATGGGAGTTAGCTGCCCCTAGATGCATCTTGTTCTCATCAGGGTAATTGGAAATGGGTAACGTTTTCAAACACCAACACTTTCTTATCATGGCAATCACTGGATCTACTGTTGTTACAACTTTCTTCAACTTCATATGTACTATAACTTAATTTATCTTCTCTTTTATATCCATCTTTTTCCTTCTGATTGCTATTACCCGATTTATTAACATTTGAATCCACCTCTTCACATTCGAAAGATAGATTATCTTGCTCTATGGATTCATTGTATTCATTGCTACCTTGGCTTTCAGCACACTCATTATCATTAGAAGATATGTCATGAAATTTATAATCATCATCTTCCATCTCCTGAATCAATCTTTCAATTTGTAAAAACTTTTGTAATCTTATAGGTGCTGGCCAATTGACTGAATCGGTTACTAGAACATCAAGGAAAACACTTGGCAGGGAAGATTCCTCAGGTCTACAATGAAAAGGCATCTTACTGATTATTGACTTAAGCCTTAAATAACATTGTTCGACACTTAGACCTTGAGTACTTCCTACTTGAATTCTAATAAGATTGATAATCCTTTTGTAGACCATTCTATTCAACATAGCAATGTTATTATTCACAATTTCTAGACTCTCAGAATTTGGCAAACTAATCTCAGATCTGAGATCTGACTCCATCATAGAACAAAATTTCTACCTCTTCTTTCTAGTGCTGAAAATCACTTAATAGAGGCAATGTTTTAAACACTTGACTTCCATGAAAAGAAGACATGAAAATCAAAATACCTCAAGTGTTGATGCTAAGCTTTAATTTGCTGATTTGGCACAGGTGCAAGACTGAAAATCCTTTACACCACTGATCAAACTTTGTAGAGTCGCCACCTCTTTACAAGAGGAATAAAATAACCACTGTTGTGATTGATTTTTTACATTTCAATTTCTTTATAATAGTATATTTCAAACAACACTTTAAAACTTATCAATAATTTAGAATTCCTTTTCAAGAAACTACCAAAAGCTCCAGATCTGCCCATACAACTCAAAGTCCTTCAAGATTTTGCAATGAAATCAACTAGGAACAAACTGGTACAGAGATTTGAGAGTCACCACTCACACTTTGTGAGAAATAAAACACAATTAGTCACTTGAAAAATCTGAACCAAACATTCAATGTAGGAAATACTTGCAGATCAGTAACACCTTGAAAATAAGATACACTTTATAAATGAATTCTTGACTCTGAAACTTTCTCAACAGTATTTGCAAAAACTGAACTGATTGAAGATAGACCTATGACAGTCATAGAACACAATTTTCATCCAGTTTCAACATACTGGTGATAATGAATAAAGCTTAACTGGGGAACATGAAACTTCAGCAAGGAAAAGGAACACATCCTGCTATTGATATGATTTGTCCAATCTGTTTCACATCAGAGGCTCCTATTCTTTCAACAAAATGGATTGCCATCTTATCTCCCCAGTAGAGTCGCCATTTTGTTGGTGTTTGAAAATGTTACCCGTTTCCAATTATCCCAATGAGAAAATGATGGATCTAGGGGCATCTAACTCCCATTATCAACACATCCATTCATACACCAGGCCAACTATAAGGCTATACTCCTTCTGCACTTCAGGCTCTGCAAAACCTAGGTGGGTGGACCTAGAGATTCTTTATATGGTACTAGTTGTCAAAGCATACACTGAATCTATTATGAAGCAGATAAAACCCTTATTTCTCCTAAGAACTCATGAAATAACACAGACCTACGATAGCTAGATGCAGATCTATGAACCTCATAAGCTGAGTGAGGGCATTCTATGATAGCTCTTCAACATAAAAGGGGAAAAGCGTTTGATTTTTGATGTTGATTTCAACAACCCTCAAATGTGCAACAGTGAGAAAGTAATGACCCTGTAGCTGATTAGTGCCTAGTCCATTGGGCAAATTCATGGACCACAAACATACATATGAAAATCTGAGACATGTGTGTATCTTCAGATATAGATCTATCTATTTAACTTGTAAATAGACATCTATGTTCAGTTTAAAATCTCGTTCTTACCTGATATCCTCCTCAATAAATTTGCAACCCTGTTGATTTCTATGAAGCATTTAAACAATTCTTTGAACTATCAGTAACAATGAAACAACATACAGTCTTAGGGGACTGCAACTACGACCTAAAATCTTTGTTTAGAGATCGTAAAACATTGAAATTCAATGAGAATGGAGACATGATTCAACTGAAACTTAATTATCTGCTGCTCTTTGCATTATTTCCTTGAAACTATACAATCATATGCATGAAATGAAAGTCATGAAACAACCTAACAGATCTGAACTATCTGTATTTATCTTCCTACTGCTGTTCACATGAGACAAATTGCTAAAGAAATATGTGGTATCACAGTATGGGAACATATCAAAAATGGATCCAAAATCTGGTATCTCAGTAGTGACTGGTTTTTCTCCAAAGAATGGAACCCTTACAAAGTATTAGAGAAAGAAAGATATAGACAAAAAAGAAATCCCAGATCTGTTCTGAAAATGACAAGTGTCCACTTGAAATTCAATCATGTGCAACTAAAAACTTCTTCTTTCCTTCTCCCATTGTGATCTGATTTGATTTCATCATTTTTTGTAATTGATTTGCAAATGCCTACTTCTGAATGATGAAAACTTGCTGAGTCACCAAAATATCTGATTTACCCACTGAAATGTTGGTGAAATTTTAGTTTTTACTAAATGAATCTGCTCAGATTTTGACCCATACTGCATTTCAACTATTTTTTAACCATATTCAAATCAATATCATGTCAAAAATAAAATCTGAACTTCCTGGTCTGAATATAGTTGTAATTCAGGTACCTGAGACAAATCCCCCTATAGCTTGAACCAGTGGCATTCTGTGTAAAAACAAACTTTAGAATTGAAAAGTTTGTCTCTTGCCAATTTCGGTGATATATAACATCATGTATTTTTCTTTTGGGAAACACCATGAATCACATTTTGAAAATCACTACTTTGCTAAGAGTGTTCAGGTCTGTATTTAAAATAATTTCAAAAATTTTAAAGTTTAAACTTTAGGAAATAAAATTTTCAATTTAAAAGACCCTACATGTCATTTCTTGGCAAAATAATTTTAAAATGAAAATTTTAAAATCATTTTATTTTTCCTAGCCTCTTTAATTTCGGGTCAACTCCAAGTTTGACCAATGCCACATGTCACTTTCTGATTGGTTGTTGACTCTTGCCAGATTCCTGAGTTTTCCGGTGACCTCGCTATGTCACTAGCCAGATTTTTCAAGATTTTTTTACTAGCGAGGTAGCGACCACCGGATTTTTGGACTTTTCCGGTCGAATTTGAATTTTCCGGCAAACTTGAATTTTTCGGCAACGTTTTTAGATTTTGCTTCAAAATTTAACATAGGCGTCCTGGCAGCTGGCCGACCACAAGCCATGCACATGAGCTGGCTTTCACAAAAGCCTCTTGTCTTTTAGACATTATAAGATGTGTAAGCCTTTGTACTTAAAGACATAAGAAAATCATTTCCCTCTCAATGTGGGATAATACTTGCTGCATTTTCCTCAACTCCCCTATAGATGCTGATTTCTACACAATGAAGAGCTATCCAACTCCTTTGGCATGAGTTGCTTATTCTAAATGTGGAGCTCCATCCTTCTGGTCATTTTTTGCTATGAATCTATGAACTTTTCATGATAATAGTCATTTCTTATGCACATGGGCATTTATAATGCTGCTGCCCCCTTCAAAAACGTGGTTGCACCTTTGGAGAAGCCATGGGCTTGAAAAATGTGGTTTGTTTGCTTCCTTTTTTATGCACATATGATCTTTTATTCATTGCTTGCTGCAAAAATGTGAATAACATGCTGCCTTGAGCTTTGTTTTAGCAGCAAATCTGTACATTTTGTTAGAAACGTGGATTGTTTCTTCCTCTATGGATGCTTGCTGCTGTACCCTTTATTTTCTCCAAACATGGAGCGCATCTTCCATGCTGGAAACTACCTCTCAGCTACAACTTTCAAATTGAGACTACAATGTGAGAGAAAGCAGCCTTTATGCAATCTTTTCCGTAATTCAATGTACAAACTCACAACAAAAAGCTTCACTGTGCTTGTGGATTTTAATATCAATTACCAAAATGTGGATTGCCCAATGGTGGGTATTTCAAATCATCTGCAAGTTTCCTCTCCTTTTAAGAACTATAATCATGCATTCAAATAATTTGAATCATGATAGCATTTATTTGATATTAACAATAACCGATGTTTGAAGAATTTAGTCAGATCCCAAAGCAGGTCCGACTAAAAATTTTGCCTTTCAAACAACTGGCATGCTCTTATTTATCCCATGATTGCAATGTAATGACTAGAATTAGAAAAATCACTGGAACCTCACTTTAAAATTCCAATTTAATCATTTTCACACAGTGTGAAATTTGTGTCTGGAGGCTCGCCAGGTGGCCGTAAAAACTAACTCAATCAAGTAACCAAGCCATACAAATTGGCATGATTTTCAATCTTGCACACTCTATCATACTGCAAATTCTCAGCTCATGAAGAATCTCCAGTCAAGAGATTTTAATTGCCGAACATCCATACTTAAATTAAACTGTAGGCAAACAATGCTAAAAAACATAAACTGGCTCGGGTTCGCCATTACAAATTGGGGTTATTGATCACTTGGGGTTTTGAAAACTAGGATATAAGTTCTTTGCCATGGAGAGAATATAATTCCATGTTTTGGGCTCATGACGAATCACAGGACACATTTGGAAAATTTTCGAAAACAGGCAGTTGGAAATTTTAACTAGCAAATGTGTCAAAAAGTGATTTTTGGCAAATGTATGGACATGTGAAAGTATGTAGAAGGATTCATCATGACTTAAGAACTAGAATACTTCAAGGATTTTCAGGACACAACACAATGGTACAATTCACTTAGGCTTACCAATCAATGGATCAAAGTTATAACATGCTGAACAGGGGTACGGATCAATCTGGATACCTTAGCCATAACAAAACAATGCAAACTAGGTTTTTAATCATGTTAGCAAACTGATCAAATGGATTCGACATGATCTCAAAATTGGAACATATGAAGTGTCTTACCCCTAGAACATAATTCAAAAAGAATTTTTTCATTTGGGTCAATTGGGTCAAAGATATGATTGGTCGAACAGGGCTTCCCAAAATTGTGAACAACTAGTCAAATGCACAAAATAGTAAATTACCAACTTTGAGGGGTTCGAAACCTATTCAAACGGATTCAAAATGATTTGAAAATTGAAACGTAGGTTCTCTGTTATGGACACTAAATATCCTCAAAGTGGCGGGTCATGAAACATTTTTGGGTAAAAGATATTCAAATGCAAACTAGGCCTTTGATCGCTATTTGACACTTAGGCAGAACTGCAAATTTTGACACTAGCTCAAAATGTGACTTCACCGAATGATTCGGGATGGCAAAATAACATTGTGGATCACATGTATATGTCAAATTAAAGGTGTTAAGACACTCAAACACCATCTAGGCCTCAAACTGACAATTGACTAGATATCCACAAAAAGCACTTTAGGGCATTGATTCTTCAAAATTTTCAAAATGTGATTGAAAATGGACCATGCAATTTTCAGTCCCAACACTAAAAATGATTTATAGAATGATGTGTTAATTGTTAAGAAAAGAGGAGAGAAAATATCTAAACCTAGAGAAGGGATAAGAGTTGAGATGTCAATTACTACTTGTAACAAGAATCTAACAAAGACTCATCATCTTGAGCAGATAATTGGAAGAAAAGACAAAGGTGTGATGAAAAAATATAGTAAATGAGGAGATAAGTTTGATATATCAAGTTGAGCCTAACAATGCAAATAAAGCATGTAAACATGATCATTGGATTCAAATAATGAAGGAAAAATTAGATTAGATTGTGAAGAATAATACATTGGAGCTAGTTCCTTGACATAAATACAAGAATGTGATAGGAACCAAATGGATATTTAGAAACAAGATGAATAAGCAAGGTGAAGTTGTGAGAAACAGGGCTAGATTTGTATGAAAGGGATACTCACAAAAAGAAGGCATAGATTATGAGTATACATATACTCCTGCAGCCTGAATGGAAGTATTAAGGATGTTCCTAGCTTATGCAATGAATAAGAAATTCAACATTTATTAGATGGATGTTAAATCAATATTTCTAAATGGAGAACTTCAAGAAGAGGTATCTATTGAGAAGCCTAAAGGTTTTCCTTTATCATAAGAAAAAGGCATGGTGCATAGAGTAAAGAAATCTCTATATGGTCTAAAGAAAGTACCTAGAACTCAGTATGCAAGGTTCGACAATTATTTGGCAAAGCTTGGATTTGCTAAAGGTATGATAGACAATAACTTGTATTTGAAGAAAGTTGAGAATGTTGGTTGATAATAGAAATATTTGTTGTTGACATAATTTTTGAAGGTAATGATGAAGCAAGTGATAAGTTTTTTGAAGAGATGAATAATGAGTTTTAAATTAGCATGATAGGTGAAATGAAGTTTTTCCTAGGATTATAGATTGTGTAGAATAGTGATGGTATTTTCATTTCTCAAGCTAAGTACTTGAATGATTTGTTGAAAAGGTTTGGTTTGGAAAGTTGTAAACCTATTAGTACACCTATGATAACTAGTCATAAGTTATCTAGTAAATATGAGACACATATAGTAAAGTAGAAGAAGTACAGATCCATGATTAGAGGTCTAAAATATCTTATGCACACTAAACCCGATATTGAAAATGTAGTTGGAATTGTAGCTAGATTTCAAGCTGATCCTAAGGAATATCATTATGCAACAGTAAAGAGAATATTTAGATATTTGAAAGGGACATCTAACTATGGAATTTGGTATGACAGATCAAGTGATTTCACTCTATGTCTATATACTAATGTAGATTCAGTAGACAATATGCATGATAGAAAGAGGACCAATGGTGGAGCATTCTTTCTTGGAGTAAGATTGGTTTCTTCGTTAATCAAGAAGCAAGATTGCATTTTGCATAGTACTACTGAGGCAGAGTATGGTGCAACTATAAATAACTTTAGTCAAGTTATGTGGATGAAGCAGATGATGAAGGATATCAGTATTGAGTTTGAAGAACCTTTTATTATTTAATATGATAACGCAAGTACAGTGAGTATGTCTAAGAATCATATATTACATTATAAGACTAAGCATATATCTATTAAGTATCACATGTTAAGAGAGAAAGCACAAAAAAGGAGATTACATTGGAGAATGTGAATACTAAAGATCAAATTTTATAAATCCTTATGAAGCCTTTTCCTAAAGATGCATTTGAATACTTGATAGGTATGCTTGGGGTTATTCCCCTACCTACCTGAGAGTGTATCAGGATAGTGGTAGAGAGAACTATTGGTAAGCCTAGATTGAGTGTTGATGCTTCCCATATGGGAGAGTATCTATTGACAAGAAGGGTTATTAAGGACTCTTGGTATTTAGTATTGAACGGTGTCTTTGGACAATAGAAGTGTTTGAAGACTTGGTGCAACATATAGCAATTAGAATTTAACAATTGGCATGTTGTAACATTGAGATTGAGAACTTTGAAATTGATGTCAATTGGGAAAATTATGCATGAGAAACATTTCCTAAGTTATGGGGAGAAGAACTCCTAAGCAATGGGGAGAGATATGTCTTTAGGTAGATTTAGAAAGATTCATGAAAGGAAGCAAGAATATAGACCTAATGTATTGTGAATTGTTTATTGTGAAGTGAACAATTGATGTTTAAGAAGAAGAAATATGCACATATTATGCACCTATTATGTTGACCAATCCTAAAATATTAAACAGAGGTGAATTCTCCTCCTCTATCATATCTCAAACACTTTATCTTAACACTAGATTCATTCTCAACTCTACTCTTAAATATCTTAAACTTATCAAAATCTTCAGATTTATCATTAAGAAATGCTACCCACATCATTCTAGTGAAATCATCAACAAAAATCATAAAATACCTTTCACCATAGAATATTCTAGTTCTAGAAGGACCACTCAAATCTATGTGAATGATCTCTACCTTTTCTATGGTAGTGAAATTCTAGCTAGGGAATGATACTTTCTTCTACTTAGCCAAAATACATTCTTTACATACAATATTAGTAGGATTTTTAATCTTAGACAAGTCTCTAACTGTGAAAGTGCTACTAACATTCACAATATTATCAAACTTTATGTGGTAGAATCTTCTATGCCACACCAAATGTTATCCACTTTAGCTAAAAAACATGAAATTTTAGTAGGATTCAATTCAAATACATTACCACTAGATCCAATGCCAATTCCAATCATATTACCATCTCTTTCTTTAATAATGTAGGTCTTCTTAGTGAACTACAATAGATAACCCTTGTCCACCAACTATCCAACACTCAACAAGTTATGCTTCAATCCATCAACGAAATAAATATCATCAGTATTAGTTTTAGCATCAAGAGTAATGGATCCAATTCCTATTATATATGACAAGTTGCATTGTTACCAACTCTAATAATTGAACTTAATAAACTTATTCATATCACTAGTCATGTGATGTGAACAATGACTATTAATTATCCAATCAGATTTCTTTTCCACTTGGAAATATAGATCTCTTTCTTCTCTAATTTCTCTATCAAGATCATATTCCTTGATAGCCAAAAACCCAAATTCATCATCACTTTCACTTTGACCTTTTTCATCATATTCTTCATCTTCATTTGCATACAAATAATTTTTATCTCTATCTCTTCTAGGCTTGAACTTCCCGTTTAATTTCTCTCTCTTTTAGGACATTTAGATGCATAATGACCAAATTCATTATAAGTCCAACATTTAAATATTTTCTTACCATTTTTTTCTTTTCTCACAAGAAGGGTTGGTCCTTCCTCAATCTTCTTGTCTTCATCAGATTTGCTACTACTAGAAAAATATCCATGAGTGCTTGTACTCCTTGTCAAATTAGGTGAAATGTTCAGGGCACAAAAAGTTGTTTCGACTCTTGCAATATGTCCAAATTGTCTTAGATCTTCTTTTGCTGATTAAAATATTTAAAGAAACATTTCCTTTGTGAAATTATTAGTGCAGGGAATTACTAGCTAAATCATCTGAGCCATGAACTTGAATGGTGGTGTCAAACTTTTCAATATATTCCATATAAATTTATTATCTTCATTGGTTCCACCATGAGACCAAATTCTTACAATAATTTATGATATTCTTCCAATATAAATTCTTAGAATTTCTTCTTCCATCATTTTATCATCTTGAAATGAAAAATATCCAATTTTGTAATCTCATTCTTTTTGCATGTGTTGACATTATAGTCATGTTTTTTATTAATGATATACACTTATTCAGATTGTATCTACTGAGCATATTGTATAGTTAACAAAGTTAACCAAACATTTCAGACTCTACCAAGTTCTATAGTTGCTACTGAGTCCAAGGGACAATATTTGGTTTGCGACAAGTAGTTTCTACCATGATGGTGATCAACAATGTAAACTAAGATTTGTAAGGTTTACCAGGTTCCTTAGTGCAAATTGAGTTGTGAAGTGCTTATTCAATTCATAGTTGTAGTGATGTGAATCTAGTGTTAATCGAGTCACTCAGTGTTAACCAAGGGATTCAATTTATACCAAGCTTATAGTGATAGCATTGATCTTGCTATGTAGTGTGAATCCAATGATTTAGTTTATATACCATGTTTCATAGTATTCACCGAGTCACCAATGTAGACTGAGTTCAAGACTACTTGGAAGTGATTAGTATGGACCAAGCTTCTACATCTATCGAGTTCATGATGATGCCAAGCATTGACAATGGATGGTGAGTATCAGAACCGCACTGACCTAGTCTTCAGAACTTGAATTTCTATAGTCTAGTTGACTTTATGTATTTTGTGTAAACTTGTATTATAGATGACTTTGTTAATTTGCAATTGGATTAGTATATATGTAATGTATTGTATCACATCCAAGATATATTATGAAGTAATGTGACAAGAAAAGAAAAGTGAATTACAAAGGCTATAAGGAGTAGCAAAGATTCATCTATCATAGCAAGGTGATCATTACACTCAAATGAATCTCACTTAGCAAACCAAGTTACAGCTCAAATATCAGCTACTGTTTCATCCTAATAGATGGATCAACTAAATCCTTTCACAAGGTAGACTTAATAGTATTTTGTAAATCTCTTTACCGAGTGCATACATCATTGTATGTTTGTCAATTATTTTGCAAGGTGGACCTAACAATCCTTATTGCTCCTAATAGGGTAGATCATCAAAAGTGATCATTGAAGCCTTAACCAACCAACTTTATATTGCAATACTAAAGCTTGTGGGTACCATCCCCACCCTAGTTTTACTTTCTATTTGGAAGGTATTTGGGTCACCAAATTGTGTGTCAAAAGTGTCATGAATGCTTTAATGTTCTTAGTTTTTCATGCATGTAATTAGATCAGAATACTCATCAAGGATTAAATTTTTATTGGTTATTGATTCACTCCTTCCCTCTCAGTAATATAGCCTATCACATATATTTCCAATAGCATGATCATAAATTTCAAAAGTAGATTCTAAAGCTTTCCAAATTTCATAAGAAGTTTCAAGTGATTTTACCTAACTATACTCATTCTCTGGAAGAAAAGTTAGTGGAGCTTCTCTTGCTCTCATGTTACACATGAAAAAATATCTTTCTTCTTCACTACAACCTTCTATATTTTCTTCTTCAATGATTTCCTTCCTACTCTTTGTCAAAATCCAATATCCCAAACCTATGCACAATAGATGTATCTTCATCTTCTCCTTTCAACTATCATAGTTGGCCCCATCAAATCTAGGACTATCCTTTCTAAAATTATTTTCCATCAATCCCCCAAAGATGTTAAGATTATCCTTCAAGAAGGACATGATGCTCTAATACTAATTGTTAGAATATACAGGCCAATGATATAACTATGAGAGGGGGGGCGTGAATCGATTATATAATTATCATCACAATTATCAACCTTAAAAAAAATTAGAGGGAAAACCTTTGTGGGGATGGTACTTACAAGATGATGTACTAATCTAAATATTCCTTATTAGATGATGGAACCTGTTAGGAGCCCATAAATACATTCAATACATATGAGTCACTCTTAGGAGACTTTGAATCCATGTTACGAGATTCTAACCTGGTTAGGAGTTGTGCCAACCCTGTTAGGAGTTATGGAAGATAGGTACACCCACTTCCCAAACAACTTCAAGGGAAAGGTCAATGAACCTACTGTCCAAATAATCTCTATATTATTCCTTGTAGAATAATAAAAGGGTACTATATTGTTCCTTCCTCTTTATTTGTCCTATCAACTTGACCTTTTTTCCTTCTAATCTTGTAACCAGATCACCAACTTTACATCCAATAATCCCTTGGATTTCTTACACACATTCCTTAATCACTTCTCCTTTTCTCACTTTTCACTATATGCAACAATAGATACCTTCAATCACACTATTCTATCAAGGAAAACATCTTTCCTTTATACCATATCTTCATAATAATTTTGTGAGTCGACTGTGACACTTTCCCAATTAATTATAATAAGATAATTTATTAATTACAATTAAAATAGCATTGTCAACTCATAGTCTATACAAAACTTCAGACATACAATATTAGGGCTTGCACACTTGTTGACATCACTTGTTGATTGTCCTCTATCATTGTCTAACTATAGATATTCTCATTACATATCATATGAAAGATAACAAAGAAACATGAGGAATTTACTTCCCAATACTCTATCTCTGAACTACTCTCTATAAAATATGATTCAACTTCTATACATCTTTGACTTAGACTTTGTGCACTTGACCACACCATTAGGACACTATGTAGAAAATTCCCATGACTGTGAATCACTAGACAATCAAACCATTGTTTGTACCATCAAAATTCATGCTAACAATCTCCCCCTGTAGCATTGATGACAACATTGATGAAAAAAATATAAGTTCAAAGAATATCAAGTAAGTTGTTTTTATTCTCTCCTCAAATCCTCTTCATCAATCAAGTCTAAAATCCTCTAGACTTTAGGACTAGCATTAATTGTTCACATGCTAAAAATATCTCAACACAATAGATGCATAATAGGTGCATACTCCTTCTTCTTAGACATCAATTGTTCACAACTTCATAATACATGTGCATAATAGGTGCATACTCCTTTTTAAGACATCAATTGTTTACTTTACACTAAACAATTCACAATACATCAAATGCATATTCTTGCTTCCTGTTACAAATCTTTCTAAATCTCCTTAAAGAGATATCTCATGCACATTCTCCCCCATGCCTTGGGAGATTTTTTTCATGCATATTCTCCCCCATTACATCAATGTCAAAGCACTTAATCTCAATATTGTAACATACCAATTGTTAAATACCAATTGCTCATATGTTGCACCAATTGTTAAAGATACTATTCAATACCAAATACCAAGAGTCCTTAGTGACTTAATTCATCATAGATACAATACCATATAGGAAGTATCAACATTCAGTCGAGTCAATCAATAGTGTGATCTACCATGGACTGATATATTCTCTACATCATCTACTCAGAAGTAGTTAGGGGCATAACCCCAAGCATAACTCTCAAGTACTCAAAAGTATCCTTAGTCAAATGCTTCATAAAGATATTTGCAATCTAATCTTTAGTACTCATATACTCCAATATGATTTCATTTCCAGCTACTTTCTCTCTTAGCACATGATACTTAATAGATTCATGCTATTCTTAGAATGAAATACATGATTCGTTGACATACTCACTCTGATCTTTAGTACTCATATACTCCAATATGATTTCCTTTTTAGTTGCTTTCTCTTAGCACATGATACTTAATAGATACATGCTAGTCTTAGAATGCAATAAATGATTCGTAGACATACTCACTGTACTTGTGTTATCACAATAAATGATAATAGGTTATTCAAACTTGATTATGATATCCTTTAGCATCCATTTCATCCACATAATTTGATCAGTTATTTGTGGATGCAACATACTCTACCTCAGTAGTACTCTACGAAATAAAATCTTGTGTCTTGCTTAACTAATCTTCCTCCAAGAAAGAATGCTCCACCATTGGTCCCCTCTCTGCCATCCATATTGCCTACCCAATCTGCATCAATATAACACATAGAGATAAATCACTCAATCTATCATACTGAATTCCATAGTTAGATGTCCCTTTCAAATATCTAAATATTTTCTTTACTACTGCAAAATGATACTCTTTAGGATCATCTTGAAATCTAGCTACAATCTCAACTGCATTTTCTATATCATGTTTATTTTGAGTTAAATAATGCAAACGTAAAATCATGGATATGTACTTCTTCTACTTTACTACATGTGTCTCATCTTTGCTTGATAATTTGTGACCAATTATCATAGTTGTAACAATAGGTTTGCAACTTTCCAAACTAAACCTTTTCACTAAATCTTTCAAATACTTATCTTGTGAAATGAAAATACCATCACTATTCTATACAAATCTGTAATCCAAGGAAAATCTTCATTTCTCCTATCATGCTCATTTCAAATTTATTCTTCATTTCTTTAGAAAACTTATCACTTGCTTCATAATTACCTCCAAAAATGATGTCATCAATAAATATTACAATAATTAGCAATCCATTTTCAACTTCTTTCAAATACAAGTTACTATTTTCCATACCTTTAGTAAATCCAAGCTTTTCCAAATAACTATCCAACCTTGTACTAGGTCCTAGGTGCTTTGTTTAGACCATATAAAGGTTTCTTTAATTTGTGTACCATGTCTTTATCTTTTGATAAAGCAAAACCTTTAGGCTGCTCAATATACACCTCTTCTTCAAACTCTCCATTTAGAAAGGTTGGTTTAGTATCCATTTGATAAACCTTGAACTTCTTGTTCACTGCATAAGCCAGGAACATCCTTACTCCCTCCATTTTGGCTATAGGTGCATATTTTTCCTCATAGTTTATGCCTTCTTGCTATAAATATCCCTTGCATACAAGTATAGCCTTGTTCTTCACAACTTCACCTTGCTCATTCATCTTATTTTTGAATATCCATTTGGTTGCTATCACATTGTTTTCTTGAAGTCTAGGAACTAATGCCCATGTGTTATTTTTCACTATCTGATCCAATTCTTCCATCATTGCTTGAATCCAATGAACATATTTAACTACTTCATTTGTGCTCTTAGGTTTAACTTGAGATATCAAACATATCTCCTCATTTACTCTCTTCCTTGTCATCACACCTTTGTCTTTGCTTCCAATTATCTACTTAGGAGGGTGATTCCTTATCAGATTCCTATTAGGGGAAGGAGTTGACATCTCAACTCTTATCTCTTTACTAGGTTCAAATCTCCTCTCTCCTCTTTTCTTAATAGTTAGCACATCATTCTTCAAGTGAATGTTAGTCTCAAAGAAAACTTTAGCATTTTGACTAACAATCGATAATTATCTTCTTCTTCATCTGAATTATAATCTATCATCTTTTCTTTATTTCCAAACTTTTCATATATCCTTACATTTGTGCATTCAACTATTATCTTAGTTCTAGAGTTGAAACATCTATAAGCCTTTACTTTCAATGAATAACCAAGAAACATACCTTCATCACTTCTTGGATCAAACTTACCAATGTCATCATCTCTCTTAATGTAACATTTTCTCCCAATTTTTTTTGAAATCCTTAACTAATGGTGAATGATCAAACCATAGTTCATAAGGTGCCTTCCTCATACCTTTTCTAATTTGTACTCTATTTGGAGTAAATACTATTATCTTGACTCCTTCTCTCCAAAGTGTCTTAGAAACATCATTCTCAAACAACATCGCTCTTATTTCTTTTTCTACTGACTTATTCCTTCTTTTAGCAGTCCCATTTTTCTCAGATGTTCAAGGTGTAGATAGCTTCCTTATTATTCTATTCTCTCCAAAAAACATGTTAAACTCTCTAGAGGTAAATTTACCACCTCTATTTGATCCCAAACACTTGATCTTAACACCAGATTCATTCTCAACTCTAGTCTTAAATATCTCAAACTTCTCAAAATCTTTAGATTTCTCTTTAAGAATTCTACCCATTTCATTCTAGTGAAATCATAAAAAAAAATTCATAAACTACCTTTCACCATAAAATCCTCTTCTTCTAAAAGGACCACTTAGATCTTTGTCAACAATCTCTAGCTTCTTTGTGGTGGTGAACTTCTTGCTAGGGAATTATACTTTCTTTATCTTAGCCAAAATACATTCCTTACACACAACATTAGTAGGTTTTTTAATCTTATGCAAGTCTCTAACTAAAAAAGGGCTATCAACCTTCACAATATTATCAAAGTTTACATGACAGAATCTTCTATGCCATAACCAATTGCTATCCACTTTAGCTACCAAACATGTTATTTAAGTATGCATTGGGTGGTCATTATGCATGAGGTCAATGGCAAGAATCCATTGTGCAATTCCTCTCTTAAAAATCTAATCTTTTTGGGATCAACTCCAAGGTTCAATATTTGTCTTGTGACATACCAAAATCTGCTTAGTTGAAGATAAATGTGATTGTTCATGAGGAGGCCTTCGCTAGTTCTATTTTGGTCTTGAAATGAAGTAAAATCTATTTGCTATCTTAGAATAACCCACAAAAGAAAAATGTTTTTGTATTTTTTGTTTTTCAATGAATGCAATTCTAACAATGCAACTAAAATGAGTTCCTATTCAAACAAAGGGTTAGCAAAGAAAATAACAGAATTGAAAAAAAATAACATGAAATTGAAATAACACGAAATTGAAAATCCTAACAGAGATAAGCTATAGAAAACAACACACTATGAGTTAAACTTTCAAAGAAATTGGTAGGAAACTAATGAAAATAGGAGTAGTGCTTCCTAGAATCCACTGATGCAATTGTCGATGGGAAATTTGAGTAACCAAATGATGTTTCACTCTTCATCAAATTGCAAGGCCATGAAAAGTGTGCTCATGTGAGACAAAGAATTATGCAGGCACAATTTGTGATCTCTCCTTAAGCTAGATACGTCTGTGGAATTTGTAAAACTGTAGCAAACACCACAACTAAAAGATTGCACAACCAGAAACAATACAATAAACCTTTGGCTCAATCACAATCTTATGAATATAATTCACAAAAATATGACACATTCAGGCAAGAATCACTACACTCCAAATGTGATCACTAAAAGCATAATTTTATTGCTTAATAATGGTGACCCATTGTTACACTTTACAATGGGGTATATATAAGAAATTTCATCTCCTCAATTTGTGTTGAGAGTGAGAGATATTCTTCATGCAATAAAATTCTTTATAACTAACAAAAAAAAACTAAATATATATAGATTAACAATTAATCTGTTGCTTAGAGGGACTCCATCCATATTTTATTCATTAATTGGATTCTTGAGCCATTTACATGTCAAAAAAAAAAAGATATGAGATATAAAGTAGGAGGAAGCCTTTAGTCAAAGTAGGAGTGTCTGGTTGTGCCAAAATTGGAAGTTGGTCCTTCACTAGGTGTGTGTCAAAGTTAAACTGCCATCAGAATGCATTCTCGATGAATGGAAAATGCTATTTTTGGAGCCAGTAGTTAACTGTCGATGCACCTCTAAATTGTAGACCTATGGACTTGTGTACCTATGCACCTACATACCTATGCACTGCAGAGCTTGATTGGGTCAAAATCTTAAAATTTTACTAAGTGTCAAAATTGAAATTCTGGCATCTGGGTTTTGTTCATCTTCATCCCAAAGCTATGTTTGGATGTTTTCCCTTGAATTTATCTATCATCTCAGTAATCTTAGCAACATATAGAAGATCTAAAGCCTCATATTTATCTTTTACCTTCTATCTGTAGTTGTCCACCTTAATTTGAGTCTCTACAAAATCTCTGGGTTTGGTATCCAACTCTAATGGGGCTTCTTTTGTCTTGAAGGCTTATCTGATATCTTCATCACTAGATGCTCCTTCTAAGGTCTTCTAAAAATTATCTACTACCATCTTAACTGGCAATAGGTTCTCTCATTCTTCATCCTCAAAAATGTTCAACCATGCATCACTCTATAGTTTCTTTGCTTCCAAAATTTTCTCTTGGGCTTGCTCCTTGAGCCGATGGATCTCCTCATGTAACGTTTCCATTACTTCAATTCTATCCACTATCTTTTCTATCTAATAATTGATCATATCTCACTATTCTCCTATATATACATTGATCAAAGTTTGGTACCTTTGCACTTTTATGGCTTGTAGATTCTATAAATCCTTACTCCAGGCCCATACTTCATCCATAATACTAAAGCCCTACTTAAAAATTGCCACGATCTTATTCATGTTCTCCTGCATAGCATGTAGTAACTTCAAATTCCCTGCAATCATAGTAACACCTCTATCCTCAAGGCTTTCTCACCACTCCTAACAAGCTTTCAAAAATGGATCAAGTTGTACACCTCTTCCTTCTCTAAGTATGGTATTTAGAGTTTGCTTAGGCTGCTCAGGATCAAGAGGACCAACAACTTTGGCTAGATATCCCTTTAGGATCTTGACCTACTTTTGAAGTGCTTAGAGTTTGGCCCCCTCTTGTTCCATGTACTTGAGGACCTCTTTGACTCCCATAGTCATCATTTGTTGGGCTGAATCCCATGTAGGCCTTCCCAACATAACATCCTTTAATTCATAATCTTCGAGGCTAAGACCTTCCACATTTGTGCCTTTAGGAGGGAGATCCACTTGTGCAAATAAATCCTTGTTCCATATGGTGGTGAAAAATTTCAATGGCGCGGCTTATGTGATGGAGACTCAAGTTTGTTCAAGATCTCTGCAATATCACAAATATCATCCTCTGAAGCATGAAATTGAGGCTTTGTACTCCTCATTATTTCCTTCTAGATCCATCTAGGAATGTTTTTTTCTGTGGACTTAGCTCTTCATGACAAAGGGGTGTGTTTAGCTACCTCCTTCCCCTTATCACTCCTACTTGGAGTAGTCTCCTGTTGTGAGGATTCCCCTTCTATAGCTTCAGTCTCCATGGATCTTGTAGCTTGCACCTTAGTGTCTTGGGAATGTGGTTGAGAATATTCCATCATTTGTCCCTCCTTTAACACTTCATCAGTAGCCATTTGTTCTAGTTGTTCCTCTTATGGTTGTTCCTTTTGAACCTACTCCTCTTCCAAACTCTAAGGTGGAGGAGTCACTGAGCCACTATCTGCTACTATAACTTGTGGTGGAGTTGGGGAAGTAAGATTAGGACCCTATATATCTAATGGCATTTGTGTCCATTCTTCCTATTGAAGTTCACCTATAGAGGTGTCCCTAATCTTATCCCCAATTAACTCTATACCTATGGGCATGAAATCAAAATTTGACATTGAGAAAACATCATTTCCCTCTTCACTTTACTCATCCACCCATTGCTGCACTTTGTCTTCCAAAGAAGAAAGTTCTAAGGGTTCTACTTGGGTGGATGGTGAGGTACCTCTGGTACTCTTTCTTCTTTGCAACTCTGTGGCTCCTGCTAGCTGAGTACTTCCCTATAGGGGCACTTGTTCTTCTTCCTCTTCTGATTCTATTTCTTCGTCCTCCTTATGTCCTTATGGAATGGTTTCGAGGATAGATGGATTAGGCACTAATCTTCTACTAATCCTTTCCCTTTTCTTATTTTGAATCTTAATCCTTTTTTTATGTTTCTTGGAGGTAGAAGGAGAAGCTGGCTCTTCTGTAGGAGGAATCGAGGCTTATGGAATCTCTCCCTCTTCTTGTTGGCTAGACACAATAGGAGGAAACTAAGGTTCATCCTGGACTTGGGTAGCTCAAGTATCTTCAGACCCTTGTACACTTTGTTCTTGCTACTAGGGAGACACCTGTTCTACAACTTGTTCTTCTTGAATCCTCTAAGGGGAGGTCCTCTTTCTTTTATTCTTTCCCTTCCTCTTTGGAGGGTGATAATATCCAACTGGGTGATCAAGCTAGTATATTGTCTCTAGCTTGATAGGAGACTGGGCTACAAAGGTAGGAATTGCAACTTTCTTTCTTGTACCTCTTTTTGGGTGGGCATGTGCATGGAAGATCATTGTATCAGGAATTGGATCAAGCAGAAAAGGTTTCTTGATCCAATTCTTTGTCATTTTGATGGCATTCCTTGCTCAATTATTAATATCATCTCCTTCCTCCCTATCAACCTCAACGTTCATAATGGGTCTTTCACCAATTTTGTCAGCATTGAACAGGGGGTCCAGTAACTCCTTAGAATCTTGTTGCTTTATCTCCTCTGGGATGTTCAACTGGAGAGCCTTTTCAGCTAGATACAAAGTCATTCTACAATAGTCCCTTATGCAAACATTGTAGTCATTTGTGGCATTCATCTAGTGATCTTCAACAACATCCTCATGATTGAAATCTTTTCTTGCTAGACTCTACACTCTCCCAATATTGTCAAAATATGGCCAAGGAGAGTTGTACTCTTCAAAGGGATAGTTCTCCCATTCCCACTCAAAGGAAGGAATGTCTTGCTTCCTCTTCACCTGATATGCTCCAATGACAATTGGCCATATTCAACAAGGTCTCCGTTGTCTCTTTATTTTCTCATAGGCCAACTCAATTTTTTGGGAAATCTCCAATAGTAGCAGTTTGTCACCTGGGTATCTTGGGAGCTTCTTAGGATTGGAAGAGGCACCAACTACCTGTAGATATGTGTACATTTTGAATTGGATGGAGTAGGCTTTGAGAACTGTGATTTATGCTTTGGCTTCATCGGATAACCTCTTTCCATAATCCCCCTCAATGAATCGAATGCTCACAAAAATAAATGCATCATTCACAATTCTATATTCCTTGCTCTAAGCTGAGAGTTTCTTCTTCACCAATTGAGGGTAGACTATGTATGGCTAGGTATTGGAGTCGTGCACACTACCTCTCTTGTACAAACTAGGGTAGTTTGTTGCCCTCACTACAAGTAGGTATACCATATAAGAAGTCATGTAAAACTTCTTCTTATCCTTTGCCATCCTCAGTTGCTCACATAAGTTCTCACTTAGTGTGGTGGCCCAGTCTAATGGTATCTTTGCCTATCTGATGGTCTCAATGAAGTTGACCATAAAATTACTAAGGTGGCCTGCTGCAGGTAGACCCATAACTTTTCTCAAGAGAATGATAGAGTATCCGATGTCTTCCTTCATGTATCCCTGAGTCATATCCACTTTTCTAGTTATCCTTTCTCAAGGAGGCTTCTCGATGAGGTATGAGGATTTTATGATATCAATGACCTCTTACTGATGCTCCCTATACCATCTTTCAACTATTTCATATCAGAGTCTTATGAACTAATCTGCTCTTGGAAGATGAAAGACCCTCTCAATGTTATTAGTTGATAGATCCAAAACCACCTCTCTTGTGATGCTTTTGACTACCCTTTCTTTAGGAACAAAGCATTGTGATAGGGCCATAATTAGTTCAATTGATTATACTTACATAGGATGTGACACTACATTCACCAACCCGAAACAGATCAATGTGGATACCAAGGCTGATCTCTCTATTGGCTTGTTGCAAATTCTTAGGAATTCTCCTAGATCTATATGCCCTAAATCAGTATCTCATATTTTTGCATGGTCATCATGGAATCTTGACTTAGAGGATATGCCTTGGAATTTGAACATGATGGGTATGGGTGCTACTCTGGATGTGGATGCCATTTGATCACCTACATGTCATGAGAGAAAAATGTTTATCAGTTCAAAGTAATAAAGACTAGAAATAAAACATAAATGATCTTAATAAACATAAAGGAAAATAAAATGTCCAATTTGGGCATATTTATTTATTTCGTCCCTTTTTTTATTTTTATTTTATTTTAAAAAAAATTTAATATATTTTTTAAAAATTTAAATGCAAGATGGATAAAAAGAAAAATGTGTATCGTGCGTGCATGTGTGCATGGGCACATGTGAGTGTGAAAGTGGCATGCTTGGTGTAGAGGCCATGTGTGCCCGCAGGCAGTGATTTTGAAGGGTCACATCATATATTGAGAAGTGCTACGGTGGTGACTTTTAAGGGCTGCACCACATGTGGATCACTGAGTGCATGAAGCACCAAGGCAGTGACTTTTAAGGGTTGTGCAGATGTGGAGAGTGCCACAAGTGAAAAGATTGGGCATCCCAAGCGCGAGTGCTACCGACACTAGGTGGTTGGTGGGTTGCATTGCGTAAGGTGCACCGTGCAAGCATTGCATAGGGTGCATTGTATGGGCACTATGTGGGGTGCTCCATGTGGGCACTGTATGAGATATGCCATGTGGCATCGTGAGTGTTAGTGGCATGCCAGGCACTATGTAGTGTTGTTTAGTGCCGCAGGTGAAATGTTGTTAAATGCCACATGTAGTATTTTGTAGTGTTGTAGGTGCAATGTTGTTAAGCACCACGCATAGTATTGTGTAGCACCATAGGTGCAATGTTGTTAAGAACCATGCGTAGTATTATGTAGCACCATAGGTACAATGTTGTTAAGCGTTGTGCACAGTATTAGGGTTAAGTTTGGCACCACGAGCATTTGATGTATATACCTTGCACACTTGAAGCCCCAACGAAAAATAAAAAAAGTGTTTAAGTGTGAAGCAAAAAAGGAGGGTGTGGGAGTTTTATAACCCCCTCCCCCCCACCCCCCACCATGTCAGGCGACGTGTGCAATGCACCTCTGCACAGGTGCGCACTTTGCTCATGGTCCCCTGCACACTTGCATGCATGAATTTTTTTTTAACTTTTAATTTTCTATAATTTTTATGTTTTTCCAATTTTTTTAATTTTTTGTGTTTTTCTAATTTTCTAATTTTTTGTGTTTTTTCTAATTTTTTGGTTTTTTTGTGTTTTTTCTAATTTTTTGGTTTTTTTGTGTTTTCCTAATTTTCTAATTTTTTTTTTTGTGTTTTAGACTCTAGCAATTTTAACTTCTAATATTTTCTCTTGACTCTCGAACTGTGAGTCAGAGAGTTGGAAAAAAAAGATAGGGGGTCCCCATTCCTAGTGAGAAATGGGGTGTGTGTTGTGAGACCACAACAATATGATCAATTGCAATACATTATCTCTAGATGTAGTGCTAGTTCCAATAATCTTACCATATCTATCTTTGACAATGCATGTCTTCTCAGTGAACTATAACAAATAACCCTTGTCCACTAACTGTCCAACACTCAACAAGTTATGTTTCAATCCATCAAAAAAATAAACACCATCAGGATTAGTTTTATCATTAATAGTAATGGATCCAAATCCTTTTATTTGATAGGATGCATTGTTAACAACTCTAACAATGCATCCATCATGATTCTTGAACTTATCAAACATATTCATATCACTAGTCATGTGATGTGAACAACCACTATCAATTATCTAATTAGATTTTATTTCCACTCGAAAACTAAATCTCCTTCATTTCTAATTTCTCTATCAAGATCATCTTCCTTGATAACCACAAATCCTAATTCATCGTCACTTTCACTTTGACCTTTATCATCATACTCTTCATCTTCATTTTCATACAAATAATTTCTATCTCTATCTCTTCTAGGCTTGAAATTTTCCTCATACTTTTTCTCTCTTTTAGAAAATTTAGATGCATAATGACCAAATTCATTACAAGTCCAAGATTTAAATATTTTCTTACCATCTTTTTCTTTTATCACAAGAACTGCTATTCCTTCTTCAATCTTCTTGTTTTCATTAGATCTACTACTACCACCAAAATCTCCACGAGTTCTTGTACTCCTTATCAAATTAGTTTGAATGTTTAAGGCATTGAAAGTTGTTTTGACTCTTATAGGATCTTTAGACTATCTTAGATCTGCTTCTACTAATTCTGGTCTTCAAAGTAACATTTCCTTTGTGAAATTCTTAGTGGAGGGCATTACTAGCTAAATAATCTAAGCCACTGACTTAAATGGTGGTGTCAAAAATTTCAAGATCTTCCATATAACTTTATCATCTTCCTTGGTTCCACCATGAGACTAAATTATTGCAACAATTTTTGATATTCTTCCAATATAACTTCTTACAAATTCATCTTCCATAATTTTAACATCTTGAAATGCACGTATCCAATTCTATAATATGATTCTTTTTGCATGATCATCACTTTAAAAAGTAGATTCTAAAGCTTTCCAAATTTTATAAGAAATTTCAAGTGACTTTACCTAGTTGTACTCATTCTCTAGAAGAGCTATTATTAGATCTTCTCATGATTTCATGTTACACATGAACATATCTCTTTATTCTTCATTACAACCTTCTAGCTTTTCTTCTTCAATGATTTCCTTCTTATGCTTTGTAAAGATCCAATATCTCAGACCCATGCACAACTGATGTATCTTCGTCTTCTCCTTCCAACTCTCATAGTTGGCCCCATCAAATCTAGGACTATCCTTTCTAAAAAGATTCACAATCAATCTCCCAAAGATTTTAAGCATATCCTTTAAGGACCTGATGCTTTCATACCAATTGTTAGAATATATAGTCCATTGATATAACTGAGAGGGATACAACTATTATCACACTTATCAACCTTAAACAAAATTAACCATATGAGTAATATAAATTGAAACCACAAAAAAATACTTATAGACAATAACACCATATATGTTAACTAGGGAAACCCTTGATCAGAGAAAAAACCCCGATGGGGATGGTATCCATAAGATGATGTACTCATATAAATATTCCTTGTTAGAGGATGAAACCTATTAGGAGTCTATGAATACATTCAATACATATGAGTCCTTGTTAGGATACTTTGAATCCCTTTTAGGAGATTCCAACCCTATTAGGAGTTGTGCCGACCCTATTAGGAGTTGCAGAAGATAGATGGAACCATTGCCCAAATAGCTTCAAGGGAAAGACCAATGAATCCACCATCCCAATGATCTTTGTATTATTTCTTTTAGAATAATAGAATGGTACTTATTTTTCCTTTCTCTTTCTCAATCCTGTGAATCAAACCTTTGCTCCCTCTAATCCTGTAACTAGATCACCAACTTCACATCCAATAATCCATTGGATCATTTAGACACATTCTTCGATCACTTCTGCTCCTTTTTGTACTTTGCACTTCATGCAACAATAAATACCTTCAGTTACACTATTTTATCAAGGAAAACATCTTTCCTTTATACTATATCTTCGTAATAATTTTGTGAGTTAGCCTTGAGGCTTTCCCAACTAATTATAATAAGATAAATAATTAACTAATTATAATAAGATAAATAATTAATTACAATTACAATAGCATTGTCAGCTCACAGTCTATATAAAACTTCACACGTATGATACTAGGGCTTGCATACTTGCTAATGTCACTAGATGGCTATCCTCTATCAGTGCATGACTGTGCATCTTCTCATTACATCTTAGATTGAAGATAACAAAAAAACATCAAGAATTTCTTTCCCAATACTTTGTCTTTGAACTATTCTTTGTAAATTAGGTACAACTTCCATAAATCCTTGATTTAGACTCTGTGCACTTGACCACATCATCAAGAAACTATGTAGAATATGCCCATGACTACACATCACCAGAAAATCAAACCATTAGAGCTATCATATTTCCACAATCCATCATTGTTATGCATTTGATTTCTAGATTTGATTGTGTGAACATATTTTTACATCAACGTTTCGGATCACACTCCATGATCCATCATCAGGATGCATGCAAGAGAACAGAAGGAGAAGGATGCTTCTCCTTCTCTTCTCTTGCATGCATCCTGATGATGGATCATGGAGTGTGATCCAAAACATTGATGTAAAAATCTGCTCACACAATCAAATCCAGAAATTAAATGCACAATCAAATCATTGTCTAGACCATCAAGATCTATGTCTGCTACTCAGTCGATCTTTATAGAACCATGCTATGTTGACATCAATGACAAACATGGTCATGAATGAAACATTTCAATACACTCCGATTCTTAGGATACTCCCCCAAAGTAGTATTATTAGAATTCATGCTAACAAGATCATGGGTGTGTTTTGCAATCACATCTTCGTGCTATCCTGGCTCACCTACTCCCAACAATCAGCCTAGGGCATCATTCCACACATAGAAAATCAGCCACAAAAACATAAAGAAAATAAAATAAATATTATGTACAAGATCTAACCTATCATCCCACAAGGTTTCATGCATTTTCAACCATGGATGATTAGGTTAGGACCATTTTTGTCTTTGTAACTTATTGAATAGAGATCACAGACTAGTTACTTAGAAACTACTATGACTCTTCAACCTAACAACTTGAGATCAAGTTTTCATATGAAAAAGAAAGCAAAGAAACCACACTACAAATTTCTAAAATTAGATCAAGCAAACAATTCTATATGCGGTCATACTAGGGCATGAAAACTTAGTATATACAATGAAAAACACTATAGAATTTTGTCCAATCTTCTCACACATGTGCTATGCAAATGAAAATAATTCTAACCTTAAAAAATAAATACTTAGGCATGGGTGGTTATACCTACCCAATCCTTCATTTGCAACTATCTTGTAAAATTTGCAAAAGTTGCTTAAGCATCTTTTGAGCAATTTTACAACTTTTTAGCAATTTTTGCTCTCTTCAATTTTTGAGCAAATGTTTGTCTCTAGACCTATTCTAGGACCTTATATAGGACCAGAAGGACCCTAAAAAGGACCAAGTACATTATTCCCCTGCCCACCTACCCCAAAAAATTTTTACTCATTTGACAACTTTTGACAACATTTGACAATTTTCCAGGACCTTGTGAGCAATTTTGGCCCTTTACAAACAAAATGGGATAAATTTGAATCCAAGGACCATTGGACCTTATTAGACTCACACAAGACCTCTAACTAACACCCTAAAAACTTACAAATCAAAAAAGGGAGGTTCTCTGGACCATACTCTCCTGGGACAAAGAACTCAAGTCCCTTGAGTTAGGAGGTCTTCAATGGTGACTCCATGCTTTAGAATATTTTCTTCAGTCATCCAAGTGGCTTCAGCATTAGGAAATCCTCTCTATTTCATGAAATACATTTTTTAGGTACCCTTCCTAGCTCTAGTCTTCTTAATCACCTTGGAGTCCATGATATTGTCCAACTACAGAGGTTAAGGAGTGGGTAAATCCTTGACCGAATCATCCTCTCCCAATTCTGAAATGGTGTATTGATCAATATCAAAAGGAATTCCTTTGTAAGGAAACAAATCACACACACATTAAAAAATGGGTGAGATACCCAAATTAGGAGGAAGTTCCACTTTATATGCATTGTTCCCAAATTTATGCAAGACCTGTAATGGTCCTATCTTCTTCATCAATAGTTTAGTTGTCTTTCCTTGTGGAAATATCTCCTTCCTAAGGTAAGAAAGTACAAATTCTCCCACTTTAAATTGATAAATCCCTCCTTTTTTTCATCTTCTCTAGTTTTATACTTCTCCACTTAATGTTGCAAGGTTTTGCTAACCTATTCATGAAGTTATTTCATATTCTTTACAGAGGATTCTCTTTGTGCACTCCTCTTATCCTACAAGATGAGGTCTCTCAATTCCATGGTTCCCCTTAGAGTAACCCAATATACTATCTCAAATGGGCTCTTGCTAGTGCTCCTATTAATGGAGTCATGATAGGCATATTCTACATGTGTTATAATGTCATCTCATGACTAGTCATGTTGTTTAGTTAAACACTATAGTAGGTTACCTAGGGACCTATTCACCACCTTAGCTTGCCCATTTGACTGAGGATGATAAGTTGAAGAGAAAGACAAGTTTGTCCCCAACATTTTCCAAAGGGTTCTCCAAAAGTGGCCCAAAAATTTTCTATCCCTAACACTCACTATGTTGAGTGACAATCCATGAAGTCTTACTATATCTCTGATGAAAAATCCTAAAATCTATGAAGCATCATTGGTTTTCCTACAAGCACTGATATATACCATCTTGTTGAATTTTTCCACCACTACAAACACACTATCATGTCCCCTCGGTGTCCTAGGTAGTCCTAAAATAGAATCCATGCTTAGGCACTCCCAAGGTCTCTATGGTATTGATAGGGCCTGATATAAACTAGTATTTATACTATGTCCCTTGGCTCTTTGGCATACGTGACAATCCTCTACACACTTCCTCACATCTGTCTACAATTTAGGCCAATGATAGTGCCTATTCACCTGCTCAAGTGTCTTGTCCACTCCAAAGTGGCCTTCTAAACAGGGATAACTTTAAGAAACATCCCTTTCAAAAAATGTATAAAATTTTGGCAAATCAAACATTAGATTAGGGGAAAATAATTAATTTCTATTGGTGAATTAATTTTTCTTGGGTAGGAAAAAATTTAATTTTATTGGCGATATTTTTTCAACGTATGGAAATTCTATAAAATCTCAGTGAATATTTCATTATTGACGAAAATAATGGACATAAGTAAAAATACCTAGAAACCATGATATTATTATTGTTATTATTATATGGTTCCTAATTGATTATAAAAGTTGAAGGTTAAATTTATCCCACTTTCATCATTATAGTTTCTATCCAAATTATTGAATGGTTGTATGTAGGCAACATCCCTATTATTTATGATCATTGGAGGATCCTAAATCAATAGCCTAAATCCTATTTTAGGCAAAACCTTTCAAAGGATACCAAGTTTGAAAGAAAGTCCAAAAAGTAAAGGCACATGTTCCCAATCAAAACTATTTTGGGCCAAAGTGAGAAAGGATAGAAATTTCATGGAAAGTCTCTAGAATAGAGACACATGTCAAATCTACATACTTAACGTGTCACCTAACTTCAAATTTTACAATATATTGGCTAACATGACATCAATTAAGATAAGAATTGGAAATTGTATGTGAATATACATAATTTACCACTGGAAAAAATAGATTGCATTGGTGAAGTCATCACTAAAAAAAATATTATTTTTTTATTATTATTGTTGACATTTCAGTCAAGTTTATTTGTTAGTGACACATGCTTATTCAGAAGGCTAGTAGCTACCAATCTTATAGTATTGTTAATAGTGTTAACCAAGTAATTTAGGCTCTATTGAGTTCTATAGTTTCTATCAAGTTCAAGAAATAATATTCAATTCACACTGAGCAACATCTACCAAGTTGGTGATTACCAGTGTTAAGCAAGCTTCATAGTGTTTACCGAGTTTCTCAGTGCAAACTAAGTTCTCCAGTTCTTACCAAGTTCACAACTTTAACAATGTGAATCTAGTATTGGCAAAGCTATGGAGTGTCAACCAAGTGATTTAGTTTATGCCAAGCTCATAGTGATAGTGTTGACCAAGCTATGTAGTTTGAATCAAGTGATTTAGTTTATATGCCAAGTTTCGTAATATTCATCGATTCACATGTGCAAACTGAGTTCAGACTACTTAGAAGTGATTAGTATGGACCAAGCTTTATGTCTACCAAGTGCATGATGGTGTCAAGCACCAACATTGGTTGCTATGTATTAGAACCTCACCAAGTTTGTCTTTAGATCTCGAGTACCTACAATTGGGCCGACTTTGTGTTTTTGGTGAAACTTATATTGTAGCCAACTTTCTTGAATTGTAAATTGGATTGGTATATATGTAATGTATTGAATCACATCCAAATAGGTATCAAAGTATGAAAGAATATGTATTAAAGTGAAAAAGTGTGAAGTAAAAAAACTACAATAGTATAAGGAGTAGAAAAGATTTATCTATCATAGCAAGGTGATCATTACATTCAAAGTAATCTCATTTAGCAAATAAAGTTATAGATCAAAGATCAACCACTGGTTCATCCTAATAGGTGGAACTATTAAAACTTTTCACAAGGTAGACTTAATAGTCTTTTATAAATCTCTTTATCGAGTGCATACTTCATTGTATGTTTGTAAATCCTTTTGCAAGGTAAAACTAGCAATCCTTATTGCTCCTAATAGGGAAGATCATCATAAGTGATCATTGTAAGTCTTGATAGGCAAACTTTATATTGCAGTACTAAAGCTTGTGGGTATCATCCCCAACCTAGTTTTACTTTCTATTTGGAAGGTTTCTGGGTCACCATATTGTGTGTCAAAGTGTTATGAATTTTTTAATGCTTTTAGTTTCTCATGTATGCAATTAGATCAAAATACATATAAAGGATTAATTGGTGAATTAAGTTTAAGTTTTGTTGGTTATTGATTCACCCCTCCCCTCTTAGTAACCTAGTGTATCTCATATTTTCAACAATTGCAATCATAGCTTTATGGTTCTCAGAGAAGAAGTTTAATAGCTTGAGCAAAGATCAGAGGCAATGAAGGTATTCAAACTTGATAAGGCTATTGACAATTAAAAGCTAGATTTGGAATTGGCTATTGGGAAACTTAAGAAAGAAAAGGAGCAACTCTCTCAATCCTTGAAAACAATAAAAGATATTGCAGTATAGATGAATGAAAAAATCTACATTGAAGAAAGAATTGAAGACATCTATTCATAAAATAATTCAAATGAAGCTAATAAAGCAATCAAAGAAATATTAGAAAATAATAGTACACTTCAAGAAGAAATTAGAAAGATGAAAAGAGACAAGAAGTTTAGTCAATAAGATTGTGTGAAGTCATGGAAGAGAATAACAAGATAAAAGAAGAGTTAGATAGAAAGAACAATGAAATTCAACATCTATCCCTTCAACAAGAAAACTTCATTGATCATCTTACTAATGAAAATGAAGAAATCATGAATCTAAGATTAGAGAATGAAAGATTGAAAAATGGTAATGAGAGGATGATGAAATTTCAAGTGGACATGAATCAATTGAATGAGCAAAGCCAATATAGACAAAAAGGCAAAGCAGAATTGGATATATAGAAGAAGGTGAATCATCCAAGCAAGGAGCTCAAAAGAATCAAAGACCTACTTACAACCACTGTGGTAAGCTAGGTCATACATCAAAAAAATGTTGGACTAATGGTACAACTAAATTAAATGAAAAATTCTACAATTTTAATCAACATGGTCATAGAGCTAATGAATGCAAAGAGAAACCTAAATTTGAAGGCAAATGTCACAAATGCAAGAATCATGGGCATGGGCACAAATCTTCTGGATGCAAAACTAAGATACTAAATCCAGAAGAACATATTGTAAAAGCTATATTTGGTTGGGACTACAACACTCAGTGTACATGTCACTACTGTGGATAATTTTGACACATTGGAATAAATTGTGTAAAACATCACATGAGGAAAAGGGATACCACTAAAATATGTTTTATTTGTATAGAACTTGGACATCTTGCCAAGAACTATATGAACACTGAAAGAATTGAAGATGAAAAGAAATCTGAGGCTAATAACATAAAAAATAGATGAGATAGTATTGGATTTTGAAATCTTCTAAGAATACACTTAACCAATTTTTATGTTGAAGCTGAGTACACTATACATGCTGAGCTATAGTATGTACCAGGCCAAAAATCTAGTAGCTACCAAGTGAAATTTAGGTGTTGAGAATAATACATGTGTTGAGTGATCTATATGTACCAAGTCACAAATGGATAATGGATGCTGAGAAAGACAAAATTACTATGTGTGCCGAGCAAGCTAGAAATTCAATATGTACCAAACATTAACAATCAATATGTGCCAAGTAATAGAGAATTAGAATATGAGTTTGAGCCTTCACAGACTTAGATGTAAACCATTTTTAGGGTGAATCACAGAGGATCTAAAAGATAAGATCAAATCTTTTGCATTACCTATGCAATCAACATGTAGCCAATAATAAAAATGGAGAATGCATGCAACCAATAGGAAAAGTATAAGGATTTGAGTGGGAAAATAAGTTCATGGATTCAAACCTAACCCTAAGTCTTCAAAGCCTTTATAAGAAGGTAAAGACCCAATGATTTAGAGTAGTTGAGTGAATGAAAACATGAAGAAATAAAATTGTAGAATAGAGAAATAGTAGGGGTGTAAAGACTTAGAGTATTGATCATCATTGCATAATACAATTGGTCAGAATAGAGTACAAGGGTTATGCACAAACATCAGGTCATAGAGGATCATAATAGAGTGAGTGTGATGCCCCACAAATGGATCCAAAAGAATTAACCTAAAGTTTTACTAAGTTTACCAAAAATTATTTTTAAAAACAATAATGATAAATCACACAAATCAAACACATAGTAGCAGAAGCAATAACATACAATCAACCATAAACATGCATAATAGGTTACATTCCTTAAGGATCCTAAGATGTTGAGTCACATTTAAATTTAATTAATACTAAGTCTAACAACTACCACATCCACATTAAAAAATAATTAGAAAGTCCAATGTCCATTTTAATAATATACATTTATTCTAAATGCCTCTTGGCAAATGAAATTCAGAATGCTCAATCATCCACTATACGTGTCACATGGTATGAAAGGCTAAAATAATATAATATGTAGTAATAGAAATACATCATCCTCTTTAGATCCATGATACAAAGTACAATGAAATAAATGAAACCATTTACCATACATGATACATCCATACAACTATCCATCATAAAACATGACTAACTAAGTACACGACTCCTCCCAACTATCAATAGCATCATAAGACCATCGTGGGCCCTAGCCATCCCTAGTGCATAACATCCCAAGCCATCGATCAGATCATCGATACTATCATAATAGAGACATCACTACTCAAACATGCTACAACATGTGTATAAAGAAATCTATCATACTAGAATAAAGCATAAGATGATCCTACAAAGTAGATAACATCGTCTATCACATGCTAATCATCAATATAAGGAAATGCATCAGTAAATAACATCATCTAAACATGATAAACAAGCATCCCAAGAAGCTCCAGCCATGGTGACTACAGATGGATCTCAATGGTATGAGTAAAAAAACTACTAATTGACAATGTGGAACCTAAATGATCCACTCCCATTATGTTGAGGAGATAGTCTCAAGTCCCAAAAAAAATATCAAATCACATAACACAAATACTCTCCAAGTCCAAGAATCCTAAAAGTATACTAACTCAAAGGTTTCAAAATAGATTGACATCTAGACCCAAAGGCACACAAGACACGTAGGAATCTACTATGTAAGTAAGCAAGTTTCATCGTACGAATCATGCTTAGAGTTACCCAAGAAGTCCCTTAGGACTCTTGGGTCCCTAGTGATCTCACTCTAGCCACTAGTATCCTCTCGCAAACTACGAAATGCAAGGTCACAACCAAGCATTCTCTCTACTATACATCCATACAACTATCCATCATAAAACATGACTAAGTAAGTACATAGCTCCTCCCAACTATCAATAGCGTCATAAGACCATCATAGGCCCTAGCCATCCCCAATGCATAACATCTCAAGCCATCGATTAGATCATCAGTACTATCATAATAGAGACATGACTACTAAAACATGCTACAACATATGCATAAAGAAATCTAGCATACTAGAATAAAGCATAAGATGATCCTACAAAGTAGATAACATCATCTATCACATGCTGATAATCAATATAAGGAAATGCATCAATAAATAACATCATCTAAACATGATAAACAAGCATCCCAAGAAGCTCCATCCATGGTGACTACAGATGGATCTCAATGGTATGATTAAAAACACTACCAACCGATTGTGTGCAACCAAAATGGCCCACTCCCATTATGTTAAGGAGATAGTCTCAAGTCCCAAACAAGATATCAAATCACATAACGCAAATACTCTCTAAGTCCAAGAATCCTAAAAGTATACTAACTCAAAAGTTTCAAAATAGATCGACATCTAGACCCAGAGGCACACAAGACATGTAGGAATCTACTATGTAAGTAGGCAAGTGTCATCATACGAATCACACTTAGAGTTACCTGAGTAGTCCCTTAGGACTCCTTGGTCCCTAGTGATCCCACTATGGCCACTAGTATCCTCTCGCATACTATGAAATGCAAGGTCACAACCAAGCATTCTCTCTACTCCCATCCCAACCTGTACTAGCACTTGAGGCATGACGAGAATATACAAGACTCTTATTAGGTTCATTTTAATCCCCATTTAGTGTAATGTTTTCAATTATTAAAAAACTTACAATGGGTTACCCCCAAGACCACTTAGGGTCCCCGACCCCCATTACAAGCCACTTCCTGACACTACATATAGATAACCTACCCTAAGCTCATGAAATCACAAATCAAAGAATCATATAAAAATCATCTTAGTCATACACAAGTGATTCGAAAGTATCAAAAGATAATCCACAATAATCACATTAGTTCTCCATGAACAACTAAAAAGCATCAAAGATAAATCACAATATCCATCAGTTCTCAACGAGCAACTAGAAAGTATCCCAATCACAATACCCATCAGTTCTCAACGAGCAACCGAAAAGTATCCTAAAATAATACTGATCAAAGACTTCGAAATGGTCAAGTCAAACATGTCACAACATGAAATCATCAAGAAAAAATCATTAAAACACCTTAGTCCTCTCAAAGTGATTGGAAAGAAAATCAAATATAACTGATCGATGACTCAAAAATGGTTAAGTTAGATATCTCATAAACATACACCTCTGCTTCACATAAGAAGACTAGAAAGTAATAACAATCAATAATCCACACACAAATAACACACAGAAATAGAAAATAATCTCACAATTTGATTTAATCTTGAATACACATAGTGTCAGTTCACAGTAAGGTTTCAATCTTCATTTTAGTTTGATTTTTCAAACTTAAAGGGTTACATCCTAATCCATATAGTTTAACCCATTTCCCATATTTGAATAAAATTCCAATTACCCCATTTGATTTAAATCAATTTTCTAAAATAATCTAGAGGCAAGTTATTTTTAACTTATTAAAATAAATAGGTAATTCCAATCTAATCAATTTTATTAAGAATAATATTAAAATATGTTGCAGTGGCAGAGAAGTGAAACGCTATAGGAGGCAACATTGTTGAAAATGTAATAGGAAATTTAATGTTATGTTTTAAATGCTTTTAGTTTTTGAAGTTTGTAATAACGTCCTACATGTGGTGGCATACCTAGAGTAGTAGTTTGATGAGCTCTCCAGATATAGCCACCTAGGACCAGGTGTGTGGTTTTTAAATTCGAATAGTTTTTAATTCGTAGGTGGAGTGTTTAATGATTGTTAGAATCCAATAATAGGTAGTAGGCAGTTTTTTGGAATATTCCTGATTTAGAAAACAACTGTCTAATATTGGTGGGAAAAGAACATTTCAAATTCTTATCCTTTTTTTGCATAGAAGACTTTCTTCTTTTCTAAATAAGAAGAAAACATTTCACATCCTTTAATTAGGAAAAGAAAGTCAGTTTTAAGGGAAAGCCAATCGGCTATGTAAGACAGGAATCGAATTTGGAGAGAAATGTAATGATTTTTCATTGTGCAAGTTTCATTAGTCTCAGAGCGTGGGTAATATCTCCCAAATGCACCGTTGGATTTTCATGAGCTTTGGATATGTTATTATAGGCCTAATTACGCCCATCTTCACTAGAGCGATTGAAGAGTTTTGATCTGGTTCAAAAGTTATTCATGTCTGAGTGTAGGTCTATCTAGAGACAACAAGAAGCAATGTTTTGCAGAAAAATGTACTCTGATGCGGGGTCAATATCTCAAGTTTGAACTGTTGGATTTCTCTCAAATTTTTATAGGTTGTTTGAAACTTAGTTATGCCAAATATCAATAGTTGGATTGAGAAAATATTGTCTGGTTCAAAAGTTATACATGTCTGTTCATGGGTCTATCTAGAGACAGTAAGAAGCAATTTTTTGCATAAAAATGTACTATGATGTGTGGTCAATATCTCAAGTTTGAACCGTTGGATTTCTCTCAAATTTTTATATGTTGTTTAAAATCTAGCTTTGCAAAATATCAATGGTTGGATTGAGTAAATCTTATTTGGTTTAGAATTTATTCATGTCTGAGTGCGGGTCTATCCGAAGGCAGCAAGAAGATATTTTGGGAAATTTATTTTCAAAGTTTTGCTTATTGAATCTGATTTTAGTGTGTGATCCCGAAGGTTGTAGATGCCCCTTGAAGCAACTCAATTGAGTGACTGATTCCTCCTGAGTTTTCCAAGGTGTGGCTCTGCATCAAAATAAATCTATAATTTTCATTTAACCATATTCATTATTAATTGAAATTAATTAATACTAATTTTTAATTAAATTAATTAATGATTATCAAAAACTAAATACTTATATTTAATATCTCAACAATTTTTAGTTGTAAATAATTAATAAAATTATAAATAATTTTATTAATTAAAAATTAACTATATTAAATGCATTACTATTTACATCAATAAAATAAATAACAAAATTTTATTAATAATTATTATTCAAATAATAATAAATTATTATTAAAATGTTATTAATAATAATATTAAAACTTTTTAATAAATATTATTAGTTAAAATAATAATTAAAATTTAACATTATATATTAAAAAACTATTAAGAAATTATCAATTGTTAATTTAAAAGTTTTTATTCAAACAAACTTAATAAAGTTTTTATTAAATAGGTAGCTTATTATAAAAAGTCGTGTGACTTGTTAACTCAGCCATGTGGTAGTTTTATTAAAAAATCCCCCCCATCACAGGTATAGTCAGGCATGGGGGCCGTCGACTGTTGCTTAAGAGAGTAAGATATGTGGGGGTACGGGGTGGGTAAACCCACCCCTCCCCAAATAATTTAGTATTATTATTATTATTATTTATTATTTGAAATGAAAGAAGTCCATCCAACAATAATAATTTAATTTAAAAATAAAATAAAATTGTTTGTTCAAAAAAAACCTCACTCCAACATTATTATTAAGTTTTTAAATATATATTTATTATTTTTTTAAATATAATTTGATAGAAAAATTACTATCAACCATACAAATTGTTTCAATTTAGAATTTCCAAATTTCAATTTCAAATCTTTCCCAAATCACCTGATAAAAAAGTTCGATTAACATTTAAATTTCTAAATTAAATTTTCTTTGAAATCTCAAACCTATGGACGAGGTTTTCAATTGATTTTTTTTTTCTTACAATCTTATGATATAGATGAGACACAATACACATATCATAAGATTCAGACAAGAGAGTGAAAGAATCATACAACAAAATCCAGAGAATTCAATCCAACAATCATGGAGAAGACATGATTATCTAAATATCATAATTTTAACTAGGTGCATAAAACTCAAGAACCTACCTAGTTCTAATGCTAAAATCGCAATGTCCAGAAGACTTGTGAGAGAATTCACTTCTATCCAAGAACTTTTCTCTAACAATTTTCCCAAAATTTACCTTCCAAAATTTGCTTCCAAATTTTCTTCCCAAAAAATTGTGTCCAAATTTGTCTCCTTCGAAAATGGACCTTCAATTGGTGATAAGGAGTTCTTTTCCAAAAATTAGGGCACTAATTGTGCGTTCAACTGTGAGAACTCTTTGCTCATAACCCTTAACTCTTAATTTATCTTTTCTAAATCTTTTCATGCACGTCAAATTATTAAATAACTTTATTTAATTTTCCACTTGACTCCTCTTGAATTAATTAACTTTTAAATCTCATGCTCACTTTAATAAAATATCTTTATTAAATGCACATGTTTATCTTTTTAATTAATTTCTTATATTTTAATCTCATGCACGCATCATGCAAACTTAAAGATTTTTAATAAATTAATGTCTTTTCACTTTTTAATTTTGAAACTCAATTGATAAAATATTTACTAACTTAAATAATAATATTGAGTACTTATTCAAAAATGAACTCTAAATATATTATTATTAAATTAAATAAATATTACCACGTTCTAAATTTATCCTTATAACTTTTATCTCCAAATTAATTCTTTTTATTTAATTGATTTCTTAATTAATTAAATATAATTAAATATTCAAATGTTATAATAATTTTTCATTAAATTAAATCATTAATTTAATCTTTTTATTAGACTTAATTAATAGAAAATTCACCAAAGACTCATAAAGTAAAATGTGAAAACCCATCATAGAAAAACACATACAAAATCAAACTAAAGGGTTATAATTACGAATTAACATCAGTCAACGCATTTGGAGGGTACTCAACTCAGGTACTTGTCCTAATTTTCAATTAGGAAAAATAGATTAAAGGTTTAGGATTTGGACTCAAGAATTTATCTCCCCTCTCTTAGCATTGAGATAATGCTATAGGGTACACTCATCCTAGCAATTTAGGGAAGCCAATACCTTGTACCTGCAACCTGCATAAAATCCATGTACAGACACAATATTGTAAGCTAAACAAGCAATGGTAGGAAGTGGTGCATCATGTAGATCTTGACTAGTAGGTGACTACGAGTCCCTTCCTTAACCACATCAAAAATGTCGTACATAAAGAAAACAAACACGTACACCATACACATACAATATGGGGTAAGTATCGATAAGAAGACACATAATAATCCATCTAATTAATCATCATCAATAACTAAAATCACTAAATAATCATCATACATACACGAAATATAGAGTACCAAGTAATTTCATCATATAATAACTGAATCTAGAACAATATCTGATAATATCTAAATAATGTTACTAATCATCAAACATGAAATTGGCCTAAAAGGGTTCAACAATGATAAATAAATGTGAACTAGGGGCAGACATTACATCCACCACCCTAGACTTAGGCTTACTCCTGGAAGCCTACAAGAATGGTAATACTAAGGATTCACTGTGCGGGTCCCATTGGACCCTTTCCCCTATGGGAGAATATGACTCTACTGAGAACACTAGAACATACACTTAGAGCAATATGATTCTAGTTTAACAATGAAACAAAAACCATATTGATCCAACATTCATTCCTTTAACAAATACTAAAATAGATCCCCAAAACACTCTAAACAAGAACAACAGAATGCTTGCAAAGACAATCAAAGACATACTACCTTAAATCATAGATAAAAGATACATGTTTTGCAAATAGAATAGGTTTCAATTTTTAGTTTTAACTATTTAGGTTTATGTAAAATTTTAGTTTGAAGTCTAAGTGTTGAATTATGAAAAATATACAACTAATAGTTTAAGTTTAAGTTTCAATTCAACTAGTTCAAGTTTCAATTTGAAAGAGATACACAATAGTTTAAAGTTTTTATTTTGTTCAACTGGTTCACAACTAGTGGCGTTCCAATATACCTAGAGCTCCCAATGTAGAAACTCAGGCTCTAATACTAGATGTAACACCTCGCCAATGGATCCAAAAGAATTAACCTAAAGTTTTACTAAGTTTTCCAAACATTTTTTAAAAAAATAATAATGATAAATCATACACATCAAACACATAGTAGTGGAAGCAATAACATACAATCAACCATAAACATGCATAATGGGTTACATTCCTTAAGGATCCCAAGATGTTGAGTCACATTTAAATTTAATTAATACTAAGTCTAACAACTACCACATCCACATGAAAGACTAATTAGAAAATCCAATGTCTAATTTAATAATATACATTAATTCTGAATGCCTCTTGGAAAATGAAATTTGGAATGATCAGTCATTCACTGTACATGTCATAGGGTGAAAGGCTAAAAGAATATACATATGTAGAAATTGAAATACATCATCCTCTTCGAATCCATGATACAAAGAAAACTGAAATAAATGAAACCATTTACCATACATGATACATTCATACAACTATCCATCATAAAACACAACTAACTAAGTACATAGTTCCTCCTAACTATCAATAGAATCATAATACCATCATGGGCCCTAGCCATCCCTAGTGCATAACATCCCAAGCCACTAATCAGATCATCGATACTATCATAATAGGGACGTCACTACTAAAACATGCTACAACATACACATAAAGAGATCTAACATACTAGAATAAAGCCTAAGACGATCCTACAAAGTAGATAACATCATCTATCACATGCTAATCATCAATATAAGGAAATGCGGCAGTAAATAACATCATCTAAACATGATAAACAAGCATCCCAAGAAGCTCCAATCACGATGACTACAAATGGATCTCAATGGTATGAGTAAAAAGCACTATCACCCAACTATGTGGAACCTAAATGACCCACTCCCACTGTGCTGAGGAGATAGTCTCAAGTCCCAAATAGGATATCAAATCACATAATACAAATACTCTCTAAGTCCAAGAATCCTAAAAGTATACTAAGTCAAAGGTTCCAAAATAGATTTTCATTTAGACCCAAAGGCACACAAAACACATAGGAATCTACTATGTAAGCGTGCAAGTGTCATCGTAGGAATCACGCTTAGAGTTACTCGAGTAGTCCCTTAGGACTCCTGGGTCCCTAGTGATCCCACTACAGCCACTAGTATCCTCTCATACTAACAAGGCATACTATAAAATTCAAGGTCACAACCAAGTGTTCTCTCTACTCCCATCCTAGTTTGTACTAGCACTTGAGGCATGGGTGAGAACATACAAGACTCTTATTAAGTTCATTTTAATCCTCATTTAGTGTAATGTTTTCAATTATTAAAAAACTTACAATGGGTTACCTCCAAGACCACTTAGGGTCCCTAGCCCCCATTGCAAATGACTTCTTGACACTACATATAGATAACCTACCCTAAGCTCATGAAGTCACAAATCAAAGAATCATATAAAAATCACCACAATCATACACAAGTGATTGCAAAGCATCAAAAGATAATCCAAAATAATCACATTAGTTCTCCATGAGTAACTAAAAAGCATAAAAAACAAATCACAATATCCATCGGTTCTCAATAAGCAATTGGAAAGTATCCCAATCAAATACCCATCGATTCTCAATGAGCAACTGGAAAGTATCCCAAAATAATACTGATCAAAGACTCCAAAATGGTCAACTCAAATATGTCACAACATGACATCATCAAGAACAAATCATTCAAAACACCTCAGTCCTCTCAAAGCAACTGGAAAGAAAATCAAATATAATTGACCGATGACTCAAAAATGGTTAAGTTAGATATCTCATAAATATACACCTCAGCTTCACACAAGAAGAGTAGAAAGTAATAACAATCAATAATCCAAACACGTCATAGGGCATGCCATCGCATTACCATGGTTGGGTTTAAAGATCAAGATCAAAACAACATAGCATCACAATTACATTACTCCCTAGCCTCTAGTAAATTAGCTAGGACTAATCAACACTAGGACAACCTTGAAAACCCCAAAACACAGATAACACATAGAAATAGAAAATAGTCTCACAATTTGATTTAATCTTGAATACACATAGTGTCAATTCATTGTAAGGTTTTGATCTTCATTTTAGTGAGTTTTTGAAATTAAAGGGTTATATCCTAATCCATCTAGTTTAACCCATTTCCCATATTTGAATAAAAGTCCAATTACCCCATTTGATTTAAATCAATTTTCTAAAATAATCTAGAGGCAAGTTATTTATTTTTCTTGTTAAAGTAATAGGTAATTCCATTCTAAACAATATTATTAAGAATAATATTAGAATAAATCTACCATTTTCATTTAACCATATTCATCATTAATTAAAATTAATTAATACTATTTTTTAATTAAATTAATCAATGATTATCAAAAACTAAATACTTATATTAATACCTCAACAATTTTTAGTTATAAATAAGTAATAAAATTATCAATAATTTTTTTTTTTTATTTATCGGTAAATGGCCATGGCCATAGTTATTTTTTATTAATTTAAATTTATAATTTACAAATAGATCTCCTGTTCTGATGAACACTAGTAGGAAAGAATGGGTTAAGAAAACCTCCAGTCTTACCTGGGACTTCAGTCCTATATTATACATTAGTAAAAGGGGCATACCCTAGTGAAAGCTTCATTATAAAATCCATATCTATAATCTGCCTTTCCCTCGAAGCTCCAAATTGGTATAGATGTTAACAATATCTGTCTTTAGTCATCATAAACATCAAGTTGTTAAGGGTTAACAAAACCAACATAATTATTTCTCATTATACAACTAGGAGGCCCATATTAAGTTTTAACTGAAAAAAATAATTCTTATCAGGAGATTAATTAAATTTAGATAATACATATTGGTTACATTTTTTAATAGATTAATTACTAATTTCAGTTAATTAATATAAGATTGAAATGATTTATGATTGAAGATTAGATTTTTATTAAATAATCTAAACTAATCATAAGTTAAATTAATATTGATTTTAACACTTTGAGAATTTATTAAAGCTAGGTCTGATATTTTCACCCGAATCCAGAGGGGAAGTCATAATGATCGAAAATTATTGTTGTAGGATGCCCAATCTTTGAAATTTTATGCCCCAAACTTCATGTATGTATGAAAGACCAGGAAATGAAAGACTAAATTTAAACAATCATATCTTAGAAGGTGGATTCAAAATATCATGATCAAATCAATCCAGATATTGAAGCAAATTATTTCTAAAAGTCATTCCATTGCTATAGATTTATATGTACAGAAATATAAGTTTTTTCGAAAAGTTTGATAAGGACATTAATTTAACATATGCCCTGCTAACAGTTTGGCTAAATATCTGCTAGATCTATTATCTACTTAACATCCATAACTACAAATTACTAAAATCCAAAATTTGGGTCAGAGTATTATACATGTGACCCATTAACATCTTAATATTATTCTATCTTAAAAACCATTATGATTTATATAGCTTCATGCAGGTTGGTGGTTGTGGAACCTGGCAGAAACTCAAATGTTGATCTTCCCCTACTAGTTTTGTCATAGTTTGGCAAACAGAATTCCACATTCTCCAGATTATTAAAGTCCACATCTGGATGGATATAGGCATCAAACATCCGTAGGTAAGTCGTTAACCAATCCCTTTTGTGATCTTCAACAATTCCCCTCCATCTTAACAGAAAGTTGTTACTCGCCTCCATTCGTGGCCATTCTTTAAAAAATTAGACATTGTCTTTGATAACCATGCAAGGGCGTCTATGGCTTCTTCCTATTTCAGGGTTGTTCACATCAAATTCCATGTAGGCTTCAGGAAGAGGGATGCGAAGCTGAGCGTCAATATTTGCAACAAAAATTTCCAACCCAACTAACCAACAAGGTTCGAAAAGATTATGGGTAATCCTAATAATGTCCCATTTTTCTACCCCAGCTCTAGCTAGACATCCTACCTAGAGCCCAATGATGTCTCTATTAGTCCTTCATGAGTATTCATAGCTAAAAACCCTTCTCCTAAGACACAGCCGACTGCTACATGACTCATATCATCTATGGGCCTTAATAGACGATTCCAGCACTCTTGTGTGACCGGCCCACAAAAGGCCATGGTGCATTTTTCAAATGCATGAAACAAACTTATGTTGGTATCCATGACACTCAGAGCAGACTGCTATCTGTTAATTGAAAGAGACTAAAATGCAAGCTAAGGTGAATGAGAAAGTAACCCTTATTCCTTGAATAAATAGGTGGAATCAAAATTTCTGGAAACCTCATAATGGCAATGACATCTGAGTGAATAAATTATTTCCTTACTGATTCATCATTTAGAAAGGATGGAAATACTTAGGTGAGAGATTTTGCAATCTTGGTACTCTACCCCAAAATGTGTGGAATAACTATCTTCGTTGGAACTTGAAGGAAAATGATTATATTGCTATCGAAAGTGGTTTAGTGTTATGATTAAATTCTAATGTATTAAAGCCATCTATACCTAAGTTGGCTAATATATCTGCCTCTTTGTTACCTTCTCTAAAAATGTGAACATATCTTATTGCTTCAAATGTTAAAAGAGCTTTGTTAATAGCTTCTAGTTTGGAGTTTAACACCCAGTTTGGGGTACTTCCTTTCCTGAGAGCATTGATGATGATTTGGGAATCTCCCTCTATAATAAGTTTTTTGATTTTAAGTTTAATACATAGGTTGATACCTTCTTCTACTGCTTTCAGTTCAGCGATATTATTTGATACCTTGTTTAGAGACTTGGATCTTTTGATAATCCAATTGCTTGATTTGTCCCTTATAATACATCCAATTCTTGCTTTCCCAAGGTTTCCTCTTGAAGCCCCATCGAAATTCAGCTTAATCCATCCTGGAGGTGGAGGTTCCCATTTACATTCAAGTCTAGCTAAATCATTCTTTTTTTTATAGTAGAGGGGAGGATTGATTAATAAAGGCCATCATTTTTTTATTTTTGCATCCCATTCAGGGAAAGATCCTTCTTCTCTAGGTCTTTTTTTGAGATCACTGTTTATTTATTCCGAAATAGCTACTTCTATTTTTGTTAATAGGGTTTGTTTGGATAGACATTGATCTTGGAAAATTTGACGATTACGTTCTTTCCAAATTTCCCAATGAAAAATGGCCGGAGATATATTCCAGAGTTTATCATAAATTTTCTTTTGATTATCTTTAAAGGCCACCCTAGTAAGTGATCTACCCATCTTCCTGCTAATGGGGAGGACCAATTAAATTTACTTTGAAGCCACCACCAACATTCTTGAGAAAATTTGCATGTATATAAGAGGTGTACTACAGTTTCTTCATCCTCTTTACAAAGGATACATCTAGATGGTCCTTCAAATCCCATTTTCTGAATTCTATCAGCTATTAATATTCTCTTTTGCAAGGCTTCCCATAGAAATGTGCCTGCTTTAGGGAGATCAGCTATGTCCCAACATAGGTTCAAGGGAAGGGAACTTATTTCCCATTTCTGCAAATTTGTGATCATTTTATATCCTTCTTTAACTTTGTATATCCCATCTTTAGAGGCTGCCCATATTAACTTGTCTTCCCTATTCTTAAGTATAATGGTTCTATTTTTTAGTATGTTTTCCAATTTCTCTTTGTCTTCTTCATTAATATCGCAATTTGATAACTGTTTCCATTTCCATCTTTTACCCATATTTGAGTGAGTTTACTCTAAATAATCTTTCACTTTTGTTCCCCATAAGGTTTTGAGGGTAAATATTGTTTCTTGAAAGAATTATGCCCTTATCAGTGGGGAGTTACCATCCCATGAATCTTCCCAAAATAATGCTTCTTCTCCATTCCCTATATCCCATGTGAGGTATTTGGAGATCAAACTACGATTATATATAATAAAATTCCATCCTGCTGAGCCCTTGGGGGGGGCTTTGGTTCTAAATAATGATGTTTTGTCTAAGGGGTCCAGATATTTGTTAAAAATTATTCTAGCCCATTTCCTATCCCTTTCTTGGTAGAGTCTCCAAACTTGTTTGGCTCCTAGTTCTTCGTTCTGCCATTCCAGTTTTTTTATTCCTAATCCACCAAATTCTTTTGGTTTGCATATTTTATTCTAGCTAATTAAGGCTTCTTTTTGCTTGTCCTCTAATCCTTTCCAAAAGAAGCTTCGTAGCTTACTTTCCAATTTAGCATTGATATTTTTGAGCAAATGTGAACATGAAAGTTGATAGGAAGAGGTAGCTTCTTTGATCTTTGTTATCCTTCCTGCCTTAGTTAACCATCTTCCTTTCTAGGATTCAGTATGGTTATTAATTTTCTTGAGAATGTGTTCCCATCCTTGATTTGAAATCATACTCTTGTCAAGGTAGATCCCTAGATATTTGAATGGAAGGTTTCCTTTTTTAAAGCCTAATTTCTGACAAATTTGATTTTCAATGTCTATCTTTGTATTTAGGAAATAAATCTCTGATTTCTCATCATTGATTATTTTCCCTGATGCTTTAGAGTATGTTTCCAAGATGTTTTGTATTTTCTCTGTCTCTTTTAAAGTGCTAGTTCTAGTAAGTATAGTGTCGTCAACAAATTGTTGATGAGTTGTGTTATCGACATTATTCGTGACTTTCACTCCTTTGATTTTACTTTCCTCTTGTACTACCTTGATTGCCCTTCCAAATGCTTCTGCCATTATTATAAACAGGAATGGGGATATTGGGTCTCCTTGTCTAATACCCCTTGAGATATTAAAAAAACCTTCCGGGGTTCCATTAATGAGAATCAAAATTTTAGGAGTTGATATACATTGGTAAAAAATGTTAATCCATTGTTTGGAAACCAAAGGCCTTTAAGGTTTTACAGAGGAATCTCCAATCTACCTATCATATGCCTTTTGGATATCTAGTTTAAGCAACATGCAAGGTTCCTTATTTTTAATCACTGAATGGATAGTTTCCTGTATAATAGATATGCCATCTAATATGGATTTTCCAGGGATAAATCCAGTTTGTTCTTCTAAAATGAGTTTAGGAAGAAATCTTTTGAGATGACTAGCAAGGATCTTTGAAAATACTTTATATATAGTGTTACATAACGCGATAGGTCTAAAATCCCCTAGCACTACGCTTTCATTTTTTTTGGGAATGAGAGTTAAGAATGTATGATTGATTTTTGTTAAAATTGCTCCTCCCTTCCATGTAGCTTCTAAAGCTTTCCACAACTCTTCTCCTAGAATGTCCCAACACTGTTGAAAAAAGAAGGCTTGGAAGCCATCTGGATCCGGAGATTTATCTGGTTTCATGCTAAATAGTGCTGATTTCACCTCTTGAAGGGTGAAGGGCTTGTTAAGAAATTTTTTATCTTCTTCGGATATCAAATTAGGGATGTGTCTTAACAACTCTTCTTGAGTAGCTTTATTTGATGATTCAAAATTGTTAAGAGTATCATAGAAATATTTGGTGAATATTTCAACAATTTCTTCTGGATTCTCAGTTTGCTTCCCCTCTAGATTCCTAATTTTAGAAATGGTTTTATAGTTTCTATTATTTATAGTACTATTATGAAAAATTTTTGTGTTCTGGTCTCCTTCTAGGAGCCATTTTTCTCTGGATTTTTGCCTCTAGAATATTTCTTCTTTAGCTAGAATTTCTTTGTGTTTAATGAGGTATTCTTTTTCTAGTTGATATGATTCGTTATTCATACCTTTTATTAGAATCTCTTCATTTAATTTAATCATTTTTCCTTCTAATTCAAGTTTCTCTTTAAAGATGTTTTTGAAATGTAGATTATTCCATGTTAAAATTTTTTTATTTTTATTTTTAAGTTTAGAGACCAGGCAAAACATTTTTGAACCCTCAAACTGATCTTCCTGCCACCAATCTCTAATCTAATCCATAAAGTTTTTGTCCATAAACAACATTTTTTTCACATTTAAAGGGATTTCTGCTAGATTTAAACTGCTCTTTGATTTCCATTTGCACTGGGAAATGGTATGAACCAGCCATGGGCAGAATTTCCACATTGATCAAATTATTCGTGCTAAGATCTCCTTTTAAAAGAAATCTGTCCAGTCTTTCTACTATATAACAATATCCTTTCCTTTTGTTATTCCAAGTATATATACCATTCTTTGTTTTCATATCCATAAGAGAGTCTTTTGGTATCCAATCTTTAAAATCTTCTATTGCTTTGTTTTTTTGGTTACTACCCCCCTATTTTTTGTCCTTACTTGATACTGCATTGAAGTCTCCTCCTATTATGACTATTTCTAGGGGAAAAGAGTTGATGAAGGTGTTGATCGCATTCCAGACTGAAAGTTTCTCTTCTATAGGTGTCAGTCCATAAACATTCATTATAACAATTTGTAAGTTGGATTTTGTACTTACAATTCTAGCTCCCATCCAACTTGTTTGTGGTGGGAATATTTTGATATTGATTAATCTGGTATTTCATATTATATCCAGTCCTCCTGAGGCCCCTTGTGCTTGCTGAAATTCTGATTTCCATTTCCCCAATTTCTGGCTCAACTTTATTCCTTCTTCTTTATTTAATTTAGTTTCTTTTAATAATGTAATATTTGAACCAAATAAGGTAAGATTACGCTTTAGTAAGCATTTTTTGCTAGGAGCATTAAGGCCCCTAGCATTCCAGGTTGTGATTTTCATTGCTCCTTGGGAAGGAACTTCCCCTTTCCAATGTGAAGAACATCCATTATCTTTGTCTGATCCTTTACTTTCCTTGCAGCCTCTTTGAGTTCTTTTAATGATTTTCTGCCATGTTTTTGTTTTAGTTTTCCACAAATTGGTGTCTTCATACCTTCCTGATTCATAGCTATACCAATTTTTTCAAGATTTTGTTCTTCTAATACCTTTTCTACAATATTTGAAACCTCATCCTCCTAACTATCCTCCATGATGATTTCTTTAATTAGCTTTTTGTTGATTAGTTGTTCCTTCTCCTCTAATAATTCATTCTTTTTAAAGCAATCTTTTGTGTTTGGACTCTCCAATAACATGCTCTCCCATATTTGATCTAGTTTTGCTGATACTGATTCTTTTGGGGTTGTTCCTGTGTTCTCTGTTTCTATAGCAAACATATCTTTCCCATCACTAGGTGTTTGCCAGAACTTATAACTCTTCTTATTCCCTTTCTTCCTAATGGTAATGTTTCCCCATTGGGCTGAATCTGCTGGTGGGATGATGACCACCTGTTCTGTTATTTCTTCATGGGGGGCCTTTCCTGGTAGTTTTCCTGCTTCTTGTTCTTTCCTTCTGTCTAATCTTTTCTCTGTTTGTTTTGTTTTATCATTCCAAATGTGATTTATGTCAGCCATCTGATTCTCTTCCTTATTTTGATTTCTACAAATTCTTGATGTCTCCCCTGTTTCTATGTTTAGTATCCTTTTCCCTTTATGTTCCTTATGAATTTCTTCTACTAATAAAATTTCATCAATTAAATCATTTTGAATTAGGAGTGTTTCATGTCGGAGCTTATTTAGTTTGAAGATATTCAAATCCATTTCTTTGATGACTTCTTTTTCCAACTGGCAATCCTTACATTGCTTGAATTTTTTAAGTGAATGCTGGTAGCTTATATTCTCCTTCTCTTCTATTTCCTTTGTTCCTTCCAGTTCATTTTCATTATTTACTATTTCTGATCTGAAATCCTCATCCCTTTTCTCAAGAGATTTTACTTTTATTTCTTCTTTTTGATCTTCTTTTAGTATTGGGGATTTGTTCATATCCTTATCCTTTCTTTCTTCTCTTTTGCCTGCTCTCCTTTTAATTTTAATTAGGTCTTTAATATTATTTTTGATGCCAGATTTTTTGAAGTCTGCATCTACAATTTTTAATATTTCTCCCGAGTATTCATTGAAGATTAAATTGTATATGGATCTATTTGTGATGATCTTCTTGCTGACCGAGTTATTTTGATCAGTTTTGACCAACACCTTGATTTTATTAGTTTTGTTTTGATTTTCTTCAATTCCAATTATAGTACCTAATGAATTACTGATTCTTTTAATAGTATTTTCCTCCATTAATTCTATTGGTATTTCTATGCTCTCCATCCATTTGATAGTTTCAATGTTTTTAATGTGATTTTTGTTAAAGTTTGGTTTCCAATCTAGAAATTTAATATGGTGCCCTCTATAAAATAGAAAATCATTTTCCAAGATTTCTTTTTTGTCCTGTGCATTTTGACATATAATGAACCAAAATTTATCTACAAATGAGTTAAGAGTACTTACCTTGTTGCCCCAGATCTTAGATATCATACCTACCAGCCTGGAACTTTTCCTTGACGGACCGTTCCAATACATGTAGATGCCCTTATCCTTGCAATTCGCCCATATTTTTTCACTATACGTGTTACTGATGATTACTTCATCCCATTTTGTGCTTTCTTCTAGAATATTTTGCTGAGACTTTCCTGAAGTTCTTCCTTGGGGTTCTGTTTGACTTGTTTTCCGATGCGGCGGGATATACAATAATTCTTCTTTAGTGGGATTGATAATTCGCAGTTTCTTTTCCAATGCGTGCATAAGTGGTGCCTTCATTTTTTGAGAGAATTTTCCCCATGCCTTGCCCTAGAGGGATGGCATTGACTTCTAAAATCCATCGTGGCTTTACTAGCTTCTCCTTTTGGATGCAAATTTTTTCTGACTTGATTTTATGAATATTCTCTGATTTTGGCACTTATTTAGTTTGAAGATAAAAGGAATTTTGCTTCTGAATTTTTTCTCCCAATTTGTTTTGTTCCTTCCTGATTTGGAGTTTCTTTCTTCTCCTGTGTACTGATTACTATCTGTCTTCTTTTTTTTTTAGGGTTTGAATATCGCAAATTTCCCAATTTTGTCTGGTTTTTTGCCTTTTAGTCTATTCGAATTTATATTGGTCTGAATTGCTAATTTCTTTTTGATCCAAATTTCTCTGTGAAAATGTTGCAAATTTGTTTTTGATTTCCAAGGGATGCTGTGGATAGGGCTTTTGCTTGAAAGAAGCGAATCTCGGAATAGGGCGACTGAGTTTAGCTTGATATTTCATTTTTTTCATCATTGTAGCATAGCGAATTAATAGATGTTAAATTATCAATAATTTTATTAATTAAAAATTAACTATATTAAATGCATTACTATTTTCATCAATAAAATAAATAACAAAACTTTAATAATAATAGTTATTTAAATAATAATAAAGTATTATTAAAATATTAATAATAATAATATTGAAATATTTTAATAAATATTATTAGTTAAAATAATAATTAAAACTTAACATTATATATTAAAAAACTATTAACAAATTATCAATTGTTAATTTAAAAGTTTTTATTAAAACAAACTTAATAAAGTTCTTATTAAATTGGCTGCTTATTATAAAAAGTCGTGCAGCCTGTTAACTCAGTTGTGTAGCAATTTTACTTACCCCCCCCCCCCCCCCCCCCCCCCCCCCACCTCAATCATAGGTACAGTCACACGTGGGTGCCACCGATTGCCGCTTAAGAGAGTAAGGTAAGTGAGGGCAAGGGGCGGGTAAACCTGCCCCTCCCCAAATAATTTAATATTATTTTTAAAATTTTATTATTTTATTATTATTTGAAATGAATGAAATCCATCGAACAATAATAATTTAATTTTTAAAAAATAAATAAATTTGTTTGTTTGAAACAAACCCCACTCCAAAATTATTATTAAGTTTATATATATATATATATATATATATATATATATATATATATATATATATATATATATATATATATATATATATATATATATATATATATATATATATATATATATATAATTATATTTATATATATATATATTTTTAAAATATATTTTGTAAATATAATCTGATAAAAGAATTACTATCAACCATACGAATTTTTTCAATTTAGAATTTCCAAATTTCAATTTCAAATCTTTTCCAAATCGCTTGATAAAAAAGTTCAATTAACATTCAAATTTCTAAATTAAATTTTCTTTTAAATCTTAAACCCTCCTCGGTTTAACTACATTTTTTTCTTTTACCTACGAATGGGGTTTTCAATTGATTTTTTTTTCTTACAATCTTATGATATAGATGAGACACAATTCACATATCATCACATTCAGACAAGAGAGTGAAAGAATCATACAACAAAATCCAAAGAATTCGATCCAACAATCATGAAGAAGACAGGATTATCTAAATATCATAATTTTAACTGGTTGCATAAAACTCAAGAACCTACCTGGTTTTGATGCTAAAATCGCAACGCCCAGAAGATTTGTGAGAGAATTCACTTCTATCCAAGAACTTCTCTCTAACAATTTTTCCAAAATTTCCCTTCCAAAATTCACTTCCAAATTTGCTTCCCAAAAAATTGCTTCCAAATTTGTCCCCCTCAAAAATGAACCTTCAATTGGTGTTAAGGAGTTCTCTTCCAAAAATTGGGGCACTAATTGTGCGTTCACCTAGGAGAACTCTTTGCTCACAAACCTTAACTCTTAATTTATCTTTTCGGAATCTTTTCATTCACGAAAAATTATTAAATAACTTTATTTAATTTTTCACTTGACTCCTCTTTAATTAATTAATTAACTTTTAAATCTCATGTGCACTTTAATAAAATATCTTTATTAAATGCACATGTTTATCTTTTTAATTAATTTTTTATATTTTGATCTCATGCACACATCATGCGAACTTAAATATTTTTAATAAATTAATTTTTTCACTTTTAAATTTATTTTTGAATCTCAATTGATAAAATATTTATTAACTTAAATAATAATATTTAGCATTTATTTAAAAATGAACCCTAAATATATTATTATTAAATTAAATATATATTATCACATTCTAAATTTATCATTTCTTAATTAATTCTTTTTATTTAATTAATTTCTCAATTAATTAAATATAATTAAATATTAAAATGTTATAATAATTTTCAATTAAATCAAATCATCAATTTAATCTTTTAATTAGACTTAATTAATAGAAAATTCACTAAAGACTTATAAAGTAAAATATGAAAACCCATTATAGAGAAACACATACAAAATCAAACTAAAGGGTTATAATCATGAATTAACATCATTCGACGCATTCAGAGGGTACTCGACTCAGATACTTGTCCTAATTTTCAATTAGGACAAATAGCTTAAAGGTTTAGGATTTGGACTCAAGAATTTATCTCCCCTCTCTTACCATTGAGATAATGCGATAAAGTATGCTCATCCTAGCAATTTAGAGAAGCCGATACTTGGTACCTGCAACCTACATAAAATCCATGCATGTACAGACATAATATTCTGAGCTAAATAGGTAATGGTAGGAAGTGGTGCATCGTGTAGATTCTGACTAGTAGTGACTATGACTGCCTTCATTAACAACATTAGAAATGCCATACATAAAGAAAACAAACACACACACCATACACATGCAGTATGGGGTAAGTATCCATAAGAAGACATAATAATCCATCTAACTAATCATCATCAATAATTAAAATCGCTGAATAATCATCATACATACATAAAATATAGAGTACCAAGTAATCTCATCATATAATAACTGAATCTAGAATAATATATGATAATCTCTAAACAGTGCTACTAATCATCAAACATGAAATTGGCCTAAAAGGGTTTGACAGTGATAAATAAATGTGAACTAGGGGTAGGCACTACAATGAGTAGATCAAGAGCCTGGACTCAGCAATAAAAGATTGTACACTATCAAGTCATTTCAATCTAATACTCTCTAGCAATTGTATTAGGAAGGAAAACCCTATGATGATAGATTAGCTTAACAACTATGTTGTAGAACCTTTAATAAGGTGATAAATCCTTTGATAGGGTAACACTTCAAGTAAGTGTTTGTAAATCCTTTGAACAACTCACTTTTGACAAAGTTTAAAGCCTTTAATAAGGCAGGCCTCTCACAGGGTAGACCATTAGAAGTGGTCAAACAATATTGTTGCAGTGATAATTTGTGGGTATCATCCCCACCCCAATTTTACCTTCTCATTTTGGAGGGTTTTTGCGTGACCTAAATTTGGTGTTATGTGTCTTGATGCATGTCTTTACTTTATGTTTATTTAATATGTTTACATGCATGCAATTTATTTTTAGTTAAAAATTTGTATGGTTAAAGTGTATTACTTCTGATTCACCCCCCCTCTCAAAAGTAATCTTCACATTTGTATATTCCAAAAATTGGTATCAAAGAAAGGCTCTCACAAGGGGAAGCCTTATAGCTTGGAGAAAAGATCTAAAGATGGAGGTCTACAAACTTGGGAAGGTCATAGAGAACCAGGTAATTGACATACACCTCACTCTACACAACTTGGAGGAAGCTAGAGAAGAGCTGAGAAAATCCTTAAAGAGAAGTAGGGATATTACCACAGTTGAAAAAGATACATAGTACAAGGAGATTGACACCGTAAAAGTGTTTTCCAATGGAGATACCCTAGAGTTTGAAGTAGCAATAGTAGACTTGATGAAGAAGAATAGAGTTCAAGCAGAAGAGATCAAGTCTATTAAAATTGAGCAAGAGTCACAAGCCATGATGTTCTGTGCGATAACTGAACAAAAGAAAAGAGCCATTGAAGATAGGGCTATGATTGAGGATGATAAAAGAAACCTTGCCAATAGACTAGAGGAGAAGTCAATAGAGCTTGCAAGAGTTTCCAATATGCATATAGATACCCTTAGCCAAATGATGAATGCTCATCATGAGCTAAATGTCAAGGACACTAAGATCTCCTCACTGAAAATGAAAAATGAACAATTGTAGAATGATTTGTGAAGAGAAAAGGAGATAGTAGAAAGCTTCAATAAATCAAGTGAAGCCATCAAGAATTTTGATCAACTACTAAAATCACCAAGATCTAGCAATGACACTTCTGGACTAGGTTTCACCAGTACTAAAGAAGGAGAGTCATCAAAGAGTGTAGAGGAAAGAAGTGACAAAGGTAAGAATAGTAAACCCACTTGTCATTTCTATGGTAAAAGGGACATAACTCTAATGAATGCAGGAGTAAGAAAGCTAATTAGTAGGACAAGCCCAAAAACAAGGGTCACTATCACAAATGCAATAAGCAAGGACATGAGATAGAAGATTGCAGGACCAAATCTATAAGGACACCAAGATTTGAAGGACACTACTAGAATTGCAAGAAGTATGGTCATAGAGCTTTTGAGTGTAGATCAAAGCCTATGTGGACACCAAACCAACTAGAAAAGATTATATGTTGTGGGCACCACTACAATTGGGACTACAATGCTAGGCAGAGTTGTCACTATTGTCAGGAGTATGGGCACATTCTGGAAAACTGCATAAAAACACATTTTAGTGGCAACTATAATAGATGGTTGAGTTAAACCACATTCTTTAGTTGTCTAAAGATAGAACACATCAACAAGTTTTGTCCGACCAAGCCTAAAGCACCCAACTTTGAGTTCAACAAAGGAAAAACAAAGGTTGATGTTGAACAGATTAGAGGAGAGATGAATAGAACATGGAAAAGAAGATATGGAGGTAGCACATCCAATAGAGGGATCACTTCACCCAAGAGGTCAGGTGGTCACACTTCATCCAACTAAGAAAGAGAAGGTGTATGTGACTAATATACAAGGCTATATCATACATCAATTCCAAAAAAAACAAGTACTACAAAGGAAAAAATAGCATAAGTAAAGATGCAAAGTTAAAACTTCAAGTTTTTGCAAGTGTTGCTGAGTTGCCTTTAGATGCCGAGTAAAATCACAGTGCATGCTAAGTAGTTAGTTGCAACCGAGTTGATAGTGGATACTGAGCTAATGAAAATTTTAGTTGATGCTAAGTAGTTGAAAATCAGTGGATGTTGAGTAATGCTAAAATGCTTAAGGAACTGAGTGAATAATTGTAATTGCATTAAGCATTAAATGCAACTGAAATAGGGTATATGAAATTTTAAACCTTTTTCCTTCATTGTGATCAAAGAGCAAAGATGAAGAAGAGAGCAGAGTGATTTTTGAGTAGAGAAACCAACATTTGAGCATATTTCAATTGTGATTCAACATAGTTACATCGATCTAAAGGTATTTATTTAAGTGTCAAGTTATGCAATCTCTATTTTTCTTTGAATTCAAACCCTAGAAAGACATAATGGCATCTAGCTCAAGGAAAAATTAGGACAAAGAGTTGTTTGAGGTTCAACTAGTAGCCAACAAGGTTAAGAAACCAAATTTTTTCCCCACCCCAAAAGTTGCATACAAAAATGACCTAGCTGGTGCCCTATCCATCATTCCACCCAAAGTTGTCATGGTTCAAGATGTTAGAAGGTGCTACAATTGTATGATAGGAGCCATAGGAGATATGGAAATTAGGGAAGCATATGATAAGCTATGTGTAGATGGAACCCTAAAGGATGAGTACAAAATTGTTGAAACCAAAGGTTTGACCCATTGTCTCAAATTCCCTATAGTTTTCAAGACTGAATGGATAAGACTAGTGTTAAGTAGTATTGACAATTGGAGCATATGGTTAGAAGATGGTCTAGTGAAAATTTTCAAAAGAATTATGCATAGAGTTATAGGGTACCCAACCCTAGATCAGTGAAAGACCCTAAGAAGTGACTCCAAGGAGATTAATGAGAAAAAATACTAGAGCGAAATGGAAAAAATGAGGGATGTACATAGATACCATCAAGGATCCCCTCATCAACTTTGCTATTAGAGTCATCTCCCATAAATTCTATTATTCTAGAAGACTAAATAGTGTTCCATGCATTGCAGTGGATGTAGGCTACAAATTGGTGAAAAAGGATCATACCTATGTGATGCAGAGGATAGGGTGGTGGTATTCAAAACATGAAGAAAATTGATAATTTTAGGGGGGTTTTAGGCACTAGGTCTTATTCAAACAACTTAAATGTTATCAGGACTAGGCTTATCTAGGCTTCCCACAGTACTCCTAAAAGATATTGTTATAGGATATTAATGACAGTGATTCAATGATTTCTAAGGTTGTATGACAAACCCATGCTCCAATAAGTTGGACTCAAATGCACCATAGCCTACTTGTTAGTCCTTCTGTATGCTTGGAACATGGATAACTTTGGTTCTTCTCAAGATATCTATCGATCCAAAGATACTTATAAAAACCTTTTATAACATAGCAAATGATTATGTATGGTTACCACTAACCAATAGAATTATAAAAAACAACACCCTTATTTTGAAGCATAAATAAGTGTCTCACTTTTCAAAGACTAAGTTCCCTCTAATGGTTCCAACACTTAGGATTGTGTTTGGAACTACACAAATTGGCTAAATTTGAAGATAATTATTCCTATGGTTCTGTGACACAAATCTCCTTTAAATCGGGCTCCCCAATCCTTCACTCCTTAAGGCTTTCTCATATCCAATTTCACCACACTCCTACATCAAATTAGAGGTTGAATCATCTTCAAATCAACATAAAAACCCATTTCAAAACATAAAATATATATCACAAGTGGACAGATCAACCACTATTGCACTTGACACCCATTTCCACTGCTTTCCTCCCATAGTTCAGACTATGATTACATTTGTTCCATCCAACACTGCATAAGCATGATTAGAATCATATAATACATGTTAGAATTTCATCCCATGAAGGTTAGGCCTCTATGTTCATGGGATGATTCTCATTTTATGTAAAACCTAACTGTAGTAGTTAGAAAACAAAAACACAGAAGCACGACTCAACAACAATTACAACAATCAATCCAACAGAATGAAATTTTCATTCACTTGAGTATGATAATGATCAAGAACCCCGAACAAGTGTATATGGAAATCAAAATATGAAATTTGGAATTCTAAAACAATAAGTTGATGCACAATCTAATAGTTTTATTGCTATAATTTGCAAATCTGCACCCAATCTCTCCTCCACTTCCATACACCTTGATGGTTCATTTAGGACTTGTAAGATTACCCATATCTAAAGCCATTATAGACTTTAGGATTTCCCAATCTGGCCTCTGATTGCTTTGGTGATGCTCCTTGAGTACCTGTTTAGTCTTTTTAGTTTTTATAGCTTGCTTAGGTATCTTCATAGCCTTATCCCAAGATTGAATGTGTGAGATGTATGAGGTGCTCCTGCACCACCATGATCTTGTAGAACTACAACTGTAACAAATTAATGAGAATTTAGGAGCAATAAGGAGAAGCAAGGGTGCACAGTGTAAATTTGGTGCAATTTTAGTTTGAATTTTCTTCTATGTACATAATGAATTCCTTTTTTTTGGTAAAGTAGTGTGGAAAGAAAATAGGTCAATTATAGCTCAAGTTAATGAATATATTGAACAAATGGGAGCTATATTTGAAACCCTTATGACTAGCTATTTTGAAGACTTCAAGAAAACCATGAAGCAGAGGTTAAGGATTCCTGTATCTTTAGTTGAACAACATGTGAATGATGTATGTTTTCTTGTAGATATTGACTACATCTATATACAAGCTACCATACCAAGAATCAGATGGTTAAGACCTCTAGGCTATAAGACTAACACAGATGAGGCATCATCAACTATAACTACACTACTAGCACAATAGATTGATAAAAGTGCACAACATTTTGGAACATATGATGTGGTGAGGTCCAAAATTGATATGGAATTAAAGATAGCCTTTGTGATAAAGAGAAAGAATAAATTGGTTAAGAAACTTAAAGCCAAATTTGGAGAAGAGGCAGCAAAAGCCAAGGAAGAAAAAGATGATGAAGGTGATAAAGATGAAGATAAAAAAGGGTAAGGCCCATTACAATTAACACAAGGCTTGGAGGAGGATGCAAAAGAAGAGGAAGGTGCCAAGAAAGAAGCACCCAAGGCTGAGCCAAAGAAGATAAAGGCAAAAAAATAGCCCGCTGCATAGCCCAAGGGAAAGAAGAAAGCAACAAAGCCAAGCCCAACCAAGCCAACTACAAGAGTAGACACCAGGGAAACTACATAGGTAGTGAAAGAACAGGGGAAAAAAAAGGCAAAAAAGTAAGGAGGGCCTATAGAACCAAAGAAAAGAAGAAAATATGTTGTACCTCCTAAGTCAGACAAAGAAAAGATAGAGTCTGATGATGAACAATTCAAATTGGTAAGATGTTCTACCAAATCTAAATTGGAAAATGTTTGCAATAAAATTAGAGATAATGCTGATTTAACTATTTTAAAGGCCATTGAATTTAATAAGTTATCAAGGGAAGAAAAAAACATAATGGACGATTCTATGTACGCTATGATGACTAAGTTCAAGACCACCCCACTTGAACTAGATAATTCAATGCCTAAGGAGCTAAGCTCTATTGTAGAAAATAAATGGCATTACTGCCTTGATATGGAAAAAGAAATAAGGGAGTCAACATTGGCTTGAGTTATGATAGAACTGAAAAAATGTCAAATCAAAATGGCCATCAAGAAGTATAGAGCTATATTTTCTCCTAAATACAGGGCATTTCAGATTTTGCAAAATCAAATTGAAGATGTTGTGCAAAAATCCACTCTTATGTGGAAGGTTATTTATGGATTGAAAACTATGAAAGAAGGTAAGGAAGATCCTTTTGAAGGAAGAAATTATGAAGAGAAGGAAAAGGAAGATGAGAAAAAGGAAGAGAAGGAAGAGAAATAAGAAGAAGAAGACGAGAAAGAAAAAGAAGAAGAATGTGAGAAAGAAAAAGAAGAGGAAATAGTAGAGAAGACACAACAAGGTGAAGAGGCAACAGCTAAAGAGTAGCAGGAAGAATAGAGTGTACAAGACTCTCAGCTGCCACCACCCATTCCTCCACATACAACACTTGTAGAAATAGTAACTATCAAGGATGTTCTTGACAATACTAGTTAGAATGTCAAGCCATTAATTATAGAGGATCTCAAGCAAATCCTTCACCAAACAACAATACAATCATAGCTTTGCATAAACCCTATTTTGTGAGTGTGGAAGAGTTGCAAAAGGCAGTAGATGAAATTACTGAGGAGAAGGTGAACAGACAAGAACCATCTTCACAAACTCCTTCAGCTACTAGTGAATAACCAAAAGAGGAACAAAAACAAGATGTAATTGTTTTGGTTGATTCATCAGTGATAGTCACCACTACTAGTGAGGAGAAGGACAAGGAGAATACAAGATAGAAAAAATCTCTGATCCTACAACACAAACACAAGGTGCACCTCCTTAGATTATTATCATTGATCAAGGAAGCAAAGAAGAGCACAAGGAAGAGGAGAAATCCCCAAAAGAGAAGGAACAAGAGGCAATTTAGACATTGGTCAATTTGCCTACAATAGGGACTCCCATAAAACAACTAAGCAATGATATGGTACCTTTGAAAATATTAGCACCAGGCTCTAGCTCCATCAAGGTAGCAAGGGTACTTCATTATGGAGACCCTAAATTGGATGAAGAGATAGTCATACTGAGCTATGACTCAAGAACAATGAATCTGGAATAAATCTATGAAGTGCAAGAGCCAATAGAGAAGAGGAAGAAGCAGGAGATACTTAGAAATGGGTATAGGAAAAGACAAGCATTAGTTGAGATCAAAGAAATATTTCTTGATGCCTTTAGCCTACAAGTACCTAATAAAACCAAGCCCATTATGGAGCAATTGTCCAACATAATAGACCAGGTACAAAATGAAGACCTAGATACAAATGTTAAACTATTAGAATGGTCTGAGAGGAAATTCTAGATGAAAGTCAATGAGAAGATATCTAGTGAGATAGCACTTACCCAAGTTGAAATGGCCAAGAAAATAGAAAAGGTCAAGATAGTACTTGAGAACATTTTCTCATTGTACTCCAAATTATGTGACTCCTCATATTTCACATAGGGAACAAGCCAGAGGATACTGAGTTTGGAAGAAGACTTAAAGGTATCAAGCTCTCAGCTACCTAAAGATCCAACTCAGAATGAGAAGCATTTTGCTACAATGCTTCACACACAGAGGGAATTGGCTATGTTAACAAAAGATGAGGCAAACATAAAGGCCAAACTTGTACAAATTCAGTGAGCCATTACTCCCCACATGGAAGTACTCGACAAGGAACATGCGTATGCCAAGAATGTTTTGAAGAAAGATCCAAATCTTTCAACACTAGATGGCCTTGTTCACCTTACAACATAGAAAACTATCCAACTCAAAGCCCTACAAATTGCATTAGACAACTAGGATGCTACTCTGAAAATCATTTTGGGGGTAAATAAAACATTTTTGGCTAAGTATGCAATTCATCCCTAGGACCCTTTGTTGTAAGTGTCAAAAAGGGCGAGATTAATAACTAAGGGGGAGAATAAAAAAGAGGGAAATATATTGTTATATTCTTTCATTCTTTTGGGGAGAATAAATCAAAAAGGGAAGATTGTACATACCCTATGACAACCAAAAAGGGGGAGAAATGATGAAAGAGTGAGACTAAATAAAATTACAAGTGGAGAACAAGTGAAAATAGAGTAGATAGAATAGGTTAGCTAAGGCACAACAAGAGGCAGTGATATATCAACATGAGATAGATTCAACATAAAAGTGTATTAGATTTTTGGCTAAAGAAGTGGCACATTAGCTCAAGGGGAGTTACAAGATTTTGAGGTATATTGTCTTATACAAAATTTTGAACAAGTTTCTGAAGTTTTGTACATATGCCAAACAAGATATATATTGTACTCATAAGATCAAATATATAATGCTTAGTTAAGTATTTTTGACACTCATGTCAAAGGGGGAGATTGTTGGTCTCATATTGGTTTTGATAATTGAGTGTCAACACACTTAACCTATTTTCATGTTGAAGCTGAGTACACTATACATGCCAAGCTACAATATGTGTCGAGCTAGAAATCTAGTAGGTGTTGAGTGAACTTTAGGTGTCGAGCATAATACATGTGCCAGGTGACTTTAGGTGCTGAGTGATCTATATATGCTGAGTCACAAATGGATGCCAAGCAAGACAAAATTACTATGTGTGTCGAGCAAGCTAGAAATTCCATATGTGCTGAGTAACACAGAATCATAATAAGAAAAATGAAGAATGCATGCAACCAATAGGAAAAGTATAAGGATTTGAGAAAGAAAATAAGTTCATGGATTCAAACCTAACCCTAAGCCTTTGAAGCCTTTATAAGAAGGAAAAGACCCTACAATTTAGAGTAGTTGAGTGGATGAAAAGCCAAAGAGAGTGAATTGTAGAATAGAGCAATAGCAGGGGTGTCAAGACTTAGAGTATTGATAAGCATTGCAGAATACATTTGGTCAGAATAGAGTATAAGGGTTATGCATAGACATCATATCACAAAGGATTAGAATGGTGTGAGTAGATCAAGAGCTTGAAATCAACAATAAAATATTTTAAGTTATCAAGTCAATTCAATTTAATACTCTAGTAATTGTATTAGGAAGCAAAACCCTATGATGATAGGTTAGCTTAACAGCTATGTTGTAGAACTTTTAACAAGGTGATAAATTATTTGACATGGTAACACTTCAAGTAAGTGTTTGTAAATCCTTTGAACATGTCACTTTTGACAGAGTGTAAAGCTTTTAACAAGGCAGGCCTCTCACAGGACAGACCATTAGAAGTGGTCAAATAATATTTCTATAGTGATAATTTGTGGGTATCATCACCACCCTAGTTTTACCTTCTCATTTTGGAGGGTTTCTAGGTGACCAAAATTTGGTGTTATGTGTCTTGATGGATGTATTTACTTTATGTTTATTTGATATGTTTACATGCATGCAATTTATTTCCAGTTAAAAGTTTTTATGGTTAAAGTGTGTTACTTCTGATTCCCCACCCCCCACCACCCCCCCTCAGAAGTAATCTTCCCATTTGTATATTCCCATTTGTATATTACAACACACTTAGCAATGAGGTTGACACTTCTCAACCTATTTTCACTTAGTTAGAAAAAGTGGTCCAAAAATTCAATGAACATTTGAATGGACAAGAGAAATTGTTTCAAAGAGCAGAGAAGAAATTTGTAAACAAAGAGTTAGAGCTAGTAGTATAGAAGATTTCCATATACCAAGTAGACTTGTCTACTATTCTAGGCTCATTGGAAACCTCTACCAACAATGTCACTTCTTTATTTAGCAAATTATGTGATACATCTTTCTTCACACAAGAAATAAAAGATAAACTCTCCAAGATGGATGAAGATCTAAAGGCAAGTGCACACCAGTTGTCACTTGATCCAAGCTATAGTTCTTCTCACTATAAAAAGATAATATTTTTGACTGATATGCAAGCAATATTGCTAAGGGAAGAAGCCAAGATAAGGGCTACACTTGTAGACATACAAGGTATGATTCTTCCAAACATGGATGCATTGTATAAATACATTTCACATGCTAAAACTCTCATCCATGATAATAGCTTCTCTTTATTTGATCATATGATGAAATTATTAGCAAAATTTTAGATTGCATTGCATGCAAGCAAGTTGTTGCAAGAAAATTGAGAAAAGACATTGTCACTGATTTTAAAGGTACATTCAAACTTCTTGTCACATTTTGGAATAGTTGTATAGCATACACCTTTGGCATTTATGTCAAAAAGGGGGAGAAGGTTTATATAACATGAAAAGTATATTTTAAAGGGGGAGAAGATGTGATATAAAAGAGGAGAAGATGAGAAGATGTATATAATGTGAAAAGAATATATATATATATATATATATATATATATATGGGGGAGCATTATGATATTATACATGTACATGTACAAATATTCAGATAAAAAAATTCTTGCAAAAGAAATTTTGAAAAATCTCAAAAATAGAATATCTTACCAAGTTGAAGACACGAGATGGAGACTAAATATTGTTTTGATTTTTTTTTTTTGAGAATTCAGTTTTGATTGATAAGTGTCTATGTTACTAATGCCAAAGGGGGAGATTGTTGACATTTCAGTCAAGTTTGTTTATTGGTGACACATACTTATTCAGATGGCTAGTAGCTACCAAGCTTATTGTATAGTTAGCAGTGTTAACTAAGTAATTTAGGCTCTACTGAGTTCTGTAGTTACTACTAATTTCAAGAAACAATATTCAATTTGTAGCGAGCAGTATCTACCAAGTTGGTGATTATCAATGTAAATCAAGCTTCATAGTGTTTACTGAGTTTCTTAGTGCAAATCAAGTTCTCTAGTGCTTACCAAGTTAGTAGCTTCAACAATGTGAACCTAGTATTGTTTGAGCTATGCAATGTCAACTAAATGATTTAGTTTATACCGAGCTTGTAGTGATAGTGTTGACCAAGCTATGCAGTGTGAATCAAGTGATTCAGTTTATATGTCAAGTTTCATAGTATTCACCAAGTCACCAGTGCAAATCGAGTTCAGAATACTTGAAAGTGATTAGTATGCACCAAAATTTTGTCTACCAAGTGCATGATGATGCTGAGAATTGACATTGGTTGCCGAGTATCAAAACCCCACCGAGTTTGTCTTCAAAACCTAAGTACTTGCAGTTGGGCGAACTTTGTGTATTTTGGTGAAACTTGAATTGTAGCTAACTTTGCTAAATTATAAATTGGATTGGTATATCTATAATATATTGAATCACATCCAAAGAGGATCAAAGTATGAAAGAATATGTATTAAAGTGCAGAAGTGTGAATTAAAAAGGCTACAATAGTATAAGGAGTAGAAAAGATTTATCTATCACAGCAAGGTGATCATTACACTCAAATAAATGTCATTATCAAGTTACAGATCAGAGTCAAATAGTGGTTCATTTTAATAGGTGGTACAATTAAATCCTTTCACAAGGTAGACTTAATAGCCTTTTGTAAATCTCTTTACTGAGTGCATACTTCAATGTTTTTAAATCCTTTTGCAAGGTGGACCTAGTAGTCTTTATTGCTCCTAATAGGGAAGATCATCAAAAGTGATCATTGTAAGCCTAAAGCTAAAGTACTAAAGCTTGTGGGTATCATCCCCACCCTAGTTTTATTTTCTATTTGGAAGGTTTTTGGGTCACCATATTGTGTGTCAAAGTGTTATGAATGTTTTAATGCTTTTAGTTTTTTATGTGTGCAATTTGATCAGAATACATATAAAGGATTATTTGATGAATTAAGTTTAAGTTTAATTGGTTACTGATTCATACCTCCCCTCTCAATAACCCAGCCTATCTCATATTTCCAATAATTATTAGCAATTGGGCTAAGCATCAGATCAAATTTTTGTAAAGTGCAGGCAACATGGCCATCCCAAAAGTTAAAAAAATAAGCCAAATTTGGGAAACTTGATGAGTAAGATTGGCCAATTGGGTAATATTAGCCACTAAAGTCATCCTTGCTCCTAAACTAACTTAGTGTTTCTCCATGATTATATTCTCCCTCATGGAGCTTCAGGGTATACATAACAAGTGTACCTTGAATAGTAGTTCTTCTTGCAACATGTAACAAAAAAAACTCCACCTTAAATCCCTATTTGAACTTCTCACATGCTTCATATGCATCTTTAAATTATTTGTCTTCCTTATAGAGGTCTTTAAGGTCATTCATTCCCACATTTTGCAATTGAATTTCCTAAATAGCTAAAACTCTCCTAATTAGTGCATCTACTACTTTTTTGCTAATTCCTTTCTTGTATTTTATGAAAAAGCTATATGCTTGTAGATACTCTACCTATTTTAGGTGCCTTTGGTTCAACTTCTCTTTTCCATTCAAGCAGATAAGAGCATTATTATTTGTGTAGGCTACAAATTCCTTGGGTAGGAGGTAATATCTCCACTTTTTGAGTGCTTGGGTCATTGCATATAACTCCAAATCATAGGTGAAATACCATTACTTGGATTCATTCAAATTCTCTAAGAATAATGCCATAGGATTTTCCCATTGAATCAATACTCCCTAGTGGCTAGTTTTTTGTCATAGTTCTCCACCACAAATAATTGATTGGAGTTAGAGTACCTAGGTAGCCCTACTATCTTTTTCTTTAGTACATCAAGACTCAAGTGATTGTTGCCTCTATCCACTTGAACTGAAATTTAATTCCCCCTTTAATTGTATTTAAGATAGGTGCACACACATGACTAAAATTCCTTACAAAATTCCTATAGTAAGAGGCTAGTTCATAAAAACTCCTTACATCCCATATGGACCTAGTTAATGGCCACTCCAATACAATATTGGCCTTATTAGGATCCATCTTTATACAACCATTAGAAACAACTAATCTAAGGTAGACTTGTTTAGTTTTTAAGAACTCACATTTGTCTTGGTTAATCATCAACTTTTCTTGATGTAGCATCCTCAAGATCATCTCCAAGTGCTTCATGTGCTCCTCCTTTGACCTTCTAAAACTCAAAATGTCATCTAGATAAAAAATTGCACATTTACCTATGAAATTTGCTAGCACTTCATTTGTGAGTCTCATGAATGTGCTAGGAACACTTGTCAAGCTAAAGAGCATTACAAGCCACTCATATAACCCTTCATTTGTCTTGAAGGTTATCTTCCATACATCACCAGACATAACTCTAATTTGATGAAAACTTGCTTTTAAATCCATCTTAGAGAAGTAACAAGAGCCTCCCAAGCTATCCAATAAATCCTCAATCTAAGGCATAGAGAATCTATATTTGATTGTTATATTGGTGATATCCCAATAGTCAGTACACATTCTCCATTTTCAATACTTCTTAGGTGCAAATACAGTGGGAACAACATAAGGGTTCAAGCTCTTCCTTATAGGACCCTTCTCTAGCAAATCTTGTATTTGTTTGGCCATTTCTGCATTTTGATTAGGAGTCATCTTATATTTTTTCCTTATTAGGTAGATTAGCTCCTGCTATGAGATATATCTAATGAATCACATCCATCATAGGTGGTAAGGCATTTGGTATTCCATTTTCTACTACCTCATGATACCTTTTCAATAGTTGTAGCACTTCTTGAGACATCTTGACCTTCTCCTTAGTCTCTTCTCTAGGTTTTACTATGATTGCAAAACAATATCCTTTCTCCTTCTTTATGACCTTAGGGAACTCCTTCCCATTCAAGAGAATCACACTAGATCCCACATGCTTCTCTTACTAGGTTTTTCCAAAGGATCCATTTGGAATTTATTATCTTTTATTAGTGATTACATGTTGGAATATTCAAATATGGAAAGAGTACTTATGAGAGGGGGGGGGGGGTGTGAATCAGAAGTATCCCATTTTAACCAATAAAACTTTTAGGTGGAAGTAAATTGCATGCATGTAAATACATCAAGTAAATATGAAACTAAGACATGCATCAACAACACATAACACTAGAATTTGGTAACCTAGAAACCCTATAGGAATAAGAAGGTAAAACTAGGGTGGGGATGATACTTGCAAAAATTACTACAGCAATATTGTTCAACCACTTCTGATGGTCTACCCTATTAAAGGCTTTACACTGCATTAATAGTGACCTAGTTAGAGGCTTTTCAAACACTTTATATGAAGTGTCACCCTGTTAAAGGATTTAATCACCTATTTAAAGGATCTATGAAATAGTTGTTAAGCTAACCTATCACCATAGGATTTTCATTCTAATACAATTGCTAGAAAGTATTAGGTACAATGAACCTGATAGATTACAATCCTTGATTGTTGAATGCAAGCACCTATTCTACTTTCTCTAGTCCTGATCCTTTGTGATATGATAACCCTTGCTCTGAAAATAGATTTCCTTGTGCACCCTTGTATATCCACTCATATATTTTACAATGAAATTTCATCTTCCTTATAAAGAAATTTGAGGATTTAGGGTTAGGTATGGATCTACGATCCATATTCAATCTTTATTTTTCGCTTATTATTTGCACTTCTTCCATTGGTTGCATGCCTTCATCATTTTTCTTATTAATTGCATGTAGATTGCATAGGAAAGATAAAATATTTGATCTTATGATTTAATCCTTCGAGATTTACCTTATGTCGGCTACAAAAACTATTTGCATCATAGTTTGTGCAATTACAAACTCTTATGCTGATATTATGAGTTACTCAGCTTTTGAAGCATTACTTATGCTTGGCACATGTTGTTTCCTGGTTAAATTGGCACTTGTTTCATTTTAGTATTACTTGGAATCAATTATGACTTAGCACTTGAAATATCACTTGGCACTTTACTCTGCTTGGCACTCAAAGTCATTTGACACTTGAACTTCACTCGGCGCCTAATCTTCACTCAGCATCTAAAAACTACTCGACACCTAAAGATCACTCGGCACCTGAAGTCTTTCGTAACTCGGCATTTTTTGTGGCTTGGCATGCATGGTGTACTCGGCTCCAATATAGAAAGTATGTAAGTGTATTGGCACTCAAGTGTCAAAAACCATTATGAAGTTAACAATCTCCCCCTTTTGACATGAGTGACAAAAATACTTAACTGACCTTATGAGTACATTTACTAATCTGATTGGTATATACAGAGTTTAAAGAAAACTTGATCAAAATTTATAACTTACAATAAATACCTCAAAAATTTTGTATTGTAACTATTGTAACTCTGCTTGAGTTGATTGTGCCTTATCTGTATATCATGCTCCTCCTTTTATTTTTTCTCCCCCATTAATTCATCTCATAATATCTATATCTCCCCCTATTATATCTCTTTTCTCCCCCTTTTTGACACTTATGTCAAATAATGTTTAAGGGTTAAGACCATATTTAGCCAAAAATGTGCTATTGACCTCCATAATCATCCTGAGAGCTGCATCCCAATTGTTCAAAGCAATTTCTAGTGACTTATGCTGGATGGCAGTCTCAGCAGCAAGATGAATAAGTCCTTCTGAAGTAGAAAGATTTGGGTCTTTCTTGAGAACAGTTTCAGCATATACTTTCTCTTTATGGAGTATTTCTAAATGTGGGGTAATGGAGGACTGGAGCTATATTAATTTTGCCTTGATATTGGCCTCTTCTACTGTTAACACAACTATTCCCTTTTGAGTGTTAAGTGTTTGGGTAAAATGCTTCTCACTTTGAGCTAGATCATTTGGTAGTTGCATGCTTGAAATGTCTAAATTTCTTTCCAAGCTCATTATCTTTTGGCTTGTCTCCTGTGTGAAGTATGAAAAGTCACACAACTTTTTGTACAATGAGAATATATTCTCAAGTACCTTTTTCACTTTGTCAATGAGCTTTGCTAATTCAACCTGGGAAAGTGTAATTTGACTTGATATTTGCTCATTTAATTTTCCCTGGAATTTTCTTTTAGGCCATTCCACAAGTTTTTCATTTGTCTCTAGGTCTTCATTTGTCACCTACTCAACAATATTTGATAATTGCTCCATGATATGCTTTGACTCATATGGTGATTGCAAACTGAAGGCATCCATAAAGATGTCCTTAATCTCATATAGTGTTTTCTTTTGTTTATACTCCTTCCTAAGTATCTCCTATCTTTTTCTTCTATTTAGTGCTTCCTGCACCTCATTTATTTGATCAATGGTTATTGTTTTTGAGTCATAGCCTGGTATGACTATCTCCTCATCTAATTCAGGGTCTCCATAGTGAAGTACCCTTGCAACTTTTGTAGTACTAGATGTTGGTATGGATATTTGCAATGGCTGGTGTGAAGGAGTTCCTGAGGTAGGAAAATTTATTAATGTTTGTATTGCCTCCTACTCTTTAGGGGTTTCTACTGATTCCTCTTCCTGCTATCTACCATGATCAATTATTGTAATTTGTGGAAGTGCACCTTGTGTTTGTGTTGTAGGATTAGATGTAATAGTTTGTCCTGTTTGTTCTATTTATCCTGTTCCTTTTTCTACAGCTGCACTTGGCTTTTGTATTGTAGCATCAACTATGCTTGTTGGCATTTGAAATTGACTACTAGTAGTTGTAGAGATGATAGAAGGTGGTTCTTGTGGATTCACCTTATCTCTGACTGTACTTTCTACTAGTTTTTGCAATTCATCCATACTGACCAATACTGGATCTGCACATAATATTGCTTGTTGTGTAGATTGGTCAAGAATTCTTTTGAGATCTTCTGCAGTTAATGGATTGATATTTTGACTATAAGTATCAAAACATCAATAATAGTTACAATTTCTATAGGTGTGATGGGCACATGAGGAGGGCTAGAGGGTGGCAATTGTGTGTCTTGCACACTCTGATCTGGTTGCTGCTCTTGCTCAACTGTTGCCATTTTATCATATTTTTGTGTCTCTTCCTCCTCTCCATCTTTATTTTCTTCTTCCTTCTTCTCTTCTTCTACCTTCTTTTCTTCTTCTTCTTTCCTTTCTTCTTCTCTTTTCTTTACTACTGTCTTCTCTTCTCTCTTTTTTCTCCTCTCCTCTATTGGAACAATAGCTTCTTCCTTGTATTCTTCTTCAATAAAATCTTCAATCTTCTTGTACAAGTTCTTCCATGATTTCATTGTTCTTTGAACAATTTCTTCCATCTTGTTTTGGAGTATGAAGAATGCCCTATATTTAGGTGTAAACCTGTTATTATGCCTTTTGACTGCATTCTTTACTTGTTCCCTAGTCAAATCTGGCAATACACTTGCTAGGGTTGATTCCCTCATCTCCTTCCCCATTTTCAAATAGAAATGCCATCTGTCTTCTACAATTTTTGACAGTTCTTTTGGCAACTGTCCATCTAGTTCAAGTGGAGTGTACTTGAACTATGCCATCATTCCATAAACTGTTTCTTCTATCCTATTTATTGATATCAACTTTATTTAAATTGCTTAAGTCACCATTTCCAATATTTTTACATAATATATGAACTCAAGAATGGCTTACCTTTTCAGATTGATCTTCTTCATTAGTATTAGGTTGAGCCACATATCTTCTTCTTTTCCTTGGCTCTTCCTGTGTTTCCTTGATTTGTTTCTTCTTTGTAACTTCCTCTTTAGCCTTTTGGGTGGAGGCCCTTGTTGTAGCTCATGTTGTTGGCTTTTGAGGTGATGGCGTGGCAAATTTCTTTGGTTTGGACTTAGTTGGAGGCTATACTGTTGCCTTTCTCTTCTTTGGCTCAGCTTCAGTTGGTGCTTCCTTGGCTTCTTCTTCCTTGACACCTTCCTCCTTGTCTTCTCCAAGGCCTTGAGTTAATTCCATTGGGCCTTGTTCTTGCTCATCTTCATCATCATTGTCATCTTCTTCTGCTTTAGCCTCAATTTCATCACCAAATTTCTTCTTAATCTTCTTTAATAATTTATCTTTCTTCTTCAATGTGGAAGTAGTCTTTAATTCCATTTTTATCTTTGATCTTACCACATCATAAGTGCCAAAATGTGGAGCACTTTTATTTGTTTCTTCTGCCAATAATGCAGTTATTGCTGCAGATGCCTCATTAACATTAATTTCATATCCAAATGGCCTTAGCCATCTTACCCTTGGTATTACTACTTGGATATAGGTAAAATCAATGTCAACTAAGAAACATGTATCATTAGTATGTTTTTCCACTAAGGAAACTGGTATTCTTGATCTTTGCTTCATGGATTTCTTGAAATCCTCAAAATAGCTTGTCATCAAGGTGTCAAAATTTTCTCCCATTTGTTCTATATATTCATTGATTTGGGCAATGATTGTTCTGTCATTCCTCCATGTCACTTTGCCAAAAGAAGGAAACTCATTCTGAACATAAAAGAATATACATACTAGAATTGCTCCAAATTTGCATTGAGTACACTTTATTCTTCTTATCGAAGCTAGGTTTTCATTAATCTGTTGTAGTTGCAATTTTGCAAGATCATAAGTATGATCCTTTTTCACCAATTTGTAGCCTACATCTACTGCAATACATGGTACACTGTTGAGTCTACTGGATTGGTAGAATTTATGGGTGATGACTCTAACAATAAACTCAACTAGAGGATCCTATATGGTGTGAATTGTCATTCCTCATTTGTTCCACTGGGCATGTCATGCCCAAACTATGAGGCAAAAACAAACACAATTTTTTTTAAATTTTTTTAAAATAATTTGAATGCTCCAAGTTTGAAATGATTGATAAAAGTTTTAGTACAAGTTCTTTACATTACATCCTAAGATTATAAACATGAGGATGATTACATTATTAAGATTTGAAACTTTTTTTATAAGATTGATATCGATCATTAATTAAACAAATTATTAATTAGTTTCCTAAAATTTGATACATGGGACTAACCATCTTTAATTAAACCCATTAATATTTTCATCTAATACTACTATCTTTAACAAAGTTAATTTAATAAATCAATTTTACATATACCTACATTGAAGCTAGTAATATTCCAAGACTAATTAACATGAATGTTAAAACAATTAAATAAATATAAGAATTAACTAACTAAATTACAACTATAATTGCAACTAAATTATATTACAATATCTATATATATTTAAAAAAAAAGCTAACTAATTTAAAATCTAAAACTATATTACATTTTTAATGTTAAACTATCTTAGTTCTAAAACTAACAACAAAGACAACTTATTAATTTTAAAAGTAGCATTACATAAAATATTATAACTTTAAAACATAACTAATTAAAAACAATATACAATAAAAACTAAACTAACTTAAAATAACAACTAACTAAACACTAAAACTAACATCCTAACTTAATCTAACCCTATCCTAACCTCCCTACACTAAGCCAAATGATGTGACCCACGTCACATCTCCCCCCCCCCCCCCCCCCCATCCCTTCATGCGTTTTCCCAAGCGCTTGTCAATCGTGCTGTCCAAGGGAGGGGACAGGGTACGCTGTCCTCCAACCATGCTGAGAAAATTTTTAATAAAACAAAACTTAAAAAAAAAAAAAAACTTTCTCCTTCCAAGTTTGAGCGCCTACTAAGGGAGACAAAATGGGGATGTGACATGGGGACAGGTTGATGTCACCCTCCCCATGTACCTTGCTGAGTCAACGCAAACCAAAAAAACATTTTTTTTTTAATCCTTCCTTTCATGCTGACGGCTAAGGGAGAAGATAAGGCATTTAAGTTATAAAGTTTTATGGGTGAGAAAGGATATTTAGTTTATATATTAATTTTAAATTATGTTTTACACAATTTTCTATTATCATAATAATTTTAATTTAATTTTACAAGATTTTTCAAATGATTTAAAAGAGGATATTTAAAAGAATATTCTCTGTAATAAAAGGGCATTTGAGTTGCTCCTCATACAAATTCCAGAGACTATATGGCTCTTGGATACAACTTTTTTTTAAAAAATTTACCTAAGTATAGAATTACAATAATGCATGTATTTTTTTTTCTTCTATATTTTTGAATAGAATTAAACACATGGATACAATAGTTTGAAGCCTATTAACACCATATTTAATATGATCTCCTATATAACTTGAATTTGCAATATATCGATCATAGATGTTATTTTATTTCCTTAACATAATTGTCATTTTGAACATAAAAGAACATAAAAGGAACTTGGGTATTTGTTCAACTAAACCAAATCTACATCCATGATATCTTGACATAATTCTTTCCTACATGTTCTTGCAAATTCACTTTCAACACAACCATCCATAAACTAAATCATACCAAACTCAAAGGAAATACCATACATTTACAATTTGAATCTTGCATAATTGAACCTCATTGTTTCATCTTATCTTTGATACACATTCATATGACAACATAGAATATGAAAATTTTAAGAGAAGCAAAATTTACTCAATCACTTATTTTATTATCAACCTGATTCAAGGGCTCAGCCGGGAAAGAACTAGGAAGAAAACCCGGCATCATGGCCACTACAATCAAAATTGAAATTAAAAGTTACATAGGGTCTCCATACTAATTTCAACAATTTAATCAAATTTTCTTCATGACCCTAATCAAGGGATTTATAATGTTTTTTGCAACTCACTTCTAGAACCATGGAGGAAACAGGGTCTGATCAGGTGACAACCAAGCATAACCAAGAAATAATCAAACATGCATAATTCATACATGGTTTATACAATAGGATTCATAATGAATCAAAACTAGGGAAAAGTGGATTCTTCCAACCAGGAGAAGTCAAGCACAACACCAAACAGATGCCCAATCGGGGCTATATACCAAGAACTTCCGTTCATCCATTTCAACATACCAGAATCATACAAGGTTTGTGCTGACAGGTAGGGACCCATAACACCCTACCCTTTCTCCCTCTTCTCATCTTGAGAAGAGACTCTACACTGGATGGAGTCTGACTAAACAGACCTTTCCCAAAATTGGTCACTTCTGCCCTCTCCAAGGGTGAGTAATACCAAAACACCCATGCAAGAAAAATCTCATAATTGCAACATAACATGAAAGGAAATAAACCAAAAATAACATGGTTTCCAAAGCTTCCCAACATACCCACAAACATACAAACCTTGAAACAACAACAAGGTAACATGAACATGAAACAAACATAAAAATTGAATAAGGGAGATGAGAATTTCCTACCTTCACAAAGAGGTAATGGCAATGAACAAGTTTGAGTAGAGTATCCCTTTTTCCTTCCTTCAACCTTCAAGAATTCCTCCCTAAATGTAGAGATTGGGTAACAACCTCCACAAGTCCAAGAAGGGCCTCTAAATAAGCCTCTAACTCAACCACCCAAAAGGAGCAATAACTATTTCCACCCACTATCAATTCTAGAAACTCCTAACTCAACCTACACTATGGTTAAACCCTAAGTGGAGATGAGGTGAGGTAACTCAAGATAACCATGGTCAATTTTCGCACAAAGGAAAAAAGAGACTTTTTGAGTGACCTCAAAAGTCAATAAAAGGGGCTTAGGGGTTGGAAAATACCCCTAACCCATACCAATACCCTTTGGGTATAATAATTTCATGATTTAAGCCTTAGGAAAGAGGTTTAGAGCCAAATAAAATGGTGCAGGAGCACCTAGGTAGGCTAAGTGTGAAACCTAGGTATTTCTTTATTTTTGGCTTGTAGTGATGCTAGCCACATCACTATTCTAATAATAGGTCCTATTTGGTCCTTAGGTGTGTTTAGGAGACTTGGCAAGACCCAAAGTGACCAAGTTGCTAGAAGTTGCCGACTATTGTCAACTAGGTGACTTAGGTCCGGTAAAGGCTAAAATGGTCTAGAAAGGTTCCAATGGCTTTGAATAGTTTATTTGAAGTCATTTTATGCATATTATATGTCTACTTTGTTTTTGTGCCAAATTTGGAGGTCTAACTCCATGTAGAACAAAAGTTGCTGAAATGTTGTCATGTTGTCATGACAACATTTTCTTGCAAAAAGCAACTTTTTGGCATTTGTGTGTTTAGAACGTCCTAACTGTTTAGAACAGTTATGGAACTGATGGAGGAGCCTTTAAAAATGTGAGGACAGCCATTTTCAGGGGGTTGGACAAGTTGGTTTTGCATTTTGTACGAATTGAGCAAGTATTTTGTTGCCGGTTTTATGCATTTGAAGGCATTTTTAATAGAGGAGGATTGAATGGCCTGATTTTCATGTTGGAAAAGTTCTAAAATATTGTTTTTAATATTTTTGTAGTGTTGGTTTGATCATTTTAATTCGTTTGCATTAGTGTAGAAAAATCTTTTTGTTCTTGGCAAGTTGGTGATCTGAACAGGGCTGCACTTAGAAAATGGGATCTTAGGGCCACTTCCCACCATTGGAAACCTCTGGTATTTTGGAATTTGGAACTAGGATCCATGTAAATTATGTATCAAGAAGGAGGGCCCTTGAAAGCATCAGCAAGAATTTTTAAGGTGATTCCCTAGGCAAGCCAAATGCAACTTGGCTAGGAATCACAGTTGGAAAATGAGTTATGGAGAGGATTGAGTGTACAAATACCTTAATCCGGCTGCACAACAAGTAATGAGAAGGTATAACCTTGCTCCAGTCCAAAGGAGAGGTCTTGGAAAGGTGTCTAAGGTGGTTTTCCATCACAACAGCGATAAAGCACTTGAAATCCTCATTTTTGGCCTAAAACTGTACTTTCATTGTACGGAAAGTTTGGAGGCTAGAAAATTACAGAATCTTGAAGTACTCTAAAAAGGGTATCCAAAAATACAATTTTTTTGTAGGGTTGTTAAGAAGTTTTTCAAGAAATCTTGTTTCCAACTATTTAGGAGGGCTAATTCCTAGTATCCTTTTTGGAGCAATTTGGTGTATCTTCCCTAGTAGATTGAATGCGCCTATGAAATCAGCATTGTTTAGGGTCATGGATGTTAGAAGGAGTCTAAAAAAACCCTAGATGAAGAACTGGTACCCTTGGAGCTATAGATGGACTTGAGGGTTAATAGCGGACTGGAGCCGGCTAGTAAGAAATTTGATGTTACTTTGTTGGTGTACCCCCAACTGAAGGATTAGGATCTCTTGAGCAAGGTCCTAGTAATTATAGGGTGTGAAGAAGCCCTAGTGGGTCTAGTGAATGACCTAAGGTAGCCCTGAGAGAGAGCTTGGGGTTTGGAAGCAAGGTTGGGGTGTTACATTAGAGTGGTATCAGAGCAAGTTAAAGATTTGGGAAACGTAGTTAATGTTGGAAGCCACTGAAGAATCAGTAGGATAATCCATGATGGTGACAAATGTGGAGTTAGCTAAAGAAGTTGATGAGCAAAGGCAAAGAAATCAGCTTCTTGAAGAAGCACTAGAAGAGGTGAAGCAAAAACTAGATGCAGTTGTAGAGGCAGCCAAGAAAAGAGGTGAAGAAGAAGATGGGAATGGTAAAAAGGTAGTAGAGGAAGATATTGTACCTGAACCTAATCCTATCTTGCAAGAAGAGCCCTTCTTGAAGGCAATCAAAGCCTTAGGAGGTAAAGCTTTGGAAGGAGTGCCACTTTTCAGTGGTAAGATGGATATTGATGCAGTTATGGATTGGTTAGAGGGTATGGAGAACCACTTTGAGTGTGAGGGTATCTTAGAGGCACAGAAGGTTAAGGTTGCTAAGTCAAGGCTTAGAGGCTCAGCCTTAACATGGTGGAAGTATGTACAAGATGAAAGAGTCAGCATGGGCAAGAATCCAATTGCAAATTGGAGTGCTATGGCAAAAAAAATCAAGGAGAACTTCCTACCTGAAGACTTTGAGATCCAACTCCATAAAAAGAGGCAAGGACTGAAGAAAAAAGATCTTGATGTGACCTCCTACACTGAAGAATTTTAGAGGTTGTGTTTGAGATCCAAGAAGCAAGAAGAGGAGTCACTCAAGGTGGCAAGGTATCTTGGTGGCTTGAAGTGGAACATTCAAGAGGAGCTTAGCTTATGGGCCCCTACCACTATCCAAAGATGTCATCAGCTAGCTTTGAAGGTAGAAGAAAAGAACAAGAGGAAAGGAGATTCTAACTTCAAAGATAGAGGCAAAGGCAGAAATCAGAAAAATCAAAGAGGAGGCTACCAAGGCAAAGGTAGTGATCAAAAGAGCCAAAGTGAAAGCAAACCCATGGAGCAAACTATTGACCACTCTTCAAGAGGTTGTTATAATAGAGGGAGAGGCAATCAAGGAGGATCAAGTAGGGGTAGAGGAGGTAGGAGCAGCTCTTACTTTGCAACAATGAAGTGTTACAATTGTGGTCAACTAGGCCATCCTGCCTATAGGTGCCCGGACAAACCCTCTTCCTCAAGCCAAGATAAAAGGCTAGCATATGCACAAGAAGATAATAGAAGTTGCAAGGATGTTGACATAGACCATATTGAGTCTGAAAAAGGTGAGAACCTCATGTTTAGGAGGGTGCTGATCAAGAAACCAGCTTCTAATGAGCCTAGACATAGAAGGGCATTGTTTAGGATCAAGTGCAAGATCCTAGGAAAAGTATGCAAGGTGGTGGTTGATTCTGGATCAACTGATAATGTAATATCAGAGGAGGCTGTTACAAAGCTCAAACTGAAGAAGATACCTCATGACAACCCTTACAAAGTCACATGGCTTAACAAAGGGCAAAGCATCCTAGTGAATGAACAAGCATGGGTGGACTTCTCAATTGCAGGATATAAAGACCGCTTATTATGTGATATTTTGCCAATGGATGCTTGTCATCTTCTGCTAGGGAGACCTTGGCAATTTGATAGGGAAGTGGTCTATGATGGCAAGGAAAATACCATAACATTTAAGAAAGGAAGCAAGACTTTCAAAATTCAGTCATTGTTAGAAGGGGATGAACCACAGTCCAAGGTACCTAATGTGCTGCTATGTGGAGAGAAAGAGTTTATTAGAGACCTCAAGCATGAGGAGAGCCAAGGATTTGCAGTCATACTAAAGGCTGCAAGTGAAGAAAAGCCAGTCCAAGAACCTTTACCAGCAGAGGTACAAGAGTTGCTTGTAAAGTATAAGGAGATTGTTAGTGATGGTACACCAACTACCCTACCACCAAGAAGAGTTATCAGCCATCAAATTGACTTTGTTCCAGGTGCCTCACTACCTAATAAGGCAGCCTACAAGTTAACCCCAGATCAGAACCTTGAAGTGGCAAGACAAGTCCAAGAGTTGATGGACCAAGGTTTGATCCAAAAGAGCATAAGCCCTTGTGCAGTCCCGATGGTTTTGGCATCCAAGAAGGGAGGAAAATGGAGGTTGTGTACTGACTTAAGGGCCATTAACCGCATTACAATCAGGTATAGGTTTCCTATTCCAAGAATTGAAGACCTTATGGATTGTCTAGGAGGTGCTATGTATTTCACTAAGATGGACTTGAAAAGTGGGTATCACCAAATTAGAATAAAGGAGGGAGATGAATGGAAGACAAAATTTAAGACTACTGATGGTCTTTATGAATGGCTTGTGATGCCATTTGGTCTTTCCAATGCCCCTAGCACCTTCATGAGGCTCATGAATGAAGTGCTCAAAGACTTCACAGACAGATTTGTGGTGGTGTATTTGGATGATATCCTCATCTACAACAAGACCAAAGAGGAACATGTCAAGCATGTAGAAGCAGTTTTGAAGAGGCTTCATGAGGAGAAGCTATCTATCAACCTTGAGAAGTGTGACTTCTTCAAGCAAGAGTTGGTGTATCTAGGCTTTGTGGTGTCTAAAGGAACTTTGAAAATGGACAAGGAGAAAGTTGCTGCTATCCTAAGTTGGCCTACACCTACCACATCTAGTGAGGTAAGAAGTTTCCACGGTTTGTCTCAATTTTATAGGAAGTTCATTAGGAACTTTAGTGGTATTTTTGCACCATTTCTTGATACCATAAAGGGGGGAGTCAAGTCCAAGTTTAGGTGGACTTTAGAGGCTGAAAAGTCATTTGATATGTTAAAAAAACAAGTAGCTACTCAACCCATCCTAAAATTGCCTAGCTTTGAAAAGTTGTTCACCTTAGAATGTGATGCAAGTGGCCTAGCAGTGGGTGGGGTGTTGAGTCAAGAAGGTAGACCAGTAGCCTTCTATAGTGAAAAGCTAAATGAGGCCAAGAAGAAATACTCATCCTATGATCTAGAATTGTATGCCTTAGTCTAGTGTCTTAGGAAGTGGAGACACTATTTGTTGCCAAAAGAATTTGTTGTGTTTACAGATAATCAAGCTCTTAGCTACATCAACACACAGGAGAAGTTGAGCAACAGGCACTTGAAGTGGATGGAATATTTGCAGGCCTTCACCTTTACAATCAAGCATAAGAAAGGACAAATGAACAAGGTTGCTGATGCATTAAGTAGACGGGTTTTAACAGTCCAAGAGATTCAGCTCCATAGCATTGGAGTGGAGAGTTTTAGAATCTTTACAAGAATGATGAGGACTTTGCTGAAGCCTATAAGGTATGCATGGATTTTGGAAACCACTTTCATAGCAGATTTTCAGAATACACTTTGCAAAATGGGTTGCTATTTAAGGGTAACCAGTTGTGTGTACCAAGAGATTCCATGAGAGAGAACCTAATACAAGAGAAGCATAATGGCAGCTTGAGTGGGCATTTTGGTATCAGCAAGACAATAGAACTAGTGCAAAGGTTCTATTATTGGCCTAAATTGGTCAAAGATGTAACCAAGTATGTGGAGCAATGTATGGTGTGTATGAAGGCAAAAGGAGGAATGAGCAATGCAGGTCTTTACCAGCCCTTACCAATTCCTAGTAGACCATGGGATTGTGTAAGTATGGATTTCATTGTTGGTTTGCCTAAAAATAAGCAAGGGTATGATAGCATTTATGTTGTTGTTGATAGATTCAGTAGAATGGGACATTTCATTCCATGTAAGACAACTAATGATGCAATTCATATAGCTCATTTTTTTTTCAAAGAGGTTGTAAGGATTCATGGACTTCCATTAAGCATTGTGTTGGATCGAGATGTGAAATTCATGAGTCACTTTTGGAAGACTTTATGGAAGAAGCTTTTAACTAACATGTCTTTTGGTTCAGCTTACCATCCTCAAACTGATGGTCAAACTGAGGTGGTTAATAGAACTTTAGGTAACCTTCTTAGGTGCCTAACTAAGGAGTATGGTCAGACTTGGGATGTTATCATCTCACAAGCAGAATATGCCTACAATGATAGCAAGAATAGGAGTACTGGAAAGAGTCCTTTTGAAATTGTTTATGGCATGCACCCAAGAGGTGTGTGTGAACTAAGGTGTCTTGGAAACATGGATCAGATTAGTGGTCAAGATGAAGACTTTGTACAAACCATGAAGGAGATTCAGGAGCAAGTCAAGAAGACTATTCAAGACAACACTCTAAAACTCAAAGCCAAGGTGGATAAAAAGAAGAAGGATGTTTAGTTTTCTGTTGGGGACTATGTGATGGTCCATTTGAACAAAGAAAGGCTTCAAAAAGGCATTCCTACTAAGTTACAGATGAAGAGGGTAGGGCCTTGCAAAATATTGGCTAAATATGGAGCAAATTCCTATAAGGTAGATTTACCTTCCGATTTGGGCATATCCCCTATTTTTAATGTGCAAGACTTGGTGGCATACAAAGGTGACCCATCTCAGCTCAGTCCCGATGTTCATGAAGATCTTGAACTCGCTTCAACACCTACAAACAACAAGTTGGAGGTAGAAAAGGTGTTAGATTCAAGGGTAAAGAAGACTACAAGGCACAAGGTTTACATGGAACACCTCATAAAATGGAAGGAGAAACCAGTTTTAGAGGCTACATGGGTTGCTGAGACAGAGTTCAAGAAGGTTGACATACCTCTAGATTTGTTGCAAACTGATCCACCTTGAGTTCTTTGTTGGAGGGGGGAGTATGGTGCAGGAGCACCTAGGTAGGCTAAGTGTGAAACCTAGGTATTTCTTTATTTTTGGCTTGTAGTGATGCTAGCCACATCACTATTCTAATAATAGGTCCTATGTGGTCCTTAGGTGTGTTTAGGAGACTTGGCAAGACCCAAAGTGACCAAGTTGCTAGAAGTTGCCGACTATTGTCAACTAGGTGACCTAGGTCCGGTAAAGGCTAAAATGGTCTAGAAAGGTTCCAATGGCTTTGAATAGTTTATTTGAAGTCATTTTATGCATATTATATGTCTACTTTGTTTTTGTGCCAAATTTGGAGGTCTAACTCCATGTAGAACAAAAGTTGCTGAAATGTTGTCATGTTGTCATGACAACATTTTCTTGCAAAAAGCAACTTTTTGGCATTTGTGTGTTTAGAACGTCCTAACTGTTTAGAACAGTTATGGAACTGATGGAGGAGCCTTTAAAAACATGAGGATAGCCATTTTCAGGGGGTTGGACAAGTTGGTTTTGCATTTTGTACGAATTGAGCAAGTATTTTGTTGCCGGTTTTATGCATTTGAAGGCATTTTTAATAGAGGAGGATTGAATGGCCTGATTTTCGTGTTGGAAAAGTTCTGAAATATTGTTTTTAATATTTTTTTAATGTTTGTTTTATCATTTTAATTCGTTTGCATTAGTGTAGAAAAATCTTTTTGTTCTTGGCAAGTTGCTGATCTGAACAGGGCTGCACTTAGAAAATGGGATCTTAGGGCCACTTCCCACCATTGGAAACCTCTAGTATTTTGGGATTTGGAACTAGGATCCATGTACATTATGTATCAAGAAGGAGGGCCCTTGAAAGCATTAGAAAGCATTTTTAAGGTGATGCCCTAGGCAAGCCAAATGCAACTTGGCTAGGAATCATAGTTGGAAAATGAGTTATGGAGAGGATTGAGTGTACAAATACCTTAATCCGGCTGCACAACAAGTAATGAGAAGGTCTAACCTTGCTCCAGTCCAAAGGAGAGGTCTTGGAAAGGTGTCTAAGGTGGTTTTCCATCACAACAGCGATAAAGCACTTGAAATCCTCATTTTTGGCCTAAAACTGTACTTTCATTGTACAGAAAGTTTGGAGGCTAGAAAATTACAGAATCTTGAAGTAATCTAAAAAGGGTATCCAAAAATATAATTTTTTTATAGGGTTGTTAAGAATTTTTTCAAGAAATCTTGTTTCCAGCTATTTAGGAGGGCTAATTCCTAGTAGCCTTTTTGGAGCAATTTGGTGTATCTTCCCTAGTAGATTGAATGCGCCTATGAAATCAGCATTGTTTAGGGTCATGGATGTTATAAGGAGTCTAAAAAAACCCTAGATGAAGAATTGGTACCCTTGGAGCTATAGATGGACTTGAGGGTTAATAGCGGACTGGAGCCGGCTAGTAAGAAATTTGATGTTACTTTGTTGGTGTACCCCCAACTGAAGGATTAGGATCTCTTGAGCAAGGTCCTAGTAATTATAGGGTGTGAAGAAGCCCTAGTGGGTCTAGTGAATGACCTAAGGTAGCCCTGAGAGAGAGCTTGGGGTTTGGAAGCAAGGTTGGGGTGTTACATCATAAAATCTAGGAATAAAATAGGACCATCTAACTATTCTAACACTATGGATTAAGCACTAATCTGGATTAGGGATGACCAACCTCAATTCAGAACCTAATAGAAAACTGACACTAACTTAGACCAACTTGGTCCAAAGGTTAAACAATTAACCCTAAGCAACATGCTGAAGAACATAACCAGTTTACAAGTGTCAAGCAACACTAAAATAACATAATTACGAACTTTAACATTTACTAAACAAAGAAAATACATACATATATCTCACAATACAACACGTGAATTATGAACAACAAGGTTTCCAAAATTAGCACAAAGAGATCAGTTTTGTTCCTTTGTAGGGTTTCTCGGCTAAATATCTACACACTCATTGCACACATCAGTAGTCCCAAAAAATTACATGTACATAAATGTATACGTATCAGAAATTCACATAAATTAAAACATACATCAATAAGGGTTTCTTCATCCTGCTTAATTCTTAAACATTTAAAATCTCTTAAATCAAAGTCTCAATCCTACATTTACTGATTTCATCATGAAACATTAAATGACAATCATCAAATATATCTGAAAGTAACATCACACAACATGAAATAATAAAGTATGTTCTAAGCATCAGATAATGTCTCGACATCTTGAGTCGTGAATATCAAAAAATAATAGTAATGCATCACTATGCTACGATGGGTCGGGGCGAGGCCTCACAGGGCATGAGTGTTGTTTTCAATAACCTCCTTCGATTCACTTCTCAAGGTTTTGAACCAATCTAGGGTTGGGTACCCTATTACTCTATGCATGATTTCTTTGGTTAATTTGATGGGAGTATCTTCTAACCATAAATTACCACCATGATTTCTGCTTAGTACAAGTCTAACCCATTCTATCTTGAATATGGTGGGAAAGCTCAAAACTTAGGTCAAACCCTTTCTTTCAACAATTTTGAATTCATCTTTCAAGACTCCATCTACGCACAATTTCTCATAAGCTTGCCTTATTTCCATGTCTCCTAGGGCTCCTATCTTACAGTTGTAACATTTTCTCACATCTTGGACCATTACAACTTTTGGGGGAATTTGGGAGAGAGCTTCGGTTGGGTCATTTTTGTATGCAACTTTGAGAATGGGTCAAAAATTAGGCTGCTTGACCTCATTTGAAACTAACTGAAGTTCAAACATTTCTTTATCCTCGGTTTTCTTGGAAATTGAAACCATTTATGTAGATTAGGGTTTCCTCAACAAAAATAAAAATAAAATGAAACTACGTAGCTTGGCCCAAATGAAAATACCTTAAGATCGATGAAAAATAGGTTGAATGAGGTTACAATCTGCTTGAAACACTGGATTCTTGCTATGCAATCACTATGCTCTCTTTCTTCTTCTTTGCTCTTTGATTGCGATGAGGAGAACTGATTGAAATCATGATAATATACCCTATTTTTATTGCATTAAATGCTCAACTGCCAACTCAGCTTCTGAAGAAATTTTAACCTAACTCGGCTTGCACTACATTTCCACTTTACTCGGCTTCCATTGGAATTAACCAACTTGGCATCAGTTATCAGCACGGTCGCTGTTAGGAGCTCGGCATGTGTTGGAGTTTAACTCAGCATCCAAAGATATTTCGGCAACAACATTTAGATTTTGTCTTGACATCTTGTTTCATGTAGATTTATACTTTGCATAGCTTTTTTGTCTTGGGACTTATGTGTGATATAGCTTTGTATATCAGTCCCGTATACTTCTCATGCTTAGTTTGATGAAGTGTGATCACTTGACCCATTGGGTGAAGTGATCCCTCCACTTGATGTGTTGTATTCATCTTTCTTTTTCCAAGTCTTACTCATTTGCCCCCTTATCTTTTCGACATCAATCTTTTCTTTTCCTTTGTTTTCTTCAGTCTTGGGTGCCTTTGATTTTGTAGGACAGTTTCTGCTGATATGACCAATTTCCAAACAACTAAAACATGTAGTTTGATTCAACCATCTTTTGTAGTTCCCTCTGAAATGTGTTCTTATGCAGTTCTATGGTATATGTCCATATTCTTCACAATAATGACAACTATACCTGTCATTGTAATCGCAATGATAATGACTTTCATTCCCTTCTGTTTTTGCTGGTTGATTTGATGTCCACATAGGTTTTGATCTGAATTCAAATGCCTTATGTCCATATTTTTTGCAATTATAACAATTTCCATCAAACCTCTGAGTCCTTGTGACATTGGATTTGCAATCTTGTGTCATATGCCCTTGCATGTTGCATTTGTGACAAAGACTCTTACTCTTAGGTGTGTTTTGAATCTTCTATTCCTGCACACATTAGTTGTATGCCCCTTCTTATTACAGTAATGACAAGTGGGTTTTGAATCCTTACCTTTGTCACTTCTTTTTTCAGCACTCTTTGATGATTCCCCAACTTCAGTGCTATTGTATCCCAGTCCTGATGTATCATGGGCAGATTTTGGGGATTTTAGTAACTGTTCAAAATACTTGATGGCTTCATTTGACTTGTTGAGATTCTCTACTACCTCTTTTTCTCTATTCAACTCATTCTATATTTGTTCATTTTGCATCTTCAAAGTAGAGATCTCAATATCTTTCACATTGATTTCATGATGAAGATTCATCATTTGGGCAAGTGTATCCATCTGCATGTTTGAGATCCTTGTCAATTCAGTACATTTTTCTTCAAGTCTATTTGCAAGATTTATTTTGTCATTTTCCATCATGACTTTATCCTCAACTGCTCTTTTCTTTTGTTCAGTAATTTCACATATCATTATGGCCTATGATTCATGTTCCATCTTGAGAGATCTTCTCTCCTCTGCTTGAACTTTGTTTTTCTCGATCAATTTTGCTATTGCTGCATCAAACTCTTTAGTGTCTCCATTGGCAAACACTTGTGTGGTATCAACCTCTTTGTAGTGTATATCATTTTCAGCTATGGCTATCTCCTTTCTTCTCTTTAATGATTTTCTTAATTCCACTCTTGCTTCCTCTACCTTTTGTAGAGCGAGATGTACATCAATCACCTGGTTTTCAATGATCTTTCCAAGTTTGAAAACTTCCATCTTTAGATCTTTTTCTCCAAGCTATCAAAATTTTCCTTGTGAGAACTTGGTCACTCTAATACCAATTGTTGGAATATTCAAATATAGAAAGAGTACTTATGAGAGGGGGGGTGTGAATCAGAAGTATCCCACTTTAACCAATAAAACTTTTAGGTGGAAGTAAATTGCATGCATGTAAATACATCAAGTAAACATGAAACTAAGACATGCATCAACAACACATAACAATGGAATTTGGTAACCCAGAAACCCTCTAGGAATAAGAAGGTAAAACTAGGGTGGGGATGATACCCACAAAAATTACTGTAGCAATATTGTTCAACCACTTTTGATGGTCTGCCCTGTTAAAGGCCTGCCCTGTTAAAGGCTTTACACTGTATTAATAGTAAGTTTAAAGGATCTATGAAATAGCTATTAAGCTAACCTATCACCATAGGATTTTCATTCTAATATAATTGCTAGAAATTATTAGGTACAATGAACTTGATAGATTACAATCCTTGATTGCTGAATGCAAGCACCTATTCTGCTTTCTCTAATCTTGATCCTTTATGATCTGATAACCCTTGCTTTGAAAATAGATTTTACAATTTAATTTCATCTTCCTTATAAAGACATTTGAGTATTTAGGGTTAGGTATGGATCTACGATCCATATTCAATCTTTATTTTCCAATTATTATTTGCACTTCTTCCATTCGTTGCATGCCTTCATCATTTTTCTTAATGGCTGCATGTAGATTGCATAGGAAAGATAAAAGATTTGATCTTATCATTTAATCCTTCAAGATTTACCTTATGTCGGCTACAAAAACTATTTGCATCATAGTTTGTGCAATTACAAACTCTTATGCTGATATTATGAGTTACTCGGCTCCTGAAGCATTACTAATGCTCGACACATCCTGTTTCCTAGATAACTCGGTACTTGTTCTCATTTCAGTATTACTTAGCATCAATTATGACTCGACACTTGAAATATCACTCGGCACTTTATTCTGCTTGGCACTCAAAGTCATTCTGCACTTGAACTTCACTCGGCACCTGATCTTCACTCGACATCTAAAAACTACTTGGCACTTGAAGATCACTCTGCACCTGAAGTCTTTCCTAACTTGGCATTTGTTGTGGCTCAGCATGCATGGTCTACTCGGCTCCAATATAGAAAGTATGTAAGTGTATTGGCACTCAAGTGTCAAAAACCATTATGAAGTTAACATTACATAGCTATTTTTCCCCCATCATGAATATCATTATCTAATAGTAGGTGACATGCATCGATAGGTATTATATCACATATTACTTTTTCCTTATACTCTCCCATTTCAAACTCCACCAAAGTTTGTTCATCCACCACTATCTGATGTCCATTGCTTAACCATGGCACCTTGTATTGTATAGTGTGAGGTATACTCCTAAGTTTTATCTTGTCCACCATCTTTGTTGACACTATGTTCTTTATGGAACTAGAGTCTACTATGACCCTCCAGATATTTCCATGTCACCTACAAGTGGTTTTAAACAAACTCTTCCTTTGGGGTGGTTCTATAACATTAGGAACCTTCAACAATGTTTTCCTCAATATGAGGTTCTCTCCATCTAACTTTGGCTCTTTCTTGGAGATTAGTGAAGTGATACTTTGAGTTTCTTCTTCCTACACTAGCTAAATTCTCCTCTACCCCATGGATTAGGTAGAACATTTTTTAGGACATTTTCCCATGGTGTGACCCACTTGGTTATAATTATAACATTGGCTAGTGAAGACTAAATTGCCTCTACCTTGGGATTGGAACCTTCATCTAGGTGGTCCTTTTCCTTTGTATCCTCCCCTCTAAAATGTGAATTTATTATGGTTACCCGCATTGTTATTAGTAGATTGAGCTTCTTCTAGCCTACTTGGACATTGTCCTTTTCCAAAGTTACCCCTGCCTCCGAACCATCTATTGCCTCTGCCTCTTTGTTGAGAATTATGTCTCCTTCTAGCCTTCTACTCTTCTCTCAAGGATAACTAAAATAACTTGTGCATACTATCAGGGGCCATCATCTTGATCTCATCTTTAATCCCATGCCTCAAACCATTGAGTTATCTTTCCACACTTTCCATTTTCTCTTCCTATCTCCTTTCCCTTAGACTCAATTCGTTAAATTCCTTTGTATAGGCACTTATATTTAGATCCCTCTACCTTAGGTTCAAAAATTTTTGGTATATCTAGATTTCATAGTTAGTGGATATGAATTGTGTCCTCAATCTGATCTTCATCCTATGCCAAGAAACTATCTTCTTCTTCTTCCTTGCTATTATGTTGTCATCCTGCATCATATTCTACTATACTAATGTTGATCCTATTGGAATTCTTTCTAGTAAGGAACATATTAGGTAGATTTAAATCCAATACTAGGAAGCATAAGATAGGGACAAGCCTAAGGATCAGCTAATTCTTATATTCAGTAGGGTAAAATCCCAATTTAGGCCAACATCAATAGAGTCATTGAGACTCCCTTCATTTTAGGACCTGCAGGGCCAAGGTCAGAATATCTTAGGGATTGATCTGACTAATTAATAATTTTCTCTTCAAAACTATCCCCTGTAGTGGAAAATGATCAATGTTCTTCTATGATTTCCCAATAAATTCCTTATCATAGTAGCTAACTATAACTAAGAAGATATTGCAAACAAGTAATGACCAACAATTTTAAGTTCTTCATTACATAAAATGGTAAATTGATTTTTGATCAATGTGTGTATTTGCAACGATATAAACTATCCACTTGCAATTGAAATTAATTGATCAGTGCCTTATCCATTATTATATAGAGTCAAAACCAACAATCTTAGACCTATTCAGTTGACTTGCAATCAAATTTGTCAATAGTGGACTTTGAATCTTATTCTTATCATATCCTCCTTATATATCCAAAACCCTACCACTTACTGAAAGCGATTACTTAATCCTTTGTACTAAAAGCAATCAATAAGAGATATACAACTTATCTAAATTGTATTAAACTAAAAGAACATTGCTCATTTTGATTTCAAGATCATAGATATGCAAGGAAGGAGACAAAATTTAGATACACAGATATGCAAGATTTTATTTTGTATTATTCTCTTTGAAAATGAACACAATAATAATATAGACTCATAGTATAACTCAAAGCTTGGCAATTTGATCATTCATATTCATTGTATTCTCAAGTATACAAGACTAAAAATATTCATAGAGTCACAAAAATTGGACAGATTGTAAAATAACATAAGACTAAAAAATATATAGACTTCCAAACTCAACTCCTCATCCTAAAAATTCTTATATAGGATTATAACAAGATAAAGATGGGAGGAGGAAACATGTCATTACCTTAATGGAAAAGAAAAAGGCAAGACATAAACAAAATTATGCACAAAGAATTCTCTTGCACTAGATCCAAAATTAGGAAGGTAGTTGAAAAGTCAGTAGGTGGCACTTTATTGCAGAAACTTTAACTATAATCCACTTTGTCTTCTTGTACTCCATTTCCTCAAAAGTCTCAAAATATGATAGGCCTATTTATGAGAGATGTATCCTTCTGATGAATGGATCAGTGTTCCTGATCTTACCCTTAATCTCTCATTTCCTTTAATCTTAATTATTTCTGAGCTGCTTCCTGCTAAGCCTTTATTTCTACCACTACCTCCCAAACATAGATTTCTTGCTTGGTGGACCACTTTTTAGATTTAACCTCTTCTATTTCCTTCATGTATTTTGTCCACCTAGCATCCGTTATGGCTTTAGAGTCTACTATCAATTTATTCAAGTCTATTTTTTCTTTGAATAAGGAGTCAATTAAATTATGGAAAGGGCATCACTATTGTCTTCAAAAATTGCCACTGTGGTCTCTCGAGTCAATATTACACTAAATGCATTAGACCATTCTTTCCATTCCTTCACAATGTTTCTTCTATCCAAAATTGGTGGTATGCAAGGCTCAATTCCCTAAGATAGTACTTTCATCTTTCCTTGTATAATTTATAGTTTTCTAGTGAAGAAACCAATTAATTCCTTAACTATCTCCAAGCTCTCCTTCACTATGATTATCTTATTAGGAAAATTAGGCTTCTAAGCCATCAATATAATTATCCTCTCTAAAAACTAAGTATATGGCCTCCATATATTAAATGTGGGTGATAGCCATGAAAGTCTTTCATTGCAAAATTAATCAACATCTTGTAAAGAAGCAGAGAATGTATGAGCCTATTGTGATATACTCTTTAGAGTTTCAACCCTATGGCCAATCATGTACCTAAGGATATATGCCCTTACCTAATCTCCTTACTGAGTTGGTGGAGCAGCAATTCTCATTTCCTTGGGCTCTCATGCATTCTTTTCCTCCAGCTCATCTGTTTGTGTTGGGGCCTCAGTTGTGACCTTAGATGGCTGCTCTTGATTGTCATGTTCTTTGTTCTATTTTGTAGTAGCCATTTTCTCTATATTGGATAGTTGTTCTCTAAGAGATGTAACCTTAGCCTCTTACACTTGGACCTTGGCCTCAAGCTCCTCAATCTTCTCTTTGTAGACATGGATCTTCCTAAGATTATCCTCATTATAGAGCTTTCTTACATCGATATAATCATGTATAGATTTGTATAATCTTGTCTCTATCTCCTCTACCTTGGCCTCATTCATAAATGAGAAATTCTTCAAGGCCTTTGAGATTTTGGTACCTAAAGTAACCTGCAAAGTTCATACAACCATGTTACCATCCTTTGTGCTCTACGCATCCATCAACTTAGGTTTGTTTTATGAAGGAGCCATGCTCCAAACTGCCAGACATTTCACATCAATGTTGAATCTTGTTCCTCTCTATAGTCCATCAGCACCATATGCCTCATATGAAATGAAATTTTCCTATCTTCTAACTTGATCAAGCATAAATTCTTGCTCCAAATCCCATCCAAACAGCAACAACATACCACTTCTTTTCACAAGATCCCTTACCTCCTATAGGGTTATGAGTTCACTCTCAGGATCATAGGCTTGCAATTTCTCAACCAAATTTACATTTTATTCATCTAATTCTCTTGGTTTCATCTTTAGCACCAACTCACTATGTTTTACCTTTTACAATTTTTTTTCGAATTTTGTTGACTTGATGAATTAATCATCCTCCATAAATAGTTGGGCTTGGATGATCCTATCATCTAGCCTTGCTGCAACTAGTTCTAAGTCAGTGAGTGTATTCATAGATACAATAACTTTGTCCTAGATGTAGTTCTATCTCAAATTAGAAAAATACTAACCCTTGCCTAGTAGGATTTTCAATGTCCTTTGCTTGACCTCTATAGGGACGTTGAAAACCTTTTTCCTCTTATTTCCCTTGGTGACCCATGATGCCTAAGCAAACTCTTCTTCTTCTATTTTTGGAGATATACTAGGTTTAGGGCTGTCAGCACACACCCTCTTTTCTTCTCTTATGGGTCTCTCTAGCATTTGGGCCATGATTTCAGCATGGTCAATGATAATCTTCCTAATCCTATAAGGATAAGGGACATCCATAAAAAATCCCTTGAAATTGGGATCTACTTTCTTCATCTCTCTCTCTCTCTACCCTCAAAACATCATCAATTTTGGCTGATTTGTCAGTTGTCTCCCCCTCTGTAATAATATTTGGAATAACATCTTCATGGGGTAGTTCCTTGGTACTAGGAAACACATAGTTCCTTATTTCTTTGAGGGTTTTCTTCATCCAATTATTGAGATCATACATCTTGTAAGGACTAGTTGATAGGTTGAAGTGGTGGAGGAAAGAATAAATTTGGTCTAGGGACACTTTTCCAATTGAAAAGTCCCAAATCATGAAACATATGCATAAAAATGTGCCCCTATGAACCTTAGGCCTTAGATACTCCTTATTAACCATAAACAAGTGCATTAATAAATTCAATAATGACTAGTTTGGGAGGGATGAAATTTTGAAATATGTGGGGTGACTAGGGATAACCATATACTCTCATCAAAGAAAAGGTTGGAAACATGAAGATATCTCCCAAATTATGGTATAGTATTTTGCTCTTTAGGAGCAGGGCTAGTCTCAAGAGACTCTTTAGGATTTTAGGTTCCCTAAAGTAACCTGGGTCTTGCATTTTCATAATGACAATACTAAAATTATTGAAAAATGAGATAGAATTAGAAAAGTGAATTGAACTATCCCATATCTATGTCCATACTTGAATTAGCAGTACTCCATTTGCATTAGAGGTATGATTAATGAAATCGTGGCTTATGTACCCCCACATTCTTGTATAAGATCAGGTGCATTAACAGTGAATAGTGATGGAATTTGAAATCTTTCATCTCTCCACTTTGAGATAGTGCAATGTTATCCTTCATCTTCTCCAAAATATGTTCAACATAATCATATTCCCCTCCATGGTATGAGTCTTGCACATCCCTGGCTATGATAAACTCTACTTTATATACCATATATATTCTATCCTTGCTAACCACCTTGTGGACACCATACATTGTTTTTACAGATTAATTATCAAATTTATCCAAAGGCATCATTTTCTCCACCTTCTTAGGGTAATCAACCATAGTCTTTAAGTCCATGGAAATATGGTGTAGCATAGATTTCCCTGTGTAAGCCTTGTATTTCTATCAAACTTCCTCTGTAGATTTTCCAAGTCTATAGGCTAGCCCATGGCACTGTCCAATCCAAATGCTTCAATTAATGAGGCATGATCTAGTGTACAAAGAATGGTTCCATCTCTCCTATGGAATGATTTTATAGCTGAATTTTATGACTTGATTAGGGATTTTACCAAATCAACATCAATAAAAACCTCTAGAAAAAATTAAATTTTCCAAGCTCTTCTTCCATGGATTAAACATAAGGATCTTCTTCTCTCTATTATGATAGAAATAATTGAAAATATTAGAACCTAAGACTCCTAGACATGTAGCATCTCTATGTAGGGCATATGGGGTCCATGAACGCATGATCATCTATAGAAATGACATTAGAGGATCTTGGAAATAACTTTATCCATTCCTCTAAAAACCTACTTGGTTTCTTTTGTTTGGTTTTTCCACCTTTTGAGGTTGAAGTTTCTATGATTTCCATTTTTTATGTTGGTATCTCTTCTACCTCCTTGTCAGACATCTCGTAAAATAGACCATAAATTCTGGCAAACCTATGCAACTAGTTCTAAAGAAAAAAAATGACTAGTCTACCGAAAGCTCTATGATTTCTCTGAAAACTTAAATAACTGCAAATGATAACTAAGTGCTAGACTATGGAATGTCTTATGTTGAGTGTACTTTTATCAACCCATTTTGTGCATTGATAATTTTCATGCTTGAGTCTTAAATTCAATGTTATTTGACACCTCAGATGGAGCATCTATACAACTATTTAGATAGAAAATCTTCGTACTCTACTTAATTCTTATTCGTCAGGGTTTATTATCATTTTTTCAATTCAAATAAAAGGAAAAAATTTCCCTTTTATGTTAGGCTAGGGATTTGAGATCTTATGAAACCCTAAAGAAAAGGCCCTTATTATCATCTTAGGAAAGAAAACCAAGCTCTATGATCTTACAATGATTCAAAATTAAACTCCTTATCTTACTATCATAAGCCTAGAAAATGGTTTTCATGATTCTACGAAAAAATGTTTATTGTGTCCTTAGAAATCACTCGTAAGCCCCTTATGATCCTACAAGATAGCTCACAAACATTGTTGCAACATTGTACCCTTGCTTTAGTTACTTTGTGATCCTATGATTGTGGTTTGAAGCCAGGCCTAATACCTTTAGTAGTTAGCTTTTAAGGTTCTATAATGTCACAGTCACAAAGATATCACAACATCATATCTCAACATTACATTTTTTATGATCTTATGAGCACAATTAGAAACCAATCTTGTAGCATTGAAGGTTACCCTATCATTGTTATTATTGACTTATGATCACATGATAGGAGGTACTCTCCTTTTTCATAACCTCAGAAATATTCCTTTCTACCTTTAGAATCTCATGATCCATAGCTTGTTGTAGCATCAGAGGATACAACATACCACATGTCTCAAACCTCTATGTAGATGCGCCTGGCCCCACTGTGCTTCATCATCTTTAGCTTATGATCTTTAGAATATATCTTTATCATGGCATTGGCCCTTAGATATTTTATTCTTATGATCTTATGACCATAAGCATATCATATCCTTGTAACTCCTTTTGAAATTCCCAATGATGCCTCAACTACCCCTTTTTCATAGGATCAAAACTCTTCACATCATTCTTGTGCTAACATCACCTTGCAACAATATGACAACCATTTCACCTTATTTTCATGAGTCTTCATTTCTTTTGTTGTGATCCCATGATTACCTAGTATATCTTAAGATTGAAGAACTTAAAACACCATCCTATGATTCTCCACTAGCCTTCATATCATAACCTCAAGAAACATCAAATGTGAGTTCATGACCAGACACCTAGGCCTTGATTGTAAGATCAAAACTTTGTGATTTGAAAGGTATACAATCTCTCACTAAAAGAAAACTGAGGATAAGGGAAAAAAGGTTGTAGATTTAAAAAATTGTTTTAATACCAAGAAAACAAATGACATTAGGATACCAAATTATTTCCCTAGGGCAAATTTTTTAATATTTAAACTAGGGCAAAATAACTAAGCTAGGGTTTATTTGAAAATTGAAAATAAATGAAATATAAAATCCTAACAATGTAATGTAGTTCAAAGCATTTTCACAATGGATATATAAAATTTTAATATAGTGAAAATGAGGGCCACTAGATCCCTTGAGTCTAGCCTTGACATAGCTGACTCTCTTCTCCTCTTGTACTTCTTTGTAATCAAATTAAATATCTATGACATCTATCCAATCTAACAACTCTTCTCCATTCAAACTGCCACTATAATAGGGAATATGTTCCATAGTATCCTTGTTTAGAGACTTGAAGGCATCCAAGAACACCTTTTGGTCCTTCTCCATCTCTATTTCCTTACCTTTTTTAGATGTCTCCCCTAACTGGATTTCATGTTCTTCCTCACTCTCATCTCCCCATTTCGTGACTTTCTTTTTACTTTTTTCTTATGCATTATTGGCCTTTTCCAATAGGTCCTTGACCAAATTCACTATGAAACCCATTTTCATTTCCTTGGGTGGTATACTGTCAACCTCTTGGCTCTCCTCTATGTTAGACATACACCAAACTAGTTGTAGTTCAGGCTCTTATACCAGTTTGATGAAAAGAGTTTAGGGTTCTAGCACTTCAATAATATTAACTATGGCTTAATCCTTTGAGCCATCCAATATTTCTTCACTTCTATGTTCTTTTCACCAATCTTGGTCTCCAAGAGCCCTTTCCCAACTTGCCTCCAACATATAGTTGGACTAATGTTAGAACTTATCCTTCTTGTTTAAGGAAATAGACCTATTTGCCCTTGCTTAGGATCTTTCACTCTTCATTCCTAGGAACTTATGTTTAATATATCATCCACATCCCTCTTGTAGCTATCTACCACCTTTGGTCAGCTTGACAGTCACTAAAATGATACTATCTACAAATAGGGCTAATTGCATTAGGTCTAGTTACCATTTTTTTAGCCATTTACTACAAATTATTCCACACAAACCTATGGAAGACCATATTATTTTAAAATATATCACCTAGCACTTCTAGAATCCCAAATTTATAGAGTGCCAAATCACCCACAACCTTGTTCACACTCAAGCCTAGTTTCTAGGCTATCTTTTAGGCCTTTGGACCAGTTTCACAAAAATATTTCTATAGACCTTCAAGCTTAACAACAATATTTCCAAACAATTATTTCATTAAGTTAAAATTCTAGAGATTCTAACCATGCCACTATATTTTTCATGTTAGATCATGGGTGTGCTCTGCAATTGCATCTTCTTGCTATCCTTGCTCACCTACTCCCAGAAATCAGCCTAGGGCATCACTCAACACCTAGGAAATCAGTCACAAAAACATAAATAAAATAAATTTTTTTAATATATAAGATCTAACCTATCATCCCACAAAGTTTCATGCATTTTCAACCATGGACAATTAGGTTAGGACCATTTTTGTCTCTAAAACTCTATGAATAGAGATCATAGACCAATCACTTAGAAAATGTTGTAACTCTTCAAAATAATAACTTAAGATCAAGTTTGAGTATGGAAATGAAATATAAGACACCAAACTAAAAATTACTAAAATTAGATCATGCAACCTAGTCAATACACAACTATAATAGGCCATGAAATCTCAACAAATATAATGAAAAATACAGTAGAAGTCTATATAGTTTGCTCATACATGTGGTATGCAACTGAAAATCATTCTAATGTTTATAAAATATTCATCCCATGGTAAAATACATGAGAATGGGTGGTTACAACCACCCAATCCTTCATTTGCAACTTTCTTGCAAAATTTGCAAAAGTTGCTCAAGCAACTTTTGAGCAATTTTACAACTTTTTAGCACTTTTTGCTCTCTTCATGTTTTGATCAAATGGGTGTCTCTAGACCTATTCTAGGACCTTATATAGGATCCTTAGGACCCTCAAAATGACCAAGTATCTTGTTTATCCCCCTTAGAAATTTTTACCCATTTGACAACTTTTGACAACATTTGATAATTCGAGGACCTTGTGAACAATTTTGGTTCTTTACAAAAAAAATGGAACAAGTTTGAATCTAAAGACCATTGGACCTTATTAGACTCACATGAGCTTCTTAAATAAAACCCTAATAGCTTACAAAACCAAAAAGGGAGGTGCTCTACACCACAAGAGGTTGACATGACAAAGAATCTAAAAAGAGTTTACTACAAAATTTGATGATCAATTTACAACTTTTGAAGAAGCAAAAAAATTGAAGGCATGAATAATATTTGGAGCTAGATTATTCCACCAGGTATGTGACAATGTTAGAACTAATTTGCAAGTTATAGATAATGCATAAAGGAAATAAGAGGATGTATAGAAATATAAAAGAAATTATATGTTCTATGCACAAGGGCACATAATTTTTTTTGATGATGTAACACAATGTATTAAGGATAATGAAGAAAAGTAAGGACAAATTTATGGAGAATTGGAACAACAAGATTAAAATATCACGGAGTTAGAAAAAACACTAACTAAATCCTTTGAAACCTTAGATATTTTGGAGAGAAATAGGAGAAGAATCTTGGAAAGGTTTAACTTATTCAAAAATAACTTTCAATGCCCAAAATTGATATGCTACAAAGACAATTGGATACATTGTTGGATGCAAGAAGATCAAATGAAAACTTTACACCAATGAACTTGAATGGATTATACATAGTTGCATGTGATATATATGTCTAGTCATTCATGTTCCAGAGTCTATAAAAAATACTTGAGATATGGAGTTAGAAAATCTAAGAAGAAATTTCTCATAGCATATCAATTTTTTCGATGAGCAGTAGAGCTTGTCAGATAAAATTTTGATATGTATATAAAATTTTTGGCTAACCTTTTCCATCGATGTAAAAGGAGGAGATAAGTCAGTGAAAAATACTATTTTTAATAATAGCTATATACTAAGGGGGATAATATGGGGGTATGTACAAGATCATGGTGGGAAAACTATGGTTTGAAGTGGCAATGGAAAATTAGGACATCAGTGTCCCTTACTGGAATGTTAAAAGCTAGAGGTTTTTTGGATGAGAGTGAGGACAAGGACATAAAAAGAGCCAGGATGGAAGAGTATGTGGTGACAAAAATAAATTTTAGTAGCTTGGATTGGGAAGCTCAAAAGACTCAAGAGTAGATGGCAAAGAAGACTCACAAAGTCTATGAAGTAGCTCAGACGATGTAGGAGCTCGAGCGAAGAGTAATCTTGTATCTGACCACCTTAACTTATTCAAAACTATATAACTTTTTTTTTCCCTCATAGGAGGAAAAACATAGAATTTGACACATATTTGGATTTTGAAAAGGTTATATCAATTTAAAGTTATAATTTTTTTTTACAATCAATATGTAAATCAATACTTTATAGGTAATTGAATTAGAAAAGAAGTAATAGTTACTTATTAAACACTTGATTTGACATAAGTTATATCGGTGGAAAGATGATAATGCCCTTAAGTAACCATTTTCACTTCATAAAATTTAGATGATTTTTTTTTTCATATCGCCACTCTTTCGCCCCTCATGATCCTACACATACCCATGTATGTATACAATGATATACAATATAGTCAAAGGGAGAGTATGTTACAAAGTATGGTATAGATGGCATAATGATCCACATGTTTTTAGTTACAAAATTTGAATTTTGAAGTTTTCAAGTTTTTAAGATCTTATACGTAGCCATTTTTTCACAATGTTTCCATCAATGCCAAATGGGGAGATTATTGGCAAGTTGGCCGAGTAAGTTGATAAGTGTTATCATTAATAGAAATATTATGATAGGGTAAGGTCACTGAAAGTAAAGGTTAAAGTTTGATATTGATTAACAAAGGAAGTTTCCTGAGTACCAAGAAAGATTACAGTGCACGAAAAGACCATATGATTTAGTGAGCTTTACAGGGAGTAGATACAAGTCTACAATTGGAGGAATGATAATATGAGAGAGTATATTCTACCTTTGACGTCATTTAACTCAATTTTATATTTTTCATGATTTTTGGCTGGATATTTTGATGACAATTTATATATTATAGAAACCTAAAGAGTATGGGAAAACTGGTCAAGGAATTGAATTGACTAGTCAAATTGAGAACTTGAAAATGTAGGTAGGACCAAGGATAACTTTAAGAAACCCCTCCTTAGGAAACTATGTAAAATACAGGAAAATTCAACATTTAATGTGAAGGAAAATTTTCTAATCGCTCAGGAAAATTTTTTGTTTGAGGCAAGGTAGAAAAATAATTTCTATTAGCAAAATTTTCCTTTCTGTATCAAAATTTAATAATAATTGTGGCCAATTAAATTTTTTTTTTGGCATGCAAATAAATATAGGAATTTTTTTTGTGGTCATAAACATTCTTCTAATGCAAGAGGAAAAATATTTGTTTTATATAGCTTAAAATATTAATATAGTTGGCTAGTCTGTTAGTTCCTACAAAGAGACTATTTATTTTTTTAGTGAATTTATAGAGTCATGGGTGGACCATGACCCATATGCCAAGTGTATGATGTGCAATGTATAGGAAGTCTGCCAATCCATTAAGATTCAATTAATAAGGTGTCTTTTCTTGTTACCAACTTGGTTATCGTCACTTTGCATGTTGATGTCATCATTGTTGTCATGAAAGAGATTGATGTAGACCATCGATGTAAGATAGAACAATGGGCTTAACTCTATTTCAGACCTAATTTTAGACATTATACCATAAATTATAATTCTTAAGTCTTCCTGAAATCAAGATACGTGTCCCAAAGTTCAAAATATAAAATGGTTGGCTAAATGGGGTTAGTTGGAGATGTGATGCTTGGCCTTAGTGAAAATATTATTGTATTCTAAGGGTGAAATGACATTTCCCAATAAGAAGACATTAGGTAAAGGCTAACAAATATTTTAAAATAATTGTGTCCTAAATGTAGATTAAATAGGTGATTAGACTAGGATTGAGACTAATTATGTGTAAACTAATGGGTGATTAGATTGGGATTTGGACTCAAATTGTTTGGTGACCTATTTGACCCCATATGTTGGATTTATTCACCAAATTGCGATTTCCCAAAGGGACAAAATCGCTATTTGGTGAAGATTCACCACTAAAAATATCACTATGTAGGACATCTTAGATGTTAATCCTTAGCTAGTGTATTATAATATTGAGTTTTGGTAACATGTAGTTAAGTGCAAGGATGATAGATGAAAGAAAATAGTATGAAGGAAGGGATTTTATTTATTTATAGCAATTATTTCACTTGTATTTTAATGTTATGATTATTGTATGTGCAATAGTTAGAGTATATAAGAAGGGTATATATATGATTATATGAATGGAACTATGAAGGACAAATCAAATATTTGGGATATCAACACAATCAAGTTTTAGTATTTATCTATACTACTTGTAAAGTTGTATATAATTGTAAGAGAAATGAACTCACCTTTGGTAATAGAAAGTCATAACATGGTCGAGGCCTCAAACAAGATCTAGTCCTCTAACAAGGATAGATACACTATATGTATGTAATAAATCCTAATAGGGTCAACACATTTCACAAGTTACTTTTGATCAGTGGATCATTTTTTCGATACCATCCCCACAAGGGTTTTACCTTGGTTAGAGATTCCCTAGTTAACACTATATGTTTTTATGACTTTCTTTGCAGTTTTCTTATTATTGCTATTCAGTTTAATCATTTATGCAAGTGTAAGCTTTATACCTGATATCCATAGTTGGAAAAAATGTTCTAGAATACTTATTCACACCCCCCCCCCCCCCCTCCACAAGAGATAGAAATGTTGATCATCAAAGGAGATCCACATTCATCCACCTTTCATAATCATTCAAAAGATTATTTAAATTCATAGATCTATGATTTGGAACTTGTATATCTATTATAGTTTTAGAGATATCCTACATTATCATTCTTGATCTTACATACAAATATGTATACATCTTTGTGGATAGTGAATCCATATACATCCATGGAGATTTGACAAGTGAGGTGCATATTTACATTTTTCTTTCTTTTACATACTTTTTCATTTCAAGATAATTCATAAATGGGGGTTTGAAATAGGAAAGCCTCCCTCTCCCCCCAAAATTAACATTTTTCTTATCTGCAAGTATAGAACTACAATTTGTTTTTTGGAATAAAAAATTTTGAACTCAAAACTAGTGTTCTAGATATCTAGCAGAGTTTTAGATTCCAAAACTTTAGGTGGAGTAGGTCAAGTTCAGCCTTGACCTTGACCAAAGTTATCCATGACCCTCGAGATATCCTAGACTTTAAGTGCATCCTTGTCTAAAGGATCCCAAGCTTAGAAAATTAACATTTTCAGGTTTTGGGGCCCTTAGATCTAAATTCCTTTTACTTTTTTCTAGGTTGTATGTTTAATTAGTTTTTAGATTCAAAGTGGTCTCTCCAATTGATCTTCTAGGTGATTTTAGTTTCTCATTCATTATTTCATAGTTTTAACTTTGATGGATTAGATCTAGTCATTTCATGTGTTTAGCTATCGTACATGCTCTTTCATTATTTATATTTCAATTGGCCAATATTCTTGCACTAAATAAACACATAACAAAATCAATCAATAACACAACAATAAGGGGAATACTATCTTGGACTTGGATTGAGCACCATCTAGTTTGGGTATTGTCAATCTAATATGCACTCCTTGGAAGGTTACGCTTGAAGGTTCCTATTTTTCTTTCAATAATATGACATTTAATATTAGGTGTAATTAATATATACACTTTAATTCTGTATCTAATATATTGGTGCTTGGTACATTGATTGTGAATCATAAATGTGAACCAAATTGAACATTAACAGTGAAACAAACAAAACTGAAAGTAATTCCTAAACCAACTTTCATATATTAGTGCTTCCTATGATACATTGTTTGTGAATCATAAATCTGAATCAAATTAAACATTAACACTAAAACAAACAAAATTGATCCCTAAATAAAACTGTAAATAATTCCTAAACCAATTTTTGCCTTAAGTGTATCACTAGACTAAATTGGATAACTCTAAACCTAAACCTTACCTTAAAAAAGAAAATTTAAAACAACTTAAACACTAACTAAAATACTATACCAAGTTGAAGGATAATCCTAATACAAGTTATACTCTTAACACTAAGACTATGCCAAATTGAATTTTTGCATATATATATAATATTTGTACATGAACAATAACCTCAAACGCCAATTATATAAAAGAACTCATATTTATTTAGAGTAGTAGAAAACTTCTTTTCTTATTTAATTAATTATTTTCAAAAAATTATAATATGTAAAAATTACTTATCATAATAATTTATTATTTATTATAATTTTATGTGAAAAACCTCTTTTTCTCATTTAACTATTTGTTCATAACAACAAAATCTATTTATGACATATTTAATATAATTATATTTGTGCAAATCAAATAAAAACTATAACCTTCTTTTAAATATTAAATGCTCAAATATACTAACTTCCAGGCAATGACTACATTTTAGGCCCGTTTGGAGAATCCCCAGAAAATTTGAAATTAACCGCGAAAAATGTTACAGAAACGTTACATTCAGCATATAATGATGGCTTGCAGGGTAGTAAGAAAGTGGCGTGGAAGATATATTAAGTAAATTACTTCTGCATTCATTTGAATGTTATTATATGCTATGTCTGCTACTGTATACAGGTTTTCATGGTGCATATTTTTTATTTTTGGTACTGACAATCCTATTTTAGACTGTGTAATTGTCCATAATTGATTAATAGCCATCAAATTCACCCTCCTCGCCTCTTTAAAATGAAGCAAGTCTCAACAAAATTTCCTTCATTCGTAGATAGTTCTTTTTCTCTTTGAAGTATTGTTGACAACCACCCATAACTGTGGTAAAGGCTTGTTTCTGATCATTCAGAGGGTAAAGGTAAAGCACTCTTTATATGAAAATAGATAAAATCATTAACTACACATATTTGGATCTTACAAACGAAGCTATCTGTGCTTCTTTTTGTCAATAGGAATTAAATCATTTGGTAGGAAATTTTGATTAAAAAATGTTATGGTATCTTTCTTGAATAAAATATGGAAATTAATGGAATCGATTATGCTTCAGTTTTTTAATATATATTCTATGTTTTTCAAGGGATTAAAAGCTTTCCTCTACCCATCTAACAGGTTGGTAATATTCTTACTTTATCTGAAAAAATCCTAAATTAGAAAGAGAAATATTATAGAGACAATTTGGTAATATTCTTAATTATTTTATCTGAAAAAAATCTAAATTAGAAAGAGAAATATTGTAGAGACAATTTATAAGACAAAAGAGTTATTTTAATTAATTTTACATTATAATCTATACACATTAAACAGTTATCTTGTTATATTATCATTATCATTTGTTAAACACTGTCTTCTCATTTCTCATGGGGTCTTTATTCTAGTATTTGATTTTGCATTGTTATCTTGTTTGTTAGACTTAGAATTGATTAGTTGCTTGACTAAATATTATAATTAATTAAAAGATTTTTAATATCATTACATTCTTTTCATAACTTGTTCAAAGATTTTTTTCATAACATTTATTAGAATTTTTAGTTTACATTTATTTTCGAAAGTTTAACACTCATTATTATATTTGATCTCTACTTGAATTCCTGATATTTGCAACAAGAATATTGTCACTAAATACAATATAGACACCTCAGTTTCTACTACATTGTAATAAATCGTTTCTCTCACATTCTTTTATTTATATCATTTGTGTTTCTCGATAATTCTTTTCTTTGTGTAGATAATATTAAATTTATTCTCATTGATATATTGTATGCCATTTACCTCATTTTTCCAATTTTTAATTTGTAGGTTTTAAAATGTCCACTCCAAAAGGAGAATACTTTATGATTGTTCATCCATCTCCACGAGGAAATCAAATAATGATGAGGATAGTGAAATATAATTTTGTTGCTAAGCAGTGGAAGCAGTGCCCACTTCTGGTATTAGATGAAGAAAGTTATAAGAATTGTGTAATTTTGGGCTTTGATGATAATATTTATGTTATTGAAGTCAATTGTGAAGGTACCATTTGTATTCACATGAACAATGAAAATGGTGGAGAATGGGAAGAATTTAAAAAGGTTTTTTTCTATTAAAAACCAATTTCAAAAGTATCTGTTGTTGCTGGTATCAAGAATGATAAGATATACATGGGATTGAATGGGCTTAGGGACAATCCTCTTATTATTTGCTTCTTTACTGACAAGAAAGTTTGGAAGTTGATTCCAGTTAAAAACAAAAGTGATAAAATTTCGTCCTATGATTCAAAACACATGTGTTTTACTGACTGCAAGAATGGTGTTTCAACAAGAATGTATGATTGTTCTCAAGAGAAATGGGTTGAAAGTTCAGCAGAAGTGGCATTGCCACAAATACATAGCACATTACAAATTCATGACAACAAAGCTTCGAGTGGTATGTGGTACAATCTTCAAGAGAAAAATGCTCGGGCCTCATATATCTTTCGTCACCAGATAATTGATCCCTGGCCTCGCCAAGCAGTAGCTTTAGTAAGGATAGAGGAGACAGGTGAGAAAGAAACAACCATTATAAAAGCTTGTGGAAAAAGTAGAAACATTTAGATATGATCAGGAGTTTTGGCCCGAGACACTTTTTCAAGTCACACCTATTTTTCAAGTCACGGCCAATGGAAATCGATTGATTTGCCATATTATGCATCTTTTGTGGAGAAAGAAGATTACATTGTGGCATCGTCAAATTATTGCCTATGCACATATGAAAAGGACCGAATGGTGTTCAAGGGAGAGAAAAAAATAGGTCCAGTAAGCTTTTATGTTTGATAAATAATAGATGATTTTTTCTTTATGTATTTAACATTTTGTTAACAGTAGTTCAATTTCGGTTGGAAATGCAATTTTAGAAGAGAGAGTGTGAAGACATTTTGTAAAAGATGGTGTTGAATGTATTTTAAAATTGAAAAAATAAAATTTGGACTCTGTTTTGTCTTTAGTGCATTTTATCTCTAATACAATCATTTTTATAAAATTAATAAATATAATTTATGTTTTTATATGTAATGGGCCTAAGGCTCACAATTTCTCGCATATTTTTTTTAATAAAGATTAACTAAAACATGCCCACCATAATGTATTGAATTACAATAAATTAGGATTTTCAAGTCTAGAATAGAAAATAAAATAAAGAGGTCCAAGTCTACATTTATCTAAGATTGAATTTTGCAATTATTTGGCATTGTAATTAAGGAAAAACTTGAAAAATCAGATTTAATAAAAATATTTAGTTGATTAAAATGAAACTATTATATAATATAATGAATTACAATTAATGAATAATCAATGCTACTTTAAAAATATTATTTTTCTAATTAAATTTGTCAAACTTTCAATCTAGAAAAATAAACTTTCTAAATCTAATGTTTAATTAATTTTTAGTAGCTACCGCCACATAGGAAGAGGATTATATTTAACTTACAGTTGATATTAATTTTCTTCTATTATCTGAATTTCAGGGCCATATGGACTAATTTTTTTTGCTTCAATTAGCAATGCTATATTTATATCTCTCCATTTTAAAAATCTTATCATTATTTCTAGTATAATTAGAAGAATGGTAGCCGGTCAGATATGAGGGTTGGCTTTTAAAACTTTGGTGCCATTTATTGTATTGATCTCTTGTTGGCACATCAATTGCTGAAGGAGTTGGAAATGGATGATGAGTATGTTGGCAGTGAGGAGGCTATTAGAGAAGAAAATAGCATGAAGTCATGTGAATTTAGGAGCATGATCAACATTGTCATGCCTAAAATTTTAAGGGAAACAAACACAATTTTTAAAAAAAAAAATTATTATTAATAACTATACCCCTTAGATAAACTATACTACTATGAACCCCTAACTATTCCACGATATTAAATAATAAAATCTTACTCCATTGATACTTACTAAACATTTATCTAATAACTAATTACATGGTGTTCGTTTTCAACACTTGATTCCATACTTGCAAATTTGTTACTACATATACCTTTACAAGGCATCGTTTAATTAAGTTTTAATGATCCTTCACCAACTATTTACTAACCCTTATTAACTTCTTAATTTGTTTATTTGCTTACTAACACCCAATATTGCACTATTACTATTATTTGCTTAACAAATAGCTCATCTACTAACTAGCAAAATACTAGTTATCACTATACATCATGACCTTAATTTAAACAAAGGATATAGATACTATTATCCTAATAAAATCAACTCACTAAATTTTTTAACACTTCCTATCCACATTCCTACATCCTTTTGCATATGCATACCCATCCGAATGCTTATCTTGTACTTTCTCATTATTACATCGCTGACATTATTTTCAGTTCATCAAATCAACAGACACCACCGATTTTGCTGTTACATTAATTAAAATCTAGACACTACACATTAAAATCTAAATGTTAAAAAGTAAAGTGTGAGTATGGAAAGATATGTGCTCTAGTTTGGTGTTTTTTATAATTTTTTTAGATTTGTTTTAACAAGTAGTTAGTAAATAAATTATTTTATAAAATATTTAGAATAAATGTATGAATAGGGAGGACAAACAAGTAACAAAAAAAAAATTGAAGTAATTATTTTGTAAATTTCAATTTGTATTCTTTAAATAAGACTTTCAAAATTATTACAAGAGATGAATAGGAAGAACGAATAAGTAATTATTATTGTATAGATTTCAATTTGTATTATTTAAATAAGACTTTCAAATAATTACAGAAGAAAATAGTTTTAATAGCTTTTCATTTGAAGTTTAATGGATGATAATTTTAAATTAAAATTTTCTTATGAATATTGTTATGAATTATGATTTTAATTATTATTAAATTTAAAAATTAATTTAAATATTCATATTTTATATAAAGAATTAGAAGGAAAATATTATAGATATTTATATATTGGTCACTATATTATAATATATTTTAATGGATTACAAATTTTAAATTAGAATACATTAAAAATATAAATTTTAATAATTAATTATATTTTAAATAAAAATAAACTATGAATATTTTTACCAATAAAAAAATTGGTGCTTTTTAATTATATCATCTTTAATTGTTTTATAAGAAAGTGTTAAATTACTATTGCTCTTAATTGGAATATTACTTATAAGTTAAACTGCAATTGTGTAAATTTTAATTGTACAAGTAAATTAAATATATTACTTTTTAAATTATATTTTAAAATAGTTATAAGATAATATAGAGTATTATATTATTATTATTATTATTATTATTATTATTATTTATCTTCTATAATTTTATTTAAAATATTAATATTTTAATATAAAATTTAATTAAAATAATTTTATTTTTTTCATTTTTAGTTATATTGCCTTAAACTATTTTATAAAGTAATAGTAATTACAATGGTACATACATTCTATATTACTATATATTTAATAATGGAAATTTGGTTTTGAATTATCATTATTATGTGGTAATTGTTGATGTTTTAGCCTCTCTTCTCACTTTCCATCCTTATGAAATGTGCTATGTAATGCTCCACTAACAAAGATAAAACTAAACCATGAACAAACATAAAGAACCATGGTAAAAAAATAATTTATTTAATCATCATATTACTAGAACAAGTACAATGACTGAATCATTCTCAATTCGAAGACCTCAAAATGAAAGATTATATCATCTAAACAAATTTCCATAAAGATGTCTATACATAATGAGTTCAGTACAATAATGATGAACAGTGTCATTCAAAGACGCCTAGGTTCAACAAATGGACTTTACAAATATCAAATTCAGTTTCAAGAAATAACTTCAACAATCTTCCTTAGCACTAGTTATTCAACTTGAACACCTGAAACATACACAAAAATGCAACACAACACAAAAAGGGCTCAGTACACACTGAGTTGAAAAGCATAGTCCACCTGCATACATGTCAGAAAAAACATATACAAAACCATAATGGAGATATTTGAACCACATATTATAGTGCAATTCTAAATTTACTATGCAAGAAGTAACATCTTCTAAACAATGCAAAATTAAACTCGCACTAAGAATAACTAGTTAATGAACCATATATATACTGAGGTGTCATCACTATTGTGCTAAGATACTGCCTCCATATATGGTAAGCCCATAAACAACACGTAGTGGGATTCTCTATAGTACTCACGAAAAGATGCAATAGAGACTCGCCTTGTTCTCCGTACTTAACCTTACTAGTTTAAGTCATAGGTAAGGCCAATTATCTTTTATTTATAATTAACCCTCCCAATTCATCTTAAAATTTTCACTGAATTAATTAACTGAATAGGTAAAATTGATATTCAGCAACCTCGATATATGTTCAATATAGCTATCCTTAACATACACATCAAATAGATATTCTAAGAATTCACATACAACTAATAACAAATCAGTTTTCTCGCGATATTACATTCTTCATCTTTTAAAACTCTCATCTTCTACTATCAAATTTGAAAGTAAACTTAGGTTATTTTAATAACAAAAATAAATACTACAATATTATGATCTCGTAAATATCACTAAATTGCTACATCAGTTGAATGATATTTACCAGTCATAGTACTGTACTACTTATTTCTACTATTATAACAAACTAAGCTTAACCTCCAAATTGGCCAAAATAATAATACAATGTACATATGATATTCTTGCTTTTAAATAACATCTCACCAACATATATCATAATCCATCTCATAACTTAAAATGACTTTAAAAATTATTTAAGAATAGAAATACATCTTTATAAAACAAGATTCTATTTCAAACATCTTATTTCAAAACAATCTGCAAATGCTTATTAAAACACTTCATAGTAAAATCAAGTATTACTAAATCCAAGTGTAGTCAATGCTGAACAAAAGATAATCTACAAGGTTACTGAATATCCAAGTGTCTATGGATTGTTTTACCACTGTTTAATGGTGAGATACCACCCAGTTATATCTACAATCAGCATTTAAAATACAATATCTGAATTAAATTTGAAATACGACTCACAAATATGTAATATACCTTACATTATATCAATGACCAAAAATGATTAAGATGCAAAATCCCAAAACTGTAAGATGCTCACAAGCTGTTCACATAATGACCCTGGTGATACAACAACATCTATCTATATCTATGCTCTCAAAATAATGCCTTATTCATTTGCAACCAATTCCACAACAACAGTTATTCATAACTCAAATTTCCATTATAAATTATGGAATAATTTATACTATCGCAGGGGTTTCCTGTTTGAACCAAGTTTTCTTTTTAAATATTTGACAAAATTTCATTTCCAAACCATCTCATAATATTTGCTAGGTTACTATTTTCAATATATATATATTAACCGAGCTATAGGATTTGACATATTGTTCTTTTAAAAACAATGACATAACCCTTGTATTAATCATTAATATCTTAAAACAAAGTAACTGTCATAAAGGAATTCGAACTATAAATCAATGTTCAGACAGTATTACGGCTGTGATTCATGGAAATTTTCAAACATCTCATTACCCATAAAGAAGTTATGCTAATAACATGTTAATTTATCATTGTTATGGTTTCACACTAATCATTTGACAAAATGCCTCTGCCCTCTACTGTAATCATAAGCCCATTATTTTAAAGAAAACTCAAGACTGAGGCTGAGCCCCTCATATTTTGCTATAAAATACCAAGTAAGCTTAAGATATGGGTTCTCACAAAGCTCATCCCAATGGGAGCACAAAACTTGTTTGCTATTAACACAACAGCCAGCAAACTAACTGTCGCAACCATATGTTCATCACAAAACTCAATTAAATTTACATGAAGCAACATCTAGTTATATTTCCCCATAACTCCACATTCAAAGGTGGATATATACAGAGCCGAGCATTGCACGCAGTGCCATGCTCTGCATATACCAATCCTTGAATGTAAATTCACATTACGTAAAACTAATAACCATTTACATAATGCTAAATGAAATAACATGGCAATTGCAAATAGAGTGAAAGAATAGGGTAAGAAGTTGCCCCCTACTTGTAAAACTGAAGATGAAAGATTGCTCTTCAATCCAACTCGATGCCAAAACCCCAAAAGCTAAATCCAAAATCAGCAAGCAAACTCTGATGAAAATCTCCATCAAGCTTAACCACATAAGCAAGTTTCCCTTACAACCAACACCCTTGCAAATGCCGATACCTCAGCAACAAGAACACAAATGTAAATCAAATAGAGAAATGCAGCCCAGTACTCGGCCTATAATCTTCAAAAACCCAACTCACAACACAAAATGGCTGACTAAACCATCGGTGCCATAAATCCCCATGACAAGCATTCAATACACCATATTAATCACAGTGCCATGTATTCGGCAGTACCAAGTCCACCGCCATGAATTTGGCTTCCAACAAAAAGACTAAGTTTTCCTTCTTCCTTGCTATAGATACCCATTTAGGGTTACCTTAAATGCTTTAGTGGTAATTAAATCCCCTTTTTTTAAAAACAAAAGGAAATATATATGCCAACCTCCACTTAGGGTGTTAGACCCTTTAAAAAAAAAAACATACATATTTATATGAAAGCAAACTACGGTTCCCTCAAATAACAAATTAATATGAATCATGAAAATGAAACAGTCTCAAGGGTATACACAATATAAGAATTTAATCCCTTTACAGTCACGTATATGAGAGTACAATGAAGAATTTTGAATGCCTATAGCATATTACCATCTAAATATATTTGCAACGTCAAGTTAACATACAATATGAAATAGAATGCAGAAAACAATGAGTTAAAAACATATTAAACATAATCGATGTTCTATCAACATGCAATCATTAATATGCCAGATTCAAATCATAAAATCCTAATTCACATTTACTGCTAAAAACATAGTTCTACACAAAAAATACGTTCAGCATCAGTCTCATGATTCAAAGACAGTAATATAACCAAGTTCTTCAGAAAATTCAAACATAACATCTGAAAGAAATCTTATAACAACAAGGTCCTAATTTGCAGAAAAACCTGAAGTAGTGGTCAGGCATGACACCCTCCCCCACTAGGATTTGACTTTCTCCTGGAAGTCAGTAAACAAGAATGGATGTGCTGCTCTCATCATTTTAGTGTCCTCCCAGGTAGTAGATGTTTCATCATTGGGGTCCCATAGGACCTTTACCTGCCTTATTTCTCTCCCTCTTAAACTCATAGTTCTTCTTTGAATGATTTGCACTAGTTCTAGCATGATTTGTCCATCCATAATCTGCAAATTTTTCCAATCAAGTATGTGAGCAATATCAAGTATATACTTATGCAAAATTGAAACATGAAATATGTTATGAATGCACGAAAGACTTGGTGGCAAGACAAGTTTATAGGCAACTGGTCCAACTCATTCCAAAATTTCAAATGGACCCACAAATCGAGGTGCTAACTTGGATCCCTTTCCATAACGAATTAGACTCTTACGTGGTCTTACTCAGAGAAACACTTTATCACCTAACAAGAATTTATGATCAATTCTATGCTTATCAGCATATTTCTTCTATTTATCTTGAGCAATAATAAGGTGCTCTATGATCCTTTTAACTTGCTGCTCAAAATCTAGCAACATATCAGGTCCTAAAAGAGTCCTATCCTCCAAATTATCCCAACTAAGAGGCATCCTACAAGGTCTACCATACAATGCTTGAAATAATGCCATACCTATGGAACTGCGATATCCATTATTATAAGCGAACTCTACCAAGTGTAGATACTACTCCCATTTATTCTGTCTATCCATTACATACATCCTAAGCATGTCTTCAAGAATCTAGTTGACACATTTAATTTGTCCATCTGTCTCTGGGTGATAAGCTGAACTGAAATTCAGTTGAGTACCTAACTCTCGCTGCATGGATCTCTAAAGAGAAGATGTAAACACTGGATCCCTATCAAAAATAATCTTTTTAGGAATACCATGTAACTTAACTACCTGCTCCATATATATCTTGGCAACCGTTGCTACATTATAGGATGATCTAACTGGGATAAAGTGGGCAACCTTAGAAAAATGGTCCACTACCACCATAATAATGTCATGCCTACGAGTTGTAATAGGCAATCTAGTAATAAAATCTATAGAAATGGTGTCCCATTTCTATTCTGGAATATTATGTGGCTGCAATAGTCCCGTAGGGTGCTGATGTTCAACCTTAACTCATTGACACTCCAAGCATCGAGCCACAAAATTTGCTATGTCTCTCTTCATTCTAGGCCAATAATAATGCTACTTAAGGTCAGCATACATTTTCTTGACACCTGGGTGAGCCGAATAAGGTGCTTTGTGGGCCTCAAACATAATCAAATTTCTCAAATCACCCGACTTAGGAACCTACACACTTCCTCTAAAAAGCAGTAAACCTTCAGAGTTTATTGAATACCCCTCAAAATGCCCTTCCAAGATGCTGCCACTATGAAAAATAGCCTTAACATCTTGAAACCAATGATCTACGAAAAGGTTCTGTAAAATCTTATCCTTAAGATCCACTGTTAGGATCAAAGAAGATAATTCATGTCACCTTCTGCTAAGTGCATCAGCAACAATGTTCTCCTTCCCTTGTACATAACTAATCCTGAAGTCATATTCACATAGGAACTCCATCCATCTTCATTGTCTAGCATTGAGGTCTGGTTGTGTGAATAGATACTGAAGGCTTCGGTGATCAGTATGTAACTCAAATCATTGACCGAAAAGAAAATGCCACCACTTGGTCAAAGCATGCATGATCGCCGTAAGTTCGAGATCATGAGTAGGGTAATTCACCTCATGACTCTTAAGATTTCTAGAATCATAAGCTATAACACATCCTTCTTGCATCAACACTGCCCCTATGCCATCCAAAGATGCATCAGTGCAAACCACGAACTCCTTAGCTGAATTAGGGACTACCAGAATGGGTGCACTAGTCAAACATTCCTTAAGTTTCTGAAATGCTACCTCGCACTCCTTTGTACACAAAAATTTCTTCCCTTTTCTCTAAAGAGACGTGATATGATGTGCTATTCTAGAAAATTTTGACACAAATCTGCGGTAATAGCTTGCTAAGCCCATGAAACTTCAGACCTCGGACACATTCGCAGGTGTTGGCCAATCTACAATAGCCCAAATTTTGGATGAATCTAAAAAAATTCCATCCCTTGAAATGATATGACCTAAGTAAAAAATCTCTGATTTGAAGAATTTGCACTTCAAAGGATTGGCAAATAGTTTGTTCCTTCGAAGGCACTCCAAAACTTGCTCTAAATGCTAGTCATGCTCATCAGCAGAGTTAGAATATACCAAAATATCATCTAAAAATACCACTACAAACTTATCTAGGAAAGTTCTAAGCACACCATTCATTAAGCTCATAAAGACAGAAGGTGCATTTTTTAACCCAAAAGGTACTACTGTGAATTCATAGTGCCCATACCTGGTGCGAAAAGCTATCTTATCAATATCAGCTTCCTGGATTCTAAGTTGATGATATCCAGATTTCAAATCAATCTTTGAAAAGACTCGGGCACCTTTGACTTGATCAAACAAGTCATCAATTCTAGGCAAAGGATACATGTTCTTAACAGTGACCTTATTTAACTGTCTATAGTCTATGCAAAGTCTCAAAGAACCATCCTTCTTCTTTACAAAGATTATCGGAGCACCCCAAGATGATACACTAGGATGAATCAAACCTTTCTTGAAAAGCTCCTGCAACTGAAATTTAAGTTCAACTAGCTCTTGAACTATCATTTTGTAAGGATTCTTGGAAATTGGTTTCATTCCTGGTACTAAATCAATTCGAAAATCAATTTCTCTTCTCGGAGGTATTCCCAGAATTTCTTCAACAAAAACATCTGAAAAACTTTGCAAGACTGGATGCTTGAGAGAAGAACCTTTAACCATGGAATCTTCTAAGTCATTTACCGATATGGAAAACAAACTACAACCTTTTTGAGCACACCTTGCCAATTGCTTGGCCGAAATTTTCCACAAAGAGATGGGTCTCTTGATTCCAACAATAACCCTAACTGATCCAACATCATCCAAACAAGTGATTGTCTTATCCTTGCAATCCATAACAGCTTGATGTTGTTCTAACCAATCCATTCCAAAAACTATGTCATGTGATCCTAAAGGTATAACCCTAAGGTTCGCTGAAGTAGTAAAAGGTTTCATTTGAATCTTACAGTCAGGAGCAACTATATCAGCGTTCAACCTAGAACCTGACGCTAACTCCACTTGCCATCTATTCTTTGCCTTAACCATAGGAATTCCACTATATGCAACTAAAGAAGAAGAAATAAATGAATCCATAGCTCCAGAGTCAAATAAAATAGATACTTTCATACCTTGAGTATTACCTTGAGCTTCAATAACCATGTTCTGATGTTCAACTTGCTTTTGATCTAGGGTAGCAAAAATACGGTGGTTCTTGGTAGAATCACCAACTGTCACTTCAGACCTATCTGGGTTAGGTCCAACCTTTGGCTTATCCCAATTAGGGCACTAAGACTAGTAATGACCTATCTAACCACAATAATAACACTCAACAAATTTTCAGAATCCCATATTCTGACTAGAAAGACTAGGAGATGGATTATTACTCTGCACACTTTGAGGTGGTTGAGATGATCTAAGCCATTCTAAATCCTTGGAATTCTTATCAAACTTCCTCTTCTTGAATTTCCCAACAAAAATTCTTGATTTTGAACTATTTTGAGGAGGCTTTTGATTCTTACTGACATTCGGGGTGGGTAGATCCATGCTAGTTTTGTATGAAGTCCCATGATAGCCAGACTTCATCTCAATCAACTTTGCTTTCTCTAAAGCTTCCTGCATAGACACAGGTCTAAAAGTTCTCACTTCCTCCCTGATCTTGGGCATAAGCCCCCTGATGAAATGTTGTATCATGGCTTTATCATTTTTTGCCCAGTAAAATTTTTTTTTAAGCTCGTAGAACCTACGTTCATAAGCTTCTACTGTAGAGCCAGATTGCATAATCTAAAAGAACTCCTCTGCAGGGCCTAACGCCAATATTCTGACATGAACCTCTCCTTAAAATGCTCTACAAAGAGCTCCCAAGTAACTAAAGAGATATCAATGCCAAGCTTCTCCAACTCCTATTCCCACCATAAGGAACTGAATCCCCTCAAATGCATAACTGTCCATCTTACTTTCACGTTACTCAAGTAATGGTGTAAGATAAAGTACCACTCAATATTTAGCAGCCAAGCATCTACTGTTGTACCCTATTCTGTACCAAAAAATAGTGGCCCTTTAACCTTGGAAAGATCCTTGAGCTGAGCTCTAGCCGCTGGATCATCCTCTATAGGAAGGTTAATACCCTGCACAAGAGGTATCCTAACATTTGCACCCCCACCAGGAATCTGGTTGTTAGTCTTAATATTATCGAGATGTTCCAATATCTGTTGAAGTACTATAGCTTGATCTGCCTGGTTATCTTGGTTGTTTCCAACCCTAGCATTCTAATCAAACTAATCATCCCCAACAATTCTCTAGTGCCTAGGACCTCGACCATGGCACCTGCCTCTACCTCTGCCTCTGTCGGCAAGGTTATCTTCAGGAATACCATGACCTCGAGTTCCTCTAGTGATAGGAGGCATGATAACAACCTAAAAACAATTAACTGTTAATAACGCATCGAAGATGAGAAAAACCCTAAAACCCAAGAGTCCTGGTTATTCTAACCATGCTCTGATAACAAATGTAATGCTCCATTAACAAAGATAAAACTAAACCATGAACAAACATAAAGAACCATGGTGAAAAAAAATATATTTAATCATCATATTACTAGAACAAGTACAAATGACTGAATCATTCTCAATTCGAAGACCTCAAAATAAAAGATTATATCATCTAAATAAATTTCCATAAAGATGTCTATACATAACGAGTTTAGTACAATAATGATGAACAGTGTCATTCAAAGACGCCTAGGTTCAACAAATGGACTTTACAAATATCAAATTCAGTTTCAAGAAATAACTTCAACAGTCTTCCTTAGCACTAGTTATTCAACTTGAACACCTGAAACATACACAAAAATGCAACACAACACAAAGAGGGCTCAATACACACTGAGTTGAAAAGCATAGTCCACCTGCATACATGTCAGAAAAAACATATACAAAACCATAATGCAGATATTGGAACCACATATCATAGTACAATTCTAAATTTACTATGCAAGAAGTAACATCTTCTAAACAATGCAAAATTAAACTCGCACTAAGAATAACCAGTTAATGAACCATATATATACTGAGGTGTCATCACTATGGTGCTAAGATACTGCCTCAGTATATGGTAAGCCCATAGATAACACATAGTGGGATTCTCTATAGTACTTGTGAAAAGACACAATAGAGACTTGCCTTGTTCTCTATACTTAACCTTACTGGTTTAAGTCATAGGTAAGGCCAATTATCTTTTATTTATGATTAACCCTCCCAAATCATCTTAAAATTTTCACTAAATTAATTAACTGAATAGGAAAAATTGATATTCAGCCACCTCGATATACGTTCACTATAGCTATCCTTAACATACACATCAAATAGATATTCTAAGAATGCACATACAACTAATAACAAATCAGTTTTCTCATGATATTACATTCTTCATCTTTTAAAACTCTCATCTTCTACTGTCAAATTTGAAAGTAAACTTAGGTTATTTTAATAACAGAAATAAATACTACAATATTATGATCTCGTAAATATCACTAAACTACTACATCAGTTGACTGATATTTACCAATCGTAGTATTGTACTACTTATCTCTACTATTATAACAAACTAAGCTTAACCTCCGAATTGGTCAAGATAATAATACAATGTACATATGATATTCTTTCTTTTAAATAACATCTCACCAACATATATCATAATCCATCTCATAACTTAAAATGACTTTCCATTTTATTTAAGAACAGAAATACATCTTTATAAAACAAGATTCTGTTTCAAACAATTATTTCAAAACAATCGGTAAATGCTTATTAAAACACTTCATAGTAAAATCAAGTATTACTAAATACAAGTGCAATCAATGCTGAACAAAAGATAATCTACAAGGTTACTGAATATCCAAGTGTCTATTGATGTTTTACCATTGTTTAACAGTGAGATACCACCCAGTTATATCTACAATCAGCATTTAAAATACAATATCTGAATTAAATTTGAAATACAACTCACAAATATGTAATATAACTTGTCATGCCCCTACCCATCAGCACAAACCTTGTATGAGTATGGCATTTTTAAATGGAAAGAATGGAAGTTCTTGGTTAATAGCCCTGATTGGGCATCTGATTTGGTGTTGTGCTTGACTTCTCCTAGTTGGAAGAATCCACCTTTTCCTAGTGTTGATTTATTTTAGATCTTGTTGTGAAAACCTTGTATAAATATGCATGTTTTGAATTTTTCTTGTTCATTCTTTTGGTCACTTGATCAGATTCTGTTTCCTCCATGGTTCTAGAAATGAGTTGCAGAAAACATTATAAATCCCTTGATTAGGGTCGTGAAGAAAATTTGATTAAATTGTTGAAATTTGGGATTGAGATCCTATTGTAAATTGTATTTGGAACCTTGTTTTAATTGGCAACGAAGACGAGTTTTCTTCCTGATTCTTTCCCTGCTGAGCCTTGAATCAGGTTTGCCAATAAAATTGGTGTTTTGAGCATAATTGCTTGTCATGTGATTTAATTTTTTAAACTTTATTTTGGATGGATGCACATCAAAATAAGATGGATATGGTGTTGATTTCATTAGGCAAATTTCAAGTTTATTCTATGTTGGTAACGAAAATTATATCACGGATGTAGCTTTAGTTGGACTAAGAAAACTTTCAAGTTCTTTATATATTCCTTATATATTCAAATAATAACTATGTTCAGGAAAGGAATTAATGCCTATGGTTGTTTTATTGCAATGCAAGTTACATAGGAGTTCATATTAAATATGGTGTTAATATGCTTCAAACTATTGTATCCATGTCTTAATTCTATTCAAAAATATAGACAAAAAAAAAATACATGCATTGCTTGTAATTCTATACTTAGATAAATTTAAGAAAAAAAGGAGGAGTTTTTAAGAGAGTAAAAACTCTCTACCTTTTGTATGAGAGAAGCCTTTAAATGTTTTAAGTAACAGAGAATCAAAAAAGATTCCCTAATTATTCTTTTTGCCTTATTGAATATTTAAAATAAATAAAGAAAACAATAATAAAATCAATATAAAATAATCCATATAACATCGTATCTTAAATATCTCCCTTTCACCTATAGAACTTTTAATGATAAATGCTTACCATCCCTCCTTGGGCGTCAGATCCTAAGATGCTCTTTAAATAAGTTTTGTTTTTAAAAAAAAAGGGTTTTAACCCTTGCAAAGTCTTTAGTCATCATGTGATGATGTCACCATTGTCCCATCCCCATCTTCTTTTGAAAATGGGCGCTCACCTTGTGGGGAATAGCATTTAAGTTTCTTGTTAAACAAAGATAGCAAACCTTGCTTTTGTTCCACCCTTTTATCTTTTTTGAATGCATGTACTGAAAAATGCATGGTTGAAATTGTTTGTGGTAAGAGGGTTGCTGATGGGAGGGTGACGTCACCTGTCTCCCCCTATCCCATCACCCATTCCCTTCATTTCCTTTGTTAGCACTCACTTTTCTTTTATCTTGTGAAGGGCTTTGAACCTTGCGCATGTCTTGCCTATTGATGAGACCTGCGCTTCTTCCTTGGTGACTAACGCAGCGTCAGTGGCATGTGAAAATTATCTGAACGTTGGGAAATGCAAGGGGAGTAGGGGGTCTAGGGGGAAAGGGGTAGAGTTAGGGGTTAGTTTGTTGTTAGGTTAGTTATTTATTAAGCTTAGTTATTTAGTATGTTAGTAGATTATTGTTAAATTTAATTTGTGTTTTGTTTGTTAGTATTAGTATTAGGTTTAGATTTAATTATTTAGTGTTTAATTATGTTTGTTTGAATTTATATATATATATATTTTTAGTAGTATTAATTTGTTAGCATGTTTTAGAAGTAGTCGTTAAAGTTAGTTTAAAATGTAATTAAGTTTAGAATTATGTCTAGTCAATTATATTAGATTTGGTTAGCTTTATTTTTAGATTAATTTAGTTGTTTTTATATTAATGTTAATTTATTTAGTTTTGTAATATTTTTAATTTCGACTTAGATATATGTAAAATTGAATTTAGTATTTAATTTAAGTTAAATTTTGTTTAGATTTAAGTTAAATTTTAGATTTTAGAGATGTTAGTATTAAATAGAATCTTGTTAATTTGGTTTTAATAAATTGATTTATTAAATTAACTTTGTTAAAGATAGTTAGTATTAGATGTAAATATTAATGGGTTTAATTAAAGATGGTTAGTCCCATGTATCATATTTTAGTAGACTAATTAACAATTTGTTTAATTAATGATCGATATCAATCTTATAACAAAAGTTTTAATATCTTAACGATGTAATCGTCCTCATGTTATAATCTTAAGACATAATGTAGAGAACCTGCACGTAAAATGTTATCTCAATTATTTCATCTTAGAGCATTATAATTATTAATTTAGTTATATTAAATTTTTTTTTTGTTTTTTTCCCTCATAGTTTGGGCATGACATAACTTACATTATATCAATGACCAAAAATGATTAAGATGCAAAATCCCAAAACTATAAGATACTCACAAGCTATTCATATAATGACCCTAGTGATACAACAACATCTATCTATATCTATGCTCTCGAAATAATGTCTTATTCATTTGCAACCAATTCCACAAGAACAGTTATTCATAACTCAAATTTCCATTATAAATTATGGAATAATTTATACTATCGTAGGGGTTTCCCATTTGAACCAAGTTTTCTTTTTAAATATTTGACAAAATGTCATTTCCAAACCATCTCATACTGTTTGCTAGGTTACTGTTTTCAATATATATATATATATATATATATATATATATATATATATATATATATATATAAACCGAGCTATAGGATTCAACATATTGTTCTTTTAAAAACAATGACATAACCCTCGTATTAATCATTAATATCTTAAAACAAAGTAACTGTCATAAAGGAATTCAAACTATACATCAATGTTCAGACAGTATTACGGCTGTGATTCATGGAAATTTTCAAACATCTCATTACCCATAAAGAAGTTATGCTAATAACATGTTAATTTATCATTGTTATGGTTTCACACTAATCATTTGACAAAATGCCTCTGCCCTCGACTGTAGTCATGAGCCAGTTATTTTAAAGAAAACTCAAGACTGAGGCTGAACCCCTCATATTTTGCTATAAAATACCAAGTAAGCTTGAGATATGGGTTCTCACAAAGCTCATCCCAATGGGAGCACAAAACTTGTTTGCTATTAACACAACAGCCAACAAACTAACTGTCGCAACCATATGTTCATCACAAAACTCAACTTGGTGGAAATCATATGTTTGGGACAAAACCAAATTAAATTTACATGAAGCGACATCTAGTTATATTTCCCCATAACTCCACATTCAAAGGTGGATATATACAGAGCCAAGCATCACACGCAGTGCCATGCTCTGCATATACCAATCCTTGAATGTAAATTCACAATATGTAAAACTAATAACCATTTACATAATGCTAAATGAAATAACATGGAAATTGCAAACAAAGCAAAAGAGTAGGGTAAGAATTTGCCCCCTACTTGTAAAACTGAAGATGGAAGATTGCTCTTCAATCCAACTTGATGCCAAAACCCCAAAAGCTGAATCCAAAACTGGCAAGCAAACTCTGATGAATATCTCCATCGAGCTTAACTACATAAGAAAGTTTCCCTTCCAACCAACACCCTTGCAAATGCCGATACCTTAGCAACAAGAACACAAATGTAAATCAAATAGAGAAATGCGGCCCAGTACTTGGCCCATAATCTTCAAAAACCTAACTCACAACACGAAATGGTTGACTAAACCATCGGTGCCATAAATCCCCATGACAAGCATTCAATACACCATATGAATCACAGTGCCATGTATTTGGCAATACCAAGTCCACCACCATGAATTTGGCTTCCAACAAAAAGACTAATTTTTCCTTCTGCCTTGCTATCAATACCCATTTAAGGTTACCTTAAATGCTTTAGTGGTAATTAAACCCACTTTTTTTTAAAACAAAAAGAAATATATATGCCAACCTCCACTTAGGGTGTTAGACCCTTTAACAAAAAAAAACATACATATTTATTTGAAAGCAAACTGTAGTTCCTTCAAATAACAAATTAATATGAATCGTGAAAATGAAACCATCTCAAGGGTATACACAATATAAGAATTTAATCTCTTTATAGTCACATATATGAGAGTACAATGAAGAATTCTGAATGCCTACAACATATTACCATCTAAATATATTTGCAACATCAAGTTAACATACAATATGAAATAGAATGTAGAAAACAACGAGTTAAAAATATATTAAACATAATCCATATTCTGTCAACATGCAATCATTAATATGCCAAATTCAAATCATAAAATCCTAATTCACATTTACTGCTAAAAACATAGTTCTACACAGAAAATACGTTCAACATCAGTCTCATGATTCAAAGATAGTAATATAACCAAGTTCTTCAAAAAACTCAAACATAACATCTGAAAGAAATCTTATAATAGTAAGGTCCTAATTTGAAGAAAAACCCAAAGTAGTGGTCAGGCATGACATGCTATATCATTATTACTTGGCAATTGTTGATGTTTTAGCCTTTCTTCTCACTTTCCATCCTTATGAAATGTACTACATTATTTTATGTTATTGAGATATTTTTGGAGTGGGAATGTAATATTATTTTTAATTTTGGGGGATTGTTATTTCTTTTGTTAGATAATATTTGTTATTATATTCTTCTTAAATTATTAAATTTTAAAAATAATATTATAATAGTAATTGTAATTAGAATGCATTATATTATCTTATAACTATTTTAAAAAATAATTTAAATAGTAATATATTTAATTTACTAGTACAATTAAAATTTATATAATTACAGTTCAAGCAATATTCCAATTAAAAGCAATAATAATTTAACACTTTCTTATAAAATAATTAAAGATGATATAATAAAAAAGGACCAATTTTTTAATCAGTAAAAATATTCATATATATTTTTATTTAAATTAAAATTAAAATTAAATTTTTTTAATCTATTAAAAATATATTATAATATACCGAACAATATATAAATATCTATAATATTTTCCTTCTAATTCTTTGTATAAAATATGAATATTTAAATTAATTTTTAATTTTAATAATAATTAAAATTATAATTCATAACAATATTCATAAGAAAAATTTAATTTAAAATTATCATCCATTAAAACTATATTCTTCTATAATTATTTGAAAGTCTTATTTAAATAATACAAATTGAAATCTATACAATAATAATTACTTCAATTTTTGAATTACTTTTTTGTTCTCTCTATTCATCTCTTATAATTATTTTGAAAGTCTTATTTAAAGAATACAAATTGAAATCTACACAATAATAATTACTTCAAATTTTTTTACTTCTTTGTTCTCCCTTTTCATATATTTATTCTAAATATTTTATAAAATAATTTATTTACAGCTATGTGTTAAAACAATTCTTAAAAAATTTATAAGAAACACCAAACTAGAACGCATATCTTTGCATACTCACACTTTACTTTTTAACATTTAAATTTTATTGTATAGCGTCTAGATTTTAAATAATTTAATAGTGAAATCAGTGATGTTTGTTGATTTGATGCTGATTTGATGGACTGAAAAGAATGTCAGTGATGTAACAATGGAGTACAAGACAAAAATTCAGATGGGTATGCATGAGCATAAAAAAGAAGGGGCATACCTAGGCAGTCGATCCTACTACATGGGTAGTCGTTGCTGTAAAGGTGTAGGTTTTATATCTTATCTTATAATATTGTTGTTATTATGTTGCTTATCTTATGTACTTATGATGACCGGTATAAGCTTATTTATGGGTCAGGATCTTATGGAATATTCTCTACACAATATTTTATTGAACTGTAATGGGGAGAAGATTTAATGGTCCCTTCCATACAAAATCCAAAGAGGTAAATGTGCATCCACATGTCTATTTTCTATTAGTTTTCTCTTCACTACTCATTGATGGAGTTATGAACACTGGTTGGTAGGGGTTTGATATTACTATACTACTACAATGCAAATGTCCAATTTAATGGACCTATTTGATTTAACTTGACAAATATTTAACAGATTAAATACATTGGATCAAGCTAAAAAAAACTAATAGATGTTTCTTCTTATTATATTTCTCTTATATCCAACTATGTCTATCCTACTACTACATTCTTTCATTTTATTGCATTTAATGAATGCTAATTCATCTTGTAATACAACACATAAGATGATATACAAGTTCTTCATTTCTTTCATGGATCATCCATACCAACAAATGTTCAAAAGTAAAAATAAAACATCTTTACAATGCTATGCTCAAGGGACATAAGGGATCGACTTTAAGAATACAATATATGCTAACATGGAGAAGGATTTCATCATTCCAATACATTACAAAAATGATATGTCCCTCCCTTGCTACCATGTAATCATTCATTTCTATAACAAGGATAAGATGGAGAGTGATTCTCGAATATATGTAACACGCATAAAGGCAAGTCTTCTCCTTCAAACAACACCTACAAAATGACCATTCCAAACTCTTCTTATCCATTACTCCTTTGAGCTCAAAACCTACAAATACATCCCAAAGAAAACAACAAGAACCATGGAAGCTCACCTCCCATCCTAGGCTTCTAAGAAGCAACCCACCGAGCAAGGGAAACAAGGAATAAACAAGTTTTCACTCAAAAATTTCACAATGCATGCAATACAATACCACACTACATTTACAATCCCTCCAAGGCTTGACATGATGATTCACTATTGGAATCATGAAACACTGGGTGAAGGTGGGTTCTCCAAGGAGGAGAATACCATATCCATATACACATATTCATTTTCAACTTGCATTATGCCTCTTCAAGGTTATCAAAATAGATCCTCCTCATCACATCAATACACTTATACCTCCCATAATACAAATGCCTCTTCAGGGCTATCAAAATACATCCTCATAATTATAACAAGGCATATGGATCCAATGGAGCCCATACTCCATGAATGCAAAAACATCTCCTTACCATGAGGTATATTTTCTCAACTACAATGTTGAGCCCAACTAACCCCTTCACCCAAGGCTTCTCTTCCCTCCCAAGGGTGAGTGAAGCCTTCACACCCATGAACACATCCAACACTCACATTCAACAAGAAAATCAAGAAAAAAACAAAACCCAAGGAAAATCTTCAAGAACACATAGCACATTCACATTTCCACAACACAATGTCATATCCACAATGCAAGATTCACAATACAATGCATGCTCCATTTATAAGTCCTTCATGCTTGTCGATTTACTTTGCCATAGTCAAGGAAAGAAAGAAAGAAAAAGGGCATAGTTTGAAAACACCAACCTTGGTCCAAGCTAGGGTAATGATAGTTGTAGTAGAGGTTCCTTAATGTCCCTACAAAACCTAATTGTCTCTAAATTTAGACAGTGGGTGAACAACAACTAATTTGGCACAAGCTCCCTAAAAAGACCTCCACTTTCATTCCCACCTACCCTTCCTACCCCTTGTACCTTTCTACAAATAGGAACTTAACCAAGTGGAGGGGTGAGGAAAGAAGTCATGTGACACTTTGATTTCGAATTGCCTTGAAAATGACTAGTTTAGAGGGTCTCCTAAGCCCCCTAGACCAACTCATGGTTATATTTAGACCCCCAACCTATACTACTACCATATGGGTGACTTATTTTCACAAAAATAGCAATTTGAAACCACTTTTAGGTCCTCTAAAGTTGCTATTGCAATTGAATTCAGATTCCATCATGGAGGTGACTCGTCCTAACACTCTCCCAAGTGGGTTCGCTTGAATTCATAATGGGAATTAAATTTAGGTTAAGTGACTTCATGCCCAAAAGCCCTATATGACATGTCATTTACACATAGACAACACGAATGTCAATTGACACACATTAAGATACTTTACAAAACAAAATGAAATGTCTCTAATTATTCATGATTTCTAAATTTATTACATCCATGCACAATCACATTAAGAAATAAACACAATACAACGAGGTTTTGAATCTTCCAAAGATTCACCTTGGCTTTATCGTGTTCACATAGGATTGAACCTTGTTTCCCTAAATAATTTTCATGGTTCAACTTTTCCTGCACACTCAACTTAAATGTTAGTAGTCCAATGAAAATAATATAGAAGTACATCTATATAGGTGCAGAATAATCCATTACACAATTTTTTTCCTTTTCTAATCATTTCCATAAGTATTCAAACATTGAAATATCAAAATATGTGTATCAACATTTATCTTAACTTGACGTAACCAAATTAACATTCTAAATATCATCACAATCGTTTCTATCATAACAATGAAACACTGAATTCATATTTATGGAATCATTAAAACAATAAAATGGATCCTGGAATATGTCATAAGTGAAAATTATAAATATGCAAACATGCTAACTAGTATCCTTTTATCACATTATGAGATGTGTGTTCCTAGGGTCAAATTCTCAGGTCATTAGAATACTTTCATAATTATGTCATCATGGTGTAGAACTAGGCCTTGAATACAACCTTTGTGGTTTGTTGTCATTATAATCTATATTCCTTGTTGTATCTCACGAGAGTAAATGTTAGTTCCTCTTTCCTAATTGTCTAGTAGATCATACCTTGAATTCCTTGACCAAGTTCCCAGCTTGAACATATTGAATCTTGTTTTCATATGGTCTTATCTCATCAACCTCATATTATTGAATAGGATATTAAACTTATAATATTCAAAATCTATATTCATCCCTAACAAAATCTCATAAATCATTCTAAGTAACAAAAATGTCAATCATGACCTAATTTAAATCCTAATCACATGCATTCTTTGCAATTTATAATAGGGTACAAGTGTACACCTTAAAAACATTGGATCAAAGGGATTTGCTGATAAAGGTTGGCTAACAAATGTTCTTGTGAAGTTTGAAGTTGGATCATTCTTGATTTTTGACAACTTTTATTTGGGGGAAGATAATTTTGTTTGGAGAATTACTGATTATTCTATATAACAACTTATAGAAGTATTGTAGAGTAGGATTTAGAGAGGTTCGAGTTGAAAAATTACTCTAATTTGATTAAAATATAAGATTTGGAATAAAACATAAGAAATATAGAATTAGCTAAAATTGAGGCTGACCCATAACAGAAAAGAAAATTAACCATAGATTATATGTTAGTTTTTAAATAGGAGATTAGTGTTTGTCTCAGTTGCTTTTAGAAAGTTATTTTCTCTCACTTGCTTATATCATTCATGATTCCAAAGCAGTCAAAAATAGGAACTGACCAAAAACAAAATGTTGTAAAACAACTCAAAATCAGATATAGAAAAAGAAAGCATTGTTGTTTGTTCTTAGAAATTAAATTATTTGGTAAGAAATTACAATAAAAAAGATTATAATATCTTTCTTGAATAAAATAAAGGTTTAGATCTTGAAAATAATCTCTCTATGTAATTATAATAAAAAAAGTATGATATCTTTCTTGAATAAAATGAAGGACTATATCTTGAAAATATTCTCTCTATATTCTTGTTTGATGATAGAAAATTCTCATAGAAAATTATAATGAAAGAGTAGGATATGCATTTTTAAATAAAGTAGCTAAACTTATAATTTTATGTTTTTTTTTCTAGAATTATAACTTAAAATATAAGAAACTAATTTTTTTTGAAAGGGTTGGTTTAATAAGAAAAGATTGCAGTGTAGTTTATCATAATTCAATTTGTGTACACATCTTCAAAGGTAAATTTCATCTTTTAAGATCTTTCATTTTCTAGTTTAGAACATGAGCATTCTTATATAAATGATTTTATTTCTTTAAGATTTATTTTAAATATATATATATATATATATATATATATATATATAGACTACTGAATTTAAGTTCATATATACTTTTTTCTTATAAATGATTTTATTTATTTAAAATTTATTTTAAAAATAATTATATATAGAAAACATGGAATTTAAGTTCATATATACTTTTGCTTATAAGAAACTGATTCCTTTAAGGTACAAGTTTAATAAGAATAGATTATAGTGTAGTTCACTACATAGAACTCAATTTCAATAGTAAATTTACATCTGTTAAATTGTTTCATTTTCCAATTTGAAACATAAAATTCTACTACAAATGATTTTATTTCTTTAATACTTATTGTATTTGTCATAGGCAATATACTATTGCATTCAGTTCTCCACAATTATGTAATAATTTTATTCTTTTGCACTAATGAACAATAAGTATTTTTCAAAAGTTGAATATTTATAAAGTTTTGATTTTAATTTATTATTTTTTTACATTATAAAATTTATTTATCTCAAATTCTATTGTCTCTAATAGTTTTGTTTATAGGAGCCCTTCTCTCGGAATTCCTTCATATTCAATTTTTTTGGCTAAATTTTGGCTAACAAATATTAATATTATTATATTTTAAAGATGAAACTACAAAATATAATTGTATTAAAATAAAACTATATAGTTATATAAATAAATCTATTAATAATATATCACAAATATATGTAAATTTTTAGAATATATTATTGTGAGTTTTTAAATAACATATATATTATTGTGAAGGCGAGTCGTGAGGCGTAGTGTTAGGCTAATGATCCCGGTGCTACGCATCAACTCCGGTTCGAGTCACACTAGGTTTACCACAAACCCTTTTAAGGGTGAGTGAGTAGCCGAGTTGGTGTGAAGGCGAGTCGTGAGGCGTAGTGTTAGGCTAATGATCCTAGTGCTACGCATCAACTCCGGTTTGAGTCACACTAGGTTTACCACAAACCCTTTAAAAGGGTGAGTGAGTAGCCGAGTTGGTGTGAAGGTGAGTTGTGAGGCGTAGTGTTAGGCTAATGATCCCGGTGCTACGCATCAACTTCGGTTTGAGTCACACTAGGTTTACCACAAACCCTTTTAAGGGTGACTGAGTAGCCGAGTTGGTGTGAAGGCAAGTCGTGAGGCGTAGTGTTAGGCTAATGATCCCGATGCTACGCATCAACTCCGGTTCGAGTCACATTAGATTTACCACAAACCCTTCTAAGGGTGAGTGAGTAGCCGAGTTGGTGTGAAGGCGAGTCGTGAGGCGTAGTGTTAGGCTAATGATCCTGGTGCTACGCATCAACTCTGATTCAAGTCACACTAGGTTTACCACAAACCCTTTAAAGGGTGAGTGAGTAGCCGAGTTGGTGTGAAGGTGAGTTGTGAGGCGTAGTGTTAGGCTAATGATCCCGGTGCTACGCATCAACTCTGGTTTGAGTCACACTAGGTTTACCACAAACCCTTTTAAGGGTGAGTGAGTAACCGAGTTGGTGTGAAGGCGAGTCGTGAGGCGTAGTGTTAGGCTAATGATCCCGGTGCTATGCATCAACTCCGGTTCAAGTCACACTAGGTTTACCACAAGCCCTTTTAAGGGTGAGTGAGTAGCCGAGTTGGTGTGAAGGCGAGTCATGAGGCGTAGTGTTAGGCTAATGATCCCGGTGCTATGCATCAACTCCAGTTTGAGTCACACTAGGTTTACCACAAACCCTTTTAGGGCGGGGGCCCTAGCTCGGTTGGCTAAATCTTCCTTGTTGCAGGGGGTTGGTCACGGGTTCTAGTCTCCCCCGTCCTCGTGGTACCAGTGGGCATGTCGCGCTAGCGCTACCGGTCATGTTAAAAAGTTTACCCTGCGCACTTTTTACATCTTTTACGTTTATTTGGAAGCTTCAGGCCAGAAAGTTAATGAGCACAAATCTTTCATTTACTTTTTTAACACTCCTGATTCTATTCAGCACAGGATTGTAGGTATCTTACGATTTCAGATAGGTTCACTTCCTTTGACTTATCTTGGCATTCCTATTGCTTTTTCCAGGCAGCCATGTCTCTTTTGGAAAAATTTGATTACCAAGCTTCAGGATAAGGTAAATCATTGGACTCATAGATGGCTTTCTACTGCTGCTCGGGTTACTCTTCTTCAAGCTGTTATCCAAGCTCTTCCTACTTATAGAAGCATGGTTCATGCTGCACCTATTTACTTTCTCAAGGAGTTTGATGCTCTTTCTCGACAATTCCTTTGGAGTGGTAATTTTCATAGTACTAAATGGAGCTTGGTTAATTGGACAACTGTTTGTAGGCCTAAAAAGGAGGGTGGTCTTGGTCTTCGATCTGCTCTATTGAGTAGTCAAGCTTTGGCTGCTAAACTTTATTGGCGATGGTGCTCTAGACAGCATCAACTTTGGGCTCGTATTATCACTCATAAATATTTTCATGGTGCTGACCCTTGCTCTGTTTCTGCACTTCCTCTTGAAGGTCGTGGCTCAATGGTTTGGCATACTTTGAAGACAGATGCGATGTTGGTGAAGAGGGGTCTGTTCTGGATATGTAAAGGAGGTTCTCAGGATTTGTTTTGGTCTGATGCTTGGGATGGATTCCCTTCCATTTTAACCATATACCCTCATCTTCAGCCTCTTTGTGATTCTTTTCTTGCTACCAGATGGGATAAAGTGGCTCATTACAAGACTCCTTATCAATTGGGACCTGTTGTTGGTTACAGATGGAAGCATTCCTTTGATTGGCCTCCTGGAGGTACAGACATGGATCGTCAGGAGCTTTCTCAAATTTTGGCCTCTAGAGAGTGTTCTTCTTTGCTTGGTCCAGATGTTTTGGCTTGGGGTGGTACCTTGTCTGGTAAATATCATGTCTCTGCTGGGTATCAGGAGATAACTAGACAATTATTTGGGGATGCTGAGGTCCCTTGGTGGAAGCAAGTCTGGAATAAAGTTTCTTGGTCCAAGTGCAATTTTTTCATGTGGCTAGTGGCTCACAACTATTGTCTTACCTGGGATAATCTTTGTAAATGTGGATTTCAGGGCCCCTCTTATTGTGTTTTGTGTGGTAATGGGGAGGAGTCTATCTCCCATCTGTTCTTCCATTGCTCCTATTCTACTCAGATATGGCACCTTTGGTGGAGCACTTGGGGTTGCTCTTGTCGGCATGCTTCCTCTTTGCCTGAGTTCTGGGCCCGCTTGGGTAGTGCTCCCTCTAAGTCTTCTTCTCTCCATGCTGCTTGGATTGCTGGCCCATCTTTCATGCTTTGGCATATCTAGTTAGAGAGGAATCATCGTATATTCCAAGATGTTCGGCTTGGTGTTTTGCATCTTTGGTGGAAAATATCACATTCTCTCCAGGAAATTATTCTTGTGAAGTGTGAGCTTGATGGGGGTATGGATCCGATTTATCTTGCTATCTGTAATCGCCTCAATTTTCATCTGTAGGATGGGGTTGCGGCTCATAGGTTTCCTTCTATGTCTAGGCAGCTTCACCATCAGAGGAAGGGTCGGGTTAATTGGGTTGGGCACTGGACTCCTCCTCCCTGTGGAGTTCTGAAAATTAACACTGATGGTTCTTCCCGTGGGAATCCTGGTCTAGCTGGTATTGGCGGAGTGGCTCGTTGTAGTTCCAAGGATGTTAAATTTTTCTTCTCAGTTCATAAGGGTGATTATACTAACAATCTCATGGAAGCTCAGGCTATTTTATATGCTGTGGAACAATGTTTCTTGCGGGGATGGAGTAAGATTATTTGTGAGTCTGATTCCCAGGTGGTGGTGAACATGCTTTCTTCGTAAGAGCTTGAGGATGTTAGTTGGCAGCTGGCCACTGTTGTTAAGCAGATTCTTTTCTTCTCTTCCTCTTTTCAGTTCATTAGGTTCATGTATATTCCTCGAGAATGGAATAGAACTGTTGATTGTTTAGCCAAATGGGCTTCTAGTCATGATCCGAGTTGGAATATTAGGGATAGGGGGCAACTATCCTTTGAGATGGTGCAAGAATTTGATGATCTTGTTGCTCAGGATCAAGCTCCTTGTTGAGCTCTCCTTGTTGTACTCCTTTCTGTCTTAATAAATTTTTACCCCTCTTTTTGCAAAAGAATTAAAATTATATAAAATATATTACTATATAATCTATATAGAATATAATAATATAATTTAATATTTTGTAATACAATCTTATCATTAATATTTTAAAATATGTCATAGGTGTATAATTTTTTCAAATTTCATGTAATCTCAAAAAAAATGTTTTATGTCATAACCATTATAAAAATATTCTTATTTAAGATTCAATGTTAAGTTAAAGTTTAAAAAATAAGATTCACACTTTTACATTCTATTAATACAATATTTCACCCATTAAAACTAATCTCTTACCATCTTTAAATTATATTACTTCTACAATATTAATATAGATAAATGAAAAATAATAATTGTAACTAATGTTAAAATAGTATTAAAATTTTATTTCAATTAACTAATCTATTTTGTTTTCAAAAGATAGGCTGTTATAATAAAATTTCTAAATTTATTCTCTAAAATTTCAATTAAATATATATACTTTTGAATTTAAGTTCTTTATACTAAAGTAAGCTACCTACCTACCTACCTACCTACCTATCTATCTATCTAGTTTTTTATTCTAAACATCAAAATTTTCATATAAGAATGATATATTGTCATGAAATAAGAAAAAATATAATAAATTATCATAATTTAATTTATTATCAAGTTTTATCAATTTAATTTTTTTATTTTTTAATAATTATATTATTTTAAAGAATTGGAATTATATATATATATATATATATATATATTTAATAAAGTTAGTCTATTTCTATTATTTTAATTTTTTAATAACAAAGGTCATCTATTTGCATTAAAATTATATAACATAAAATTTTATTATTATTATTATTTCATAATAAAAATTGTACTAATTTTTAATCATTCCATTTATTTTATTTATAATATTTAAAAAAAATAGAAATAGTGTTGTTATTTATTTAATAATGATTCTATCACAATAAAAATTGTACTATGTTTTAACATTAAAATAAATTAAATAATCTTATTGTACTTTATTTTCAATAACATTCCCAACATTCCATTGTCCATTGCATCTTTTAATTATGTATATAGAAGTAAATATATAAATTACTCTACTCAAATTTTAAACATTGGCCAATTTTTTTAAAAAATAAGATGGGCAAGAAATTGCTTTGAAAAAATAATCATATTTAATGTAGTCAAGTTTTTAATTGTTTTTAACAAAGTTGTTCTATTTGTATAGACTTAAAACTATATATATATATATATATATATATATATATATATATATATATATATATATATATATATATATATATATATATATATATATATATATATATATATAATCTTATTTTTGATAGGTTGATTTGATTTGGTGTTATAGGAGTCCTTTTGTCGGTCTAAATTTTATTAATGTGCATGTGAAATTTAATATAAAGTTTATTAAAGTGCATTTAGAATTTTAAGATTGATTTCTATACTATAGTAAAATCTCTCTGCATCTTGCATATATTTTTCTAAACACCTTTGAATTAAAACCAATATTTATATTTCTAACATTTATTATCAAACTTGTTGTTGAGAATGGATTGAAGAAGCTAATAAAAGAGGGACATTGTTGAGATCATTTTTGAGAGAGATTGTTGAAGAAGACTATGTTTCAATCATTGTTTTTCACTAATGTCAAACCTACTATTTGTTGGCAAGACAACTGCTTATATGATTCAAGTACTATAATTGAGTTGGTTGATAAAGAGGATTTGATCAAAAGATGTAACAATAGCACCTAGAGGAATGGTTGAGTTATGATTATTGTCATGCCCAAACTATGAGGCAAAAACACACACAAATTTTTTTTTTTAAATACTTTGAATGCTCCATGTTTGAAATGATTGATAAAAGTTTTAGTACAGGTTCTCTACATTAACCTTCAACAATAAGAAACAATTAAAACAAATCTGAAAACCTAAACTATCTAAATCTAATATCTATACTTAAATAATTTAAAACTAACTTCTCTTAAATTCATTCAAATTATCAAAAACAAGAACTCATTAAAAGATATATTGCATCTACCCATACACGTATATAAACTATACTTAATTTTATTCCAATTGTAATTTTATAAAAATCAAATAAAACATTTCTAATATAATGACCATATGAATTTAAATTAAGATAATAAAAATATTTCATGAAACGTTATCTACAATTTTTAACAATACTTTAACAAAACTAAAACATTATTAGCTATAATTTTTAAAGCAATCATTCTGATTATCATTTTAATAAAGTCAATTAATTAACCAATCATTAATTTAAAACTTTATAAGATAGTAAAACAATTAAATTGATTTAAAACTAAACTAACTCCAATTGAATACTATCTTAATTTTCTTAGTTAATCAATCATACATTTAATTATAACTAATAGTCATCAAAACTCAATTTACATAATTATGATAAAACTTTAAACAATCAATATTAACATTTCTCGCAAACTTCAAATCTAATCTTTTGATATTAAATCAATAAAAGAACGTACTAAATAAATTAATATTTATCGACTAATCACTTGCCAGACTTAATAATACATCTACCAACTATTTTATCATTATCTAATTTATACTAAGATTGCGTGCCTAAATTTTAATTTAGAACATATTAAGACACTAATATCAATAATAAAATTAAATGTTATAATTGCGAATCTTAACTTGTCATATATTAAATTAACTAACTAGTAACTAATTTTAACTTAAAACTAACTAACTAAATCTAAAATTGAAGAATTGAAAAACAACCTAACTAAATTTAATACTTAATAAAAGTAACCCATCTAAACAATTTTTTTTAATAAAACTTTTCTTCATAAAATAAATGTAAAAATTCGAATAACTTAAATAAAACATTTTCTAACTAATAATACTAATTTAAATATCAACTGAATCTATGAAACTTAACTACATATTACATTATAAATCTACAAATTATACTAATAACTTAAAATACATTTCCAACTAAACTATTAACTAACTTATAACATAGATGCATTAAACTAATTTCTAAAATAAACTAATCCTTTTAGCAATACTATACTAACAAAATAATAACATTTTGAACTAACTAATTAAAAATTTTAACAAACCAAAACAAAACTTAACAAACTAATACTAAATTAAAACTATCCTAATCATCTAACCTATCCCTATTCCACCCTACACCCCATGTCAAACTCAAAAGGGCAGGAGCGCTTCCCAAGCGCTGCACTTGGGACAGTGCTCTGCCCAAGAAAGTACATTGGCAAGCTCCCCCCCAAAACATGCGACCTAGGTGGAGTATAAGGATAATTTAAAAAAAAAAAATACTATGCAAGACTTGGCCCAAAAAATGTACTTCCCCCTGCGCTTTTCCCAAACGCACTGACCAGAATCTAACAAGAGAAGAGGCGACCAATGATGGAAAAAGGTGGGAGAAATTTCTGGACAAATACTCTCTGACAAAGCATAAACAAAAAGTCACTTCCTAAGATTGCAAGGGCTACGAATTCTTATGGGGAAGCCAGGGTGATGTCACCCTCACAGGCTAAAATCTACTAGCAAAAAAAACAAATCGTATCCTTCCTAAAGGGCTCGTGCCAAGAAGGAAGTGGTAAATGCAAAAAAGTTTATTTGGTGGATGATAGATATTTAAGATATTTAAGCTATAAAGGTTTTATAACTTAGGCATTTTACTTGATATCATTTACTTTTAATTTCTAAATTTAAACACAAAAAGATTTTCAGAATATTCTTTGTTTCAAATCAAGAATTATTACATTCTCTCATACAAACTCCAGCATCCACCTCTCTCTCTCTTGAAACTCATTGTATATTTCTTTGCAACTATATTACAACAATAGGTGTATGTATTCTCTTATGCATTTCTGATTTATTATTTCCATGAATCTCAAATGGCCATGCATTTCAATGAAACCCAAATTACCTCATATATTCATTTACATATTGATTTATCTGTCTATTGTAACTGATGGAGCACATAATTTGAATAACATAGTGACTAAACTAGCCTTAAGGCAATTGAGAAAATAAGGAGATCAGGATGATGATGTTCTATTCATTTGAAGGGAGTATCTAGCACACAAATTTCTTGCGAATTTACTTCCAACACAACAACCATGGACTAAATCATATCAAACCCAAAGGAGATACCATACATTTACAAATTGAATCTTGCATAATTGAACATCCTCATTTCATCTTGTATTTGATATACATTCATATGACAAAATAAATACGAAAACTCCAAGAGAAGCAAAAATTACTCAATCACTTATTTTATTAACAACCTGATTCAAGGGCTCAGCCAGGATAGAATCAGGAAGAAAACCCGGCTTCGTTGCTAATCCAACAAAGTTGAAATACAACATACATAGGACTTCAATCCTAAATCACAACAATTTTAATTGGATTTTCTTCATGATCCTCATCAAGGGATTCATAACAATTTCTGCATCATATTTCTAGTACCTTGGAGGAAACAGAAATTGATCGGGTGACAACCAAGCATACCCAAGAGACAATCAAACATACATATCATACATGGTTTACACAATAGGATTCAAAATGAATCAAAACTAGACAAAGGTGGATTCTTCCGACCAGGAGAAGTCAAGCACAACACCAAACAGATGCCCAATCGGAGCTATATACCAAGAACTTTCGTTCTTCCATTTCAACATACCATAATCAGACAAGGTTTGTGCTGACAGGTAGGGGCCCATAACACCCTACCTTTTCTCCCTCTTCTCATCCTGAGAAGAGACTCTACACTGGTTGGAGTCTGACTAAATAGACCTTCCCCAAAATTTGTCACTTCTGCCCTCTCCAAGGGTGAGTAATACCAAAACACCCATGCAAGAAAAATCTCAAAATTGTAACATAACATGAAAGGAAATCAACCAAAAATAACATGGTTTCCAAAGTTTCCCAACATACCCACAAACATACAAACATTGAAACAACAACAAGGTAGCATAAGCATGAAACAAGATTGGAATCTGAACAAGGGAGATGAGAATTCCAACCTTCACAAAGAGGTAATGGCAATGAACAAGTTTGAGTAGAGTTTCCACTTCCTTCCTTCAACCTTCAAAAGCTTCTCTCTAAATGTAGAGATTGGGTAACAACCTCAACTAGTCCAATGAAGGCCTCTAAATAAGCCTCCAACTCAACCACCCAAAAGGAGCAATAACTACTCCCACCCACTTACAATTCTAGAAACTCCTAACTCAACCCACACCATGGTTAAACACTAAGTGGAGGTAAGGTGAGGTGACACAAGATAACCATTTGCAATTTTCGCACAAAGGAAAAATGAGACTTTTTGAGTGGCCTCAAAAGTCAAAAAAAGGGGCTTAGGTGTTGGAAAAGACCCCTAACCCATACCCATACCCTTTGGGTATAAAAATTTCATATTTTAAAGCCTTAGGAACAGGTTTAGAGCCAAACAAAGGCTAGGAAGAAAAAAATTAGGACCAATTAATCAACTCTAACAAAGAAGATTAAGCACTAATCTGAATTAAGGGATGACTAACCTTGATTAAGAACTAAATTAGCAAACTAAAACTAACTTAAACCAACTTGGGTCCAAAGGTTAAACAACTAACCCTAAATAGCACACTGAAGCACATAAACACTTTACGAGTGTCAAGCAACACTAAAAGAACATAATTATGAACATTAACATTCACTGAACAAAGAAGATACATACATGTATCTCACAAGACAATATGTGAATTATGAACAACAAGGTTTCCAAAATTATCACATAGAGATCAGTTATGTTCCTCCATCGGTTTCCTCAACTAAAATATCTGACACTCATTGCACACATCAGTAGTCCCAAAAATCACATGTACATATATACATATCAGAAATTCACATAAATTGAACCATACATCAATCAAGGTTTCTTCCATCCTACTTAATTCTTAACCATTAAAAAAAATATCTTAAATCAAAGTATCAATCGTACACTTACCAATTTCATCAACATACATATACATAAAAAATTAAATGAAAAAAATCAATATATCTGAAAGTAACATCACATAACATGAAATAATAAAGTATGTTCTAAGCATCAGATAATGTCTCGACATCTCGAGTCGTGAGTGTCAAAAAGATGAAGTAACAACTAAGGCTACGAAGGGTCAGGGTGAGGCCTCACATCCTCCCCCACTAAGCATGAACTTCCTCCTGGAGTTCATCAAAAGACAAGGGTATAGAGATCGCATCCGTGCTGCATCCTCCCAAGAGATCATGACCTCATCTCAACATTCCTATTAGACCCTAATTGGGTCCATCTCTCGACCTCGAGGAGCTAGGGTCTGTTAGGAAATAATATGGATAGTCTCTAGCACTAACTGGCTAACAAACTCCACCTATAGCCTCAATAACTGTACCCTGATGCTCAATCTGGCAGTTGCCAACTACTATAAAAACTCTGTGGGACCTGCCCAAGTCTCTCACTGTTGGCTCTGAAAAAGCCCCTGTCTAACCACTGGATGACTTTCCCTGCGGATACTCTCTAGCTATATGACCCATGCCACCACAAGCGTAGCATGGACCTCAGGTATAAGATTGTGTATCCTGTGATCCTGATTGCTGTGGGCCTCTTGACCTGCTAGACCCACTGTATCCTCCCCGGGAAGACTGTTGAGTTTGCACTGACTGTGATTGTGGTGTATGTACTTTCTAATCCTGCTGTGACTGCCACTGCCTGGGCTCAGAGCTCTGGTAACCCTGTGAGAGTACCTACTACTACTGAGACTGTTGGCCCTTAGAGGACCCTGGTGTATAGTTCTGATTCCCTTTCCAAGGGGTTTTCTGTCGGGTAGAGTTTCAGTTCTGAGACCGATCCCGTGATTCCTATCTACCTCAAGTATCCTCTACCACTAGTGCTATCTCCACTACCTATCTAAAGGTGGTAGGGAAGGTCATCCGAACTGGACCCTAAAGTGAGAAATTCAAACCCATGATAAAATGATGTACCCGTAGTTTCTTGTCCTTCATGTATTCCACATAAGGAAGGAGCTCGAGAAACCTGCTCTCATACTGAGCCACTGTAAGACCTTTCTGATAAAGAGAATGGAACTCCTCTATCTGTTTCTGTCGAAAATGCTCTGACAAGTACCTCTCTCGAAATCTTTCTAGGAATGATTCCCATGTGAGGGTATCCATCCTCACTCCACCTATGATCTCCTCTCGATGCCACCAATTGGAGGCATCCCCTCTCAACTGATGAACTACTAGGCATGCCTTTAGATTACTCCCATAAGGGCGTAATCCAAAGCACCACTGTAGGCTCTGCAACCATGCCTCTGCTACTATTCTCTCAGTGGAATTGGTAAATAATGGTGGCCCAAGTTGAATCAATTCCCTGATATCATCTCCTATATGTCTAGGACGTTTGTCAAGTGGGGGTCTTCTTTAGTGTATTGACTCACCTTCATGCTCATCCTGCCCCTCTAACTGTCTCGGTGGGGGACTCCTAGTCCTCTCTCTACCTCTGGGCCCACCTCCTCCGGGCCCCTCTACTTCCACTACTGGAATCTGCTGAACTGGCTAAACTATCGGTACTACCCTCTGCTGAACTACACCGATCAATGTCTGAAGTGCATTAATAATGTCCTGATTCAGGTTAGGTGGTGGAGGTGGAGGAGGTGGTGGTGGAGGTGGTCCATCCCCCTGTCTCGCTCTACCACCTCTCGCCCTACGACCTCTGCCTCGTGGGTTGCTTCGAGTAACAGGAGGCATCCTACACAATTTAATGTTTAGATGAAGTTTCAGAAGTGTAAGGGTTTAAGGTTCCTAGTGTTGTAACATGGGCTCTGATACCAAAATGTCATGCCCAAACTATGAGGCAAAAACACACACAAATTTTTTTTTTAAAATACTTTGAATGCTCCATGTTTGAAATGATTGATAAAAGTTTTAGTACAGGTTCTCTACATTAAACTTCAACAATAAGAAACAATTAAAACAAATCTGAAAACCTAAACTATCTAAATCTAATATCTATACTTAAATAATTTAAAACTAACTTCTCTTAAATTCATTCGAATTATCAAAAACAAGAACTCATTAAAAGACATATCGCATCTACCCATACACCTATATAAACTATTCTTAATTTTATTCCAATTATAATTTTATAAAAATCAAATAAAACATTTCTAATATAATGACCATATGAATTTAAATTAAGATAATAAAAATATTTCATGAAACGTTATCTACAATTTTTAACAATACTTTAACAAAACTAAAACATTATTAGCTATAATTTTTAAAGCAATCATTCTGATTATCATTTTAATAAAGTCAATTAATTAACCAATCATTAATTTAAAACTTTATAAGATAGTAAAACAATTAAATTGATTTAAAACTAAACTAACTCCAATTGAATACTATCTTAATTTTCTTAGTTAATCAATCATACATTTAATTATAACTAATAGTCATCAAAACTCAATTTACATAATTATGATAAAACTTTAAACAATCAATATTAACATTTCTCGCAAACTTCAAATCTAATCTTTTGATATTAAATCAATAAAAGAACATACTAAATAAATTAATATTTATCGACTAATCACTTGCCAGACTTAATAATACATCTACCAACTATTTTATCATTATCTAATTTATACTAAGATTGCGTGCCTGAATTTTAATTTAGAACATATTAAGACACTAATATCAATAATAAAATTAAATGTTATAATTGTGAATCTTAACTTTTCATATATTAAATTAACTAACTAGTAACTAATTTTAACTTAAAACTAACTAACTAAATCTAAAATTGAAGAATTGAAAAACAACCTAACTAAATTTAATACTTAATAAAAGTAACCCATCTAAACAATTTTTTTTAATAAAACTTTTCTTCATAAAATAAATGTAAAAATTCAAATAACTTAAATAAAACATTTTCTAACTAATAATACTAATTTAAATATCAACTAAATCTATGAAACTTAACTACATATTACATTATAAATCTACAAATTATACTAATAACTTAAAATACATTTCCAACTAAACTATTAACTAACTTATAAGATAGATGCATTAAACTAATTTCTAAAATAAACTAATCCTTTTAGCAATACTATACTAACAAAATAATAACATTTTGAACTAACTAATTAAAAATTTTAACAAACAAAAACAAAACTTAACAAACTAATACTAAATTAAAACTATCCTAATCATCAAACCTATCCCTATTCCCCCCTACACCCCATGTCGAACTCAAAAGGGCAGGACCACTTCCCAAGCGCTGCACTTGGGACAGTGCTCTGCCCAAGAAAGTACATTGGCCCACTCCTAACTCAATGGACTAGTTGAGGTTGTTACCCAATCTCTACATTTGAGAGAAGCTTTTGAAGGTTGAAGAAAGGAAGTGGAAACTCCTAACTCAACCCACACCATGGTTAAACACTAAGTGGAGGTAAGGTGAGGTGACACAGGATAACCATTTGCAATTTTCGCACAAAGGAAAAATGAGACTTTTTGAGTGACCTCAAAAGTCAAAAAAAGGGGCTTAGGGGTTGGAAAAGACCCCTAACCCATACCCATACCCTTTGGGTATAAAAATTTCATATTTTAAAGCCTTAGGAATAGGTTTAGAGCCAAACAAAGGCTAGAAAGAAAATAATTAGGACCAATTAATCAACTCTAACAAAGCAGATTAAGCACTAATCTGAATTAAGGGATGACTAACCTTGATTAAGAACTAAATTAGCAAACTAACACTAACTTAAACCAACTTGGGTCCAAAGGTTAAACAACTAACCCTAAACAGCACACTGAAGCACATAAACACTTTACAAGTGTCAAGCAACACTAAAAGAACATAATTACAAACATTAACATTCACTAAACAAAGAAGATACATACATGTATCTCACAATACAATATGTGAATTACGAACAACAAGGTTTCCAAAATTAGCACATAGAGATCAGTTCTGTTCCTCCGTCGGTTTCCTCAACTAAAATATCTACACACTCATTGCACACATCAGTAGTTTCAAAAATCACATGTACATATATACATATCAGAAATTCACATAAATTGAACCATACGTCAATTAGGGTTTCTTCCATCCTACTTAATTCTCAACCATTAAAAAAAATCTCTTAAATCAATGTATCAATCGTATATTTACCGATTTCATCAACATACATATACATAAAACATTAAATGACAAACATCAATATATTTGAAAGTAACATCACATAACATGAAATAATAAAGTATGTTCTAAGCATCAGATAATGTCTCGACATCTCGAGTCGTGAGTGTCAAAAAGATGAAGTAACAACTAAGGCTACAAAGGGTCGGGACGAGGCCTCACAATTATGTAATGAAGCACAAGAATCAGTTAAGAAAGTGATAACATGATACACTGATAATCTACTTAAGGTTACAAATGTTGGCTACACTAAGAAAGGTTAGAAGAACAAGTTATACAAAGTTTATCTATTAAGCTTGACTGAGTGGATAGTAGGTTGTGAGTAAAGTTAGTGCAAGTCAAGTAGGAAATTAGTTGGAGCTAAGTAAAAGAAAATTCTAGTGGATGTTGAGCAAGACAGTTGATGCCGAGTAAAGTTTAGTTGATGTTGAGCACCACTAAACTTTAGTTGATGCTGAGTAACATAGTATGTGTCGATCATCAGAAGGTTGATAGTGCCGAGCTACTACATTATTTTAAAGAACATGGATTTGATGAATCTAACCTGACAAGTTTGTTTTCTTGGATTGTGTGAACTACATGGAAGATAAGAATGATGAGCTAGTGACATAGAATTCAAGGTAAAGCATTTTGAGGTGAATTCAAAGTGGATTCTACAAGAAATTTCTAGAAGAGATATGGAATATGGGGTACATACATTGTATCCTGGCTAATCCATCTGAACCCTAAATTGGATGATGGAGAATGAGCAGAAAAATATCTTAATTTCTTATTAATAGGAATGGTTGGTCATGAAGAAAGGTTATCACATGGGAGAACCTAAGGAAGAGAAGGAGTTAAGGGTTTTGCTTCATCAAGTGACCTAAGAGAAAAGTCTGCAATGGCATGTTAAGTAAGAAGGCTTAAGGAGATGAATACTGGAAGGGTGAACAAGCTATCAAAACTACAATGAGTGAAAGCCAAGTAGAATGGAAGACCGAATAGAGATCTGTAATCTGCAAATAAAGTTGTAAGTTGTATTAGATCAAGCCTTACTATTACTCTCTAAAAATTGTATCAATCTAGGGTAAATCCTTTGGATTAAGGTTGACCTAATGGTCATTTGTAAATCCTTTAACTCAGTGACATTCCAAGTAAATTGTCTAAAGTCCTCTAATAAAGCTCACTCCTAACAACAGATTGAAATCCTTTAATAAGGTAACATTTAATAGTGTGTATTGTAACTTTTAACAAGGTTGGCCTTTCATAGGGAATCACTTCAGAAGAGTGAAAAGAGTAGCATGTTACTGGTGATTTTTCTCAAATTGGGTTTCCATGTAAATCATTGTGTCATGTGTGTTGATGATTCTATTATGTTTCATGCTTTACATTTCCATAAGTTTATTTTACAATAGCCTACAAGTTTTTAAGTGATTACATAATCTTATATATGTATGCATGAGTATAAATGTTTTATGAGCTCACTAAGCTGTGAAATTTTTTATTTATACATCTGGACCTTGGATAACTGATTCACCCATCCTCTCAGATATTCTAAAGAATTCAAACACTTATTATATCTTATCCTCTAAAAATTAAGTTTTTTATGATAATAAAATATCTCAACATCTTCTATATGTGTGTATACATACATACATACATACATACATACATACATACATACATATATATACATATATATATATAAAATATAATATTTAAGTTCAATTATTATATATTTATGTCTTTAATACAATAGAAATATATTCATAAACTAGATATCATTTCTTATTGTTAATTTCTTGATATATTCTATTGGTAAGCAACTTTGGTGTTTATCATTCCTTTGATTTCTCTGAAGTGGAAATTATAAATAAATGCAATTCAAAATTTCCCTTTTTTAGCAACTAGCTATTAGAATCTTACAGTTTATTTGAGCTTATATTTTCTATAATTGTAATTTCGTAGGTGAACTATTTACAAATGAAGTAACATAAGCAAGATCTCTAAAGGGGACAAGTGGGTTGCTAGAATTTGTGGAGGAGGCCATTCCTCAAAGGCGTGTGATGTTGAGGTGTCCTTAGATGAAGAAGATGATGTGGGTTTTTTTTTCTAGCAAGGGTGCTTGATGTTGGCTCTCCCAACTTTAGTGTTTTCTATAGTGGATTTTTGGGTTCTGTGGATGGACACTTTCCCCTCTCGTGGAGATCACATCATTTTGTTTGTGACTTAGATGTAGATTTGTGATCCCTGTTGGGTGGGAACTACTTGTGGTGGCTTTGTGGGATGCCTCCACAACTTTGATGTTGTTGTAGATACCTTTCTAGGCTTTCTATGGTATGGAAGGTTTTGGAGTTTCTGGGTGGAGGTATTTTTTTCTAGCACCCATTTCCTCACTTTGGGCTTTGGATGTATTGAGTTTTATGTCCCATATGTATTGTTGGTTTTTTCCTCTAGTGGGCTCTCTTGTATTTGGAGTTTGTTGGAGTTGAAGATGCATATGGTTTGAATTGGATGGCTATATGCAATGGCTTCAATGGATGGCTTATCCTTTGCACCTCCTTTTGTGGCTAATGGGACTCTTATGATTCGTAGGATTTGAAGAGGCTTGGTCATTGATGCTTTCATCTATAGGGGAAATGTTGTGCCTATCCCCACTGCTATTGTGATGGCATATTAGAGCTAGAAATTGATAAATCGATTTAGCATCATCACTATAGAATCTTTTAGCATCATTTTAGCATTATTTAATAATTATCTAGCATTATTTAGCATTATTTAGTCTTATACATGCACATATCTATAACATTTTTCACATTCACATCTTGGTAATCTTGCATTCACATAGATCTCATATAGTCTTTCATAGATCTGCACAAATAACATAATCCCATTCTAGAACTAGATAACTAAGATGTTGATTTGATAAGTAATAAGTGAGGTGAATATTTACATTTATCTTTATTTTACATGACAAAGAAAATCCCTTATTTCTCAAACAAATCATATTTTTATTACATGCAAGTATACATCTACAATTTGTTTTGGAGTAACGAATTGTGATTTCAAAACTAGTGTTTTAGATATTTGGTAGAATTCTAGATTCCAAAACTTAATGTGGATGATATTGAGGCCGGCCTTGACCTTGACCCAAATTATCTATGGCCCTCAAGTTATCCTTAACCTTAATCTCATTCTTGTCTAAGGGCTCCCAAACTTTCAAAATTAACACTTTTAGGTTTTAGGGCCTTAGATACAAATTCCTTATACTTTTTTCCAAGTTTTATGCTAATTGGTCTTTAGATTCAAAATGATCTCTCCTATTGACCCTCAAGGTGATTTTGGTTTCTCATTCAACATTTCATGGTTCTTACTTTCATGTATTAGATTTAATCATTTCATGTGTTTAGCTATCATACATGCTCTTTCATTATTTGTGTTTCAATTAATCAATCTTCCTACCATAAATAAAAATGTAATCAAACAAATCAATAACACAACAATAAGGTGAAATGTTATCCCATAGAAAGAGATCCCTTGAGTATACATCCTAGAAAGGAACCTAGATTCAACACTGACACCCATTACATTCAATGAAGGTTATGCTTGAAGGTTCATCTTTCTCTTTCAATAGTATGACATTTAAAATTAGGTGTAATTAATATATACACCTTAATACCTTATATTATATATTGTTTCTTCCTAATTTTTATAGTACAATACTAGTGAATTATAAATCTAAACCAAATTGAACATTAACACTAAAACAAACACAATTGATCCTTAAACTAAACTAAAGTAGTCCCTAAACAAAAATTTTCCTTAAGTATATCATAGAGACTAAATTGGATAACCCTATAGCTAAACCTTACCTTAAATCAAAAGCTTAAAACAAATTAAACATTAACTAAAATACTATACCAAGTTACAATCCTAATACAAGTTATGCTCTTAACACTAAGACAGTGCCAAATTGAATTCTTACACACACACATATAGAGATATACACACTTTTATAATTGTATAATATTTATACATGAACAATAAATTCAAACACCAATTATTTAAAAGGATTGATATTTTTGTTTAGAGTACTTGAAAATTTCATTCCTCATTTAACTATTTATTGTGAATAATAAAATTGATTACAACATATATTAATTTTACTTGTATTAATCAAATTACATACACACAAACACATATATAAAAGATATAAATTATATTTTCAAAACATGATAATATTTCAATATTACTTATCATAATAGTTTTTTTTTATTATAATTACTATAATACTCATTTGTGTGTAAATCAAATAAAAACTATTACATTCTTTTATATAATAAGTGAGCAAATATATTAACTTCCATGTGCTATTTGGTTGTAGACATAGGAATGGGAATGGAGAATAGGAATGGCTATTGCAATAATAGTTATATTTTGGAATAGGTATAAGCTCATTTTAAAAGCAAAATAGAAATATGTATTCCCAATCCCTATTCCAATTGACTATTACAAATTGTCTATTCCTATTTAAACAACCAAATAGACTAAATTTAAACTGAGGCAAGCAATGACTACATTTTAAAACCTGTCCGAAGAATCTACAGAAGATTTATAATCAACTCCCAAAAACATTACATTCAGCATGTAATCATAGCTTGGCAGTGTAGTAAGAAACTGGTGCAAATTGTATATTAAGTAAATTAGCTCTGCACTTATATTAATGTTATAATATACTATGGCTGCTCCTCCTACTATGTACAGGTTTTCATGGTGCATATTTTTATTTGTGGTACTGACAATTCTATTTTAGACTTGGTAACTACCCATAATTGTGTAATAGCCATTAAATTCACCCTCCTCGCCTCTTTAAAAAGGGGAGCAACTTCTTCCATTCGCAAATTGTTTTCCCTGGAGTATTGTTGGTAACCACCCATAACTGCAGTAAAAAGCTAGTTTCAAAACTTGTTGCTTTCTGTTGATCAGAATTAAATCATTAGATTAGAAAATTTTGATTAAAAAACCCTAATGGCATATTGATTATTCTTTTTGTTTTCAAAGGTTCAAAGTTAATTGTTCAATAGATTATAATTCATCTTTTTAATATATATATTATATGTTTGTCCACGGATTAAAAGCTTTTTCTTCACCAATTATTTTCATCAAAAGGCTACTCATCTAACAGTTTGGTAATATTCTTATTAATGAAAAATTTCAAAATTGTAGAAAATGTATGATAAAGACAAGTTATAAGACAAAAGAGTTATTCTAGTTATTTTTAGATTACAATTTATAAAATAGATTAATAGCATCTAGAAGCTTATTTGGTTTTACATTGTTATGTTGTTTCTTAGGGACATGATTCATTGGTTAGTTGCTTGATTAAATATTATAATTCATTAAATACTTTTAATACCATTACATTCTTTGCATAACTTGTGCATAGGTTTTTTCTTGAACTTTTATTAGAATTTTTAATTTTTTTTATAAAATATTTCAAATTTTCATTTGTACATGTACTTGTAATATTTTAAGAACTTTAAATTTTTATTATATTTTCTCTCTATTTGAATTCCTCCTGAGTTTCTCTCACTTTCTTTCATTTATATCATTTGTGTTTCTCACTTGCGATAGATTTTCCATATATTTATATTGTATTAGGTCTATTATCAATGGAGACCAAACAATGGTTATTTTAAATTTATTTTCAATGAAGGCCAAACTGTGGTTATTTTATATTTATTTTCAATGAAGACCAAACTGTGAAAACAAACGATGTAATGTTAAAATATGTTTGGGAGCAATTCTTCCTTGTCATTCCCTACTAAAACTAAAATCTTTTGTATTCCAAGTTAAAGCTAACTCTATTTTGATAATTTGGATCTTTCAAAAAAATTAATAAATACAATTTTTTTTTTAATTAGAGAAGTTATACATTTATCTCATTTTTTTCAAATCTTTAATTTGTAGGTCTCAAAATGTCGAGAGAAAAAGGAGATTACTTCATGATTGTTCATCCATCTACACCATCTACAGATGAAAACCAAATATTGATGAGCATAGTGAAATTTGATCTTGTAGCTATGAAGTTGAAAGGGTGCCCATCTCTGATATTAGCTAAAGAAAGTTGTGAAAATTGTGTAATTTTGGGCTTCCATGATAATATCTATGTCATTGAAGTTAATTCTGAAGGCATCATTGGTATTCACTTGAACAAAGAAAAGTCTAAAGAATGGAAAGACTTTAAAAAGATGTTTTTCCATAATAAACCAATTTCCAAAGTATCCCTTATTGCTGGTATCAAGAGTGATAGGATATATGTGGGGTTAAATGGGCTTACAAATAATCCTCTTATTATTTGCTTCTTCACTAACATGAAGGTTTGGAAGTTGATTCTAGTTGAAAACAAAAGTGATACAATCTAATCCTATGATTTAAAACATATGTGTTTTACTGATAAGAATGGTCTTTCAACAAGAATGTATGATTTTTCTCAAGGGAAATGGGTTGAAAGTTTAGCAGAAGCGGCACTGCCACAAATACATAGCACATTACAACTTCATGACAGCAAAGCTTTGAGTGGTATGTGGTACAATCTTTGAGAGAAAAATGCTCAAGCCTCATATATCTTTCGTCACCAGACAATTGATCCCTGGCCTCGCCAAGTGGTAGCTTTAGTAAGGACAGAGGAGACAAGTGAGAAAGAAACAACCATTATAAAAGCTTGTGGAAAAAGTAGAAACATTCAGATATGATTAGGAGTTTTGGCCCGAGACACTTTTTCAAGTCAAACCTACTTTTCAAGTCATGGCCAGTGGAAATCAATTGATGCATCTTTTGTAGAGAAAGAAGATTACATTGTGGCATCCTCAAATTATCGATTATGCACATATGAAAAGGATCAAATGGTATTCAAGGGGGAGAAAAAAATAGGTCCAGTAAGCTTTTATGTTTGATAATTAATAGTTTAAGTGTTCTTCATGTATATAACATTTTGTTAGTAGTAGTTCAATTTTGGGTGGAAATGTGGTTGTAGAACAATGTGAAGACATTTTGTGAAAAATGGTATCAAATGTATTTGTAAATTGTTTTAAATTTTAATAAAGAGTGTCTATTTTCTATGAGTTTAATTGTATTCATTTTGTGGATATTTTGAATGATTTGAATGTGTATTTTTCAACCTTTATTTTTTTGTATTGACATAAATAATACAATTTTTTTTTTATTACAAAGATTAATTGAAACATGTACACCATCATGTGTTGATGTACAAATTAAAATTTTCAATTTTAGAAAATAAAATAAAATAAAGAGGTGTCTACCTAGAAAAATAGATTCAATTCAGGGATTATCTAAGATTGAATTTTAGATTTATGACATTGTAATAAACTTATTTTATCTATTAATTGCTACTACTAAATAAATTAAGAAGAAACTTTTTTAAAATATGATCTTATAAAAAATATAAAAAATATTAAATTGATTAAGTTAGAATCTATTATGAAACTCCTATCTGTTAAATTATGGTTAATAAATAAATAATATTAATTAAAAAAATTATTTTCCTAATAAAAATTGTTAAACTTTTGATATAGAAAAAAAAACTTTCTAAATTTAATGTTTGATTTTTTTTTAATAGTTCTCCCACATAGACAAAGGACTATACTTAACTTAGTGATTAAATTTTCTTAAAATAAATCAAATCAAAGTTAAATATTATATTTCAGATATATTTAACTTAAATAAAAAATATATATAAATGTGACTTTTTAAACAATGCATATTTAAGATATTAAATTTCTTCTCTCATGTGAATTTTAGGGCTATATGGGCTTATTCTTTTTTCGCTTCAATTGACAATGCTATATTTATACCTCTCTATTTCGTAAAATCTTATCATTATCTCCTGCAATTGATAAAAAAGCTACCATTTGATTGATAGTGGAATTCGATTGACATTCTTGGGCTTCTAAATACTACCGTTGTGTAGTTCTTTATTAGTTACAGTTATAATGCAACTATTTAAAAGTGAAAAGAACTATGACCAGATCATAAATGTAGTACAATTACAGTTGTTTAAGATTACCTTGTTGAACCACTTCATATAGGACATAATTAGAACAAGGGTAGTCGGGCAGATATGAAGGTTGGCTTTTGAAACCATTGTAAAGTAATCCATGGGTTAATTTAATGCATATTACTCAATTATGGTCAGTTACACAATCTAAAATAGGATTGTCAGTACCAATAAAGATATGCACCATGAAAACCTATACACAGTAGCATGAGCAGCCATAGAATATAATAACGTTAATATGAGTGCAGAGACAATTTACTTAATATACAATCTACGCCATTTTCTTAATATAGTAACATTTTTGGGAGTTGATTTTAAATCTTCTCAAGATTCTTTGGACAGGCCTAAAATGTAGTTATTACCTGCCTCGATTTAAATTTAGAGACATAGTGGTTACTATGGTTGAGCACTTATTAGTATTTGTCCATAGACTAAGTATTATGTGTGACCTTGGACGTGGAGTTCTTAGGTCCCTTGCCTCCTGCTTCTTTCTTCATGCCTCTTCCTCTTCAATTGCTATCATGCCTCTCCACACATTTCCCTTGTAGATGTAACTCAAGTATAGGTTTGCCTTTAGTTTTTTTGGTCTCGACGCCATGCCTGCTATCATTGTGGAGACTGAACCAGATGGACTATAAGGGAGACCATTGAAAATGTCATTACTATATTCAGGAACTAAATGATGAGGATAAGTTGGTAATCAATGTATTCCTAGATTAATATTACCCAATGAATGAATAGACTCCCCTTGCAACTATTATTTCAAACTTTTGTCGTTCCTTCAATGTGTGGGGAATGAACTAGGCAGCTCTATATTTTATGTTGTCTCCCAACTTTGAATTTAAAATAAACCACTTCTTTTTATTTGATTTATCCTTTCCATTAGATAGGATAACTTTTCTTGGGTTTCCAATCTTAGAATCCTTAAAGACTTTGTACAAATAGTCTCAATGGTATAGCTTGCACTCCTTAAAAAAATTGCCATATACCACAAATATGTGTGCCTGCTTTGAGCTATGAAACTCCACAGGGCTGAAAGCCTTCTAATTTCTTGAAAAATGCAGCATCAAGATCCTTAACCATAACCAACACATTGATTGATGATGAATCAAGATGATAGATTTGAAAATGTAAGAAATGCATTCCATCTAAAGTAACTTTACCTGTCTTTTCACTATCTCCCTGTATAGCTAGCCCATAACCACTATTTGCCTCCTTCTCAAAATAAAGAAGCTTAAATTTTCTTTGTGTAGGTGAAGTGACTCTAACAACTATCCCAACTTCAGCTTGTTCTTGTGTGATAATTACCTCAAAGAAATGAGCCCCTTACTTTTCCACCTTGTCATTGGTAGGCCTTCTAAGTAGCAAATGCCTGATGGTCACCATTCCATTGAGAGCATCCTTAAGAACATTAGCAAAAAAAATTGTTTTAATAGGTACACCAAGCTTGCTAAACAATGTTGTGAACATAGTATTTTGAGTGCCCAGATTTCTATTGTCGATTTCCAAAATTGTTCACTGCTAGGTATACTCCGACAATAATCATCAAGAATTTCATCCTTATACCATCTAAGCTCAGTTGAATTTAGATTCTTTTCTAGAAATATGAAGGAAATCATTGCTTGTACCTTCACATCAGGAGACCAATGATCCAAGGCAGTTAATGCACTGGGAATAATGAGCCTGCTTGATGATCCAAGATATGGATGTTTTACTTTATATGCCAATCATACCAAGCATCATTTAAAATCATTATTAGACCATGATGTTTTAATAAAAAAAATTAATTCTAATCCCCTTTTAATCATCTTAAAAATCCCACAATGTCGTATCACTTTGACAAAATCAGTTGGGCCCCTAAGTGGGTCTGGCTAAAAAAAAAATTCATTTCCAAACAACTAAACTGTCAAAGTGATCCATTGAACCTGTTGTATTAATTAAAATCAAGTTCAACAACTGATCAATCAATCAAAACTCACTTTATCATTAATCTGCAAATTGTCAATATGGTGCCAGGAGGTCCTTTGATTGGCCTTAAAAACTAAACCAAATACCTGGCTAGGCTCCAAAAATGGACACATTGATTCTCTATTCTACATTCTCACACCATGTCCAATCTCATCTAATGAAGAATTCTTAATCTAAAGATATTGGCTGTCAAAGTTGTCCTCTCAGAACTGCCTGCAAGAAAATGTGTTAGAAAACAATAAATCATGTTCAAATTTGGCTTTAAAAATGGGGCAAATTGACACTTGGGGAAACAAAAATTAGAGAACTTGTTCATTGTCACAAGGAAAATATAAACATGTGATTAGAGCTCATTATGAATAATAGGACACATTTGGCGAATAGTCAAAGTAGGCTACTCGGATTTGTAGGGCTACAAACACTAGCAGAAAAGCATTTTTTTGCAAATGGAATTAACCTGGGAATGTGTGCAGACAGATTTGTCAAGACTTGAACATTGGCACACATAAAGTATTTTCAAAGTACAACATAGTGGTATAATCCATTTGATTTTTTCTATCATAGATTTCAAGATATGACATTATGAACAAGGGTTCCATTAAATTTGCATTTATTGACACTAGTAAAAAGTTACAAATTGTATTTAGAATCGTGTTTCAAAATTGATCAAACAGATTCATCATAAACTCAAAATTGAAAGATAGAAAGTCTCTGACCTCTTCAATGTAATGTAAAAGAAAATTTCTCATTTTGGTCAATTGGGTCAAAGTTATAACAAATCAAACAGGGCTTCCCAGAATTCAAAATAATTCACATCAGCATGACATCAATAAATGACCAACTTTGAGGGATTCAAAACCTAGGAAAATGGATTCAAAAAGAATCAAAATCTAAAACATAGGTTCTTTGGTATGGACACTAAACACTCCCTAAGTGGTGAGTCATGAAACATTACTGGGTGCAAGATATTCTGATGCAAACAAGGCCTCATGTCATTGTTTGACACTTGGGCAAACATGCAGGTTTGATAATTGCTCAAAACAAGACTTCACGAAATGGCTCAGAATGACAATTTATCTTCATGGAACACATAGACACACTAAATGCAAGGTGTTAGAAACATTGAACACCTTTTATGCTTTAAATGAACAGTCGGGTACATGTGCATTAAAAGCATTTAAGGGCTTGATTTTTTCAATGGTATTCAAAATTGGGGCTTCAATTTTGAGTCCCAACAAGGATGACATAGTGAAGAAAGCTAATTAATGATTGGTAATTTTGAAAAATAATTTCTTAAGACCCAAATTAAAAAATAATGTTGATGAAACACTCATGAGCCTATTTTCATATGTAATTTATAGGTGGTAAGAAAGAAAATACATAGACCCACCTCAAGTTTGTGAGGTCAAGGAACTATAGGTGCCATATAAGCCTAAGTTACCTTAGTCCTACAAATCTTTTTTTTGGGTTTTTTAGTCAATAAATTGATTCTAGGTGTGTTTTGTGAGTCATTACACCTTATATAAGTCCTAAGTGTTGTAAATATCCAGATGATTAATTTCTAGGAAGCAATAGTGGAAAAATTACATTTTGCAAGAAAAGTTGGTGACAACTTTTTGTCAATTTTGATAATTTTTGCAAAATCATTACAAATGGTCTTTTAACTACTTAAACCAACCAATTTTTGGTTTGGGATTATGTATTTGGATGCTAATACCCTCTATGAAGTCAGTGGTGTAACTAGGTGTAAGTTCAACAAGTTTTTGAGACCAAATATACGGATTTTCCAGAACACTTTCACCTAGATCCAATGAGTGCTAACTCTTCCATTCACTCTCATGAGAGATGGATTCATTTTGAATCACTACTCATAAAACATGGCTCAATGAGTTTGACTCATAATCACATAGTTAAATCCTGATAGCAATATCACACTTTGACTTGTTGTGGAAATTATCTCCTACTTGTCAAGGGAAAGATGTGTTGAAATTGAAGAGTTGTGTAGGAATTTGACATTGTTCTGAAATAAGTTGGTAGGATTCTTGAAGGGATCTAGAATATTGGGAAAAGTAAGTTACCTTGAGCATTGGAGTTGGGGTTTTACCGAGCTTTTGATGTGAGCACTCTGCATCACTACTGATTTTGCAAACCTCTTGAATGAAGGAGAAATTCATGTTGGAAGAATTATTCTACATTGTACAAGGTTATTATTCAATAGAAAGAAGCAAATGAAAATTTAAAACTAAATCAAAACTAAATCCATGATATACTTCATTGATGATAATAGAAGGAGATCCATTAGTACCATATTCTTGAGTTCAATTTAATACCAAATTCATAATATAGCATTAACAATTAGTACAATGTGGTACTAAAAATTATCTCATTTTATAGTTGGACTCCATAACATTCACATAATCATAATGATATACTAGTATTTACGTATTAATAAAATATAATTCTCACTTAGTAAAATCATAATAGTCACATTATATGAAACTGTTCAGACTACTCTTATCTTTTATGTGGGGAATCACCATCTTCCACATACATGTGCAACAAGAATGTAATATAGCTAACCATATGCATCCATTCTCTCTCAGATCTAAGACGAGCCATGTAGAGGCAATTGATCAGTACAAAATATATACCTATAAAATGAATAAAATGTGTATGCTTGACCAATGGTGATCATCTGTACTTCAACCAACCCATCTCTCAATTCTAAAAAACAAAACTATTTTGGATGGTCAAAAATATAAAATTGATCCCTAACTCTTTAGATTCTCTAAAAACAACCTATTTTGGGTGGTTTAAAAAATAAAAAAATTGATCATTAATGTTTTCTTCAGCTCTTTTTACAACTTTAATGCACTCTTCCATATATAAAACTACTCATTTTTTGGTTTTGCTACTTTCCACAAACTCCCAAAAATGTCCATTAGAAGTAACGCCTTTTTCCCAAACCTTCACATTGCGAGGAAACATACCAAATAGAACTAGACAACATCATGCATATTGATTATCTCCATGTCAATTAATTTTGAAAATTTTCAATTCAAATATTTTGATTCCTTGTGTATGACGTATAAAAAAAAAACTATTTATTGATCTTTATACATGCATTACCATCCAAATCCAAATTCATGATTATACACTTTCTATACTAAATGAAACAAGGATTCTATGGTATCAAGATTGTATAGTATTTAATGTATTACTAAGCAAGGATTGAATCTGATCAACAATAAGACTTACACAACTGTGGAATCAATGTATTCAGGGAATTTCAGCTGATCATATGGATCCCTTCCCCCATATTCTCAAACTATTGTATCTCATCAAATAGAATCTCATTTTCAAGAAATTCTTCCTCATTCTAGGAGTGTTGCTCTAATGGATGAAAAATCTTTGTCTGGTTTACAAGCTTGAATGGAAAGGCTTAAGAGTGGGGCAACTGAACATTGATAATAATAAAAAAATGCAGGTTCTTTTACAACAATCAATATTTACCAAGCACACATATGTTATAAATGTTTCTTGTAAGAAGCCTTCAAAACCTTTCAAGAGCTACCATGGTTATGGAAATGATTTTGTTGTAGTGTAATAAAATTTAAATCTCACTTTGTATTGGGGGTTCCAACTCAATTTTTTTAATTAGTGGGAACACTAGGAATGGTGCTTAATTGTAAGCTAAGTGATTTGATAGTCTCATGTGTTTCCAATGCAATCTTTAGATCAACATTTTTTTTATTACCATCCACCTTAGAGTTTTGATTAGAATATCATTGAAACATGCTTGCAGGGTTGGGAAGGTTGTATAATAGAGATAATGGTTGAGTTAGAACCTTATGGAAGATGTATAATTTTTAAGTTGATTTAAGTAAGACTTACACTAATTGTCACATTAACAATTATAGATGACTTTTGAGACTAATTTTTGTAAATATTTGTTAGGTGCTGAGGAACTTTCCCCATTGAACTTATAATTTTTTATTTTTTAAAATTTGATTCTACTAAAGCTTACACTTATTTTCACATTATCAATTTTAGATGACTTTTGAGGCTTATTTTTAGGTTTAGAATGTCAATAAGTAGTTATATTTTGAGCCTAAAACTTATAATCCAAAAATTTTAATGTCATGATAGGTCAAATCTTAAAAAATTCTTCAATGACAAAGGACTCTTCACTTTCAAAGATACAATCTTATACATGGAAGTAGTCATTTGAGTTCATCTTATATTGATTTTCTTAACATCTTGAAATTATGGGGATTAAGGTCAGATCCATTGTTCATGGTTGACTTTCATACTATTAAAATTTTAAAATTCATGGACACAAAATCCTTTCAATATTTAGATAAATTGGGTTTTGCTAGGATAAAGCACATTTGGTTGATTTTCGTACTTTTATAACTAAGTGTTTAGTATCTCCATGCTCCTTGGAAAACCCATTTTGTATCCTAGAAAAACACAATTTATTTAAATCATCCATCAAGAATATTTTTGATAGAACCTAGTTCTAACAGAATACCATGAATCATGATTGTATTTCTATTGTAGACAAAATGATTGTTTAAAAATAGAAATTTCAAACTATACACTTATTTTCAAATTATCAATTTTAGATGACTTTTGAGGCTTATTTTCAAGTTCAGAATGTCAATAAGTAGTTATATTTTGAGCCTAAAACTTATAATCCAAAAATTTTAATGTCATGATAGTTCAAATCTTAAAAACTTCTTCAATGACAAAGGACTCTTCACATTCAAAGATACAATCTTATACATGGAAGTAGTCATTTGAGTTCATCTTATATTGATTTTCTTAACATCTTGAAATTATGGGGATTAAGGTTAGATCCATTGTTCATGGTTGACTTTCATACTATTAAAATTTTAAAATTCATGGACACAAAATCCTTTCAATATTTAGATAAATTGGGTTTTTCTAGGATAAAGCACATTTGGTTGACTTTCATACTTTTATAACTAAGTGTTTAGTATCTCCATGTAAACCATACAAAAGGAGATATTAACCCAAAAAATTGAGAGAGACTTCTATTTCAACACTGAAGATTTTTTTTTTTTTTTTTTTGAATATTGATGAATCAGAGGTAATTTTCTACGGTTCAAAATATTAGATTGTTAATTTAATATTTTGAATAACTTATTCTATAAATGATTTGAAACATCCATAGAAACAATAATACATGATGCAACCTAAAAGTTATTTATGATTAATTTATTATTCAAAATTCAAATGAAAGGTGAGACAAAAAAATACTTAAATTTATATAAACCCAAGAAAGCCATAAACATGAATAAATCCTCAAAAAACTATAGAAGAGATTTGATAAGCTGCAACATGAAAAACCCTATTGAAATACTTGTGAATAGCTAAGATTTTTGGGTAAGATGGATGATGAAATGTTTAATAGAATCACCTAAAAATATTTTTGCTTCTTTGATTCTTGAGTGAAATCATTACGAGAGAAGGACGAAGGAAGAAGTAGCTTGTCTTTTCTGCCCTTTGCAAAATAAGCTTTTTAAGGAGCATGGAAACATTCAAATAAATTGGGTTTTGCTAGGATAAATTCCTTCCAAATATGGATACCAAATCTCCAATGGTAACCCAAATGCAAACTAAACAACCATATAAGGGGATCGATTGATGCAAAATTCTAGCTCTTACCTCGAATGGCTTCCGTGCACATAGACTGCATCCAACCAACTTCTCCAACAAAAAGAGAAAATTTGATGCCACTTTTTATTTTTTATTATTATGAACCCGATTTGGTAAAATTTTTGACCAAATTGGGAAACCCTAAATTGGTTGAAATTTTGACCAAATTTGGCATAAAACAAAAAAAGTAGAAATCATAGGTCAATATGGACTTTGGTTGAAAATTTTAGGGAAATGTACTAGTGTGATCAAATAAAACTTTGCAGCTCGGTAACCTCAAGATACTCTCTTATCCTTCCAAATCACTTCCTATATTCATTTTCTTCTATTCCACACACTCTTTTCAAACCTCAACTTGACCTTATACTTATATGACTTACCTTTTCAAGTTGGCTTTAATATACTTATAAACATTCAATAATCAACCCTTGAGTCAGCTATAATTAAAAAATAATCCAATAAACTCAATATGATGATACAAGAAAATCCTTTTTTAGCCGACCCAACTAGGTCAATACTAAATTAGAAAAGACTTTCCTTTGGTATCCGAGTGAGCTTGGTTAACACTTCCCTCATCCAACTTTCCTTTGGTTGCTAAGTGAACTCAGTAGACACTATCTTTTTGCAGATTCCCTTAGCTAAATAAGTGAGCTTCGTTAACACTTGTTCTTTGTAGACTTTCCTTTGACGCCTGAGTGATCTTGGTAGATACTTGATGTGAAGTTGGTTAACACTGGGTCTTCCTTTGATGCCCAAATGAACTTAGCCTACATTGATTTTCTCATCATATATTTGACATTTGTGTAACATCAAAGACAAGATTTAATTTAATGATTGTATCCAACACTTCTATATCATTAATCATGTATTTACTACTCAAGATCTATATTTTTTCTTCTTTAGAGATAGAAAATTTGACTATAAAAATGGATGCACGTTCATCAACCTTGCACGAGAATTTAAAAAAGAATATTTAAATTTATAGATCTATGATTTGGAAATTGTAGATCTAATCTAAATTTTGGACCCATCCTACATTATCATTCTACATCTTACAGACAAATATGTATCCATGTTTGTTCACAATTAAGCCATATCCATCCATAGAGATTTGATAAGTGAGGTGAATATTTACATTTATCTTTCTTTTACATGTTTTTTTAATTTCAATTTAATTCATAAATGGGGTATTGAAAAAGGAAATCCCTTATTTCCCACAAAAATCATATTTTTATTACATGCAAGTATACATCTACAATTTTTTTTGCAGTAATGAATTTTGATTTCAAAACTAGGGTTTTAAATATTTTGGATAATTCTAGATTCCAAAACTTAATGTGGATGAGGTTGAGGTCGGTCTTAACCTTGACCAAAATTATCTATTGCCCTCAAGTTATCCTTGACCTTAATCTCATTCTTGTCTAAAGCCTCCCAAACTTTCAACATTAACACTTTCAGGTTTTAGGGCCTTAGATCCAAATTCCTTTTACTTTTTGCCAAGTTGTATGCTAATTGGTCTTTAGATTCAAAATGGTCTCTCCTATTGACCCTCAAGGTGATTTTGGTTTCTTATTCAACATTTCATAGTTCTTACTTTGATGATGTATTAGATTTGATCATTTCATGTGTTTAGCTATCCTACATGCTCTTTCATTATTTGTATTTCAATTGATCAATCTTCCCACCATAAATAAAAATATAATCAAATAAATCAATAAAACAACAATAAGGTGAAATGTTATCCCATAGAAAGATATCCCTTGAGTATACATCCTAGAAAGGAACCTAGATTCAACACTAGCACCCATTACATTCAATTTGGGTATTTTGAATCTAATTTGCGCTCTTAGGAAGGTTATGCTTGAAGGTTCCTCTTTCTCCTTCAATAATATGACATTTTAACTTAGGTGTAATTAACATATACACCTTAATACCTTATATTATATATTGGTTCTTCCTAATTTTTATAGTACAATACCAGTATTGTTCATGAATTATAAATCTAAACCAAATTGAACATTAACACTGAAACAAACACAATTGATCTTTAAACTAAACTAAAGTAGTCCCTAAAAAAACTTTTTTCTTAAGTACATGACTAGACTAAATTGGATAATCCTATAGCTAAACCTTACCTTAAAACAAAATCTTAAAACAAATTAAACATTAACTAAAATACTATATCAAGTTACAATCCTAATACAAGTTATGCTCTTAACACTAAGACCGTGCCAAATTGAATTCTTACACACACACATATAGAGATATACACACTCTTATAATTGTATAATATTTATACATGAACAATAAATTCAAACACCAATTATTTAAAAGGATTGATATTTTTATAGAGTACTTGAAAACTTCATTCCTCATTTAACTATTTATTGTCAATAATAAAATTGATTACAACATATATTAATTTTACTTGTATTAATCAAATTACATACACACAGACACATATATAAAAGATATAAATTCTATTTTCAAAACATGATAATATTTCAAAATTACTTATCATAATAGCTTTTTCCTTATTATAATTACTATAATATTCATTTGTGTGTAAATTAAATAAAACCTATAATATTCTTTTATATAATAAGTGAGAAAATATATTAATTCATGTGTTGTTTGGTTGGAGGCATAGGAATAGAGAATAAGAATGACTATTCGAATAACAATTATATTTTGGAATGGGTATAAGCTCATTTTAAAAGAAAAATAGAAATATGTATTCCTAATCCCTATTCTAATTGACTATTCCAAATTTTCTATTCCTATTTAAACAACCAAATAGACTAAATTTAAACTGAGGCAAGCAATGACTACGTTTTAAAACCATCCAAGAATCTGGAAAAGATTTAAAATCAACTCCCAAAAACATTATATTCAGCATGTATATTAAGAAAATGGCACAGATTATATATTAAGTAAATTATCTCTGCACTCATATTAACGTTATTATATTATAAAAGAAAATTTGATGCCATTTTTATTTATTATTATTATGAACCCGATTTGATCAAAATTTTGACCAAAATAAGAAACCCTAAATTGGTTGGAATTTTGACCAAATTGGGCATAAAAACAAAAAAAGAAGTAGAAATCATAGGCCAATATGGCCTTTGGTTGAAAATTTTGGGGAAATGTACTATTGTGTTCAGATAAAACTTTGCAGCTTGGTCAACTCAGGATACTCCCTTATCCTTCCAAATTGCTTCCTATATTCATTTTCTTCAATTCCACATACTCTCTTTTCAAACCTCAACTTGACCTTATACTTGTATGATTTACCTTTTCAAGTTGGCTTTAATATACTTATAAGCATTCAATAATCAACCCTTGAGTCAGCTAGAATTAAAAAAATAATCCAACAGACTCAATATGCTGATACAAGAAAATCCTTTGTTAACCAACCCAAATTGGTCAATACTAACTTAGAAAAGACTTTCCTTTGGTATCCGAGTGAGCTTGGTTAACACTCCCTCCATTCAAATTTCCTTTGGTTGGCAAGTGAACTTGGTAGACACTGTCTTTATGCAATTTCCCTTAGGTAACCGAGTGAGCTCGGTTAACACTTGTTCCTTGTAGAATTTCCTTCAATGCCTGAGTGATCTTGGTAGATGCTTGATCTGAAGTTGGTTAATAGTGGGACATCCTTTAACTACCGAGTGAGCTCATCCTACACTAATTTTCTCATCATATATTTGAAATTTGTGTAACATCAAAGACAACATTTAATTGAATGATTTTATCCAACACTTCTATATCATTAATCATGTATTTACTACTCAAGATCTATCTTCTTTCTTCATTACAGATAGAAAATTTGACTATAAAAATCAATGCACATTCATCAACCTTGCACAAGAATTTGAAAAAGAATATTTAAATTTATATATCTAATATAAATTTTGAACTCATCCTACATTATCATTCTACATCTTTCTTTTACATGAAAAAGGAAATCCCTTATTTCTCACAAAAATCATATTTTTATTACATGCAAGTATACATCTACAATTTTTTTTGGAGTAATGAATTTTGATTTCAAAACTAGGGTTTTAGATATTTGGCAGAATTCTAGATTCCAAAATTTAATGTGGATGAGATTGAGGTTGTCCTTGACCTTGACCCAAATTATCTATGGCCCTCAAGTTATCCTTGACCTTAATCTCATTCTTGTCTAAAGCCTCCCAAACTTTCAAAATTAACACTTTCAAGTTTTAGAGACTTAGATCCAAATTCCTTTTACTTTTTGCCAAGTTGTATTCTAATTGGTCTTTAGATTCAAATGGTCTCTCCTATTGACCCTCAAGGTGATTTTGGTTTCTCATTCAACATTTCATAGTTCTTACTTTGATGTATTAGATTTAATCATTTCATGTGTTTAGCTATCATACATGCTCTTTCATTATTTGTGTTTTAATTGATCAATCTTCCTACCGCAAATAAAAATATAATCAAATAAATCAATAACACAATAATAAGGTTAAATGTTATCCCATAGAAAGAAATCCCTTGAGTATACATCCTAGAAAGGAACCTGGATTCAACACTGACACCCATTACATTCAATTTGGGTATTTTGAATCTAATTTACACTCTTAGGAAGGTTATTCTTGAAGGTTCCTCTTTCTCTTTCAATAATATGACATTTAAAATTAGGTGTGATTAATATATACACCTTAATACCTTATATTATATATTGGTTCTTCCTAATTTTTATAGTACAATACCAGTATTGTTCGTGAATTATAAATCTAAACCAAATTGAACATTAACACTGAAACAAACACAATTGATCTTTAAACTAAACTAAAGTAGTCCCTAAAAAAACTTTTTGCTTAAGTATATGACTAGACTAAATTGGATAACCCTATAGCTAAACCTTACCTTAAAGCAAAAGCTTAAAAGAAATTAAACATTAACTAAAATACTATATCAAGTTACAATCCTAATACAAGTTATGCTCTTAACACTAAGACCGTGCCAAATTGAATTCTTACACACACACATATAGAGATATACACACTCTTATAATTGTATAATATTTATACATGAACAATAAATTCAAACACCAATTATTTAAAAGGATTAATGTTTTTTTTAGAGTACTTGAAAACTTCATTCCTCATTTAACTATTTATTGTCAATAATAAAATTGATTACAACACAAAATAATTTTACTTGTATTAATCAAATTGCATACACACAGACACATTTATAAAAGATATAAATTCTATTTTCAAAACATGATAATATTTCAAAATTACTTATCATAATAGTTTTTTTCTTTATTATAATTACTATAATACTAATTTGTGTGTAAATTAAATAAAAACTATAATATTATTTTATATAATAAGTGAGCAAATATATTACTCCATGTGTATTCCTAATCCCTATTCCAAATTTTCCATTCCTATTTAAACAACCAACAGACTAAATTTAAACTAAGGCAAGCAATGACTACGTTTTAAAACTTGTCTGAAGAATCTGTAGAAGATTTAAAATCAACTCCCAAAAAAATTACATTCAGCATGTAATCATAGCTTTAGGAAAAGACAAGCATTAGTTGAGATTAAAGACATATTTCTTGATGCCTTTAGCCTACAAGTACCTAATAAAACCAAGCCCATTACGGAGCAATTGTCCAACATAACAGACTAGGTACAAAATGAAGATCTAGATACAAATGTTAAACTATTAGAATGGTCTGAAAGGAAATTCTAGATGAAAGTCAATGAGAGGATATCTAGTGAGATAGCACTTACCCAAGTTGAAATGGCCAAGAAAATAGAAAAGGTCAAGATAGTACTTGAGAACATTTTCTCATTGTACTCCAAATTGTGTGACTCCTCATATTTCACATAGGGAACAAGCCAGAGGATACTGAGTTTGGAAGGAGACTTAAAGGTATCAAGCTCTCAGCTACCTAAAGATCCAATTTAGAATGAGAATCATTTTGCTACAATGCTTCACACACGGAGGGAATTGGCTATGTTAATAGAAGATGAGGCAAACATAAAGGCCAAACTTGTACAAATTTAGTGAGCCATTTCTCCCCACATGGAAGTACTCGACAGGGAACATGCCTATGCCAAGAAGGTTTTGAAGAAAGATACCAATCTGTCAACACTAGATGGCCTTGTTCACCTTACAACATAGAAAACCATCCAACTCAAAGCCCTACAAATTGCATTAGACAATTAGGATGCTACTCTGAAAATCATTTTGGGGGTAAATAAATTTTTTTTGGCTAAGTATGAAATTCATCCCTAGGACCCTTTGTTGTAAGTGTCAAAAAGGGGGAGATTAATAACTAAGGGGGAGAATAACAAAGAGGGAAATATAATTTTACATTCTTTCATTCTTTTGGGGAGAATAAATCAAAAAGGGAAGATTGTACATACCCTATGACAACCAAAAAGGGGGAGACGTGATGAAAGAGGGAGACTGAATAAAATTACAAGTGGAGAACAAGTGAAAATAGAGTAGATAGAATACGTTAGCTAAGGCACAACAAGCGGCAATGATATATCAACATGAGACAGATTCAACATAAAAGTGTATTAGATTTTTGGCTAAAGAAGTGGCACATCAGCTCAAGGGGAGTTACAAGATTTTGAGGTATATTGTCTTATACAAAATTTTGAACAAGTTTCTGAAGTTTTGTACATATGCCAAACAAGATATATATTATACTCATAAGATCAAATATATAATGCTTAGTTAAGTGTTTTTGACACTCATGTCAAAAGGGGATATTGTTGGTCTCATATTGGTTTTGATAATTGAGTGTCAACACACTTAACCTATTTTCATGTTGAAGCTGAATACACTATACATGCCAAGCTATAGTGTGTGCCAAGCTAGAAATCTAGTAGGTGCTGAGTGAACTTCAGGTGTTGAGTATAATACATGTGCCAAGTGACTTTAGGTGTCAAGTGATCTATATATGCTGAGTCACAAATGGATGCCGAGCAAGACAAAATAACTATGTGTGTCGAGCAAGCAAGAAATTCCATATGTGCCAAGTAACACAGAATCATAATATGAGTTTGTGCTTTCACAAACTCATATGTAAACCATTTTTAGGGTGAATCACAAAGGATCTAAAAGATAAGATTGAATCGTTTGCATTACCTATGCAATCAACATGTAGCTAATAAGAAAAATGAAGAATGCATGCAACCAATAGGAAAAGTATAAGGATTTGAGCAAGAAAATAAGTTCATGGATTCAAACCTAACCCTAAGCCTTTGAAGCCTTTATAAGAAGGAAAAGACCCTACAATTTAGATTAGTTGAGTGGATGAAAAGCCAAAGAGAGTGAATTGTAGAATAGAGCAATAGCAGGGGTGTCAAGACTTAGAGTATTGATCAGCATTGCAGAATACATTTGGTCAGAATAGAGTACAAGGGTTATGGATAGACATCAGATCACAAAGAATTATAATAGTGTGATAAAATCAAGAGCTTGAACTCAGCAATAAAATATTGTAAGTTATCAAGTCAATTCAATTTAATACTCTAGCAATTGTATTAGGAAGCAAAACCCTATGATGATAGGTTAGCTTAACAGCTATGTTGTAGAACTTTTAACAAGGTGATAAATTCTTTGACATGGTAACACTTCAAGTAAGTGTTTGTAAATCCTCTAAACATGTCACTTTTGATAGAGTGTAAAGCTTTTAACAAGGCAGGCCTCTCATAGGGAAGACCATTAGAAGTGGTCAAATAATATTGCTACAGTGATAATTTGTGGGTATCATCCCCACCCTATTTTTACCTTCTCATTTTGTAGGGTTTCTAAGTGACCAAAATTTGGTGTTATGTGTCTTGATGGACGTCTTTACTTTATGTTTATTTGATATGTTTACATGCATGGAATTTATTTCCAATTAAAAGTTTTTATGGTTAAAGTGTGTTACTTCTAATTCCCCCACCGCCCCCCCCCCCAAGAAGTAATCTTCCAATTTGTATATTCCCATTTGTATTTTCCAACATACTTAGCAGTGAGGTTGACACTTCTCAACCTGTTTTGGCTTAGTTAGCAAAAGTGGTCCAAAAATCCAATGAATATTTGAATGGACAAGAGAAATTTTTGCAAAGAGCAGAGAAAAAATTTGTAAACAAAGAGTTAGAGCTAGTAGTATAGAAGATTTCCATATAACAAGTAGACTTGTCTACTATTCTAGGCTCATTGGAAACCTCTACCAACAATGTCACTTCTTTATTTAGCAAATTATGTGATACATCTATCTTCACACAAGAAATAAAAAATAAACTCTCCAAGATAGATTAAGATCTAAAGGCAAGTGCACACCAGTTGTCACTTGATCCAAGCTATAGTTTTGCTCACTATACAATGATAATATTTTTGACTGATATGCAAGCAATATTGCTAAGGGAAGAAGCCAAGATAAGGGCTACACTTGTAGACATACAAGCCATGATTCTTCTAAACATGGATGCATTGTATAAATACATTTCACATGCTAAAACTCTCATCCACGATAATAGCTTCTCTATATTTGATCATATGATGAAATTATTAACAAAATTTTAGATTGCATTGCATGCAAGCAAGGTGTTGCAAGAAAATTGAGAAAACACATTGTCACTTATTTTAAAGGTACATTCAAACTTCTTGTCACATTTTGGAATAGTTGTATAGCATACACCTTTGGCATTTATGTCAAAAATGGGGAGAAGGTTTATATAACATGAAAAGTATATTTTAAAGGGGGAGAAGATGTGATATAAAAGAGTAGAAGATCAGAAGATGTATATAATGTGAAAAGAATATTGTATATATATATGTATGGGGGACCATTATGATATTATACATATACATGTACAAATATTTAGATAAAAAAATTCTTACAAAAGCAATTTTGAAAAATCTCAAAAATAGATTATCTTACCAAGTTGAAGACACGTGATGGAGACTAAATATTGTTTTGATTTTTTTTTTTTGAGAATTCATTTTTGATTGATAAGTGTCTTTGTTACTAATGCCAAAGGGGGAGATTGTTGACATTTCAATCAAGTTTGTTTATTGGTGACACATACTTATTCAGATGGCTAGTAGCTACCAAGATTATTGTATAGTTAGCAGTGTTAACTAAGTAATTTAGGCTCTACCAAGTTTTGTAGTCACTACTGATTTCAAGAAACAATATTCAATTTGTAGCGAGCAGTATCTACCAAGTTGGTGATTATCAATGTAAATCAAGCTTCATTGTGTTTACTGAGTTTCTTAGTGCAAATCAAGTTCTCTAGTGCTTACCAAGTTAGTAGCTTCAACAATGTGAACCTAGTATTGTTTGAGCTATGCAATGTCAAATAAGTGATTTAGTTTATACCGAGCTTGTAGTGATAGTGTTGACCAAGCTATGCAGTGTGAATCAAGTGATTCAGTTTATATGTCATGTTTCATAGTATTCACCGAGTCACTAGTGCAAATCGAGTTTAGAATACTTGAAAGTGATTAGTATGCACCAAAATTCTATGTCTACTGAGTGCATGATGATGCTAAGAATTGACATTGGTTGCCCAGTATCAAAACCTCACCGAGTTTGTCTTCAAAACCTGAGTACTTGCAGTTGGGTGGACTTTGTGTATTTTGGTGAAACTTGTATTGTAGCTAACTTTGCTAAATTATAAATTGGATTGGTAGATCTATAATATATTGAATCATGTCCAAAGAGGTATCAAAGTATGAAAGAATATGTATTAAAGTGCAGAAGTGTGAAGTAAAGAGGCTACAATAGTATAAGGAGCTAAAAAGATTTATCTATCACAGCAAGGTGATTGTTACACTCAAAAAAATGTCATTATCAAGTTAAAAATTAGAGATCAAACAGTGGTTCATTTTAGTAGGTGGTAAAATTAAATCCTTTCACAAGGTAGACTTAATATCCTTTTGTAAATCTCTTTACCGCGTGCATACTTCAATGTTTTTAAATCCTTTTGCAAGGTGGACCTAGTAGTCTTTATTGCTCCTAATAGGGAAGATCATCAAAAGTGATCATTGTAAGCCTTAACAAGCCAACTTTATACTACAATACTAAAGCTTGTGGGTATCATCCCCACCCTAGTTTTATTTTATATTTGGAAGGTTTTTGGATCACCATATTGTGTGTCAAAGTGTTATGAATGTTTTAATGCTTTTAGTTTTTTATGTATGCAACTAGATCAGAATACATATAAAGGATTATTTGGTGAAATTTTAATTGATTACTGATTCACACCTCCCCTCTCAATAAACTAGCCTATCTCATATTTCCAACGATTATTAGCAATTGGGCTAGGCATCAGATCAAATTTTTGTAAAGTGCAGGCAACATGGCCACCCCAAAAGTTTTAAAAAAAAGCCAAATTTGGGGTCCTTGATGAGTAAGATTGGCCAATTGGTTAATATTAGCCACTAAAGTCATCCTTGCTCCTAAACTAGCTTAGTGTTTCTCCATGATTATGTTCTCCCTAATGGAGCTTTGGGGTATACATAACAAGTTTACCTTGAATAGTAGTTCTTCTTGCAACATGTAATAAAAAAACTCCACCTTAAATCCCTATTTGAACTTCTCACATTCTTCATATGCATCTTTAATGTCTTTGTCTTCCTTATAGAGGTCTTTAAGGTCATTCATTCCCACATTTTGCAATTGTATTTCCTAAATAGCTAACACTCTCCTACTTAGTGCATCTACTACTTTCTTGCTAATTTCTTTCTTGTATTTTATGAAAAAGCTATATGCCTGTAGGTACTCTACCTATTTTAGGTGCCTTTGGTTCAACTTCTCTTTTCCATTCAAGCAGATAAGAGCATTATTATTTATGTAGACTACAAATTCCTTGGGTAGGAGGTAATATCTCCACTTTTTGAGTGCTTGGGCCATTGCATATAACTCCAAATCATAGGTGAAATACCATTACTTGGATTCATTCAAATTCTCTAAGAATAATGCAATAGGATTTTCCCATTGAATCAATACTCCCTAGTGGCTAGTTTTTTGTCATAGTTCTCCACCACAAATAACTGATTGAAGTTAGAGTACCTAGGTAGCTCTACTATCTTTTTCTTTTGTATGTCAAGACTCAAGTGCTTGTTGCCTCTATCCACTTGAACTGAAATTTAATTCCCCCTTTAATTGTATTTAAGATAGGTGCACACACATGACTAAAATTCCTTAAAAACTTCCTATAGTAAGAGGCTAGTCCATGAAAACTCCTTACATCCCATATGGACCTAGTTGATGGCCATTCCAATACAATATTGGCCTTATTAGGATCCATCTTTATACAACCATTAGAAACAACTAATCTAAGGTAGACTAGTTTAGTTTTTAAGAACTCACATTTGTCTTGGTTAATCATCAACTTTTCTTGATGTAGCATCCTCAAGATCATCTCCAAGTGATTCACATGCTCCTCCTTAGACCTTCTAAAAATCAAAATGTCATCTAGATAAACAATTACACATTTACCTATGAAATTTTCTAGCACTTCATTTGTGAATCTCATGAATGTGCTAGGAACACTTGTCAAGCTAAAGAGCATTACAAGCCACTCATATAACCCTTCATTTGTCTTGAAGGTTATCTTCCATACATCACCAGAAATAATTCTAATTTGATGACAACTTGATTTTAAATCCATCATAGAGAAGTAGCAAGAGCCTCCCAAGCTATCCAATAAATCCTCAATCTAAGGCATAGAAAATCTATATTTGATTGTTATATTGGTGATATCCCAATAGTCAGTTCACATTCTCCATTTGCCATCCTTTTTTGGTGCAAGTACAGTGGGAACAACATAAGGGTTCAAGCTCTTCCTTATAGGACCCTTATCTAGCAAATCTTGTATTTGTTTGGCCATTTCTGCATTTTGATTAGTAGTCATCTTATATTTTTTTCCTTATTAGGTAGATTAGCTCCTGGTATGAGATATATCTAATGAATCACATCCATCATAGGTGGTAAGGCATTGGTATTCCATTTTCTACTACCTCATGATACCTTTTCAATAGTTGTAGCACTTCTTGAGACATCTTGACCTTCTCCTTAGTCTCTTCTCTAGGTTTAACTATGATTGCAAAACAATATCCTTTCTCCTTCTTTATGACCTTAGGGAACTCCTTCCCATTGAAGAGAATCACACTAGATCCCACATGCTTCTCTTACTAGGTTTTTCCAAAGGATCTATTTGATATTTATTACCTTTTATTAGTGATTACATAGCTATTTGTTCCCCATCATGAATATCATTATCTAATAGTAGGTGGCATGCATCGATAGGTATTATATCACATATTACTTTTTCGTTATACTCTCCCATTTCAAACTCCACCAAAGTTTGTTCATCCACCACTATCTGATGTCCATTGCTTAACCATGACACCTTGTATGGTATAGTGTGAGGTATACTCCTAAGTTTTATCTTGTCCACCATCTTTGTTGACACTATGTTCTTTATGGAACTAGAGTCTACTATGACCCTCTAGATATTTCCATGTCACCTACAAGTGGTTTTAAACAAACTCTTCCTTTGGGATGTTTCTATAACATTAGGAACCTTCAACAATGTTTTCCTCAATATGAGGTTCTCTCCATCTAACTTTGGCTCTTTCTTGGAGATTAGTGAAGTGATACTTTGAGTTTCTTCTTCCTACACTAGCTAAATTCTCCTATACCCCATGGATTAGGTAGAACATTTTTTAGGACATTTTCCCATGGTGTGACCCACTTGGTTATAATTATAACATCTACTAGTGAAGACTAAATTGCCTCTACCTTGGGATTGGAACCTTCATCTAGGTGGTCCTTTTCCTTTGTATCCTCCCCTCTCAAATGTGAATTTATTATGGTTACCCCCATTGTTATTAGTAGACTGAGCTTCTTCTAGCCTACTTGGACATTGTCCTTTTCCAAAGTTACCCCTGCCTCCGAACCATCTATTGCCTCTTCCTCTTTGTTGAGAATTATGTCTCCTTCTAGCCTTCTACTCTTCTCTCAAGGATAACTAAAATAACTTGTGCATACTCTTAGGCGCTTGAATCCCATGTCTCAAAACATTGAGTTATCTTTCCACACTTTCTATTTTCTCTTCCTATCTCCTTTCCCTTAGACTCAATTTGTTAAATTCCTTTGTATAGGCACTTATAGTTAGATCCCTCTACCTTAGGTTCAAATTTTTTTGAATATATCAGGATCTCATAGTTAGTGGATATGAATTGTGTCCTCAATATGATCTTCATCCTATGCTAATAAACTATCTTCTTCTTCTTCCTTGCTATTATGTTGAAATCCTGCATCATATTCTAATATACCAATGTCGATCCTATTGGAGTTCTTTCTAGTAAGGAACATATTAGGTAGATTTAAACCTAATACTAGGAAGCATAAGATAGGGACAAGCCTAAGGATCAGTTAATTCTTATATTTAGTAGGGTAAAATCCCAATTTAAGGCCAAGATCAATAGAGTTATTGAGACTCCCTTCATTTTAGGACCTGCAGGGCCAAGGTCGAAAAAACTTAGGAATTGATCTGACTAATTAATAATTTTCTCTTCAAAACTATCCCCTGTAGCAAAAAATTGTCAATGTTCTTCTATGATTTCCCAATAAATTCCTTATCATAGTAGCTAACTATTGTGGTGTCCACAACACACGCCCCATTCCTTACTAGGAATGGGGACCCCTTACTTTTTTTGACTCCCAAACTCATAGTCCGAGAGTCAAGAGAAGAAAACTCGGTTAAATAAGTTAGAAAGTTGAGTCCAAAAATCATCAATAAATAAATAAATAAATAAAAATAAATTCGTGTGTGTGCGCATATCGAGGCACATGCGCCTTGTAAGAACAAGCAAGGAAAGGGGGTTATAAAACCCCCTCCTTCCTCCTAGTCATTATCATTTCTTCACTTCTTCTTTTTAAGCTAAGAGTTGAAGGTGAGAAAAATCTTCCCCCCCCTCTCTCTCCATTCACACGCTGTGTGCGCCTTTAGGGCTACACGTGCGCCACGCCACTGTGGCACCCTTTTGGACACATGGCATGCGCAACACTGCGCGCGCCTTTACGGCTGTGTGCCCGCCGCCCCACCATGCCGCCCTTTTGGACGCACAGTGCGCACATGGCACTGTGTGTGCCTTTAAGGCTATGCGCATGTTGCACCACCACAACACCCATTTGGGCATGCGGTGTTGCGCACGGCTTTGGGGCTGTGCGCATGCCGCACCGCTACACCACCCTTTTGGACGCATGGTGCATGCGATGCTACATGTGTGCTGTGCCACCGCAATGCCCTTTTGGGCATGTGGTACATGCGACCGCAGCCATCACCCTCTTTTTTCTTTTTTTTTTAATATTTGATCAAAAAACCCAAAAAATAAAAATTTGAAAAATAAAAAAAATAAAAAATCATAAGTAAAATAAAATTGGTTTTTGAATATCATTTTTTTTTAATGTGTTATATGTATCCATTAATTAATCATTTTTTCTTTTTTTTGTGACGTGCAAGTAATACAATCAAATGGCATCCACATCCGGATCAATAGCAAAGCCAGTCGTATACAAGTTCCAAGGCGTAACCCCGAAGTCACGATTGCACAATGAACACTCTGAGATCAAAGACATAGAACTTAGACACACGGACTTGGGAGAATTTTTGAGGGTTTGTAACAACCCAACTAAAAGATCTTCTTTGAGATCCACCTTAATAAGGTCTGGATTTGTAAATGCAGCACTGCATCCTGGGACTGTTCAGTCAGTTGAATATATTATGACCTTATCTCGAAATTTTGTTCTTGAGGAAAGGGTGGTAAAGAGTGTCATTGGGGAAGTAGTCTTGGATCTACGACCTGATAATATCGAGAGAGTCTTTCACTTACCTAGAGCTGATCAGTTTATCAGGCTTTCATATGAAGCAGCTAAGAGGTGGCATAAGGATCATCACCAGAAGGCCATGGACATCATATATTCCTCATACTTCATTGAGAAGCCATCTCAAGGAAAGACAATCAGCAAAGTAGATATGGCTTGAGGATACATGATGGATGACATTGGATATTCAATCATTCTATTGAGCAGAGTTATGGGATTGCCTGCAGTAGGTCATCTCACTCCATTCATGGTTAACTTCATTGAAACCATCAGACATGCAAAGATGCCACTGGATTGGGCTACCACACTTAGTGAGAACTTGTATGATCAGTTGCGGATAGTAAAGGACAAGAAGAAGTTCTATATGACTTCTTATGTGATATATCTACTTGCAGCAAGAGCCACTGACTATCTCGGGTTGTACAAAAAGGGTAGTATGTAGGATCATAATGCATGGCCGTATATAGTTTATCCTCAGCTAGTTAAGAAAAATCTCTCGTTGTAAAGCAAAGAGTATAGGATTGTGAATGATGCCTTTATCTTTTCCATCATTCGATTCATCGAAGGTGACTATGGAAAGAGATTGTCTGATGAGGCCAAAGCATAGATCACAACTCTTAGTGCATATTTTATCCAGTTCCAAACATTCACATACATTTGGGTTGGTGGTGCATCTATCCATCCAAAGAAGCTCCCAAGGTACCCAAGTGACAAGTTGGTTCTGATGGAAATTTCTCGACAGATTGAGTCAGCCTATGAAAGGATCAAGAAACAATGAAAGCCTTGTTGGGATTGGCCTTTTGTAATAGGGGCATACCAAGTAAAGAGAAAGTAGGATATCTTGACTTTTGAGTGGGAGTAGGAGAACTATCCTCTTGAGGAATATAACTCTCCCTGTTCATTCTTTGATAGTGTTGGTAAAGTGGAAAATTTTGTAGGAAAAGAGTTCTACGACGAGGATGCCATTGAAGATCATTGGATGAATGCCACAAATGACTATGATGTCCATATTAGGGACTATTGTAGAATGAATTTGTATTTAGCAAAGAAGGCTCTCCATTTGACCATCTTGGATGAGATAAGGCTACAACATTCTAAGGAGCTACTAGATCCCTTATTCAATACAGATAAAGTTAGTGAGAGGTGCATTCTGAATGCAAAAATTGATAGAGAGGAAGGAGATGATTTTAATCATAGAGCAAGACATTTCATAAGAATGACAAAGAGTTGGATCAAGAAACCCTTTCCACTTGATCCAATTCTAGATACAATGATATTCCATATACATGCTCGTCTAGAAAAGGTAAAGGGGAGGAAAGTCATAGTTCCTATCTTTGCACTCCAGTCTCCTATCAAGCCAAAAACGGTCTACCAGCTTGATCCTCTAGTGGGATATTGCCATCCACCAGAGAAGAAGAAAGAAAAGAGGAAGACAACCTCTCCTCAGAGGATACAGACAGAGCATGTTGAAGAATAGGCCCCTTTGCAGCAACATGAATCTACTCCCTAGGACCCCCACGACTCTGGGATTTCTCATATTCAGGTTGATTTTCCATTACCTCCTGTTTTTCCAAGCTAGCAAGAGAAGGGAGAGATTATAGAGACATCCATTCATCCGATGCATCAAGAGCTCATTTCTCTTATGGTTCCACAGAAGCACAGGAGGGTCAATGTTAGAATGAACAAGAGGTAGAGAGTTCATAAAAGATTAGTGCCTAATCCATCTATTCTTGAAACCATTCCTGAGGAAGAATCAGATGAGGATGAAACAGAGTCAGATGTGGAGGAGGAGCAAGTGCCTCTACAAGGGAGAACCCAACTTGCCAAAGCTATAGAATTGGAAAGAAAGAAGAATGTCACAAATACGCCACCACCCACCCAAGCTGAAATAATAGAGCTCTCTTCGTTGAAAGATGAAGTACAATGATGGGTGAATGAGAAAAGAGGGCTAGGTGATGATATTCTCTCCATTCCAAATTTTGATTTCATGCTAGTGGGTACAAAATTGGTTGGAGATAAGATTAGAGATACTCCTACAAGTGAATCTCAATAGCAAGATTGGATGCAGATGCCACTTGAGACACAAGGTCCTCATCTAACACCCCCATCTTCACCTCAAGCTATGATGGTAGATAAGGTTCCAGTGACATCTCCACCTCTGAGTTCAGAGGAATATGTTCAGAAAGAATCATCATTACAAGGAGAACCAAAACCAAGGACTAATGAGCCACCAAAAGAGGCACAGGTAATGGTATGTATACAATAGCCTTCCCAGGAAGTTGAGGATCAAACTATGGGATTTAAAAAAACTGAGACTACAGAAGAAGAACCCTCACAACAAGAAACTCTAAGAAAAAATGACAAAGGGAAGGAGGTAGCTGAACACATCCCTTCATCATCTAGACCTAAGGTTGAAGAAATACATATCCCGAGATGGTTCTGGAAGGAAATAATGAGAAGTGCTAAGCATCAGTTCCTTGCTTCAGAGGATGATGTCTGTGACATTGCAGAGATTTTGAGCAAGCTTGACTCTCCATTATAGGATACAACACTATTTGCATTCATTACCAGTACTTGGAATCAGGACCTATTTGCACAAGTGGCTCATCCGTCGAAAGATACAGATGAAGAAGCTGTTAGCCTTCAGGACTATGAAGTAAAGGGTATCACGTTAGGGAAACCTACATGTGATACTTCTTGACAAATGATGACTATGGGAGTCAAAGAGGTTCTTAACCACATGGAACATGATGAGATTGAAATCAGAGCACTTTGAAGGCAAGTTGAGATCTTGAAAGGATATCTAGCTGAAGTTATTGGTCCTCTTGATTTTGAACACCCTGAGGAGACTTTGACTACCATTCTTTAAGAAGGGGAAGGTGTACAACTCAATCTATTTTTGAGAGCTTGTCAAGATTGGCGAGACAACCTTGAGGATAGGGGTATCACTATAATTACGGGAAGTCTAAAATTATTGCATGCTACACAAGACAATGTTGATAAGATCATGGAAATTTTTAGGCAGGACTTCAGCATTATGGATGAGGTACAGTTTTGGGGCAAGGATTTGCAAATTCTACAAGCCATAAAAGGACAAAGGTACCGCATTTTGATTGATGTATATACTGGTGAAGAGCTAGACATGATAGATGTTTGGATAGAAAATATTGCAAAAGGAAATAAAGTGATGGAAACATTGCATGATGAGATACATAGGCTCAAGGAGCAAGCTCGAGAGCAAATTTTGGAAATAGAAAAGCTATATAGTGATGCATGCTTGGATATTTTTGAAAATGAAGAATGAGAGAAGCTTTTACTAGTTGAGGTAGTTGTAGAAAACTTTAGAAAGACATTAGAGGAAGTATCTAGTGATGAAGACATCAGACAAGCCTTCAGGACTGAAGAAGCATTGTTAGAGTTGGATACCAAACTTGGGGATTTTGCAAAAACTCAAATTGAGGTGGACAACTACAAATAGAAGTTTAAAGATAAGTATGAGGCTTTGGATCTTTCCAATGCTACTAAGATTACTGATATTATAGAGAAATTCAAGGGCAAATATCTAAACATATCTTTAGGATGAAGATGAACAAAACCCAGATGCCAGAATTTCAATTTTGACACCTAGAAAATTTTTGAGGTTTTTGACTCAGTCGAGGTCTGCAGGTATGTAGCTTCGTAGCTCCATAGGTCCATAGCTCTACATTTTCATGAAGCTCCACAATTTAGAGGTGCACCGATAGTTGACTTCCAATTTCAAAAATAGCACTTTCTATGCATTGAATATGCATTTTGATGGCAAGTTAACTATGACACACATCAAGTGAAGGGCCAATTTCTATTTTGGGTGTCTCCATGCACTTCTACTTCGACTGATGGCTTCCTCCTACTTTCTCTCTCATGCTTTCATTTTTTTTGACATGTAAAGGGCTCATGCATCCAATTAATGAATAAAATATGGATGGAGTCCCTCTAAGCACCAGTTAGATTACCAGTTTGTATATATTTAGTTTGTTTTAATGTTTTAAAAGCATTTTATTGCATTAAGATATCTCTCACTCTCAAGAAAAATTGAGGAGACAATTTCTTATAAATACCCCATTGTAAAATGTAAAAAGGGCCGCCATTATTATGCAATAAAGTTATGCTTTTGGTGCTAGCATTTGGAGTGTAGTTATTCTTCCCTGAATGTGTCATTGTTTTGTAGATTTATTCATGAGATTTTGATTGAGCCAAAGGTTGATTGCATTGTTTCTAGTTGTGTGATCTTTTAGTTTTGGTGTTTGCTACAGATATATGAATTTCGTTGACGTAACGAGCTTGAGAAGAGATCACCCGATTGTGTCTACATAGCTTTTTGTCTCGCATGAGCACATTTTCTATGGCCTTGGGATTTGATGAAGAGTGAAACATCATTCAATTTGTTAAAGATTCTCACCAATGATTGCATCAGTGGATTCTAGGAAGTGTTGCTCCTGTTTTCATTAGTTTCCTATTGATTTCTTCAAAGGTTTAACTCGCAGCATGTTGTGTTCTGTAGCTTATGTCCATTTAGGAATTTCAATTTTAATTTATTTTATTTGCTAACCCCCTGTTAGAATAGGACCTCATAGTAGTTGCATTGTTAGAGTTGCATTCATTGAAAAACAAAAAATACAAAAACATTGTTCTTTTGGTGTGATATTTTGAGACAGCGAACAGATTTTACTTGATTCCAAGGTAAAAGAGTTTTTTTGGAACTAGCAAAGGCATCCTGGTGAACATTCACATTTATCTTCTACTGAGCGGATTTTGGTATATCGCAAGACAAACACTGAACCTTGGAGTGAGTCCTTAAAAAGATTTTCTTTTCAAGAGAGGAAATACACTATGGATTCTTGTCATTGACCTCATGCAAAACGAACGCCCAATAGAAGTGGCACTAGAAGGAGGGCCCCTACAAAGAACGTACTATTGAAAAAAAGAAAGATTTGATGAAATTTCAAATATTTTGCACCCTTACAATAATCTACACTCCGTAAAAGGTTCAAAAATCAGTTCTAAAATTTTTAGAAATTCGGGTCCGCAGATCCGCAGGTCTGCAGCTCTGTAGATCCGCAGCTCTGCAGAACTCTATGGTCTGCAAATTTAGAATAGTGAGGAAGTGTACTTTTGCAGAGGTGCACTTTTCCTAGAATTGATACAAACTGGAAGATATTGATCCTAGATCCCCATTCCAGGGAGCATTAAGATCTTCACCAAGTGGCCAAGAATTTCTAGAGCTTACTCATTTTCGTAAGCCACGTAGTGACAGAGGAATACCCTGAATTCAACCACTTCCATTTGACATTTCATCATCTTCTTCTACTCCACCACCCATTCAACCACCAGGTGGACCTCCACATATTCCAACACTCCCATCACCTTTCAACCTGCCTTTAGGTCCACAAAATCCTCTAATGGCCTTTTTCGCAAACGCAGTTGATTCACCCCTTAGCTTGAGAGGTGCCCTCCATGACCTCCCTAAGAATCTAGAGAATTTTTTTCCAAGTTTTATTTACAAAGAAACAAGAACTGCCAAAGATCATGTCAAGATTTTTAAGGAAATTTGCAACCGGAAGCAAATCGCTAATGAAGATGTGGTTCTTCATTTATTTCCCTACTCCTTGGGGGAAATTTCCTTCAATTGGTACATGAACCTACCACCAGGATGTATTGGAGACTAGGACACTTTTGAAAAATCATTTTTGGAACAATTCAAAACTTTCATCAATCCATCAATGATACATCAACAATTCGTATCAATGAAAAGGGACCCACCTGAAATCGTTTCACGCTTCAATCATCGTTTTCATATGGCCTACCACAAGTTGGAGACACTGTACACTATTCTGGTTAAAGCTGTCATCCAAGTTTATTTCATTGCCATGGATCCTCTTATTGCAATTTTTCTAAGGAGACTCCCTGCAGCAAATATTGACACATTGGACAAAGTCTTTGCAGAAGCAATCACATTCACAAAACAAGCTAATCCTAATGGAGGCGGAATGATGCTTCCTATGCAAACAGTTCCTACCATGCCAATGATTCCTGTGGGAGCACCCACCATACCTAGTTAGTTCATACCTATGAACCTAGTTCCATTACAACAAGTACCCGCTCCACAAACTCAAGTGATAACATATCCAGGGTATGAGCCCCCGAAAAAAACCTTTTTTGAACAAAAGGCAACGGTTCCTGTGGAAGCAGATAACAATATCCTGTCGAAAGTTGGTCAGATGAAGAAAACCATGTCGCAAATGAACAACAAATTGATGCATCTTATATTGTCTCAAGGACAAAATAACAACTTCCAGAGAAATAATGCTAGTCCCTACAACAACAATTATGGTCAGAACTACAACAAGAACTTCAACAATAACGGCAACAACAACACAAGAAACAATGGGGGAGGAAACAACTTCAATCCTTCCGATCACAACAATTGCTTCCAAAGACAAAACTAACAATGGAACACTAGACCAAATAATGGAAGTAGTCTTGCCAATAACAACAACATTCGGTATGTTGACATTAATTAGTATGATGATAGCCAAAATATGCCTAGCAACGATGGTGCATACTACAATGGTAATCAAGATGTGAATCAAAACCCACCAATGAATGATAATTCACCTCCTATTCAATTCAATGCAATGCTATTAGAATCTTACAATTCTACCTAGAATGTACAAGTGGAACAACAAGAAAATGAAGAATTCTCATTCCCTTTTAGTCAAGAACCTGATCTTCAACATGATGAGATGTTTGTCTTTCGAAATGATAATCAAAACACATATAATCTCAGAAACAAAAAGGATACCTTAACTGATGGAATTCCTCCTAGTTTGCAACCAACCCCACCTGATCCTAGAGCAAGCAACAATTCACCACTGGTAAGGCCAACCCAAGGAGGACCACAGTATCAAAATCAAGTAAACATACCGATAATACTGAGGAACCCTGCTTGGTCTACTGAAAAATATAATGCAGTTGAAGACCTAAAGAAAACAAAAGCCAATATGTCCATATTTGACATGTTGTAGAATTGTCCACAACAAAGAGAAGCACTCATGAAGACATTGGATAATACAAAGGTTTCCCATAATATAAATAATGTTCCCCAAAATATGGTACCACAACAAGTAAATACTGTAGAAGCGATGCCTACTATGTTCAAGGAAAAAGTCCAGGTACCCCCATTTTTGCTGAGCATAAGGATATATGGAAAGAATCTACACAATTGTCTTATTGATTTGGGAGCTTCTTGTAATGTGATGCCATTATCAATAGCTCAAAGGCTAGGAGTTAATCCTCAACCCTCTAACTGAGTGGTAATACAGTTTGATAAAATAGAGGTAAAATTCATTAGATTATTGAAAGATGTGTAGATATAGCTAACATTTGATCCTCGGATCCAAGATATTGTTGACATACATGTGGTTGACATCCCAGAAACATATGGATTACTCCTGAGTAGATAATGGACAAAATCTCTTAGAGGATGGTTCTCCACAGATTTCACTCAATTATGGTTACCATGGAAAGGTCTGAACAATCAAATCAAGATAGATGTCGAGCCCAAATTGAAAACAATGATCGTAGATTACAATGCCTCGAATGAGGTAGCATTCTTACAATCTGATTTGGGTTCATACAAAGTGATGGCATTGGACATGGTTCCTAATAGGACATCTCAAGACCAAAATGAAGAACCTAAGGTGTTGATACCTAAAAATGAGATCGAGACACAATTCATAGAAAGTATGATGACTAATCTACAATGTTTAGGAGAGGAAGATGACCCTAGTATCCTCCTTCCAGGATTTTTCTGGTTGCACAAAGTTAGTCATTCAGAGTTTGAATGTTCACCATGCCAAGAAGCAGTAGCAAAAGTTTTGACACAAATAATGGGAAACAAAAGTATGAAGACCTCAAGTGATGAAGTTATCCAAAGTCTAAATTTAGTGAATTTATCCAATCTTGTTAAGCAAGTTGAAGAGGAAAAGTGAAGATTTAAATGTATCATATAGTGATAACTCTTTGGATGGTGGAGGTTTATCTTCTCCTCCTCCTGGGATGATTAAATTTCAGAGAAGAAGATGATATGTTAAAGGTAAAGGATGGACCTCAATAGTCATTCATCCAGAACCTAAGGTTGAACAAATCACTGAGCTAATAGGGGAAATTCAGGAGGAGCAAGAAAAACACACTCTTCCTCTATCCATGGGGTATGAAGGAGGTTCATCAAGCCCTACACGAGAAAAGTTACAATGGGTGCCCAAGAAACAATCATTCAAAGCTCAAGTAAAAGAAAAGTTAAGGAAAAATAAGCACAAAGTCAGAAAACCCAAGGAAAATACAGTTTGGACACTCTTCTTTGATGGGTCCAGATGAAAATTAGGAGCCAGTGCAGGTATTGAACTAATCAACCCCAATGGTAGGTCTTTCTATGCCGCATATCGATTATAGTTTAGATGTACTAATAATGGCGCAGAATATGAAGCCTTGATTCGAGGACTTCTCTTTGCATTGGAAAAAGGAGTTACTACTCTTATAATCGAAGGGGATTCTCAACTAGTGATTAGACAAGTAAAATCCATATACTCATGCAACGACAAAAGATTAATCACTTATAGGAAAAGGGTATGGGATATAATGGATGACTTTGAAGCACTGAACATCAAATCCATTCCAAGAAGAAAGAATGTGGTAGCAGACACCCTTGACATTTCAGCTAGCACTTTACAACTAGTAGAAAGAACAAAGTCAAAAATATTCTCAATTGACTTAGTTGCCATTCCTACCATTCCTGGCAATATCATGATCTTTCAAGTCTTTCAAGATGATCAACATATACTCGAGTTTATTATGTGCAGTCTCCATTTCCAAGGACAAGAGATTGATGATACACCTGAAGACAAGCTCGAAGATGATGAGCTGGAGGATGATGATGGAATCCCTAATTTGAAAACCAACAACATTCTTAAAGGGATGGTCAAACTTGAATGCATCTTCGATCATGATGAATCAACTCTCCATAGAAAGGAAACTCAAGAGAAAGGAATCGAAGAATGTGACTCGTATAATTTAGGCACTGATGAAGAACCAAAAATGGTGCAAATAGGAAAAGCATGTAACCAAAAGGAACGGGATGACATTCTCAAGTTTCTCATCGAGTATAAAGATGTCATTTCCTGGATCTATGAAGAATTAAAAACTTATGATCTTGAGATTATCACACATGACATCCCATTGAAACCAGATGCTAAACCTTTTCGGCAAAGACAACAATCGGTAAATCTGATAATTGAACCACTGATTATGAAAGAAGTCAAAAAAACACTGGATGCTAAGATCATATTCCCTATTCATCATTCCACCTGGGTAGCAAATTTGGTCCCTATACGAAAAAAGACCGAAGAGATTCGTCTTTGTGTTGACTTTCGTAACTTGAACTTGGCATCTCAAAAGGATAACTACCCTCTACCCTCGCTAGATGAAGTGTTACAAATCATTAATGGTTCAAAGATGATGTCATTTTTGGATGGTTACTCAGGATATAACCAGGTGATGGTCAATGAAGAAGATAGGCTAAAGACTTCTTTCACAACCAATTGGGGAATGTTTTCCTACAGAAGGATGCCTTTCGGGTTGATTAATGTGGAAGCTACATTTCAATGAGCAATGGATGAAGCCTTCAAAGGATTGATAAATAGGTGTATAGTCATCTACATGGATGACTTGACTATCTTTTCGAAGGATCAAAGTACTCATATTGTTGACCTAAGGCTGGTATTCAATAGATGTCGTAGGTACAGCATATCACTCAATCCCAAGAAATGTTCATTCGGTGTTACTAAAGGAAAGCTCCTGGGACATGTCATTTCTAAAGTTGGAATTTCCATTGATCCAGATAGAGTTGAGTATATTTTGAAGTTAGCACCTCCTCATAGCCAAAAGGAATTAAAATCTTTTTTTGGAAAGATAAATGTTGTTCGCAAATTCATAAGTGATTTTGCAGAGATAGTGCGCCCCCTCAATGATTTACTCAAAAAAGGGGCTAAAATAGAATGGGTACCAGAGATAAAGAAATCCTTCCAAGATATTAAGGTTGCCATCTCCATAGCCCTGATTTTGGTAAGTCCAGATTACGGGTTACCCTTCAAGATCTATTCCTTTTCTTTTGAACATTCTTGCGCAAGGATCTTGACACAAAAAAGAGAAAAGGAGGATGAACGACCCATTGGTTTTATGAGTTCTCCTCTAAAGAACACTGAGTTAAAATATTCAAATCTTGATAAACAGTCCTTTGTGTTAATCAAGGCAGTAAAGAAGTTTCCTCACTACATACTCAGAAGTAAGGTGTATGCAATTGTACCTGACCTGGTAGTAAAAATGCTTTTGATGCAGAATGAACTTGGCAAAAGAAGAGGAAAGTGGATGGCAATACTTCAAGAATTCAATCTAGAGATTCAACCTATGCGATTGGTTAGAGGCCAAAGATTATCCAAAATGATTGCTAATAACCAAGAAGCAAGTCAAAAAGAATTCAAATTTGATTATTAGACTAATGAAGATGATCTAAAGAAGATGATTGTATCACAAGTTGATATCAATCAAGGTGTGGTGACAGATGTGTGGTACCAGGATATTGTCTATTATCTCCTACAAGATCAATGCCCCAAGTGGATGCACAGTTCACAATGTAGGGGACTTAAGATGAAATGCGAGTCTTATAAATTACTTGCTAATAAGTTGTATAGAAGGAACTACGAGGGGATTTATTTGAAATGCTTAGGACATGAAGAAGCTAAGGATGTCCTGGAACAGTTTCATGATAAGTATGGTACGGGACATGGTTCAGCAAAAGCCACAGCACACATGATTTTAAGATCAAGTTATTTTTGGCCCTCAATATTCAAAGATACATTTGAACATGTGCATTCCTATCATACATGCCAAACTAGTTCTAACAAAGAGAGGCACCCAGTAATGCCACTTCAATTGGTATATGAGGTGTGCCCTTTTGCAAAGTGGGGACTGGATTTCATTGGTCCAGTAAATCCACCGTCATCAATTGGATACACATTCATCCTTATAGCTACCGATTACTACACAAGATGGACAGAGGCTGAGACTTTCAAAAATTGCACTGCTAAGGTGGTGACAGACTTTTTGGAAGAACATATTGTTACCAAATTTGGAATGTCATTTGCTCTTGTATGCAACAATGGATCTGCATTTACATCTGCATTTTTGACACAATGGGCGTTTGAAAAAAAAGTTATCAGATTCTCTTCAAATTACTACCTGCAAGGAAATGGGGTAGCGGAGTCTACAAACAAAAATTTGATCACTATGATAAAATGACTATTGAAGGAGAACCCTAAGGATTGGCATACACAATTGAAATACGCCTTGTGGATAGATCAGGTCAGAGTAAAAAAGGCCTTGGGTACTTCTCCTTATCTACTTGTTTACTGGCAAGAACTGCTATTCCCGCTCAATCTTAAGATTCCTATTTTAAAATTCATGAGTGGGTATGCGGATGAAACTGACAGAGTACAAATTTGATTGATGAATCTTCTGGAAATGGATGAGAAATGAAAAACTACATTAGAACACATGGCTAAACATCAAGCCGTAGTCAAGAGATGGTTCGACAAGAGGCTCACCATAAAATCTTTCAGGATTTTTGACCTAGTCCTACTTTGGGATAAAGCGAAAGAAAAGCCGGGAAGCCATACCAAGTTTCAATGCTTGTGGACAGGCCCATATCAGATTGCAAAAATTCTCAGAGAAAACACATTTAGGCTAAGTTCCTTACAGGGGGAGTTTCTACCTTTGCTCGTAAATGGGCAATTTCTTAAACATTATTTTGAGGCCTTAAAAAAAAAAAAAAAAGAGTTAGGTTTCATTTCTGCATGTAGATTAAATTTTCATTTCTGCAATGGTGTTTACTTCTGCAAGTGTATTTCCTTTTTCTAAGTTGTGTGTTTGCTTTCAGTCGTGTGTTTTCTTTTAAAGTCAGGTCAGTCGTATGGGGTAAGGTGTACTTGGCAATTTTCTTGAGATTTCACTAACCACTCTTTGGTCCCGATTTCAGGAAGAGGTATTTCTTTGTCAAAACATTTGGATGATTGTGTGTTTTATACCAACCAAGCAACCGACATTTCTTGTGGAAATAGGGGACTTTTAGTTTCGAAATCAGAAGTTTGGACCAAAAAGTTCTCAACACTTTGCAAATTTAAAGATTTGATTATTTTGGGTGTTGTTGAATTCAAGTCAATGATGATGACAAATGATCCAAACTCTAACTGGTTCAAGCAAGAGGGGTCTCCTTGAAAGGTTACTAAGATCATTGTTTGGCGTGAGAGTTTCCTAAAAAGTTCTAAAAGAGGAATGCAAGGGATGTTCCTAAGAGATCGAATCCAAGAAATGACACTGATGTTTTGGCTACATAGTCTAAGCATAGTCAAGATACAGAATTCAAAAAAAAATAAAAAGATTAGAAAAAAAAAAAAGAAAAAGAAAGAAAGAAAGAAAAGACAGTGTTAAGACTGAAGGATTCTAAAGATCTGAAATGGCTAAAGATACATTGCAAAACAAAGTGTCTCGTATTCAAAAGTATTGTTTCATCAAAAGTAACATGTTGAATGACATGGAGCAATTATGCAAAAGGCCATAAATTAAAAGAACATGACATCCCGCCAAGAGCCCTCGAATTGATTCTCTCATCTGGTCAAGAAATTGATTGATAAAGAGCCTATGTGGAGATTTTGAATGAATGAGCTGAAGGGAGTGGAAGATAATTTTGAGTTGTCAGAAAACTCTAATTAATTTCATCCTAACACATCAAAGGGAATGACTACACAATCCACACACTGAGTTTGAAGGTTTCAGCTTCTGAGATTTTGATTGCAAAGTCATCTGAAATATGCTCAAGGTGTTCAAAATTTGGTTGGTGTTTAACACACATCAGAGGAATGTTTGCTGATGAAGAAATGCCTTGGTCATTTCTTCCTTTTTTTGAGGCTATTTTTTGTGGTGTCCACAATACACGCCCCATTCCTTACTAGGAATGGGGACCCCCTACTTTTTTTGACTCCCAGACTCATAGTTCGGGAGTTGAGAGAAGAAAACTCGATTAAATAAGTTAGAAAGTTAAGTCCAAAAATCATCAAAAAAAATTTTAAAAATAAAAAAATAAAAAAATAAAAATAAATTCGCGCCCTCGTGCGCATATCGAGGCACACACGCTTTGTAAGAACAAGCAAGGAAAGGGGGTTATAAAACCCCCTCCTCCCTCCTAGTCATTATTATTTCTTCACTTCTTTTTTTTAAGCTAAGAGAGGAAGGTGAGAAAACTCTTCCCCCTCCCCCTCTTTCCATTCACATGCTGCGTGTGCCTTTAGGGCTGCGCGCGCGGCCACGACCACTGCCCTCATTTTTATTTTTTATTTTTTAAAATTATTTTATATTTGATCAAAAAACCCAAAAAAAAATTTAAAAATTTGAAAAATAAAAAAAATTTAAAAAAATAAAAAAATAAAAAAATTCATAAGTAAAATAAAATTGGTTTTTGAATATTATTTTTTTTTAATGTGTTATATGTATCCAGTAATTAATCATTTTTTCTTTTTTTTGTGACGTGCAGGTAATACAATCAAATGGCGTCCACAATGAACTTGGGAAAATTTTTGAGGGTTTGTAATAACCCAACTGAAAGATCTTCTTTGAGATCTGCCTTAATACGGTCTAGATTGGTAAATGTAGTATCACATCCTGGGATTGTTCAGTCAGCTAAATTGATTATGACCTTATCCCGACATTTTGTTCTCGAGGAAAGGGTGGTAAAGAGTGTCACTGGGGAAGTCGTCTTGGATCTACAACCTGATAATATCGAGAGAGTCTTTCACTTACCTAGAGCTGATCAGTTTATTAGGCTTTCATATGAAGCAGCTGAGAGGTGGCATAAGGATCATCACCAGGAGGCCATGGACATCATATATTCCTCATACATCATTGAGAAGCCATCTCGAGGAAAGACAATCAGCAAAGTAAATATGGCTTGAGGATACATGAGGGATGACATTGGATATTCAATCATTCTCCTGAGCAGAGTTATGGGATTGCCTACAACAGGTCATCTTGCTCCATTCATGGTTAACTTCATTGAACCCATTAGACATGCAAAAATGCCACTGGATTGGGCTACCACACTTAGTGAGAACTTGTGTGATTAGTTGCGGATAGTAAAGGACAAGAAGATGTTCTATATGACTTCTTATGTGATATATCTACTTGCAGCAAGAGTCAATGACTATCCTAGGTTGTACAAAAAGGGTAGTATGTAGGATCCTAATGCATGGCCATATATAGTTTATCCTCAGCTAGTTAAGAAAAAGCTCTTGCCCCAAAGCAAAGAGTACAAGATTATGAATGATGCCTTTATCTTTGCAATCATTTGATTCATCGAAGGCGACTATGGAAAGAGATTGTCTGATGAGGCCAAGGCACAGATCACAGCTCTCGATGCATATTTTATCTAGTTCTAGACATTCACATACATTCGGGTTGGTGGTGCATCTATCCATCCAAAGAAGCTCCCAAGGTACCCAAGTGACAAGTTGGTTCTGATGGAAATTTCTCGACAGATTGAGTCAGCCTATGAGAGGATCAAGAAACAATGAAGGCCTTGTTGGGATTGGCATTTTGTAATAGGGGCATACCAAGTAAAGAGAAAGTAGGATATCCTGACTTTTGAGTGGGAGTGGGAGAACTATCCTCTTGAGGAATATAACTCTCCCTGACTATTCTTTGATAGGGTTGGTAAAGTGGAAAATTTGGCAGGAAAAGAGTTCTACCATGAGGATGCCATTGATGATCATTGGATGAATGCCACAAATGACTATGATATGCATATCAGGGACTATTGTAGAATGACTTTGTATTTAGTAGAGAAGGCGCTCCATTTGACCATCCCAGATGAGATAAGGCTACAAGATTCGAAGGAGCTACTAGATCCCTTATTCAATATAGATAAAGTTGGTGAGAGGCCCATTCTAAATGCAAAAATTGATAGAGAGAAAGGAGATGATATTAATCATTGAGTAAGACATGTCATCATAATGACAAAGAGTTGGATCAAGAAACCCTTTCCACTTGATCCAATTCTGGATATAGTGATATTCTATATACATGCTCGCCTAGAAAAGGTAAAGGGGAGGAAAGTCACAGTTCCTGTCTTTGCGCTCCAGTCTCCTATCAAGCCAGAAATAGTCTACTAGCTTGATCGTCCAGTGGGATATTACCATCCACCAGAGAAGAAGAAAGAAAAGAGGAAGAGAGCCTCTCCTCAGAGGATCCAGACAGAGCATGTTGAAGAATAGGCCCCTTTGCAGCAACATGAATCTACTCCCCAGGACCCCCACGACTCTGGGATTTCTCATATCTAGGTTGATTTTCCATTACCTCCTATTTTTTCAAGCCAGCAAGAGGAGGGAGAGATTCAAGAGACATCCATTCCTCCGATGCATCAAGAGCTTGTTTCTCTTATGGTTCCACAGAAGAAAAGGAGGGTCAAGGTTAGAATGAACAAGAGACAAAGAGTTCATAAAAGATTAGTGCCTAATCCATCTGTTCCTGAAACCATTCTTGAGGAAGAATTAGATGAGGATGAAATAGAGTTAGATGGAGAGGAGAAGCAAGTGCCTCTACAAGGGAGAAACCAACTTGCCAAAGCTACAGAATTGGAAAGAAAGAAGAATGTCACAAATACCCCACCACCCACCCAAGCTGAAAAAGTAGAGCTCTCTTCGTCGAAAGATGAAGTACAATGATGGGTGAATGAGAAAATAGAGCTAGGTGATGATATTCTCTCCATTCTAGATTTTTATTTCATTCCAGTGGGTATAGAATTGGTTGGAGATAAGATTAGAGATACTCCTACAGGTGAATCTCAACAGTAAGATTGGATGCAGATGCCACCTGAGACAGAAGGTCCTCATCTAACGCCCCCATCTTCACCTCAAGCTATGATGGTAGATAAGGTTTCAGTGACACCTCCACCTCTGAGTTTAGAGGAACATGTTTAGAAAGAATCATAATTACAAGGAGAACCATAACCAAGGACTAATCAGCCACCAAAAGAGGCTCAAGTAATAGAATGTATACAATAGCCTTCCCAGGAAGTTGAGGATCAAACTATGGGATCTACAAAAACTGAGACTACAAAAGAAGAACCCTCACAATAGGAAAATCCAAGCAAAAATGACAAAGGGAAGGAGGTAGCTGAACACATCCCTTCATCATCTAGAGCTAAGGTTGAAGAAAGACATATCCTGAGATGGTTTCAAAAGGAAATAATGAGAAGTGCTAAGCATCAGCTCCTTGCTTCAGAGGATGATATATGTGACATTGCAGAGATTTTGAGCAAGCCTGACTCTCCATTACAGGATGCAACACCATTTGCATTCATTACCACTACTCAAAATTAGGACCTATTTGCACAAGTGGCTCATCCCCTGAAAGGTACAGATGAAGAAGCTGTCAGCCTTCAGGACTATGAATTAAAGGATATCACGTTAGGGAAACCTACATAGGATACTTCTCGACAAATGATGACTATGGGAGTCAAAGAGGTTCTTAACCACATGGAACATGATGAGATTGAAATCAAAGCACTTCGAAGGCAAGTTGAGATCTTGAAAGGATATCTAGCTCAAGTTATTGGTCCTCTTGATTCTGAACGCCTTGAGGAGACTTTGGCTACCATTCTTAAAGAAGGGGAAGGTGTACGGCTCAATCTATTTTTGAGAGCTTGTCAGGATTGGCGAGACAACCTTGAGGATAGGGGTATCACTATAATTATAGGAAGTCTGAAATTATTACATGCTACACAAGACAATTTTGATAAGATCATGGAAATTTTGAGGTAGCACTTCAGCATTATGGATGAGGTACGGGTTTGGGACAAGGATTTTCAAATTCTACAAGCCATTAAAGGACAAAGGTACCACATTTTGATTGATGTATATACTAGCGAAGAGCTAGACATGATAGATGATTGGATAGAAAATATTGCAGAAGGAAATAAAGTGATGGAAACATTGCATGATGAGATACATAGGCTCAAGGACCAAGCTCGAGAGCAAATTTTGGTAGCAGAAAAGTTATATAGTGATGCATGCTTGGATGTTTTTGAAAGTGAAGAATGAGAGAAGCTTTTACCAGTTGAGGTAGTTGTAGAAAACTTTAGAAAGACATTAGAGGAAGCATCCAGTGATGAAGACATCAGAGAAGCCTTCAGGATAGAAGAAGCATTGTTAGAGTTGGATACCAAACTTGGGGATTTTGCAAAAACTCGAATTGAGGTGGGCAACTACAGATAGAAGGTTAAAGATAAGTATGAGGCTTTGGATCTTCCCAATGCTGCTAAGATTATTGAGAGTATAGAGAAATTCAAGGGCAAATATCCAAACATATCTATAGGATGAAGATGAACAAAACCTAGATGCCAGAATTTCAATTTTGACACTTAGAAAATTTTTGAGGTTTTTGACTCAGTCGAGGCCCACAACTCTGCATTTTTATGAAGCTCCACAATTCAGAGGTGCACCGACAGTTGACTGCCAGTTTCAAAAATAGCACTTTCCATGCATTAGAAATGTATTTTGATGGCAAGTTAACTCCAACACACATCAAGTGAAGGGCCAGCTTCTATTTTGGGTGTCTCCATGCACTTCTACTTCAACTAATGGCTTCCTCCTACATTCTCTCTCATGCTTTCATTGTTTTTGACATGTAAAGGGCTCATGCATCCAATTAATGAATAAAATATGGATGGAGTCCCTCTAAGCACTAGTTAGATTACCAATTTTTATATATTTAGTTTGTTTTAATGTTTTATAATTATTTTATTGCATTAAGATAACTCTCACTCTCAACACAAATTGAGGAGATGATTTCTTATAAATACTCCATTGTAAAATGTAAAAAGGGCTACCGTTATTATGCAATAAAGTTGTGCTTTTGGTGTTAGCATTTGGACTGTAGTTATTGTTGCCTGAATGTGTTATTGTTTTGTGGATTTATTCATGAGATTTTGATTGAGCCAAAGGTTTATTGCATTGTTTTCGGTTGTGCGATCTTTTAGTTCTGGTGTTTTCTATAGATATATGAATTCTGTTGACCTAACGAGCTTGAGAAGAGATCACCTGATTGCGTCTACATAGCATTTTGTCTCGCATGAGCGCACTTTCTATGGCCTTGCAATTTGAAGAAGAGTGAAACATCATTCGATTTGTTAAAGATTCTCATTGACGATTGCATCAGTGGATTCTAGGAAGCGCTGCTCCTATTTTCTTTGGTTTCCTACTAATTTCTTCAAAGGTTTAACTTGCAGCATGTTGTGTTTTGTAGCTTATGTCTATTTAGGAATTTCAATTTCAAGTTATTTGATTTCATGTTATTTTCTTTCAGTTTCATTATTTGCTTTGCTAACCCCCTATTAGAATAGGACCTAATAATAGTTGCATTGTTAGAGTTGCATTCATTGAAAAATAGAAAATACAAAAACATTGTTCTTTTGGTGTGATATTTTGAGACAGCGAATAGATTTTACTTGATTCCAAGGTAAAACAGTTTTTTTGGAACTAGCAAAGGCCTCCTCATGAACATTCACATTTATCTTCTACTGAGTGGATTTTGGTACATCGCAAGACAAATGCTGAACCTTGGAGTGAGTCCTTAAAAAGATTTTCTTTTCAAGAGAGGAATTACACCATGCATTCCTGCCATTGACCTTGTGCAAAAAGAATGCCAAACACTAACTATAACTAAGAAGATATTGCAAACAAGTAACGACCAACAATTTTAAGTTCTTCATTACATAAAATGGTAAATTGATTTTTGATCGATGTTTGTATTTGCAACTATATAAACCATCCACGTGCAATTGAAATTAATTGATCAGTGCCTTATCCATTTTTATATAGAGTCAAAACCAACAATCTTAGACCTATTCAATTGACTTGCAATCAAATTTATCAATAGTGGACTTTGAATCTTATTCTTATCATATCCTCCTTATATATCCAAAACCCTACCACTTACTGAAAGAGATTAATTTATCCTTTGTACTAAAAGCAATCAATAAGAGATATACAACTTATCTAAGTTGTATTAAACTAAAAGAACATTGCTCATTTTGATTTCAAGATCATAGATATGCAAGGAAGGAGACAAAATTTAGATACATAGATATGCAAGATTTTCTTTTGTATTATTCTCTTTGAAAATGAACACAATAATAATATAGACTCATAGTATAACTCAAAGCTTGGTAATTTGATCATTCATATTCATTGTATTCTCAAGTATACAAGACTGGACATATTCATTGAGTCACAAAAACTAGACGGATTGTAAAATAACATAAGACTGAAAAATATATAGACTTCCAAACTCAACTCCTCATCCTAAAAATTCTTATATAGGATTATAACAAGATAAATATGGGAGGAGGAAACATGGCATTACCTTAATGGAAAATAAAAAGGCAAGACATAAAAAAAAAGATGCACAAAGCATTCTCTTGCACTAGATCCAAAATTAGGAAGGTAGTTGAAAAGTCAGCAGGTGGCACTTTATTGCAGCAACTTTAACTATAATCCACTTTGTCTTCTTGTACTCCATTTCCTCAAAAGTCTAAAAATATGATAGGCCTATTTATGAGAGATGTATCCTTCTGATGAATGGATCAGTGTTTCTGATCTTACCCTTAATCTCTCATTGCCTTTAATCTTAATTATTTCTTAGTTGCTTCCTGCTAAGCCTTTATTTCTCCCACTACCTCCCAAACATAGATTTCTCGTTTGGTGGGCCACTTTTTAGTTTTAACATTTCCTTCATGGATTTTGTCCACCTGGCATCCGTTATGGCTTTAGAGTCTACTATGAATTTATTCAAGTCTATTTTTTCTCTGAATAAGGAGTCAATTAAATTATGGAAAGGGCATCACTGTTGTCTTCAATAATTGCCACTGTGGTCTCTCGAGTCAATATTGCACTAAATGCATTAGGCCATTCTTTCCATTCCTTCAAAATGTTTCTTCTATCCAAAATTGGTGGTATGCAAGGTTCAATTCCCTAAGATAGTACTTTCATCTTTCCTTGTATAATTTATAGTTTTCTAGTGAAAAAACCAATTAATTCCTTAACTATCTCCAGGCTCTCCTTCACTATGATTATCTTATTAGGAAAATTAGGCTTCTAAGCCATCAATATAATTATCCTCTTTAAAAACTGAGTATATGACCTCCATAGATTAAATGTGGGTGATATCCATGAAAGTGTTTCATTGCAAAATTAATCAACATCTTGTAAAGAAACATAAAATGTATGAGCCTATTGTGATATACTCTTTAGAGTTTCAACCCTATGGCCAATCATGCACCTAAGGATAGATGTCCTTACCTAATCTCCTTACTAAGTTGGTGGAGCATCAATTCTCATTTCCTTGGGCTCTTATCCATTCTTTTCCTCTAGTTCATCTATTTGTGTTGGGGCCTCAGTTGTGACCTTAGATGGGTGCTCTTGATTTTCATGTTCTTTGTTCTATTCTATAGTAGCCATTTTCTCTACATTGGATAGTTGTTCTCTAAGAGATGTAACCTTAGCCTCTTACACTTGGACCTTGGCCTCAAGCTCCTCAATCTTCTCTTTGTAGACATGGATCTTCTTGAGCTTATCCTCATTATAGAGCTTTCTTACATCGATATAATCATGTATAGATTTGCATAATCTTGTCTCTATCTCCTCTACCTTGGCCTCATTCATAAATGAGAAATTCTTCAAGGCCTTTGAGATTTTGGTACCTAAAGGACCTTGCAAAGTTCATACAACCATGTTACCATCCTTTGTACTCTACACATCCATCAACTTAGGTTTGTTTGATGAAGGAGCCATGCTCGAAACTGCCAAACATTTCACATCAATGCTGAATCTTGTTCCTCTCTGTAGTCCATCAGCACCATATGCCTCATGTGAAATGAAATTTTCCTATCTTTTACCTTGATCAAGCATAAATTCTTGCTCCAAATCCCATCCAAACACCAACAACATCCCACTTCTTTTCACAAGATCCCTTACCTCCTAGATGGTTATGAGTTCACTCTTAGGATCATAGGCTTCCAATTTCTCAACCAAATTTACATTTTATTCATCTAATTCTCTTGGTTTCATCTTTACCACCAACTCACTATGTTTTACCTTTTACAATTTTTTTTGAATTTTGTTGACTTGATGAATTAATCATCCTCCATAAATAGTTGGGCTTGGATGATCCTATCATCTAGCCTTGCTGCAACTAGTTCTAAGTCAGTGAGTGTATTCATAGCTACAATAACTCTATCCTAGATGTAGTTCTATCTCAAATTAGCAAAATACTAACCCTTGCCTAGTAGGATTTTCAATGTCCTTTGCTTGACCTCTACAGGGATGTGGACAACCTTTTTCCTCTTATCTCCATTGGTCACCCATGATGCCTAAGCAAACTCTTCTTCTTCTATTTTTGGAGTAATACTAGGTTTGGGGCTATCAGCACACACCCTCTCTTCTTTTGTTATGGGTCTGTCTGGCATTTGGGCCATGATTTCAGTATGTTAGATGATAATCTTCCTAATCCTATGAGGATAAGGGACATCCATACAAAATCCCTTGAAATTGGGATCTACTCTCTCTCTCTCTCTCTCTCTCTCTCTCTCTCTCTCTCTCTCTCTCTCTCTCTCTCTCTCTCTCTCTCTCTCTCTCTCTCTCTCTCTCTCTCTCTACCCTCAACACATCATCAATTTTGGCTGATTTGTCAGTTGTCTCCCCCTCTGTAATAATATTTGGAATAACATCTTCATGGGGTAGTTCCTTGGTACTAGGCAACACATAGTTCCTTATTTCTTTGAGGGTGTTCTTCATCCAATTATTGGGATCATACATCTTGTAAGGACCAGTTGATAGATTGAAGTGGTGGAGGAAAGAATAAATTTGATCTAGGGCCACTTTTCCAATTGAAAAGTCCCAAATCATGAAACATATGCATAAAAATGTGCCCCTATGAACCTTAGGTCTTAGATACTCCTTATTAACCATAAATAAGTGCATTAATAAATTCAATAATGACTAGTTTGGGAGGAATGAAATTTGGAAATATGTGGGGTGATTGGGGATAACCATATACTCTCATCAAAGAAAATGTTGGAAAAATGAAGATATCTCCCCAATTATGGTCTAATATTTTGCTCTTTGGGAGCAGGGCTAGTCTCAAGAGACTCTTTAGGATTTTAGGTTCCCTAAAGTAACCTGGGTCTTGCATTTTCATAATGACAATACTAAAATTATTGAAAAATGAGATAGAATCAGAAAAGTGATATGAACTATCCCATACCTATGTCCACACTTGAATTAGTAGTACTCCATTTGCATTAGAGGTATGATTAATGAAATCATGGATTATGTACCACACATTCTTGTATAAGATCAGGTGCATTGGCAGTGAATAGTGATGGAATTTGAAATCTTTCATCTCTCCACTTTGAGATAGTGCAATGTTCCCCTTCATCTTCTCCAAAATATGTTAAACATAATCATATTCCCCTCCATGGTATGAGTCCTGCACATCCCTGGCTATGATAAACTTTGCTTTATATACCATATCTATTCTATCCTTGCTAACCACCTTGTGGATACCATACATTGTTTTTACAAATTAATTATCAAATTTATCCAAAGGCATCATTTTCTCCACCTTCTTAGGGTAATCACCCATAGTCTTTAATTCCATGGAAATATGGTGTAGCATAGACTTCCCTGTGTAAGTCTTGTATTTCTATCAAACTTCCTCTGTAGATTTTCCAAGTCTATAGGCTAGCCCATGGAACTGTCCAATCCAAATGCTTCAATTAATGAGGCATGATCCAGTGTACAAAGAATGGTTCCATCTCTCCTATGGAATGATTTGGTAGCTAACTTCTATGATTTGATTAGGGATTTTACCAAATCAACATCAATAAAGACCTCTAGAAAAAAATAAATTTTCCAAGTTCTTCTTCCATAGATTAAACATAAGGATCTTCTTCTCTCTATTATGATAGAAATAATTGAAAATATTAGAACCTAAGACTCCTAGACATGTAGCATCTCTATGTAGGGCATATGGGGTCCATGAACGCATGATCATCTATAGAAATGGCATTAGAGGATCTTGGAAATAACTTTATCCATTCCTCTAAAAACCTACTTGGCTTCTTTTGTCTGGTTTTTCCACCTTTTGAGGTTGAAGTTTCTATGATTTCCATTTTTGATGTTGGCATCTCTTCTACCTCCTTTTAAGACATCTCATAAAATAGACCATAAATTCTGGCACACCTATGCAACTAGTTCTAAAGACAAAAAATGACTAGTCTACCGAAAGCTCTATGATTTCTCTGAAAACTTAAATAACTGCAAATGATAACTAAGTGCTAGACTATGGAATGTCTTATATTGAGTGTACTCTTATCAACCCATTTTGCACATTGATAATTTTCATGCTTGAGTCTTAAATTCAATGTTATTTGACACCTCAGATGGAGCATCCATACAACTATTTAGATAGAAAATCTTCGTACTCTACTTAATTCTTATTCGTCAGGGTTTATTATCATTTTTTCAATTCAAATAAAAGGAAAAAATTTCCCTTTTATGTTAGGCTAGGGATTTGAGATCTTATGAAACCCTGAAGAAAAGGCCCTTATTAACATCTTAGGAAAGAAAACCAAGCTCTATGATCTTACAATGATTCAAAATTAAACCCCTTATCTTACTATCATAAGCCTAGAAAATGGTTTTCATGATTCTATGACAAAATGTTTATTGTTTCCTTAGAAATCACTCGTATGCCCCTTATGATCCTACGAGATAGCTCACAAACATTGTCGCAACATTGTACCCTTGCTTTAGTTACTTCGCAATCCTATGATCGTGATTTGAAGCCAGGCCTAATACCTTCAGTAGTTAGATTTTAAGGTTCTATAATGTTACAGTCACAAAGATATCATAACATCATATCTCAACATTACATTCTTTATGATCTTATGAGCACAATTAGAAACCAATCTTGTAGCATTGAAGGTTACCCTATCATTATTATTATTGAGCTATGATCACATGCTAGGAGTTATCTCTCCTTTATCATAGCCTAAAAAAAATTCCTTTCTACCTTTAGGATCTCATGATCCATAGCTTGTTGTAGCATCAAAGGATACAACATACCACATGTCTCAAACCTCTATGTAGTTGTGCCTGGCCCCACCGTGCTTCATCATCTTTAGCTTATGATCTTTAGAACATATCGTTATCATTTCATTGGCCCTTAGATATTTTATTCTTATGATCTTATGACCATAAGCATATCATATCCTTGTAACTCCTTTTGAAATTCCCGGTGATGCCTCAACTACCCCTTTGTCATAGGATCAAAATTCTTCACATCATTCTTGTGCTAACATCACCTTGCAACAATATCACCTTATTGTCATGAGTCTTCATTTCTTCTGTTGTGATCCCATGATTACCCAGTATATCTTAAGATTGAAGAACTTAAAACACCATCCTATGATCCTCCACTAGCCTCCATATCATAACCTCAAGAAACATCAAATGTGAGTTCATGACTAGACACCTAGGCCATGATTGTAAGACCAAAACTTTGTGATTTGAAAGGTATACAATCTCTCACTAAAAGAAAACTTAGGATAAGGGAAAAAAGGTTGTAGATTTAAAAAATTGTTTTAATACCAAGACAAAAAATGACATTAGGATACCAAATTATTTCCCTAGGGAAAATTTTTTAATATTTAAACTAGGGAAAAATAACTAAGCTAGGGTTTATTTGAAAATTGAAAATAAATGAAATATAAAATCCTAACAATGTAATTTAGTTCAAAGAATTTTCACAATGGATATATAAAAATTTTAATACAGTGAAAATGAGGACCACTAGATCCCTTGAGTCTAGCCTTGACATAGCTGACTCTCTTCTCTTCTTGTACTTCTTTGTAATCAAATTAATTATCTATGACCTCTAGCCAATCTAACAATTCTTCTCCATTCAAACTACCACTATAATAGGGAATATGTTCCATAGTATCCTTGTTTAGAGACTTGAAGGCATCCAAGAACACCTTTTGGTCCTTCTCCATCTCTATTTCCTTACCTTTTTCAGATGTCTCCCCTGACTAGCTTTCATGTTCTTCCTCACTCTCATCTTCCTATTCTGTGACTTTCTTTTTACTTTTTTCTTATGCATTATTGGCCTTTTCCAATAGGTCCTTGACCAAATCCACTATGAAACCCATTTTCATTTCCTTGTGTGGTATACTGTCAACCTCTTGGCTCTCCTCTATGTTAGACATACACCAAACTAGTTGTAGTTCAGGCTCTTATACCAATCTGATGAAAAGAGTCTAGGGTTCTAGCACTTGAATAATATTAACTATGGCTTAATCATTTGAACCATCCAATATTTCTTCACTTCTATGTTCTTTTCACCAATCTTGGTCTCCAAGAACCCTTTTCCCAACTTGCCTCCAAGGTACAGTTGGACTAGAACTTATCCTTCTTGTTTAAGGAAATAGACCTATTTTCCCTTGCTTAGGATCTTTCACTCTTCATTCCTAGGAAATTATGTTGAATATATCCTCCACATCCATCTTGTAGCTATCTACCACCTCTGGTCAGCTTGACAGTCACTAAAATGATATTATCTATAAATAGGGCTAATTGCATTAGGTCTAGTTACATTTTTTTTAGCCATTTATTGAAAATTATTCCACACAAACCTATGGAAGACCATATGATTTTAAAATATATCACCTAGCACTTCTAGAATCCCAAATTTATAGAGTCCCAAATCACCCACAACCTTGTTCACACTCAAGCCCTAGTTTCTAGGCTATCTTTTAGGCCTTTAGACCAATTTCACAAAAATATTTCCAAACAATTGTTTCATTAAGTTAAAATTCTAGAGAGTCTAACCATGCCACTATATTTGTCATGTCAGATCATGGGTGTGCTCTGCAATTGCATCTTCTTGCTATCCTTGCTCACCTACTCCCAGCAATCAGCCTAGGGCATCACTCAACACCTAGGAAATCAGTCTCAAAAACATAAATAAAATAATTTTTTTTAATATATAATATCTAACCTATCATCCCACAAAGTTTCATGTATTTTCAACCATGGACAATCAAGTTACGACCATTTTTGTCTCTAAAACTCTATGAATAGAGATCACAGACCAATCACTTAGAAATTGTTGTAACTCTTCAACATAATAAATTAAGATAAATTTTGAGTATGGAAATGAAAGATAAGACACCAAAATACAAATTATTAAAATTAGATCATGCAACCTAGTCAATACACAACTGTAATAGGGCATGAAATCTCAACAAATATAATGAAAAATACAGTAGAAGTCTATATAGTTTTCTCATACATGTGGTATGCAACTGAAAATCATTCTAACCTTTCTAAAATATTCATCCCATGGTCAAATACATGAGAATGGGTGGTTACAACCACCCAATCCTTCATTTGCAACTTTCTTGCAAAAATTGCAAAAGTTGCTCAAGCAACTTTTGAGCAATTTTACAACTTTTTAGCAATTTTTTCTCTCTTCATGTTTTGATCAAATGGGTGTCTCTAGACCTATTCTAGGACCTTATATAGGATCCTTAGGACCCTCAAAATGACCAAGTATCTTGTTTATCCCCCTTAGAAATTTTTACCCATTTGACAACTTTTGACAACATTTGATAATTCTAGGACCTTGTGAACAATTTTGGTTCTTTACAAACAAAATGGAACAAGTTTGAATCCAAAGACCATTGGACCTTATTAAACTCACACTAGCTTCTTAAATAAAACCCTAATAGTTTACAAAACCAAAAAGGGAGGTGCTCTACACCACAAGAGGTTGACATGACAAAGAACCTAAAAAGAGTTTACTACAAAATTTGATGATCAATTTAAAACTTTTGAAGAAGCAAAAAAATTGAAGGCATGAATAATATTTGGAGCTAGATTATTCCACCAGGTATGTGACAATGTTAGAACTAATTTGCAAGTTATAGATAATGCATAAAGGAAATAAGAGGATGTATAGAAATATAAAAGAAATTATATGTTCTATGCACAAGGGCACATAATTTTTTTTGATGATGTAACACAATGTATTAAGGATAATGAAGAAAAGTAAGGACAAATTGATGGAGAATTGGAACAACAAGATTAAAATATCATGGAGGTAGACAAAAAATTAACTAAATCCTTTGACACCTTAGATATTTTGGAGAGAAATAGGAGAAGAATCTTGGAAAGGTTTAACTTATTCAGAAATAACTTTCAATGCCCAAAATTGATATGCTACAAAGACAATTGGATACATTGTTGGATGCAAGAAGATCACATGAAAACTTTACACCAATGAACTTGAATGGATTATACATAGTTGCATGTGATATATATGTCTAGTCATTCATGTTCCAGAGTCTATAAAAAATACTTGAGATATCGAGTTAGAATCTCTAAGAAGAAATTTCTCATAGCACATCAGTTTTTTCGATGAGGAGTAGAGCTTGTCAGATAAAATTTTGATATGTATATAAAAATTTTGGGTAACCTTTTCCATCGATGTAAAAGGAGGAGATAAGTTAGTGAAAAATACTATTTTTAATAATAGCTATATACTAAGGGGGAGAATATGGGGGTATGTACAAGATCATGGTGGGAAAACTATGGTTTGAAGTGGCAATGAAAAATTAGGACATCAGTGTCCCTTACTAGAATGCTAAAAGCTAGAGGTTTTTTGGATGAGAGTGAGGACAAGGACAAAAAAAGAGCCAGGATGGAAGAGGATATGGTGAAAAAAATAAATTTTAGTAGCTTGGATTGGGAAGCTCAAAAGACTCAAGAGTAGATGGCAAAGAAGACTCACAAAGTCTATGAAGTAGCTCAGACAATGTAGGAGCTCGAGCAAAAGATAGAAGAGTAATCTTGGTTTATTTTTCCTTGTCTTTTTTTGTTAGTTTTCTGCTATTTTTTCCAAGTTGGCTTTTTCTTGTTCTAGCTTTTTGACTATTAGTTGAACTGGTCTTTTCGTTGGCCTTTGTTGTTGGCTGGATTTTCATGCTTATTATCAGCCTTGTGACTTGTCTATTTTTTGTTGGGCTTTAACTACTTATTTTCGGCCTTGGTTATGTAATAACTATTGGGTTTCAGGGTCCCTATAAAACCTATTTGGATTATCAAAAACTTAATGTGAAATCTCAAAATAGTTCAAAATTTTTTATGAATAGAATCTATAGAAAATTGAATGTAGTTTCTAAAATACTAGCCTTTTTCAAATAAAAATAGATTAATCGATCGAAATTTGGAATTTCAATCCAAAAGTATGGAATTTTTAGAAAAATAAGTAGGTGTATGTCTGACCACCTTAATCACAATCAAATGGTAATATTATTTTTTAAAATTCTAGACATAAGAAGTACATTCATAAGAGGATGTGATACATTTTTTTTCGTAATTTTATTCCAAGTAAATTTTTTAAAAAAAAATTCTGCTACAATTTTTTTTGGAATTAAAGAAATCTTGTATCTGACCACCTTAACTTATTCAAAACTTTATAAAAAAAAATTTTCCTCATAGAAGGAAAAACATAGAATTTGACACATATTTGGATTTTGAAAAGGTTATATCAATTTAAAGTCTATGAAGTAGCTCAGACGATGTAGGAGCTCGAGCGAAGAGTAATCTTGTATCTGACCACCTTAACTTATTCAAAACTATATAACTTTTTTTTTCCCTCATAGGAGGAAAAACATAGAATTTGACACATATTTGGATTTTGAAAAGGTTATATCAATTTAAAGTTATAATTTTTTTTTACAATCAATATGTAAATCAATACTTTATAGGTAATTGAATTAGAAAAGAAGTAATAGTTACTTATTAAAATCTTGATTTGACATAAATTATATTGGTGGAAAGATGATAATGTCCTTAAGTAACCATTTTCACTTTATAAAATTTAGATGAATTTTTTTTTTCATATCGCCACTCTTTCGCCCCTCATGATCCTACACATACCCATGTATGTATACAATGATATACAATATAGTCAAAGAGAGAGTATGTTACAAAGTATGGTATAGATGGCATAATGATCCACATGTTTTTAGTTACCAAATTTGAATTTTGAAGTTTTCGAGTTTTTAAGATCTTATACTTAGCCATTTTTTCACAATGTTTCCATCAATGCCAAATGGGGAGATTATTGGCAAGTTGGCCGAGTAAGTTGATAAGTGTTATCATTAATAGAAATATTATGAAAGGGTAAGGTCACTGAAAGTAAAGGTTAAAGTTTGATATTGATTAACAAAGGAAGTTTCCTGAGTACCAAGCAAGATTACAGTGCACAAAAAGACCATATGATTTAGTGAGCTTTACAGGGAGTAGATACAAGTCTACAATTGGAGGAATGATAATATGAGAGAGTATATTCTACCTTTGATGTCATTTAACTCAATTTTATATTTTTCATGATTTTTGGATGGATATTTTGATGACAATTTATATATTATAGAAACCTAAAGAGTATGGGAAAACTGGTCAAGGAATTGAATTGACTAGTCAAATCGAGAACTTGAAAATGTAGGTAGGACCAAGGATAACTTTAAGAAACCCCTCTTGAGGAAAATATGTAAAATATAGGTAAATTCAACATTTAAAGTGAAGGAAAATTTTCTAATCGCTCAGGCAAATTTTTTGTTTGAGGCAAGGTAGAAAAATATTTTCTATTAGCAAAATTTTCCTTTCAGTATCAAAATTAATAATAATTTGGTGAATTAATTTTTTTTTTTTCCATGCAAATAAATATAGGAATTTTTTTTATTGGTCATAAACATTCTTGTAATGCAAGAGGAAAAATATTTGTTTTATATAGCTTAAAATGTTAATATAGTTGGCTAGTTTGTTAGTTCCTACAAAGGGACTATTTATTTTTTTATGTGAATTTATAGAGTCATGGGTGGACCATGACCCATATGCCAAGTGTATGATGTGAAATGTATAGGCAGTCTACCAATCCATTAAGATTCAATTAATAAGGTGTCCTTTCTTGTTACCAACTTGGTCATCGTCACTTTGCATGTTGATGTCATCATTGTTGTCATGAAAGAGATTGATGTAGACCATCAATGTAAGATAGAACAATGGGCTTAACTCTATTTCAGACCTAATTTTAGACATTATACCATAAATTATAATTCTTAATTCTTCCTAAAATAAAGATACGTGTCCCAAAGTTCAAAATATAAAATGGTTGGCTAAATGGGGTTAGTTGGAGATGTGACGCTTGGCCGTAGTGAAAATATTATTTTATTCTAAGGGTGAAATGACATTTCCCAATAAGAAGAAATTAGGTAAAGGCTAACAAATATTTTAAAATAATTATGTCCTAAATGTAGATTAAATAGGTGATTAGACCAGGATTGAGACTAATTATGTGTAAACTAATAGGTGATTAGCTTGGGATTTGGACCCAAATTGCTTGGCGACCTATTTGACCCCATATGTAGGATTTATTTACCAAATTGTGATTTTCCAAAGAGAGAGAATCACTATTTGGTGAAGATTCACCACTAAAAATATCAATGTGTAGGACATCTTAGATGTTAATCCTTAGCTAGTGTATTATAATATTGAGTTTTGGTAACATGTGGTTAAGTGCAAGGATGATAGATAAAAGAAAATAGTATGAAGGAAGGGATTTTTTTTTTTTTTTAGCAATGATTTCACTTGTATTTTAATGTTATGATTATTGTATGTGCAATAGTTAGAGTATATAATAAGGGTATATATATGATTATATGAATGGAACTATGAAGGACAAATCAAATATTTGGGATATCAACACAATCAAGTTTTAGTATTTATCTATACTACTTGTAAAGTTGTATATAATTGTAAGAGCAATGAACTCACCTTTGGTAATAGAAAGTCATAACATGCTCGAGGCCTCAAACAAGATCTAGTCCTCTAACAAGGATAGATACACTATATGTATGTAATAAATCCTAATAGGTTCAACACATTTCACAAGTTACTTTTGATTAGTGGATCATTTTGTCAATACCATCCCCACAAGGGTTTTACCTTGGTTAGAGATTCCCTAGTTAACACTATATATTTTTATGACTTTCTTTGCAGTTTTCTTATTATTGCTATTCAGTTTAATCATTTATGCAAGTGTAAGGTTTATTCCTGATATCCATAGTTGGAAAAAATGTTCTAGAATACTTATTCACACACCGCCCCCCACCCCTTACAAGAGATAGAAATGTTGATCATCAAAGGAGATCCACAATCATCCACCTTGCATAATCATTCAAAAGATTATTTAAATTCATAGATCTATGATTTGGAACTTGTATATCTATTATAATTTTTAGAGATATCCTACATTATCATTCTTGATCTTACATACAAATATGTATACATCTTTGTGGATAGTGAATCCATATGCATCCATGGAGATTTGACAAGTGAGGTGCATATTTACATTTTTTTTTCTTTTACATACTTTTTCATTTCAAGATAATTCATAAATGGGGGTTTGAAATAGGAAAGCCTCCCTCTCCCCCCAAAATTAACATTTTTCTTATCTGCAAGTAGAGAACTACAATTTGTTTTTTGGAATAAAAAATTTTGAACTCAAAACTAGGGTTTTAGATATCTAGCAGAGTTTTAGATTCCAAAACTTTAGGTGGAGTAGGTCAAGTTCAGCCTTGACCTTGACCAAAGTTATCCATGACCCTCAAGATATCCTAGACTTTAAGTGCATCCTTGTCTAAAGGATCCCAAGCTTTGAAAATTAACATTTTCAAGTTTTGGGGCCTTAGATCTAAATTCCTTTTACTTTTTGCCAGGTTGTATGCTTAATTAGTTTTTAGATTCAAAGTGGTCTCTCCAATTGATCTTCTAGGTGATTTTGATTTCTCATTCATTATTTCATAGTTTTAACTTTGATGGATTAGATCTAGTCATTTCATGTGTTTAGCTATTGTACATGCTCTTTCATTATTTATATTTCAATTGGCCAATATTCTTGCACTAAATAAACACATAACAAAATCAATCAATAACACAACAATAAGGGGAATACTATCTTGGACTTGGATTAAGCACCATCTAGTTTGGGTATTGTCAATCTAATTTGCACTCCTTGGAAGGTTATGCTTGAAGGTTCCTATTTTTTTTTTCAATAATATGACATTTAATATTAGGTGTAATTAATATATACACTTTAATTTCGTATCTAATATATTGGTGCTTGGTACATTGGTTGTGAATCATAAATGTGAACCAAATTGAACATTAACAGTGAAACAAACAAAACTAAAAGTAATTCCTAAACCAAATTTCATATATTAGTGCTTCCTACAATACATTGTTTGTGAATCATAAATCTGAATCAAATTAAACATTAACACTAAAACAAACAAAATTGATCCCTAAATAAAACTAAAAATAATTCCTGAACCAACTTTTTCCTTAAGTGTATCACTAGACTAAATTGGATAAATCTAAACCTAAACCTTACCTTAAAAAAGAAAATTTAAAACAACTTAAACATTAACTAAAATACTATACCAAGTTGAAGGATAATCCTAATACAAGTTATACTCTTAACACTAAGACTATGCCAAATTGAATTTTTGCATATATATATAATATTTGTACATGAACAATAAATTCAAATGCCAATTATATAAAAGAACTCATATTTATTTAGAGTAGTAGAAAACTTCTTTTCTTATTTAATTAATTATTTTCAAAAAATTATAATATGTTAAAATTACTTATCATAATAATTTATTATTTATTATAATTTTATGTGAAAAACCTCTTTTTCTCATTTAACTATTTGTTCATAACAACAAAATCTATTTATGACATATATAATATAATTATATTTGTGAAAATCAAATAAAAACTATAACCTTCTTTTAAATATTAAATGCTCAAATATACTAACTTCCAGGCAATGACTACGTTTTAGGCCCGTTTGGAGAATCCCAGAAAATTTGAAATTAACCACAAAAAATGTTACAGAAACATTACATTCAGCATATAATGATGGCTTGCAGGGTAGTAAGAAAGTGGTGCGGAAGATATATTAAGTAAATTACTTCTACATTCATTTGAATGTTATTATATGCTATGTCTGTTGCTATGTACAGGTTTTCATGGTGCATATTTTTTATTTTTGGTACTAACAATCCTATTTTAGACTGTGTAACTGTCCATAATTGATTAATAGCCATCAAATTCACCCTCCTTGCCTCTTTAAAATGAAGCAAGTCTCAACAAAATTTCCTTCATTCATAGATAGTTCTTTTTCTCTTTGAAGTATTGTTGACAACCACCCATAACTGTGGTAAAGGCTTGTTTCTGATCATTCAGAGGGTAAAGGTAAAGCACTCTTTATATGAAAATAGATAAAATCATTAACTACACATATTTGGATCTTACAAACGAAGCTATCCGTGCTTCTTTTTGTCAATAGGAATTAAATCATTTGGTAGGAAATTTTGATTAAAAAATGTTATGGTATCTTTCTTGAATAAAATATGGAAATTAATGGAATCGATTATGCTTCAGTTTTTTAATATATATTCTATGTTTGTCAAGGGATTAAAAGCTTTCCTCTACCCATCTAACAGGTTGGTAATATTCTTACTTTATCTAAAAAAATCCTAAATTAGAAAGAGAAATATTATAGAGACAATTTGGTAATATTCTTAATTATTTTATCTGAAAAAAATCTAAATTAGAAAGAGAAATATTATAGAGACAATTTATAAGACAAAAGAGTTATTTTAATTAATTTTACATTATAATCTATACACATTAAACAGTTATCTTGTTATATTATCATTATCATTTGTTAAACACTGTCTTCTCATTTCTGATGGGGTCTTTATTCTAGTATTTGATTTTGCATTGTTATCTTGTTTGTTAGACTTAGAATTGATTAGTTGCTTGACTAAATATTATAATTAATTAAAAGGATTTTAATATCATTACATTCTTTTCATAACTTGTTCAAATATTTTTTTCATAACATTTATTAGAATTTTTAGTTTACATTTATTTTCGAAAGTTTAACACTCATTATTATATTTGATTTCTACTTGAATTCCTAATATTTGCAATGAGAATATTGTCACTAAATACAATATAGACACCTCAGTTTCTACTACATTGCAATAAATCGTTTCTCTCACTTTCTTTTATTTATATCATTTGTGTTTCTCGAAAATTCTTTTCTTTATGCAGATAATATTAAATTTATTCTCATTGATATATTGTATGCCATTTATCTCATTTTTCCAATTTTTAATTTGCAGGTTTTAAAACGTCCACTCCAAAAGGAGAATACTTTATGATTGTTCATCCATCTCCACGAGGAAATCAAATAATGATGAGGATAGTGAAATATAATTTTGTTGCTAAGCAGTGGAAGCGGTGCCCACCTCTGGTATTAGATGAAGAAAGTTATGAGAATTGTGTAATTTTGGGCTTTGATGATAATATTTATGTTATTGAAGTCAATTGTGAAGGTACCATTCATATTCACTTGAACAATGAAAACAGTGGAGAATGAGAAGAATTTAAAAAGGTTTTTTTCTATAAAAAACTAATTTCAAAAGTATCTGTTGTTGCTGGTATCAAGAATGATAAGATATACATGGGATTGAATGGGCTTAGGGACAATCCTCTTATTATTTGCTTCTTTACTGACAGGAAAGTTTGGAAGTTGATTCCAGTTGAAAACAAAAGTGATACAATTTCATCCTATGATTCAAAACACATGTGTTTTATTGACTGCAAGAATGGTGTTTCAACAAGAATGTATGATTGTTCTCAAGAGAAATGGGTTGAAAGTTTAGCAGAAGCGGCACTGCCACAAATACATAGCACATTACAACTTCATGACAAAAAAGCTTTGAGTGGTATGTGGTACAATTTTTGAGAAAAAAATGCTCGGGCCTCATATATCTTTCGTCACCAGACAATTGATCCCTAGCCTCGCCAAGTGGTAGCTTTAGTAAGGATAGAGGAGACAGGTGAGAAAGAAACAACCATTATAAAAGCTTGTGGAAAAAGCAGAAACATTTAGATACAATCAGGAGTTTTGGCCCGAGACACTTTTTCAAGTCACACCTACTTTTCAAGTCACGGCCAATGGAAATCGATTGATCTGCCATATTATGCATCTTTTGAGGAGAAAGAAGATTACATTGTGGCCTCATCAAATTATTGCCTATGCACATATGAAAAGGACCGAATGGTGTTCAAGGGATAGAAAAATATAGGTCTAGTAAGCTTTTATGTTTGATAAATAATAGATGATGTTTTCTTTATGTATTTAACATTTTGTTAATAGTAGTTCAATTTCGGTTGGAAATGCAATTTTAGAAGAGAGAATGTGAAGACATTTTGTAAAAGATGGTGTTGAATGTATTTTCAAATTGAAAAAATAAAATTTGGACTTTGTTTTGTCTTTAGTGCATTTTATCTCTAATACAATCATTTTTATAAAATTAATAAATATAATTTATGTTTTTATAGGTAATGGGCCTAAGGCTCACAATTTCTTGCATAATTTTTTTAATAAAGATTAACTAAAACATGCCCACCATAACATATTGAATTACAATAAATTAGAATTTTCAAGTCTAGAATAAAAAATAAAATAAAGAGGTCCAAGTCTACATTTATCTAAGATTGAATTTTACAATTATTTGACATTGTAATTAAGGAAAAACTTGAAAAATCAGATTTAATAAAAATATTCAATTGATTAAAATGAAACTATTATATAATATAATGAATTACTATTAATGAATAATCAATGCTACTTTAAAAATATTATTTTTCTAATTAAATTTGTCAAACTTTCAATCTAGAAAAATAAACTTTCTAAATCTAATGTTTAATTAATTTTTAGTAGCTTCTCCCACATAGGAAGAGGATTATATTTAACTTACGGTTGATATTAATTTTCTTCTATTATCTGAATTTCAGGGCCATATGGACTAATTTTTTTCGCTTCAATTAGCAATGCTATATTTATATCTCTCCATTTTAAAAATCTTATCATTATCTCCAGTATAATTAGAAGAATGGTAGCCAGTCAGATATGAGGGTTGGCTTTTGAAACTTTGGTGTCATTTATTGTATTGATCTCTTGTTGGCACATCAGTTGCTGAAGCAGTTGGAAATGGATGATGAGTATGTTGGCAGTGAGGAGGCTATTAGAGAAGAAAATAGCATGAAGTCATGTGAATTTAGGAGCATGATCAACATTGTCATGCCTAAAATTTTAAGGGAAATAAACACAATTTAAAAAAAAATTATTATTATTAATAACTATACCCCTTGGATAAACTATACTACTATGAACCCCTAACTATTCCACGATATTAAAAAATAAAATCTTACTCCATTGATACTTACTAAACATTTATCTAATAACTAATTACATGGTGTTCATTTTCAACACTTGATTCCATACTTGCAAATTTGTTACTACATATACCTTTACAAGGCATCGTTTAATTAAGTTTTAATGATCCTTCACCAACTATTTACTAACCCTTATTAACTTCTTAATTTGTTTATTTGCTTACTAACACCCAATATTGCACTATTACTATTATTTGCTTAATAAATAGCTCATCTACTTACTAGCAACATACTAGTTATCATACATCATGACCTTAATTTAAAAAAAGGATATAGATACTATTATCCTAATAAAATTAACTCACTAATTTTTTTTAACACTTCCTATCCACATACCCCTTGCCCGGACCCCTTCCTACATCCTTTTGCATATGCATACCCATCGGAATGCTTATCTTGTACTTTCTCATTATTACATCGCTGACATTATTTTTAGTTCATCAAATCAACAGACACCACCGATTTTGCTATTACATTAATTAAAATCTAAATGCTACACATTAAAATCTAAATGTTAAAAAGTAAAGTGTGAGTATGGAAAGATATGCAGTCTAGTTTGGTGTTTTTAATAATTCTTTTAGATTTGTTTTAACAAGTAGTTAGTAAATAAATTATTTTATAAAATATTTAGAATAAATGTATGAATAGGGAGAACAAAGAAGTAACAAAAAAAAATTGAAGTAATTATTTTGTAGATTTCAATTTGTATTCTTTAAATAAGACTTTCAAAATAATTACAAGAGATGAATAGGAAGAACGAATAAGTAATTATTATTGTATAGATTTCAATTTGTATTATTTAAATAAGACTTTCAAATAATTACAGAAGAATATAATTTTAATAGCTTTTCATTTGAAGTTTAATTGTGTAAATTTTAATTGTACAAGTAAATTAAATATATTACTATTTAAATTATATTTTAAAATAGTTATAAGATAATATAGAGTATTATATTATTATTATTATTTATCTTCTATAATTTTATTAAAAATATTAATATTTTAATATAAAATTTAATTAAAATAATTTTAATTTTTTCATTTTTAGTTATATTGCCTTAAACTATTTTATAAAGTAATAGTAATTACAATTGTACATACATTCTATATTACTATATATTTAATAATAGAAATTTGGTTTTGAATTATCATTATTATGTGGTAATTGTTGATGCTTTAGCCTCTCTTCTCACTTTCCATCCTTATGAAATGTGCTATGTAATGCTCCACTAACAAAGATAAAACTAAACCATGAACAAACATAAAGAACCATGGTAAAAAAAAAATTATTTAATCATCATATTACTAGAACAAGTACAATGACTGAATCATTCTCAATTCGAAGACCTCAAAATGAAAGATTATATCGTCTAAATAAATTTCCATAAAGATGTCTATATATAATGAGTTCAGTACAATAATGATGAACAGTGTCATTCAAAGACACCTAGGTTCAACAAATGGAATTTACAAATATCAAATTCAGTTTCAAGAAATAAATTCAATAGTCTTCCTTAGCACTAGTTATTCAACTTGAACACTTGAAACATACACAAAAATGCAACACAACACAAAGAGGGCTCAGTACACACTGAGTTGAAAAGCGTAGTCCACCTACATACATGTCAGAAAAAACATATACAAAACCATAATGCAGATATCTGAACCACATATCATAGTGCAATTCTAAATTTACTATGCAAGAAGTAACATCTTCTAAACAATGCAAAATTAAACTCGCACTAAGAAAAACTATTTAATGAACCATATATATACTAAGGTGTCATCACTATGGTGCTAAGATACTGCCTCCGTATATGGTAAGCCCATAGACAACACATAGTGGGATTCTCTATAGTACTTGTGAAAAGACACAATAGAGACTTGCCTTGTTCTCCATACTTAACCTTATTGGTTTAAGTCATAGGTAAGGTCAATTATCTTTTATTTATAATTAACCCTTCAAATTCATCTTAAAATTTTCACTGAATTAATTAACTAAATAGGAAAAATTGTTATTCAGCCACCTCGATATACGTTCACTACAACTATCCTTAACATACACATCAAACAGATATTCTAAGAATGCATATACAACTAATAACAAATCAGTTTTCTCATGATATTACATTCTTCATCTTTTAAAACTCTCATCTTCTACTATCAAATTTGAAAGTAAACTTAGGTTATTTTAATAACAAAAATAAATACTACAATATTATGATCTCGTAAATATCACTAAACTGCTACATCAGTTGAATGATATTTACCAGTCGTAGTACTATACTACTTATCTCTACTATTATAACAAACTAAGCTTAACCTCTGAATTGGCCAAGATAATAATACAATGTACATATGATATTCTTGCTTTTAAATAACATCTCACCAACATATATCATAATCCGTCTCATAACTTAAAATGACTTTCCATTTTATTTAAGAATAGAAATACATCTTTATAAAACAAGATTCTGTTTCAAACATCTTATTTCAAAATAATCTGTAAATGCTTATTAAAACACTTCATAGTAAAATCAAGTATTACTAAATCCAAGTGCAGTCAATGCTAAACAAAAGATAATCTACAAGGTTACTGAATATCCAAGTGTCTATTGATGTTTTACCACTGTTTAATAGTGAGATACCACCCAGTTATATCTACAATCAGCATTTAAAATACAATATCTGAATTAAATTTGAAATACGACTCACAAATATGTAATATAACTTACATTATATCAATGACAAAAAATGATTAAGATGCAAAATCCCAAAACTGTAAGATGCTCACAAGCTATTCACACAATGACCCTGCTGATACAACAACATCTATCTATATCTATGCTCTCGAAATAATGTCTTATTCATTTGCAACCAATTCCACAAAAATAGTTATTCATAACTCAAATTTCCATTATAAATTATGGAATAATTTATACTATCGTAGGGGTTTCTTGTTTGAACCAAGTTTTCTTTTTAAATATTTGACAAAATGTCATTTCCAAACCATCTCATATTGTTTGCTAGGTTACTGTTTTCAATATACATATATTAACCGAGCTATAGGATTTGACACATTGTTCTTTTAAAAACAATGACATAACCCTCATATTAATCATTAATATCTTAAAACAAAATAACTGTCATAAAGGAATTTGAACTATACATCAATGCTCAGACAGTATTATGGATGTGATTCATGGAAATTTTCAAACATCTCATTACCCATAAAGAAGTTATGCTAATAACATGTTAATTTATCATTGTTATGGTTTCACACTAATCATTTGACAAAATGCCTCTGCCCTCGACTGCAGTCATGAGCCTGTTATTTTAAAGCAAACTCAAGACTAAGGCTGAGCCCCTCATATTTTGCTACAAAATACCAAGTAAGCTTGAGATATGGGTTCTCAAAAAGCTCATCCCAATGGGAGCACAAAACGTGTTTGCTATTAACACAACAGCCAGCAAACTAACTGTCGTAACCATATGTTCATCACAAAACTCAAGTTGGTGGAAATCATATGTTTGGGACAAAACCCAATTAAATTTACATGAAGCGACATCTAGTTATATTTCCCTCCACATTCAAAGGTGGATATATACAGAGCCAAGCATCGCATGCAGTGCCATGCTCTACATATACCCATCCTTGAATGTAAATTCACAATACGTAAAACTAATAACCATTTACATAATGCTAAATGAAATAACATGGAAATTGCAAATAGAGCAAAAGAGTAGGGTAAGAAGTTGCCCCCTACATGTAAAACTGAAGATTGAAGATTGCTCTTCAATCCAACTTGATGCCAAAACCCCAAAAACTGAATCCAAAACCGGCAAGCAAACTCTGATGAAAATTTCCATCGAGCTTAACCACATAAGCAAGTTTCCCTTCCAACCAATACCCTTGCAAATGCCAATAGCTCAGCAACAAGAACACAAATGTAAATCAAACAGAGAAATGTGGCCCAGTACTCAGCCCATAATCTTCAAAAACCCAACTCACAACACGAAATGGCCGACTAAACCATCAGTTCCATAAATCCCCATGACAAGCATTCAATACACCATAGGAATCACAGTGCCATGTATTCAGTAGTACCAACTCCACCGCCATGAATTTGGCTTCCAACAAAAAGACTAAGTTTTCCTTCTTTCTTGCTATTGATACCCATTTAGGGTTACCTTAAATGCTTTAGTGGTAATTAAACCCCCCTTTTTTAAAAACAAAAAGAAATATATATGCCAACCTCCACTTAGGGTGTTAGACCCTTTAAAAAAAAAAAACATACATATATATATGAAAGCAAACTACGGTTCCCTCAAATAACAAATTAATATGAATCATGAAAATGAAACCGTCTCAAGGGTATACACAATATAAGAATTTAAATCCCTTTACAGTCATGTATATGAGAGTACAATGAAGAATTCTGAATGCCTACAGCACATTACCATCTAAATATATTTGCAATGTCAAGTTAACATACAATATGAAATAGAATGCAGAAAACAACGAGTTAAAAACATATTAAACATAATCGATATTCTGTCAACATGCAATCATTAATATGCTAGATTCGAATCGTAAAATCCTAATTCACATTTACTGCTAAAAACATAGTTCTACATAGAAAATACATTCAACATCAGTCTCATGATTCAAAGACAGTAATATAACCAAGTTCTTCAGAAAATTCAAACATAACATCTGAAAGAAATCTTATAACAGCAAGGTCCTAATTTGCAGAAAAACCCGAAGTAGTGGTCAGGCATGACATGCTATATCATTATTACTTGGCAATTGTTGATGTTTTAGCCTTTCTTCTCACTTTCCATCCTTATGAAATGTGCTACATTATTTTATGTTATTGAGATATTTTTGGAGTGGAAATGTAATATTATTTTTAATTTTGGGGGATTGTTATTTCTTTTGTTAGATTATATTTGTTATCATATTCTTCTTAAATTATTAAATTTTAAAAATAATATTATAATAGTAATTGTAATTAGAATGTATTATATTATCTTATAACTATTTTAAAATATAATTTAAATAGTAATATATTTAATTTACTAGTACAATTAAAATTTATACAATTACAGTTTAAGTAATATTCCAATTAATAGCAATAATAATTTAACACTTTCTTATTAAATAATTAAAGATGATATAATGAAAAAAGATGAATTTTTTTATCAGTAAAAATATTCATATATATTTTTATTTAAATTTAAATTTAAATTTTTTAATCCATTAAAAATATATTATAATATACCGACCAATATATAAATATCTATAATATTTTCCTTCTAATTCTTTGTATAAAATATGAATATTTAAATTAATTTTTAATTTTAATAATGATTAAAATTATAATTCATAACAATATTCATAAGAAAATTTTAATTCAAAATTATCATCCATTAAAATTATATTCTTCTGTAATTATTTGAAAGTCTTATTTAAATAATACAAATTGAAATCTATACAATAATAATTACTTCAATTTTTTAATTACCTTTTTGTTCTCTCTATTCATCTCTTATAATTATTTTGAAAGTCGTATTTAAAGAATACAAATTGAAATCTACACAATAATAATTACTTCAAAAAATTTTACTTCTTTGTTCTCCCTATTCATATATCTATTCTAAATATTTTATAAAATAATTTATTTACAGCTACGTGTTAAAACAATTCTTAAAAAAAATAAGAAACACCAAACTAGAATGCATATCTTTCCATACTCACACTTTACTTTTTATCATTTAAATTTTACTGTATAGCATCTAGATTTTAATTAATTTAACAGCGAAATCAGTGATGTTTTTTGATTTGATGGACTGAAAAGAATGTCAGTGATGTAACAATGGAGTACAAGACAAAAATTTAGATGGGTATGCATGAGCATAAAAAAGAAGGGGCATACCCAGGCAGTCGATCCTACTACATGGGTAGTCGTTTTCATAAAGGTGTAGGTTTTATATCTTATTTTACAATATTGTTGTTATTATGTTGCTTATCTTAGGTACTTATGATGATCGGTATAAGCTTATTTAGGGGTTAGGATCTTATGGAATATTCTCTACACAATATTTTATTGAACTGTAATGGGGAGAAGATTTAATAGTCCCTTCCATACAAAATCCAAAGAGGTAAATGTGCATCCACATGTCTATTTTCTATTAGTTTTCTTTTCACTACTCATTGATGGAGTTATGAACACTGGTTGGTAGGGGTTTGATATTACTATACTACTACAATGCAAATGTCCAATTTAATGGATCTATTTGATTTAACTTGACAAATATTTAACAGATTAAATACATTGGATCAAGCTAAAAAAAACTAATAGATGTTTCTTCTTATTATATTTCTCTTATATCCAACTATGTCTATCATGCTACTACATTCTTTCATTTTATTGCATTTAATGAATGTTAATTCATCTTGTAATACAACACATAAGATGATATACAAGTTCTTTGTGAGGCCTCACCCTGACCCTTCACAACCTTAGTTATTACTTTATCATTTTGATACTCACGACTCGAGATGTTGAGACATTATCTGATACTTAGAACATATTATATTATTTCATGTTATGTGATGTTACTTTCAGATATATTGATGTTTGTCATTTAATGTTTTATGTATATGTATGTTGATGAAATCGGTAAATGTACGATTGATATTTTGATTTAAGAGATTTTTTTTAATGGTTAAGAATTAAGTAGGAAGAAAGAAACCCTGATTGATGTATGTTTCAATTTATGTGAATTTCTGATACGTATATATATACATGTGATTTTTGGGACTACTGATGTGTGCAATGAGTGTGTGGATATTTTAGTCGAGGAAACTGATGGAAGAACAGAACTGATCTCTATGTGCTAATTTTGGAAACCTTGTTGTTTGTAATTCATGTATTGTACTGTGAGATGTATGTATGTATCTTTCAGTGTTCAGTAAATGTTAATGTTCGTAACTATGTTCTACTAGTGTCCCTTGACACTCATGAATTGTTTGTGCTCCTTAGTGTGCTAGTTAGGGTTAGCTGTGTAACCCATGGACCTAAGTCGGTTTAAGTTAGTGTCAGTTTGCTAATTGGTTCTTAATCAAGGTTTGTCATCCCTAATCCAGATTAGTGCTTAATCTTCTTTTTAAGAGTTGTTAGTGGGTCCTAATTATTTCCTAGCTTTTGTTTGGCTCTAAACCTTTTTCCTAAGGCTTAAAACATGATATAATTATACCCAAAGGGTATGGGTATGGGTTAGGGGTCTTTTCCAACCCCTAAGCCCCTTTTATTGACTTTTGAGGTCACTCAAAAAGTCTCTTTTTGCCTTTGTGCGAAAATTGACCATGGTTATCTTGAGTTACCTCACCTCATCTCCACTTAGGGTTTAACCATAGTGTAGGTTGAGTTAGGAGTTTCTAGAATTGCTAGTGGGTGGAAGTAGTTATTGTTCCTTTTGGGTGGTTGAGTTGGAGGCTTATTTAGAGGCCTTCATTGGACTAGTTGAAGTTGTTACCCAATCTCTATATTTAGAGAGGAGATTCTTGAAGATTGAAGCAAGGAAAGGGAAGGTCTACTCAAACTTGTTCATGGCCATTACCTCTTTGTAAAGGTTGGAATTCTCATCTCCCTTGTTCAGATTTCATTCTTGATTCATGCTTATGCTACCTTGTTGTTGTTCCAATGTTTGTATGTTTGTAGGTATGTTGGGAAGCTTCGAAAACCATGTTATTTTTGGATGATTTCCTTTCATGTTTATGTTTTCAATTTTGAGGGTTTTCTTGCATGGGTGTTTTGGTATTACTCACCCTTGGAGAGGGCAGAAGTGACCAGTTTTAGGAAAGGTCTGTTTAGTCGAACTCCAACCAATGTAGAGTCTTTTCTCAGGATGAGAAGAGGGAGAAAGGGTAGGGTGTTATGGGCCCCTACCTTTCAACACAAACCTTGTATGATTATGGTATGTTGAAATGGAAGAACGGAATTTCTTGGTATATAGCCCCGATTGGGCATCTGTTTGGTGTTGTGCTTGATTTCTCCTGGTTGGAAGAATCCACCTTTCCATAGTTTTAATTCATTGTAAATCCATTGTGTAAACCATGTATGATTATGCTTGTTTGATTGTCTCTTAGTTATGCTTAGTTGTCACCTGATCAGATATTTGTTTCCATCCATGGTTCTAGAAATGTGTTGCAAAAAAAGTCATGAATTGCTTGATGAGGGTCATGAAGAAAATTCAATTATATTGTTGAAATTTGGAGTTGATATCCTATGTAAATTGGTATTTCAAACTTTGTTAGATTGGCAACGAAGCTGAGTTTTCTTCCTGATTCTTTCTCGGCTGAGCCCTTGAATCAGCGTGTTAATAAATAAGTGATTGAGTAAAAAAAAAAAGTTTGTGTGTTTTTGCCCTCGTAGTTTGGGCATGACATTTTGGTATCAGAGCCCATGTTTCAACACTAGGAACCTTAAACCATTATGCTTCTGAAACTTTATCTAAACGTTAAATTATGTAGGATGCCTCATGTTACTCAAAGCAAGCCACGAGGCAGAGGTCGTAGGGCAAGAGGTGGTAGAGTGGGAGGGGGGGATGGACCACTTCCACCACCACCACCACCTCCACCTCCACCGCCACCGAACCCAAACTAGGACATTATATATGCACTCCAAACATTGATCGGTGTAGTTTAGCAGAGAGTAGTACCTATGATTCAACCAGTTCAGCAGATCCCAATAGTGGCAGCAGAGGGACCTGGAGGAGGTAGGCCCAGAGGCAGAGAGAGGACTAGGAGTCCCCCATCGAGATAGTTAGAGGGGCAGGATGAGCATGAAGGTGAGTCAATACACCAGAGAAGACCCCCACTTGACAGACCTCCTAGAGATGTAGGAGATGATATCAGGGAATTGATTCGACTTGGGCCACCATTATTTACAGGTTCCACTGAGGGAACAGTAGCAGAGGCATTGTTGTAGAGCCTACAATGGTGCTTTGGGTTACACCCTTATGGGAGTAATCTAAAGGCACGCCTAGCAGTTCATCAGTTGAGAGGGGATGCCTCCAATTGGTGGCATCAGGAGGAGATCAGAGGTGGAGTGAGGATGCATACCCTCACATGGGAATCATTCCTAGAAATATTTTGAGAGAGGTACTTGTCAGAGTATTTTTGACAGAAACAGATAGAGGAGTTCCATTCTCTTTACCAGAGAGGTCTTATAGTGACACAGTATGAGAGCAAGTTTCTCGAGTTCCTTCCTTATGTGGAATACATGAAGGATGAGAAACTATGGGTACATTGTTTTATCATGGGTTTGAATTTTTCACTTCAGGGTCCAGTTCAGATGGCCTTCCCTACCACCTTCAGATAGGTAGTGGAGATAGCACTAGTGGTAGAGGATACTCAGGGTAGACAGGAATCATGAGATTGATCTTAGAACCAAAACTCTACTTGGCAGAAACCCCCTTGGAAAGGGAATCAAAATTATACACCAGGGTCCTCTAAGGGCCAACAGTCTCAGCAATAGCAATAGGAACTCTCACAGGGTTACCAGGGCTCCGAGCCCAAGCAGTGGCAGTTACAGCAGGATCAAAAAGTACATACACCACAGTCAGAGTCATTGTAGACTCAGCAGTCTTCTAGGGGTGGATACAGTGGGTCTAGCAAGTCAGGGGTCCCATAGCAGTCAGGATCACAGGATACATGATCTTATACCTGAGGGCCATGCTATGCTTGTGGTGGCATGGGTCATATAGCTAGAGAATGTCCACAGGGACAGTCATCCAGTGGTCAGAGAGGGGCTTTCTCAGAGCCGACAGTTGGAGACATGGGCAGGTCCCACAAAGTTTTTATAGTAGTTGACAACCACCAGATTTAGCATCAAGCTATAGTTATTGAGGCTATAGGTGGAGTTGGTCATCCAGTTAGCACTAGAGCCTATCTTTTTTTTTTTTAAAACCCAACAGACCCTAGCTCCTCGAGGTCAAGAGCTGGACCAGGTTAGTGTCCCGTGGGAATGTTACGATGAGGTCACGACCTCATGGAGGGATGTTCCACGGATGCGATCTCTATACCCTTATCTTTTGATGAACTCCAGGAGGAAGTTCATGCCTAGTGGGGGAGGCTGTGAGGCCTTGTCCCGACCCTTCGCAACCTCAGTTATTACTTTATCATTTTGATACTCACGACTCAAGATGTCAAGACATTATCTGATACTTAGAACATATTATATTATTTCATGTTATGTGATGTTACTTTCAGATATATTGATGTTTGTCATTTAATGTTTTATGTATATGTATGTTGATGAAATCGGTAAATGTACGATTGATATTTTGATTTAAGAGTTTTTTTTTTTTGGTTAAGAATTAAGTAGGATGAAAGAAACCCTGATTGATGTATGTTTCAATTTATGTGAATTTTTGATTGGTATATATATACATGTGATTTTTGGGACTACTGATGTGTGCAATGAGTGTGCAGATATTTTAGTCAGGGAAACTGAAAAAAGAACAGAACTGATCTCTATGTGCTAATTTTGGAAACCTTGTTGTTCATAATTCATGTATTGTACTGTGAGATGTATGTATGTATCTTTTTGTGTTCAGTAAATGTTAATGTTCGTAACTATGTTCTATTAGTGTCGCTTGACACTCGCAAATTGTTTGTGCTCCTCAGCGTGCTAGTTAGGGTTAGCTATGTAACCCATGGACCTAAGTCAATTTAAGTTAGTGTCAGTTTGCTAATTGGTTCTTAATCGAGGTTTGTCATCCCTAATCCAGATTAGTGCTTAATCTTCTTTTTAAGAGTTGTTAGTGGGTCCTAATTATTTCCTAGCTTTTGTTTGGCTCTAAACCTTTTTCCTAAGGCTTAAAACATGATATAATTATACCCAAAGGGTATGGGTATGGTTTAGGGGTCTTTTCCAACCCCTAAGCCCCTTTTATTGACTTTTGAGGTCACTCAAAAAGTCTCTTTTTGCCTTTGTGCGAAAATTGACCATGGTTATCTTAAGTTACCTCACCTCATCTCCACTTAGGGTTTAACCATAGTGTAGGTTGATTTAGGAGTTTCTAGAATTGCTAGTGGGTGGAAGTAGTTATTGCTCCTTTTGGGTGGTTGAGTTGGAGGCTTATTTAGAGGCCTTCATTGGACTAGTTGAGGTTGTTACCCAATCTCTATATTTAGAGAGGAGATTCTTGAAGATTGAAGTAAGGAAAGGGAAGCTCTACTCAAAATTTTTCATGGCCATTACCTCTTTGTAAAGGTTGGAATTCTCATCTCCCTTGTTTAGATTTCATTCTTGATTCATGCTTATGCTACCTTGTTGTTGTTTCAATGTTTGTATGTTTGTGGGTATGTTGGGAAGCTTCAAAAACCATGTTATTTTTGGATGATTTCCTTTCATGTTTATGTTTACAATTTTGAGGTTTTTCTTGCATGGGTGTTTTGGTATTACTCACCCTTGGAGAGGGCAGAAGTGACCAATTTTGGGAAAGGTCTGTTTAGTCAGACTCCAACCAGTGTAGAGTCTTTTCTCAGGATGAGAAGAGGGAGAAAGAGTAGGGTGTTATGGGCCCCTACTTGTAAGCACAAACCTTGTATGATTATGGTATGTTGAAATGGAAGAACGGAAGTTCTTGGTATATAGCCCCGATTGGGCATCTGTTTGGTGTTGTGCTTGACTTCTTCTAGTTGGAAGAATCCACCTTTCCCTAGTTTTAATTCATTGTGAATCCATTGTGTAAACCATGTATGATTATGCTTTTTTGATTGTCTCTTAGTTATACTTGGTTGTCACCTGATCAGATATTTGTTTCCATCCATGGTTCTACAAATGTGTTGCAAAAAAAGTCATGAATCCCTTGATGAGGGTCATGAATAAAATTCAATTATATTTTTAAAATTTGGAATGTATATCCTATGTAAATTGGTATTTCAAACTTTGTTAGATTGGCAACGAAGCTGGGTTTTCTTCCTGATTCTTTCTCGGCTGAGCCCTTGAACCAGGGTGTTAATAAAATACGTGATTGAGTAAAAAAAAAAAAGTAAAAAAAATTTTGTGTTTTTTTACCCTCGTAGTTTGGGCATGACATTCTTCATTTCTTTCATGGATCATACATACCAACAAATGTTCAAAAGTCAAAATAAAACATCTTTACAATGCTATGTTCAAGGTACATAAGGGATCGACTTTAACAATACAAAATACGCTAACATGGAGAAGGATTTCATCCTTCCAATACATTACAAAAATGATATGTCCCTCCCTTGCTACCATGCAATCATTTTTTTCTATAACAAGGATAAGATGGAGAGTGATTCTCGAATATATGTAACACGCATAAAGGCAAGTCTTCTCCTTCAAACAACACCTACAAAATGACCATTTTGAGCTCTTCTTATCCATTACTCCTTTGAGCTCAAAACCTGCAAATACATCCCAAAGAAAACAACAAGAACCATGGAAGCTCACCTCCCATCCTAGGCTTCTAAGAAGCAACCCACCGAGCAAGGGAAACAAGGAATAAACAAGTTTTCACTCAAACATTTCATAATGCATGCAATACAATACCACACTACATTTACAATCCCTCCAAGGCTTGACATGATGATTCACTATTGGAATCATGAAACACTGGGTGAAGGTGGGCTCTCCAAGGAGGAGAATACCATATCCATATACACATATTCATTTTCAACTTGCATTATGCCTCTTCAAGGTTATCAAAATAGATCCTCCTCATCACATCAATACATTATACCTCTCATAATACAAATGCATCTTCAAGGCTATCAAAATACATCCTCATAATTATAACAAGGCATATGGATCCAATCGAGCCCATACTCCATGAATGCAAAAACATCTCCTCACCATGAGGTATATTTTCTCAACTACAATGTTGAGCCCAACTAACCCCTTCACCCAAGGCTTCTCTTCCCTCCCAAGGGTGAGTGAAGCCTTCACACCCATGAACACATCCAACACTCACATTCAAACAAGAAAATCAAGAAAAAAACAAAACCCAAGGAAAATCTTCAAGAACACATAGCACATTCACATTTCCACAACACAATGTCATATCCACAATGCAAGATTCACAATACAATGCATGCTCCATTTATAAGTCCTCCATGCTTGCCAATTTACTTTTCCATAGTCAAGGAAAGAAAGAAAGAAAAAGGGCATAGTTTGAAAACACCAACCTTAGTCCAAGCTAGGGTAATGATAGTTGTAGTAGAGGTTCCTTAATCTCCCTACAAAACCTAACTATCTCTAAACTTAGAGAGTGGGTGAACAACAACTAATTGGCACAAGCTCCCTAAAAAGACCTACACTTTCGTTCCCATCTACCCTTCCTACCCCCTTGTACCTTTCTACAAATAGGAACTTAACCAAGTGGAGGGGTGAGGGAAGAAGTCATGTGACACTTTGATTTCGAATTTCCTTGAAAATGACTAGTTTAGAGGGTCTCCTAAGCCCCCTAGACCAACTCATGGTTATATTTAGACCCCCAACCTATACTACTACCATATGGGTGACTTATTTTCACAAAAATAACACTTGGAAACCACTTTTAGCTCCTCTAAAGTTCCTATTGCAATTGAATTCAGATTCCATCATGGAGGTGACTCATCCTAACACTCTCCCAAGTGGGTTCACTTGAATTCATAATGGGAATTAAATCTAGGTTAAGTGACTTCATGCCCAAAAGCCCTATATGACATGTCATTTACACATAGACAACACGAATGTCAATTGATACACATTAAGATACTTTACACAAAAAAATGACATGTCTCTAATTATTCATGATTTCTAAATTTATTACATCCATGCACAATCACATCAAGAAATAAACACAATACAACGAGGTTTTGAATCTTCCAAAGATTCACCTTGGCTTTACCAAGTTCACATAGGCTTGAACCTTGTTTCCCTAAATAATTTTCATGGTTCAACTTTTCCTGCACACTCAACTTAAATGTCAGTAGTCCAATGAAAATAATATAGAAGTACATGTATATAGGTGCAGAATAATCCATTACCCAATTTTTTTCCTTTTCTAATCATTTCCATAAGTATTCAAACGGTTAAATATCAAAATATGTGTATCAACATTTATCTTAACTTGACATAACCAAATTAACATTCTAAATATCATCAAAATCCTTTTTGTCATAACAATGAAACACTGAAGTCATATTTCTGGAATCATTAAAACAATAAAATGGATCCTGGAATATGTCATAAGCGAAAATTATAAATATGCAAACATGTTAACTTGTATCCTTTTATCACATTATGAGATGTGTGTTCCTAGGGTCAAATTCTCAGGTCATTAGAATACTTTCATAATTATGTCATCATGGTTTAGAACCAGTCCTTGAATACAACCTTTGTAGTTTGTTGTCATTATAATCTATATTCCTTGTTGTATCTCACGAGAGTAAATGTTAGTTCCTCTTTCCTAATTGTCTAGTAGATCATACCTTGAATTCCTTGACCAAGTTCCCAGCTTGAACATATTGAATCTTGTTTTCATATGGTCTTATCTCATCAACCTCATATTATTGAATAGGATATTAAACTTATAATATTCAAAATCTATATTCATCCCTAACAAAATCTCATAAATCATTCTAAGTAACAAAAATGTCAATCATGACCTAATTTAAATCCTAATCAAATGCATTCCTTGCAATTTATAATAGGGTACAAGTGTGCGCCTTAAAAACATTGGATCAAAGGATTTGTTGATAAAGGTTGGCTAACAAATGTTCTTGTGAAGTTTGAAGTTGGAGCATTCTTGATTTTTGACAACTTTTATTTGGGGGAAGATAATTTTGTCTAGAGAATTACTGATTATTCTATATAACAACTTCTAGAAGTGTTGTAGAGTAGGATTTAGAGAGGTTCGAGTTGAAAAATTACTCTAATTTGATTAAAATATAAGATTTGGAGTAAAACATAAGAAATATAGAAGTAGCTAAAATTGAAGCTGACCCATAACAAAAAAGAAAATTAACCGTAGATTATATGTGTTGGATTTTAAATAGGAGATTAGTGTTTGTCTCAGTTGCTTTTAGAAAGTTATTTTCTCTCACTTGCTTTTATCATTCATGATTCCAAAGCAATCAAAAATAGGAACTGACCAAAAACAAAATGTTGTAAAACAACTCAAAATCAGATATAGAAAAAGAAAGCATTGTTGTTTGTTCTTAGAAATTGAATTATTTGGTAAGAAATTACAATAAAAAAGATTATAATATCTTTCTTGAATAAAATGAAGGTTTAGATCTTGAAAAGAATCTCTCTATGTAATTATAATAAAAAAAGTATGATACCTTTCTTGAATAAAATGAAGGATTATATCTTGAAAATAATCTCTCTATATTCTTGTTTGATGATAGAAAATTCTCATATAAAATTATAATGAAAGAGTAGGACATGCATTTTTAAATAAAATATCTAAACTTATAATTTTATGGTTTTTTTTTCAGAAGTATAACTTAAAATATAAGAAACTAATTTTTTTTGAAAGGGTTGGTTTAATAAGAAAAGATTGCAGTGTAGTTTATCATAATTCAATTTGTGTACACATCTTCAAAGGAAAATTTCATCTTTTAAGATCTTTCATTTTCCAGTTTAGAACATGAGCATTCTTATATAAATGATTTTATTTCTTTAATATATATATATATATATATATATATATATATATATATATATATATATATATATATATACTATTGAATTTAAGTTCATATATACTTTTTTCTTATAAATGATTTTTTAATTTTTAATTTATTTTAAAAATAATTATACATAGAAAACATTGAATTTAAGTTCATATATACTTTTTCTTTTAAGAAATTGATTTCTTTAAGGTACAAGTTTAATAAGAATAGATTATAGTGTTGTTCACTACATAGAAAAATTTCAACAGTAAATTTGCATCTGTTAAAATGTTTCATTTTCTAATTTGAAACATAAAATTCTACTACAAATGATTTTATTTCTTTAATACTTATTGTATTTGTCATAGGCAATATACTATTGCATTCAGTTCTCCACAATTATGTAATAATTTTATTCTTTTGCACTAATGAACAATAAGTATTTTTCAAAAATTGAATATTTATAAAGTTTTGATTTTAATTTATTATTTTTTTACATTATAAAATTTATTTATCTCAAATTCTATTGGCTCTAATAGTTTTGTTTATAGGAGCCCTTCTCTCGAAATTCCTTCATATTCAATTTTTTTGGCTAAATTTTGGCTAACAAATATTAATATTATTATATTTTAAAGATGAAACTACAAAATATAATTGTATTAAAATAAAACTATATAGTTATATAAATAAATCTATTAATAATATATCACAAATATACGTAAATTTTTAGAATATATTATTGTGAGTTTTTAAATAACATATATATATATATATATATATATATATCTTACTATATATTACTATATAATCTATGTAGAATATAATAATATAATTTAATATTTTGTAATACAATCTTATCATTAATATTTTAAAATATGTAATAGGTGTATAATTTTTTCAAATTTCATGTAATCTCAAAAAAATGTTTTATGTCATAACCATTATAAAAATATTCTTATTTAAGATTCAATGTTAAGTTAAAGTTAAAAAAATAAGATTCACACTATTACATTCTATTAATACAATATTTCACCCATTAAAACTAATCTCTTACCATCTTTAAATTATATTATTCTACAATATTAATATAGATAAATGAAAAATAATAATTGTAACTAATGTTAAAATAGTATTAAAAATTTATTTCAATTAACTAATATATTTTGTTTTCAAAAGATAGGCTGTCATAATAAAATTTCTAAATTTATTCAATAAAATTTCAATTAAATATATATACTTTTGAATTTAAGTTCTTTATACTAAAGTAAGCTACCTACCTACCTACCTACCTATCTATCTATCTATCTAGTTTTTTATTCTAAACATCTAAATTTTCATGTAAGAATGATATATTGTCATGAAATAAGAAAAAATATAACAAATTATTATAATTTAATTTATTATCATGTTTTATCAATTTAATTTTTTCTATTTTTTAATAATTATATTATTTTAAAGAATTGGAATTTTATATATATATATATAAAAGATAAAGTTAGTCTATTTCTATTTTTTAAATTTTTTAATAACAAAGGTCATTTATTTGTATTAAAATTATATAAAACATAAAATGTTATTATTATTATTATTTCATAATAAAAATTGTACTAATTTTTAATCATTCCATTTATTTTATTTATAATATTTTAAAAAAATAGAAATAGTGTTGTTGTTTATTTAATAATGATTCTATCACAATAAAAATTGTACTATGTTTTAACATTCCAATAAATTAAATAATCTTATTGTACTTTATTTTCAATAACATTCCAAACATTCCATTGTCCATTGCATCTTTTAATTATGTATATAGAAGTAAATATATAAATTACTCTACTCAAATTTTAAACATTGGCTAATTTTTTTTAAAATAGGATGGGCAAGAAATTGCTTTAAAAAAATAATCATATTTAATGTAGTCAAGTTTTTAATATTTTTTAGCAAAGTTGTTCTATTTGTATACACTTAAAATTATATATATATATATATATATATATATATATATATATATAATCTTATTTTTGATAGGTTGATTTGATTTGGTGTTATAGGAGTCCTTTTGTCAGTCTAAATTTTATTAATGTGCATGTGAAATTTAATCTAAAGTTTATTAAAGTGCATTTGGAATTTTAAGATTGATTTCTATACTATAATAAAATCTCTCCGCATCTTGCATATATTTTTCTAAACACCTTTGAATTAAAACCAATATTTATGTTTCTAACATTTATTATCAAACTTGTTGTTGAGAATGGATTGAAGAAGCTAATAAAAGAGGGACATCGTTGAGATCATTGTTGAGAGAGATTGTTGAAGAAGACTATGTTTCAATCATTGTTTTTCACTGATGTCAAACCTGGTATTTGTTGGCAAGACAACTGCTTATATGATTCAAGTACTATAATTGAGTTGGTTGATAAAGAGGATTTGATCAAAAGATGTAACGATAGCACCTAGAGGAATGGTTGAGTTATGATTATGTAATGAAGCACAAGAATCAGTTAAGAAAGTGATAACATGATACATTGATAATCTACTTAAGGTTAAAAATGTTGGCTACACTAAGAAAGGTTAGAAGAACAAGTTATACAAAGTTTATCTATTAAGCTTGACTGAGTGGATAGTAGGTTGTGAGTAAAGTTAGTGCAAGCCAAGCAAGAAACTAGTTGGAGCTAAGTAAAAGCAAATTCTAGTGGATGTTGAGCAAGACAGTTGATGCCGAGTAAAGTTTAGTTGATGTTGAGCACCACTAAACTTTAGTTGATGCTGAGTAACATAGTATGTGTCGATCATCAGAAGGTTGATAATGCCGAGCTACTACATTATTTTAAAGAACATGGATTCGATGAATCTAACCTGACAAGTTTGTTTTCTTGGATTGTGTGAACTACATGGAAGATAAGAATGATGAGCTAGTGACATAGAATTCAAGGTAAACTATTTTGAGGTGAATTCAAAGTGGGTTCTAGGAGAAGTTTCTAGAAGAGATATGGAATATGGGGTAGATACATTGTATCCTGGCTAATCCATCTGAACCCTAAATTGGACGATGGAGAATGAGCAAAAAAAATCTTAATTTCTTATTAATAGGAATGGTTGGTCATGAAGAAAGGTTGTCACATGGGAGAACCTAAGGAAGAGAAGGAGTTAAGGGTTTTTCTTCATCAAGTGACCTAAGAGAAAAGTCTACAATGGCATGTTAAGAAAGAAGGCTTAAGGAGATGAACACTAGAAGGGTGAACAAGCTATTAAAACTACAATGAGTGAAAGCCAAGCAGAATGGAGGACTGAATAGAGATCTGTAATCTGTAAATAATGTTGTAAGTTGTATTAGATCAAGCCTTACTATTACTCTCTAACAATTGTATCAGTCTAGGGTAAATCCTTTGGATTAAGGTTGACCTAATGGTCATTTGTAAATCCTTTAACCGGGTGACATTCCAAGTAAATTGTTTAAAGTCCTCTAATAAGGCTCACTCCTAACAAGGGATTGAAATCCTTTAATAGGGTAACATTTAATAGGGTGTATTGTAACTTTTAACAAGGTTGGACTTTCATAAGGAATCACTTCAGCAGAGTGAAAAGAGTAGCATGTTATTGGTGATTTTTCTCAAATTGGGTTTCCATGTAAATCATTGTGTCATGTGTGTTGATGATTCTATTATGTTTCATGCTTTACATTTCTACAAGTTGATTTTACAATAGCCTACAAGTTTTTAAGTGATTACATAATCTTATATATGTATGCATGAGTATAAATGTTTTATGAGTTCACTAAGCTATGAAATTTTTTATTTATACATCTGGACCTTGGATAACTGATTCACCCCCCCTCTCAGATACTCTAAAGAATTCAAACACTTATTATATCTTATCCTCTAAAAATTAAGTTTTATATGATAATAAAATCTCTCAACATCTTCTATGTGTGTGTATACATACATACATACATACATACATATATATAATATAATATTTAAGTTCAATTATTATATATTTATGTCTTTAATACAATAGAAATATATTAGTAAACTAGATATCATTTCTTATTGTTAATTTCTTGTTATATTCTATTGGTAAGAAACTTTGGTGTCTATCATTCCTTTGATTTCTCTAAAGTAGAAATTATAAATAAATGCAATTCAAAATTTCTCTTTTTGAGCAACTTGCTATTAGAATCTTACATTTTATTTGAGCTTATATTTTCTATAATTGTAATTTCGTAGGTGAACTATTTACAAATGAAGTAACATAAGCAAGATCTTTGAAGGAGACAAGTGGGTTGCTAGGATTTGTGGAGGAGGCCATTCCTCAGAGGCATGTGATATTGAGGTGTCCTTAGATGAAGAAGATGATGTGGGTTTTTCTTCTAGCAGGGGTGCTTGATGTTGGCTCTCCCAACTTTAGTGTTTTCTATAGTGGATTTTTGGGTTCTGTGGATGGACACTTTCCCCTCTCATGGAGATCACATCATTTTGTTTGTGACCTAGATGTAGATTTGTGCTCCCTGTTGGGTGAGAACTACTTGTGGTGGCTTTGTGGGGTGTCTCCACAACTTTGATGTTGTTGTAGATACCTTTCTAGGCTTTCTATGGTGTGGAAGGTTTTGGAGTTTGTGGGTGGAGGTATTTTTTGCTAGCACCCATGTTCCTCACTTTGGGCTTTGGATGTATTGAGTTTTATGTCCCAGATGTATTGTTGGTTTTTTCCTCTAGTGGGCTCTCTTGTATTTGGAGTTTGTTGGAGTTGAAGATGCATATGGTTTGAATTGGATGGCTATATGCAATGGATTCAATGGATGTGCTTCTCCTTTGCATCTCCTTTTGTGCTTGATGAGACTCTTATGATTCCTAGGATTTGAAGAGGCTTGGTAATTTATGGTTTCATCTATAGGGGAAATGTTGTGCCTATCCCCGCCGCTATTGTGATGGCATACTAGAGCTAGAAATTCATAAATCCATTTAGCATCATCACTATACAAGCTTTTAGCATCATTATAGCATTATTTAGCATTATTTAGCATTATTTAGTCTTATACATGCACATATTTATAACATTTTTCACATTCACATCTTGGTAATCGTGCATTCACATAGATCTCATATAGTCTTTCATAGATATGCACAAATAGCATAATCCCATTCTAGAACTAGATCACTAAGATGTTGATTTGATAAGTAATAAGTGAGGTGAATATTTACATTTATCTTTATTTTACATGAAAAAGGAAATCCCTTATTTCTCACACAAATCATAGTTTTATTACATGCAAGTATACATGTACAATTTGTTTTGGAGTAACAAATTGTGATTTCAAAACTAGGGCTTTAGATATTTGGCAGAATTCTAGATTCCAAAACTTAATGTGGATGAGATTAAGGTCGGCCTTGACCTTGAACCAAATTATCTATGGCCCTGAAGTTATCCTTAACCTTAATCTCATTCTTGTCTAAGGGCTCCCAAACTTTCAAAATTAACACTTTTAGGTTTTAGGGCCTTAGATCCAAATTCCTTTTACTTTTTGCCAAGTTGTATGCTAATTGGTCTTTAGATTCAAAATGATCTCTGTTATTGACCCTCAAGGTGATTTTGGTTTCTCATTCAACATTTCATGGTTCTTACTTTGATGTATTAGATTTAATCATTTCATGTGTTTAGCTATCATACATGCTCTTTCATTATTTGTGTTTCAATTGATCAATCTTCCTACCATAAATAAAAACGTAATCAAACAAATCAATAACACAACAATAAGGTGAAATGTTATCCCATAGAATGAGATCCCTTGAGTATACATCCTAGAAAGGAACCTAGATTCAACACTGACACCCATTACATTCATTTTAGGTATTTTGAATCTAATTTGCACTCTTAGGAAGGTTATGCTTGAAGGTTCATCTTTCTCTTTCAATAATATGACATTCAAAATTACGTCTAATTAATATATACACCTTAATACCTTATATTATATATTGGTTCTTCCTAATTTTTATAGTACAATACTAGGGAATTATAAATCTAAACCAAATTGAACATTAACACTAAAACAAACACAGTTGATCCTTAAACTAAACTAAAGTAGTCTCTAAACAAAATTTTTCCTTAAGTATATCATAGAGACTAAATCGGATAACCCTATTGCTAAACCTTACCTTAAAGAAAAAGCTTAAAACAAAATAAACATTAACTAAAATACGATACCAAGTTACAATCCTAATAAAATTTATGCTCTTAACACTAAGAAAGTGCCAAATTGAATTCTTACACACACACATATAGAGATATACACACTTTTATAATTGTATAATATTTATACATGAACAATAAATTCAAACACCAATTATTTAAAAGGATTGATATTTTTTTTTTAGAGTACTTGAAAATTTCATTCCTCATTTAACTATTTATTGTGAATAATAAAATTGATTACAACATATATTAATTTTACTTGTATTAATCAAATTACATACACACAAACACATATATAAAAGATATAAATTCTATTTTCAAAACATGATAATATTTCAATATTACTTATCATAATAGTTTTTTCTTTATTATAATTACTATAATACTCATTTGTGTGTAAATCAAATAAAAACTATTATATTCTTTTATATAATAAGTGAGCAAATATATTAACTTCCATGTGTTGTTTGGTTGTAGACATAGGAATGGGAATGGAGAATAGGAATGGCTATTGCAATAACAATTATATTTTGGAATAGGTATAAGCTCATTTTAAAAGAAAAATAGAAATATGTATTCCTAATCCCTATTCCAATTGACTATTCCTATTTAAACAACTAGACAGACTAAATTTAAACTGAGGCAAGCAATGACTACATTTTAAAACCTATCTGAAGAATCTACAGAAGATTTATAATCAACTCCCAAAAACATTACATTCATCATGTAATCATAGCTTGGCAGTGTAGTAAGAAACTGGCACAGATTGTATATTAAGTTACAAATTAGCTCTGCACTTATATTAATGTTATAATATACTATGACTGCTCCTCCTGCTATGTACAGGTTTTCATGGCGCATATTTTTATTTGTGGTACTGACGATTCTATTTTAGACTTGGTAACTACCCATAATTGTGTAATAGCCATTAAATTCACCCTCCTCACCTCTTTAAAAAGGGGAGCAACTTCTTCCATTTGCAGATTGTTTTCCCTGGAGTATTGCTGGTAACCACCCATAACTGCAGTAAAACGCTCGTTTCAAAGCTTGTTGCTTTCTGTTGATCGGAATTAAATCATTTGATTATAAAATTTTGATTAAAAAAATGTAATGGCATATTGATTATTCTTTTTGTTTTCAAAGATTCAAAGTTAATCATTCAATAGATTATAATTCATCTTTTTAATATATATATTATATGTTTGTCCAGGGGTTAAAAGCTTTTTCTTCACCAATTATTTTCATCAAAAGGCTACTCATCTAACAGGTTGGTAATATTCTTATTAATGAAAAATTTCAAAATTGTAGAAAATGTATAATAAAGACAAGTTATAAGACAGAAGAGTTATTCTAGTTATTTTTAGATTACAATTTATAAAATAGATTAATAGCATCTAGAAGCTTATTTGGTTTTACATTGATGTGTTGTTTCTTAGGGACATGATTGATTGGTTAGTTGCTTGATTAAATATTATAATTCATTAAAGACTTTTAATACCATTACATTCTTTGCATAACTTGTGCAGAGGTTTTTTCTTGAACTTTTATTAGAATTTTTAATTTTTTAATAAAATATTTCAAATTTTCATCTGTACATGTACTTGTAATATTTTAAGAACTTTAACTTTTTATTATATTTTCTCTCTATTTGAATTCCTCCTGAGTTTCTCTCACTTTCTTTCATTTATATCATTTGTGTTTCTCACTTGCAATAGATTTTGCATATATTTATATTGTAATAGGTCTATTATCAATAGAGACCAAACAGTGGTTATTTTAAATTTATTTTCAATGAAGGGCAAACTGTAGTTATTTTATATTTATTTTCAATGAAGACCAAACTGTGAAAACAAATGATGTAATGTTAAAATATGTTTGGGAACAATTGTTCCTTGTCATTCCCTACTAAAACTAAAATCTTCTGTATTCCAAGTTAAAGCTGACTCTATTTTGATAATTTGGATCTTTCAAAAAAATTAATAAATACAAATATTTTTTTAATTAGAGAAGTTATACATTTATCTCATTTTTTTCAAATCTTTAATTTGTAGATCTCAAAATGTCGAGAGAAAAAGGAGATTACTTCATGATTGTTCATCCATCTACACCATCTGCAGATGAAAACCAAATATTGATTAGCATAGTGAAATTTGATCTTGTAGCTATGAAGTGGAAAGGGTGCCCATCTCTGATATTAGCTAAAGAATTTGTGAAAATTGTGTAATTTTGGGCTTCCATGATAATATCTATGTCATTGAAGTTAATTCTGAAGGCATCATTGGTATTCACTTGAACAAAGAAAAATCTGAAGAATGGAAAGACTTAAAAAAGATATTTTTCTGTAATAAACCAATTTCCAAAGTATCCATTGTTGCTGGTATCAAGAGTGATAGGATATATATGGGGTTAAATGGGCTTACAAAAAATCCTCTTATTATTTGCTTCTTCATTGACATGAAGGTTTGGAAGTTGATTCCAATTGAGAACAAAAGTGATACAATCTCATCCCATGATTCAAAACATATGTGTTTTACTGATAAGAATGGTCTTTCAACAAGAATGTATGATTGTTCTCAAGGGGAATGGGTTGAAAGTTTAGCAGAAGGGGCACTGCCACAAATACATAGCACATTACAACTTCATGATAGAAAAGCTTCGAGTGGTATGTGGTACAATATTTGAGAGAAAAAATGCTCGGGCCTCATATATCTTTCGTCACTAGACAATTGATCCTTGGCCTCCCCAAGTGGTAGCTTTAGTAAGGACAGAGGAGATGAGTGAGAAAGAAACAACCATTATAAAAGCTTGTGGAAAAAGCAGAAACATTCAGATACGATCAGGAGTTTTGGCTGGAGACACTTTTTCAAGTCACACCTACTTTTCAAGTCACGGCCAGTGGAAATCAATTGATGCATCTTTTGTAGAGAAAGAAGATTACATTGTGGCATCCTCAAATTATCGATTATGCACATATGAAAAGGACTGAATGGTATTCAAGGGGGACAGAAAAAAAGGCCCGGTAAGATTTTATGTTTGATAATTAAAAGTTTAAATGTTCTTCATGTATATAACATTTTGCTAGTAGTAGTTCAATTTTGGGTGGAAATGTGGTTGTAGAAGACAATGTGAAGACATTTTGTGAAAGATGGTATTGAATGTATTTGTAAATTGTTTTAAATTTTAATACAGTGTGTCTATTATCTATGAGTTTAATTGTATTCATTTTATGAATATTTTGAATGATTTGAATGTGTAATTTTTAACTTTTATTTTGTTATATTGACATAAATAATACAATTTTTTTTTATTACAAAGATTAATTGAAACATGTACACCATCATGTGTTGATGTACAAATTAAATTTTTCAAGTTTAGAAAATAAAATAAAATAAAGAGGTGTCTACCTAGAAAAATAGATTCAATTTAGGGATTATCTAAGATTGAATTTTAGATTTATTTGACATTGTAATAAACTTATTTTATCTATTAATTGCTACTACTAAATAAATTAAGAAGAAACTTTTTAAAAATATGATCTTATAAAAAATATTAAAAATATTAAATTGATTAAGTTAGAATCTATTGTGAAACTCCTTCCTGATAAATTATGGTTAATAAATAAATAATATTAATTAAAAAAATTATTTTTCTAATAAAAATTGTTAAACTTTTGATATAGAAAACAAAACTTTCTAAATTTAATGTTTGATTTTTTTTAATAGTTCTCCCACATAGACAGGGGACTATATTTAACTTAGTGATTAAATTTTCTTAAAATAAATCAAATCAAAGTTAAATATTCTATTTCAGATATATGTGTGTGTGTGTGTGTGTGTGTGTGTGTGTGTGTGTGATTTTTTAAACAATGCATATTTAAGATATTAAATTTCTTCTCTCATGTGAATTTTAGGGCTATATGGGCTTATTCTTTTTTTGCTTCAATTGACAATGCTATATTTATACCTCTCTATTTTGTAAAATCTTAACATTATCTCCTGCAATTGATAAAAAAGCTACGATTTGATTGACAATGGAATTCGATTGACATTCTTGGGCTTGTAAATACTACCGTTGTCTAGTTCTTTATTAGTTATTGTTATAATGCAACTATTTAAAAGTGAAAACAACTATGACTAGATCATAAATGCAGTAAAATTATAGTTGTTTAAGATTACCTTGTTGAACCAGTTCATATAGGACATAATTGGGTAAAAGCACAAACTCATGTCACCTTTTATAAAGAAACGTGATATTAGAATGTGATAGTTCAACTTAATGACAAAAAAAATGGTATTTGTGTTTAAAATATGAAGATGATGTAAACTGATGAAATGTGTAGAATTGTATGAGTTTTATGCCTATAATTTATATAATTTTTTTGACTAAGAATTTATTCATTTTATTTTATTTTGAAGTCCTTTTTTTAACTGTAAAAAATATAGGATGTAGTTCCTGTCAAACAAGTATGTGCAAATCACCCTTTTTTGTTCTAATTTGAAAATATTTTATAGATGACATGTATAGCTAGTGCACAAAAAGAGAAATAATTATTTTTTATGTATATTTTCTTTGTTATAAGTACTCAAGTTCGACCTTGTTAGAATCCAACAGTTTTTTCCTCCCGTCAAAACTTCCCTATCAAATCTATACCTTCTTGAAAATAAATTACATATTTGTAAAGAGGATTCTCTCTAGTGATAAATATATATATTTTATTTTTTTGATATGATTTACTATTTTTTTTCATTTTTTAAGAGAGCATCTTCTGAAATGTTGAAATATCGACTTATAATATTTTGAGATTATAACATATTATAACTAATCAAAACACTCAAAAATTTATATAATGATGATATTGAATCTGAAATCTATAAAAGGGTATTTTTAGTTTTTTTTTTAAATTGAGTTTTGATAGAGAAATGAGATTTGACCAAAACAGGTTTTTGTATCACAAACGGTGACATAGATCTATGCTTTTACCCAATTAGAACAAGGGTAGCCAGGCAGATATGAAGGCTGGCTTTTGAAACCATTGTAAAGTAAACCATGGGTTAATTTAATGCATATTACTCAATTATGGTCAGTTACACAATCTAAAATAGGATTGTTAGTAGCAATAAAGATATGCACCACGAAAACCTGTACACAGCAGCATGAGCAGCCATAGAATATAATAACATTAATATGAGTGCAGAGATAATTTACTTAATATACAATCTACGCCATTTTCTTAATATAGTAACGTTTTTGGGAGTTGATTTTAAATCTTCTCGAGATTCTTTGGACGGGCCTAAAATGTAGTTATTACCTGCCTTGATTTAAATTTAGAGACATAGTGGTTAATATGTTTGAGCACTTATTAGCATTTGACCATAGACTAAGTATTATGTGTGACATTTTTTTAAGAATTTCTTTCATTAATTGATTATTAAATTGAATTCTAATTTACCAATTACAATTTATTTCTTTTGTTTCTTTTAAATAAATATCAAGTTTTTGGAAATTAAATGACAAATTTTTAACTTTTATATTTTTCTATATTAGTTTTCAATGTTTTCATCAAATATAATTTTTATTACTATATTATTTTATCTTGTTATTTTACACAACTTGTTTTTAATGCCTAATTTCATTTGACTAATACTATAGGTAGTATCACTTCATTATATTTATAATGTTTGAACATAATAGAAGAATATTATTATTATTAATTTTTAAAAATATTAAACATTAAAAATATAATAAATAATAATAATAAAACAAAGTTAAATGAAAAGAAATTTTTATTCAAATATTAATTTTTTAAATTATTTTGGTAATAATAAGAATTATTATTATTTTGAATTATTTAACAAATAGAAGATTAAACCATAAACATTTATAAATTTTAAAAATTTAAACTAATAAAAAAGAAATGGATCATAGACCATTTTATTGTTCAAAAATAATAAATAGTTTCTATGTTTTTTTTCTATTATGTTGTTCTTTATTTTGTTTAGTTACCTTTTACTATAAGTTTATAACTTTTACCTATCTTCATACATTTATAACTCAAAATGTGCATAATTGAATAAAATATCTTGTTAGTTTGACCTATAATATTGTTTAGCTATTAAGTTCTTTGTATTTTATATAGCAAAAAAAATCTATATTTAAATAAGTTTTCTACACACAACACAAGACACTAGGAATTTTATTTAGCACATGTCTCCTCGAGAGCATGGGCTATGAATTTGTATGTTAATTAATTGTAAGGTGTAACCATATTTTAAAATTTGATTTACTTTTAGATTAGTACTTAGCCACTAGCATTTGTTCTATTTGCCTAACTATATTATTTTGCATCAATCAAAAATAAGTCTTTTCCATAAATTTTATATTTCTAAAGTTTTCATACATATTTATTAATTTTTTTAATTATAAAATTTATTTATGTCACATATGATTGGATCAATTTGTTTTAGGAGCCTTTTCAAAATGAAGTTGTTAACCATAATATAGTTTTACTATAAAACTACAAATATGCACTATTTTAATATTATAAATAATATATATTTATTAAATAAAGGTAATTTCTAACTCTCATGCTTATAAAATTTTATCATGCATTAAAGAGAAATTGAAATTTTATTTTATTTATTTAATTTTTTTGTTAATATGTAATTATTTATTTATACTAAGTTTTTTTTTTGCTAGATGGTTATTCATTTATCTTAGTTGTAATTCCATGTTATTCTTAAATTCTCACTACATTTTTTATTTTATTTTATTTATTATATGAAATTAGTTTAACTATTAAGTATCATGTCAATAATGACATGTTGTGATGGTTAAGTTGTTGTTGAGTTGTTATCCTTGCCATCAAGGTTCAAATCTACATAGCTCTAGGTTTAATTAAATCATTACAAAACTTCCCAATATATAATGTCATACACCAGTCATACATCACAATAGGAATCACAAAGTCTTTCATTGTTTCATGTTCCTATAGTTCCTACACAAGATAAATGTACAATGTATATACTTCTAATTTGTAAATGTTCATTATTACTAGTGACTAGTGATGTAAAAGAAGATGCATATAATAATGTTTTATCTTAATTCTATCATATGAATTGATGCTATTCAATATATTATAATTATATACTCTAATTTTATTTTTTATTATTATAATATAAATGAATTTAATAATCAAAAATTTATTGAAATACAATAAAATCTAAAATTATTTATGTGGCACTTGTTATTGAAAAGAAGATTATACATTTTATTTGTTTTGCAAACATATGATTATTATAATAATTTATTCTTAATTATTAAAATAAGTAATATTCAAATATTATTCTATATTGAAGAGAATTTTATATTTTATTATTATAATTATATATATATATATCATATATTTGACTAATAATTCAAGTAAAATTAGTATATGTTGAAATCAATTTTATTATTGACAGTAAATAACTAAATGAGGAATGGAGGTTTCAATTATTCTAAAAATAGATCAATTCTTTTAAATAATTTGTGTTAATGACATACACACACAAATATATATATATACACACACACATATAAACATCTATTGAAATTTTATTATTGCTTAAGATTAATTACTGCTTACCTTCAAAGAATTGACTCTAAGTATCAATTATGCTTTCAGTGCCTCTTTCTCCTTGATTATGTTTCTCTTGAGGACAAGGTTAAGGATTTCATCACTATATTTTGTTATGAGTTTATGGGCCATGAATATAGGGTCAGTACTATGGGTGATGTCATCTACAAATGGTGCCTATGTTTTAGATCACATTTGATCTGCTGTCATTTTTGCTTTTCCCCATTAATAAGTATCAAGTTGTGACATCAATATAAGTAAAATTCCATCAAAATAACTCCAAAGCCATAAAGAAAAGAACATAATAATGTGATATTTGTTTCTAAATAATTTGTACAATTACACTAATTATGGTTTACCTTAACTAAAGGTGTGTAAGCTAGTACATCCCAGCTTGTGCCTTGTAGTGTATCCATGTCACCCTATGAAAAAGATTAGTAATTCTTAGCAATCATCAGTGAAATGAAAGTAATAAATTTACCAAAAAAACTATTAATAAACTAGTAGATTTGTTAGAAATGGAAAAAGAAATCTGTAAATAAGCAACACCAAGAAAGAATCTAAGTGAGTAAATGCATGAAACGATATTACCATAAAATAGGAGAGAGAAAGCTTCAAGCTCCAACACCATGAGACAAGATATTTGGAAAGGGGAAAGCAAAGAAAACCCCTTGTGATATTATGAATGAGGCATCAAAAGCCTAAGAAGGAAGAGAGAGAGAGAGATAGAGAGCAATGCTCATACAATAATGAGAAGAGGAAGAAACCTCATTGTTGTTGAATGAGAGAGGAGGGTCATCTCTTAAATAGAGATGAGAGAGAGGAGTTAGAATGTAACTCCCATGTCTATGAATGCCACCATTTATATGTGTGTGAGGCCAAGTGTGAGATTCCTCTTAAGGAGGAATAATCTAAAATTAGAAATTACAATACATATTTATCCTTACATATTCCACTAGATGACAAAATAAGATGTAGTGGAAAAAGGACAAAAAAGAAATATATTAGGATACCTTGGCGTATATCCTAATATATTATAATAATAAATAAAGGAGGTCTAACCTTGGTTTATAAATACACCAAGGAAAGATTACAACTTCTAACACCCCCTTTAATCTTTACTTGGGGTAATTACATCAAAGGGTATTAAACCCATAATTTACAAAAATCTGCAATTTAATCTTCAATATGAAGTAAGTTGATCATCTTCAAGCCATATGGAACATTTGTAGATCCAAGAGAAGTACATGAGTCCTTTGAATGTGATCATGTGGAAGCATAGACGCCTCTTTATATGTGGAAAACCAAGAAGGTTACTTGATGGATCACCTAAAAAAAGAAAAAAAAAAAAAAAAAAAAAAAAAAACAACAAAAAAAATATCCACATATATGCAAATTCGAAATCCTTTTGAATAAGGATAAAAGTCTCATAGAGAAACAACATGTTACCACAAAACAATGGAGATAACCTGATATCAAGATAAAGTATATGCTCAAAATATTGTCAACAAGGACAAATTGAGTAAAAAGCTTGATCAATGCTCTCATGAAAAGAATATTATACTAATGCACAAATGACCACAACAAGGCCAACTAATGATATGTGCATCAACATTGCATCAATCATGTGGATATAGACAGTCCACTAATGAGTCATCCCACTACAGGTGAATGGGTCATGACTCCATCACCTACATGACCCACGATCTAGGCAATAAAGTATGCAAATCATTATCACATTAATATATGAAAATAACATAAAGGAGAGACATACTAATCAAAGTAGAATTATCATGATTTTTGTTAGGATAATCAAAAGAATGGATTATGAGGATATAACAACATATTGCCTTCAAATTGGATCAAATCATCTGAATTTGGAGAGAAAACTCCAATAATGACATCCTCTTCATTGAGGAACAAAAATGGAACAACATGGAGGGAAACTCCATATAAAATATTATCCTATCAAAATGGAACAGATAGGATCAAATGGAGGGAAACTCCATATAAAATGAGTGCGTACCAATATAGGATGGAGGGATACTCCATGGGCCAGATAAGGAAACTATGTATCAGTTATACTGAGGGGACCTACATAGTTAACCTTGAAAAAATTGGCTCCCTATGCACCTCAAAAAAAAATCATATAAATCATGTAAATCAATTGGTATAAAACCAGAAAGTGCCAACATAGGCATAGAACAATGCTATAGAAGCATAAAAGTGCAACTATGGGAACATCAAAATATCAAAATGAAGGCAAATGTGTAAGATTACTCATAATCCAATATAGATATCAGGTATAAAACTCCATTGAGGGTAAACATGAGTACTTAATTCATATTGCAAAAGTATATATGAATTTCTGAATCATTATAGTCATAAATTATATATTTATCTGGGCATATATGTGGGCCCCCATATATACTCAAATAAATATACGAAAATAGATTGGTTAAAGAAAATAATCACCTTTCCATACTTAATATTTTGGAAAGTCACAATTTATAAAAAGTCACAATATTTACCTTGGTTCAAAAATATAACCTCAAGGTAATAAGAACATAAAGTCATGGGGCAAGAAAAGATCTCCCCATTTTTCTCATACTATGCCTTCAAGATTGGAAGTGATTCAAAAAGAATTTTTTTGAAATAAAACATTAAGAAAGATATAACTAAAAAAAATTAGTAATTAATGATAGAGGTCAGATCTGGCAGATAAGAATATACTAAAAAAAGTTAAGAAACTTTTCTAAAATAATTTTGAATAAAAGCTTGTAAGGATAGAATATTGCACTTGTCTGACAATGAATGATTTCATGCCAAAAATAGGTTGACAAGAGGCAATGAGAAAAGCAAAAGATGCCGCTGTCAGAGCTCAAAAAGGAAAAAGAATCTTGCATGCAAAGACAAGAAAATATTACTAAATTGCCCAAATTTTCCAAATCCCACAATGCCGATCTTCATCATAGATGAGTTTATTTTGTCCTGTTTTGCAACATTGTTGGCCCCGGACGCCATTGCAGAGCACCTTTGAAAGTCAGAGTAATAGACAAGATCTGAAGAAAGATGGATTTTCCATGTGTTTGAGCCGGACCAAAAAATATTTAGTGCCTTTTAAATTGAGCTTAAGGCAAAATCCATCAAGAAAGTTCCATATCCTTCTACAAACTTGGTAATTAGATAAGTTGAAACCTCAATTGAAACTAGGCCTGACAAGGCGCCCTGTCATGGAAAAAGAAATGGAAAAAGAAATCTGTAACTGACGAGGCACTTATAGCAGCACCAGAAACATCATAACAATACATCAACGCCACTTGGAAATTGGGATACTAACAAAGATGAATGCTTAAAGATATTTGAATTTTGCAATACCCATTAGCAGTAGCATATCTTTTGTAATACTATTATTTTCCAAGGTTTCTCTTACACTGGCATTGCAGTTAGCATTTCGATTTCGCAATACTCACAGGCATTGCCTGTCTATACAGGCAGGCAAGGGTTTTGTATCACTAGCATTGCAATTAAGGCATCATTCAATTTGCATTACTTATTTCAATTTCCTAAAACTCACAGAAATTGATTATGTACACAGCCAAGGTCTCCGTATGACTAGCATTGTAGTTGGGGCATCATGTAGAATGACCACTGGGTCTAGCATTTAAACTGTGCAATACCCATTAGTATTTCAATCTTGAGGGAGAAGGGCTCGCCTTCACAATCAAGAATGCTCGTATGAATTGAGCATGGTGGGTGTTCTTTAGATATCTCACCTAATTATAATGGTAAATAAAACATTACATGTAACAAACAAGGATTATCGATCAGTAACAAACTCATTTTCATCTTCCTGTGTGGCGAGGATTTGGTGCAGCATTCAAGAATGTTTTAGACAAGGATATAAGAAATCTCCATACTTTATGGGAGATGTATTAAGAATCTTCTAAGCAGCTTTCACTTCCCATTCTTGAGCGCGTTAAGGGGCCCTGTGAGAGGGCTCTATTTGATGCAAGGATTACTGCGGATAAAATTCATTCAGTCGAGGTTGTGGGTTTTGGTTCGTGAGTTCCTTCAATAATGAAGATATTGATAGAGTTCTTCGGCAAGGAATCAAGAAGGATAATGAATGCTAGCGAGTGTGTTGCTCGAGGTTGTGCCCTGCAATGTGCAATTCTTAATCTTTTTAAGAAACAAAATAGCCTCAAAGCCCGCTAAATGGTGATGTCTAGAAATCTGCTATCTGGGAGAAATTGAAATGGGTATGGGGGGAACAAAATTGAGGCCATGATCCGTCCCTAGAGTTGGGCCATAGGCCATGAATGTGGAAATCCGAAGAGGGTATTCCGATCTGAGGATAAGAGCATTTTTGATGTGCATCATAGTATGATCCAGGCCACTCCAGAACGAAATAGTAGAAATCAAAGCTTTTTGCATTTGCTTTGAGGATATTAATGGATATAACTTGCAGGAGCAGCAGCATCCAGGCATGGAAACTTGTGCGAAGAGAACATGGCATGGAAAATAAGCAAAGTTGTTGTTGTTGGAGGGGGTTTAATGTGCTCTGGTATAGCCACAACACTAGTTCTGAGTGGCTATCCTGTGATCCTTAAAGCAGTAAATGAACAGTTCCTTCATTCCGGTCTTGACCGAATTAAAGCAAACTTATAGAGCCATGTAAAGAAAGGCAAAATGAGCCAAGAGAAGATTTAGAGATGTGGATATGGTAATAAAACCATAAAATATACCACACCCGTTGTCAAACACATCAGAAACAAATATGCAGTTGGGAAGTGCTTAGATCATAGTAAAAAAAATATCTAGATAGGAAAACCTTTTGGCGGAAAGCCTGCCAAAGGGGGTTAGATGAAAAACTAATATAAAATAAGAAGTAACCTACACAAATTAGAGCACACAAAAGTTAAACGGGTTTGGCAGTAAACCAGCCAAATCCCAAAAAAAAATTCAATTTCTTCCATCTTAAAAGATTAAAGAAGAAATTAGTGAAATCTCTCTCAAGAGTCTCCTTCGAATCGTACCTTCATGCAAACACTCAAAACAAAGATTAAACTGCTCTGATACCATGTTAGAAATGGAAAAAGAAATTTGTAAATAAGCAACACCAGGAAAGAATCTAAGTGAGTAAATGCATGAAACGATATTACCATAAAATAGGAGAGAGAAAGCTTCAAGCTCCAACACCATGAGACAAGATATTTGGAAAGGGGAAAGCAAAGAAAACCCCTTGTGATATTATGAATGAGGCATCAAAAGCCTAAGAAGGAAGAGAGAGAGAGATAGAGAGCAATGCTCATACAATAATGAGAAGAGGAAGAAACCTCATTGTTGTTGAATGAGAGAGGAGGGTCATCTCTTAAATAGAGATGAGAGAGAGGAGTTAGAATGTAACTCCCATGTCTATGAATGCCACCATTCATATGTGTGTGAGGCCAAGTGTGAGATTCCTCTTAAGGAGGAATAATCTAAAATTAGAAATTACAATACATATTTATCCTTACATATTCCACTAGATAACAAAATAAGATGTAGTGGAAAAAGGACAAAAAAGAAATATATTAGGATACCTTGGCGTATATCCTAATATATTATAATAATAAATAAAGGAGGTCTAACCTTGGTTTATTAATACACCAAGGAAAGATTACAACTTCTAACAAGATTGAGTATCAGAGTCAATATTAATTGGAGGTAATTGGTTTTTACATTATACTTACTAGTCCCATGATAGGAATTTTTTTTGTATCTACACAACTCAAACTATAATCTATCAGAAGCTCTTCCCCTGCACTTATTGATTTTATTGCACATACAAAAATACAATTTCCCATGTGTGCCTTGAATATACAATTCAACTACTTATTAGTTGACATAGGTCGAGAACTATTTATAAATCCTAAATATTTCCTGTTGCATTCAACCTTCTATCAATATACATAGTGAGCCTTTTACTTTAATCATTTTCTTTGCATTGTATATAATTTTGTGATAATGCATACATAAGCATACTTTTTCTATATTGCATAATTCACATCCAATTATTGTAATTGTAACAAGGTCCTGCCAACTCCATCAATTCAACAACTTTATTGTAACTAAACTTTATGCCATCTATGAAAAATAGGCTCAAACCATGTAATGAAGATGGAGCTATGTGATATACCCTTTCATTAATAGAAAAATCAGTGTTAACTAGAGGTAGTTCCTTGGGTACCCATTCTTTTTGAAGATGTGTGTACTTTAAGGGAACCTTCCTATGCAAGTAAAAATTGCATTCATTTATTAAATTTTAGATTCTAATCTTTTGACCTCTAGTTGATCTCCCTATTTTAGACCTACTAGATGTCTCATTTTTATCTTCTATTCCTTCATTTTCCTCACTTGAGGAAGATAGATCAGACAAATACTTATTTGGTGATACCTACAATCCATAAAATGAGTGACATACTAGGACTATAGTTGGCTTTGATGGTAAAGAAAAGATATGCAAATAAAAAATTATATCTATAGGGTCTATTGACTTATATCTATCGATCCATGTGATTGTGCAAGATATTGGTCAAAGGTGTTAAATAGCCTCCATATGTAAATCTTTTATCTTAAGTTAGCCAAAAATTACATGATATATATGCTACAAATTACATAGAAGACAAAAAATACATGATTCATTCATCAAAATAGTTATAGATTTTTTAAATCCTTACCTAGATACTTTATGTTTGGTAGCTATGCAATATCATTGTATATACTCCATGGCAGTCAAGTTCAACACGTAATAACTTAATTATGAAAAACATACAAGTCAAACAAATTTCTATATATTAATCATGACCCCATCATACTTGACACTGATCATACATCAACAAACATTTCATTGATCATGTAATTTATCATCATCTTCATCCATCTCATCATCATCATCACTATCATCATACTTGTCAATTTGATCATCATCATCACCACCACCATCATCATCATCTTCATCACCATTATCATGACCATCATCACCTTGATCATCACTATCTTCATCAGCATGGTCATGGTCATCATTATCATCACCATCATCATCAACATCACTAGAATTATCATCTTCTTCTTCATAATCATTGTGTAACACTCGTTTATGATCATCATTTACTTTATCTTTTGATTCTTCAGTATATTCTTCTTCCATCACATTATACTTTATCAAACTTCCTCTTGGATCATGTCTAACAACAAATGACCAACCCGATTTATGTGGAAGAATGAAGTAAAAAGATTTCTCACATTAGCTTGGAAGAAAATAGGGCTCATCTCCAACTAGCTCAAATGACCTTGCATTAATCATTGCAAATCTACTATCATGTTTAATAACAACCCTACTATGATCATTTTGATTCAGTTGTAGCTTGTACAATTTGACAACAAATAGAACTAATTTGAATGAATTAAAGTGGCACTCAAGTATATCATCCAAAATGACATAGTATATATTTTCAGGTTGTTGAGGATGTATGTCATTTTTAGATGAAATATTGGTAACCTCAAAGACTGTACTTATCCCAGAATCACAAGCTTTATTTGTTTCATCTTACTTTTTTATGTGAAATTTTAAGTTACAGTAGTACATAGCTTTTTGGTGTTTGATATGCAATTGGTCAAACATATCAAGATTATATGTACCTTTCTATCCATTAAGCCATATGCTAGATCAAATACCATTGGCATATCATTGGGATCTCCTTTATGATGAGATTATTTAACCAATGACACAACACCATCCCATGTTAATGAGTGACCATTTTCTTGAGACTGTTGAATCCATACTATCATCCAATCAAGATTACAATATACAAATGTAGTGCATCCTACTCATGACCAACTATAAAGAAAATAACTAGTCCAGTTAGAAAAAAATTATATTGATGATGGATAAGAATTAATTAACTACAATAACATCTTATAATTAGCTCTCAATTTCCTCAGTCTACCTTTCCCCTTCAAGTACCCCTCTTCAAATATGTTAATGGAGTTAGGCTCCCAAATGCGATCTACATGGAACTTTGATGCAAATATGGGAAGATATTCACTAATGTACACCATAGTCTAGTATGCCATATATCCCTCTACTATAGAATCCTTAGGATGTTCTCTTTGCAAAACCAAGCCCTTCATAAATTTCAAGTGCCTCTTAACCATCGACATTGACCTAGTTTGTATAGGTTGATACAATTCAATATCATCAACTTGATGTATGAGGTAGTGTTCTTAAGCATTGAAAAAAGTTGAAGGTAGATACTTTTACATTTCAAACATAAGCTATGAAATTTTTCTCTTCCAATACTTTATATCTTTTTGATCAATTCCTTTAGATGATAACCACCTAAAAGAGATTCAACATACAAGAATATATAAATGAGATTTTAGTTAAAAATATTCAATAAATTACATAAAAAGAAAAGCAAGTCATAATTATAATATATGTACAACAAATCTAAGAAATAATACTTCTAATCTCATGTATTTTCCAAGATCATATATAACTAGTTTAATACTATTGTCAAACTAGTGGAGGAATAGAGGTAGGACATTTTGCAACCATTAGAAATGATATTTTCAATATATTATGAAATAATATAGTAGGTAGTACATAAAATTTTACAAATATATTATAAATAGAGAAAATGAGTTACCTTGATGAAGGTATGTTAATCATGCATTTTCAACCTTGGCTAAAAATCACCTTTCTTTGATACAATATTTCATATATTTGCAACAAATCTTGTGGGAAATTTTGTTTTTTTATGATTTTTTTTTGCATCACTTTGTTGCTCCATCAATAACCAAGGAAGGGCATTCGTATTTATGCTGTCTCCATTGCTATTTGATTCAATGAAATTTTTTAGTGTATGATTGGATTCATGAATGCCATTACAAATTTTAGAAAAAAATTCTCTATCACACCTTCTATCCAATATTTTCCATAGTGTCTTTGTTACATTCTTTTCAATATGCATAACATCAAACAAATGCATGATTAGAAGATCCTTATAGTGCGGTAACCTACTAAATTGAGTAGAATAAATTTTTATTCCTCTAGGAAGTTGGCCATTGATGCCTTGATGGCCTTCATGAGCATCAATTAACTCATTACTAAATAAAAGACAATATCAAAATATAAATTTCAAACTTTGGACCACAAACTGGACATTACCTCATCGATTTAGTTGATCGTATTCTAACTTGCATACATGAGGTGTCATTATTTGTGGCTTTGATGTTGCCTCTTCTTTCCCATTAAAAAGGTGTTTTTTAGTAATTTTATACTTATTATTATAGCGAAGAAAGTGTGAAAACTCATTGAACACTTGCTTTCCTAAACTTCATGAATGATGAGATTTCATCTTCGGACCACAAATTGGACATGGGAATTTTCCTTTTGTCTGAAGACCTAAATGATCATGTATAATTGGATCATGCACAATTATCATGTGCAACTTAAACATATAACAATAATGTGTAAGCACTATAACAAACCAAAAATATGTGACCTTAATAATATCACATATAAGCATTGCATGGAATTAAAATTGACTTTTCCTTTTTTTGTCTATAGATGTCATACATAGTGACCCCATTCCATAACTTCAATAAGTCATTAATAAGGGGCTCAATATAGACATTCATATATTTAACTTGGTACTTACCTAGCAATTGAATGAATGTAAAATTACATAATTATTATGACCATTTTGATGCATTATTTATAAATTAATTTAGATAAATATTAAATGAAAAAAATACTTGGTATAATCATTGACAACATTATGTGCTCCCTCTTTATGGACATCCAAAGAGAAATGTTATTGTTAATAACAAAAATAGGCCACACTAAGTAAATAGATCTCATATCTCCAAATGGATTGATACCGTCCGCTACCAATGAAAAAGTTGAGATTATGATGTTCTCCTTTAAAGTGTGGCCATGTTTTTTCTGTCTCTTTAATTGTTGAACCATCCATAGGAATCCACATAATGTCATCTTGAATTCTATTGTGTACACGGTAATCCATAAATTGTGTCAAGCTAATGCACCTAAATAATTTTTCAAGACTTGAAATAATAGGAATGTACTAAAGAACCTTGTGAGATACCTATTTTTTAAAATTATATCTAACCAATATCTACTAATTTGACAATTAGGGCATTTTTTTGCAAATTCATGTTCTTTATGACATAGAATGTGATCGTTGAGACATGCATGTATTGTTTGATACTTCATTCCAATTTGATTTATAATGGTAGATAATCTCGATACAAACAAGGCAAAATGTTTGATGGTGGTAACATAAACTCACCTATCAACCTACAATAAAAAGTATGAATTTTTAATATAATGAATAATAATTGTATGCTAACATTGAAGATGACAAAAATGGCATACCTTAACATACATGACATTTCTACATTGGATAAACCATTCATAACCTTCAAGTTCACCAACAACACTATAGCATATAAAAGAGTTGTTTGGGAGCCTTGGTATAGGGACTAGTATGATTTCTCAAGTATAGGAATGTTTGCCACATGTCTACCACATGTCACTTGCTAGTTGGGTCACCATGTCACATGTTGAGTTAGCCTCATGCCACATCATTGTGACATAGTGACCATGTGACACGTGTCATTTACCACCACCTCAATGTTCGATCATCAATCCACCTCAACTAGCCACATCATTAGTCCATGTCACTGTCATCTCAGTAGGTCACTATATCGCTAAGGTTATCTGTTGTGCATCTTCATTTGGTGACATAACAATTACCACGGGATCATCCATGTGTTGTCATCCTATTCCATTAAAAATTGTGCCACATGTCAATTTCCAATTCGTTCGTAAATTCCACATCATCAAATGACATCATTTCTTTTGCATGGGTGTTTGTGTTAGAATTCTTTAGAATAACTGAGAGGGGGGGTGAATCAGTTATTCCAGGTCCAAATGCCCTATTAATAGCTTTTTACTACTTTTAATGAATCCATACTTAAATCAATCATATAAGCAAGTTACAGTAAATCAGCATGCAAAGATAAAACACTCAAGATCAACACATGACACAATGATTTACGTGGAAACCCAATTTGGGAAAAACCACCAGCAATATGCTACTTGATTCTCACTCTTTTGAAGTGATGCCCTATTAAAAGTCTGCCCTGTTAAAGGCTTACAACACACTGTTAAATGTGACCTTGTTAGAGGATTTCACCAAACTGTTAGGAATGGGCCTGGTTAAAGGTCTTTAGAACATTCACTTGGAATGTCACCCTGTTAAAGGATTTTTCTAATGGCTGTTAAACCAACCTAAGTCCATAGGATTTAGACTTACAGTTACAATTGCTAGAAAGTAACAATAATGGCCTTTTGATCTGATATAACTCACAACATACTTTGCAGATTTCAGATCACACTTTCAGTTCAATCCTTATGCTTGGCTTTAATCTCTTTAGCTCTGATGGCTTGTCTTCCTCTCAAGCTTCGTCTCCTTGAGTCCTCTAACTCATTCTGCCAATGCAATCATCTTTGTGGTCATTTATACAAATTATGCTTGACCACTGTCTCTCTTTTCTTCTATCCCCTCTCACTCTCTCTTTCTCTTATTAACTTATGTCTTCTTATAGAGAAGTCTAATTTGCCTTTACGGCTCAATTCTCCCTCTTCAATTTTAGGGTTTCAAAATTTATTAGGTAGGATACAATGTATCTACCCCATATCTTGTTTTCTTCTTGAAACTTTTTCAGTTGTATCTTACAATCATTCTACATGGTGTTCTGTGCCACCAACTCATCATTCTTATCTTCCTTTTAATTCCTAGATTTCTATATAACAACCTTGTTGGCTTAGATCTAGCGAATCTTCGATTTCCTAAATAATGCAGCAACTCGGCATTATTGAGTTACTGGTGCTCGGCACCTCTGTGTTACTCGGCACCTATACCGGCTCAACACTTGTATTTACTCGGCACTTGAACTTACTCGGCACCACTCGACATCTGAATTTTACTCGACATTAACTAGAACTTGCTCGGCTCTTTCTCTCTAATGAACTTAGTTTGAGCTTTACAAAATACTTAGTTAAAACCTTAAATCTTTTATATGTTTTAGTGTGCCCATTCTTTGTAGTATATCATCAAATACATTCTTTCATCAATGGCTTAGCTGATCCTTGTACTTCATTCCAACATCATAACTTCAACCTTTCTCTAGGTATTTTAGTTACATCTTATTAATTGCCTCCACCTTGACAATCAACTAATTGATAGTATTTGGATCACTAAATCAATTGTCATCCCTGCAAGTAGCAAGTTTGACATCAATGACAAAACAATGATTGAGGACATTCTTTACTAGTTCCATATTTTATTCCAACAATCTCCCTCAACTTTTCTTATAATTATTTCAATCATTTCCAACAATCTCCCTCTTTGGCATTGATGGCAAACCAAACTGATCAAGTAATCAATTCAATTACCACCAAGATTGTATACGTTGTCTTGTTTTATTTCACTACTAATCTCATATATCTCCCTCTTTCATATATATATCCCTCTCTTTCTTTGCATTGATCAGTTTCCCTACATATTTCTCCCTCTTTGACATAAATGCCAAAGATGTAGCATTTTTATCATGCAAAATATAAGTTTTGGCTTCTTGTTGTTTTTCTCCCTCTATCACCATGTTTGTGACTGATTTGGAGTTTCTGTACCTGCTATCATCCTTTGCATCAACCTATTAATATTTCAATGATTTATTCCTGTTGATGCAAGGCAGCTTCCTTGTTGCCTTAAACTACTTGGGTTAGGGGTATGACCCCCAATTTGCCTCTAAGATATTCATAGGCATCCTTGGGCAATGGTTTGGTGAAGATATCTGCAGTTTGTTCCTTTGTGTGAATGTATTCCAACTTCACTTGTTTGTCTTCTACCAATTCTCTGACATAATGATACTTGATTGCGATATGCTTGGTTTTTGCATGCATCACTGGATTTTTGGATATGTTTATAGCACTTGTATTATCACAATACAATATCACCGATTTTGTTACTTCTTCTTTCATTCCATTGAATAGATGTGTGAGCCATACAATATTTGTACAATTGACTACAGCTGCCACATATTCTGATTCTGCAGTGGATTGGGATATACATGTTTGTTTCTTGCTAGTCTAGGTAACCAGCCTTTTGCCTAGAAATAATGCACCTCCACTTGTGCTTTTTCTGTCATCAATGTTTCCTCCCTAGTCTACATCTGTATATGCATTGAGTACAAATTTTCCATTCTTTTTGTAGTATAGACCAAAATCATTAGTCCCTTTGAGATATCTCATTATTCTTTTTACTGCTATGAGATGATTTTCTTTAGGATTAGCAGAAAACCTAGCCACTATTCCAACTGCTAATGCTATGTCTAGTCTACTATGTACAACATATTGTAGTTTTCCAATCATGGATCTGTACATTGTTTGATTGACTTCAGTTGACTCATCATTTTTGGATAGCTTATTTCCTGTGGTCATTGGTGTGCTTACTGGTTTGGATTCCTCCAATCCAAACATTTTAAGAATTTATTTGATGTACTTTGATTGTGTAACAAATATTCCATGTTTAAGTTGGTGTACTTGCAATCCAACAAAAAATTTGATTTCTCCAAACATAGACATTTCAAATTCATGTTTCATTCTGTCAGCAAAGCCTTTGCAAAGTACTTCCTTACCACCAAATACTATGTCATCCACAAAAATTTTAGATACAATAATGTCTTTACCTTCTTTAGCTTTGATGTACATGTTACTGTTATCATCAGTTCTTTCAAATCCAATTTGCACTAGATACTTGTGAAGTCTCTCATACCATGCTCTAGGTGCTTGTTTCAAACCATAGAGTGCTTTATGTAGCTTACACACCATATCCATGTTGTTCTCATCAAAAAATCCTTCTGGTTGTTCAATGTAGACTTCTTCTTCTAGTATACCATTTAAGAAGGAAGATTTTACATCCATCTGATAGACTTTGAAATCTTTGTAGGCAGCATATGCAAGTAAAGTTCTTACTACTTCCATTCTAGCAAGAGGAGCGAATGTTTCTCCATAATCTATTCCTTCTTGTTGAGCATAACCCTTTCATACTAATCTAGCTTTATTTCTAGTAATCTCACCATTCTCATCTAGTTTGTTTCTGAATACCAATTTGGTACCAATCACATTCTTGTCAGTTGGTCTAGGAACTAAACTCCAGGTTTTGTTTTTCCTTATTTGATTAATTTCTTCTTCCATAGCTTTATACCAGTCATCATCCTGTAATGCACCACATACTGTCTTGGGTTCAGATTTGTTGATCAGACATGATTCATGTCTTAGTCTATTCCTTGTCATTGGTCTTGCATCTTTGTTACCAATTATCTGTTTAGCAAGGTGATGTCTTTTTACATATTTGGATAATCTTGGCTCTGTTCTTGTTTCCAAGTTTGATCTTTCGGATTCAGGATCACTATGCACTTCATTGTCAAGTTGTTCTTCATTATGTGTACTGTCTTCAAAATTAGATTATGCATTTTCTTCATTTTGTAACTCAGCTTCTAAATGCAACTCAGCATTCATTGGTTGTGAATCAGCTGAAATTGACACTTGTTGATTTTCAATTTAATTGTCATCATCCTCATCAATAGTCATTCCTTCATAAGAATATACAAAGGTTCTGTATTCTTCCATTTTCTTTGGTTCTTCAGCTTGGACTTTTGTGTGCTCATCAAAATTTACATTTGCACTTTTCACAATTTTGTTAGTGTTAATATTCAAACACTTATATGCCTTACTTCTAGTGGAGTAACCAAGAAATATACCTTCATCACTTTCTGCATCAAATTTTTCATTGCTAGTATCCTTCAGGATAAAACATTTGCAACCAAACACTTTGAAATGTTTTACATTGGGTGAGTAACAATACCATAATTCAAAAGGTGTTGTATTTGTACCTTTCTTGACTTGTACTCAGTTCAGTGTATGAATAGCTACACTTACAGCTTCTCTCCAGTATTTTAGAGCAACATTCTTTTCCATCATTAATGTTCTGGCACAGTCAATCATAGATCTGTTTCTTCTCTCAGCAATTCCATTCTGTGGGGGAGTTCTAGGAGCTGACATTTGTCTTTTGATTCCATTGTCATTACAGAATATCTCAAATTCATTCGATGTGAATTCACCACCTCTATCTGATCTTAGGCATTTCAGGCTTTTTCCAGTTTCCTTTTCAACTCTGGCCACATACCATTTAAACATTTGAAAAGCATCAAATTTTTGTTTTAAAAACATAATAGTCATCATCCTAGAATAGTCATCAACAAATAGCATTATGTATTTATTGACTCTATAGCTTTGTATTTCCATTGGGCCACATAAGTCAGTGTGAACTAACTCAAGTATCTCTTTAGATGTATAGTTCTTGCTTTTGAAACTTGATTTTGTCATCTTTCCTAGCTGACATTGTTTGCACATGATATTATCAGGCCTTTTCAGTTTTGGTAGACCTCTGACTTTCTTCATTTTACTGATGTTGACTAGATTATCAAAATTGACATGACATAATATTCTATGCCATAACCATTCATCATCAAATTTTGCAAATAGACAAGAAGCATCATCCATATCAAGGTAAAACAAATTACTCTTTGTTTGATCTCCTTTTCCTATTAGTTTACCATTAGTATCATAGATTTTTGCAGTTTTGTTTCCAAATTCCACTTTGCAACCTATATTGCCTAACTGTGAGACACTCAGTAAATTGTAGTTTAATCCTTCAACATAGTATGCATTGTCACATGAAATCTATTCTGTGAGCTTAATGGAACTTTTTTCTTTGATTTGACATGGAGCATCATTACCAAATCTAACACTATTTCCATCATACTGAGTAAAGTTGACAAACTTACTTTTGTCTCCTGTCATGTGATGTGAGCATCCACTGTCTATGATCCATCTGTCATTCTTGTTTATACAAGTCACCAGTGTTGTGGCTTCTTCTTCATCAGATTGGTCCTTCATGGCTACATAAACAACTTCATCATCATTGTCATCAGAATTTTCTTTAACAATAAAACACTTACCTTTTTCTTTGTAATCTCTTTTGTCATCATCTCTTTTGTTCTTGTATTTATTGCTTTCCTTGGAATCCTTTTTCTATGGACATCTTGCAACAATATGACCTACTTCATTGCAATTGAAACAAATGATAGGCATCTTACCTTTGAATTTTCCTTTGCCCCTGTGAAATCTTCTAGCGAGTAATGCTTCCAATTGTTCCACATCTTCCTCATCAGTGCTACTGTCACTAGATACATACTTCATTTTTCTTCCTTTCTTTGATTTTACCTGTTCGGCATCTTTTAGTGATAACTTTTCCTTAAAAGAAGATTCAACATTTTCAGGTTTGTAGTTGTCAAAGTTAGATAACTCAAATGCTGTGAGTCTACCTATTATACCTTCAAAGCTTAGATTATTTCTTGGTATGCATATTAGTTCTTTTATTGCTGATACTCTAATAGCATAGATAGGGAGCAAGGTTCTTAAGAACTTACTATTAACAGTATCCTCATCTATTTGACCATTCAAGCATCTTATTGCACTTACCACTTCCTTTATTCTTGCACCATACTAAGTAGCATTCTCATTTTCCTCCATTTTCATGTCGTCAAACTTTCCTCTAAGACTTTATCTTTTTGCTCTTTATACATTCTGATCTCCTCCATAGATGTCTGATAGTGCTTTCCACATTTTGAATGCAGTGTCACATCCTTTGATATCATCAAATTTAGCATAGCTGAGTGTAGATGCAATTTCCAGCATTGTCTAATTGTGTTATTATTTATTTTTCATGTCTTCTGCAGTAGGAGCGCCTATTGGATATACATGTTTAGTGACAATTTAATTTTGGGCATAATCTCCTATGGATCCAAGATGTAGCTTCATCAAACTTTGCCATGCAACAAAGTTGTCTTTGTTGAGCTTGGGAACTTCTCTTTTTGGAATTTTGATCTTTTCTGCTAGTAGTCCCTTTAAACTAAATCAACAGTCAGGCTCTGATACCAATTGTTAGAATTCTTTAGAATAACTAAGAGGGGGGGTGAATCAGTTATTCAAGGTCCAAATGCCCTATTAATACCTTTTTACTACTTTTAATGAATCCATACTTAAATCAATCATATAAGCAAGTTACAGTAAATCAGCATGCAAAGATAAAACACTCAAGATCAACACATGACACAATGATTTACGTGGAAACCCAATTTGGGAAAAACCACCAGTAACATGCTACTTGATTCTCACTCTTCTGAGGTGATGCCCTATTAAAAGCTTTCCCTGTTAAAGGCTTACAACACACTGCTAAATGTGACCTTGTTAGAGGATTTCACCAAACTATTAGGAATGGGCCTGGTTAAAGGTCTTTAGAACATTCACTTGGAATGTCACCCTGTGAAAGGATTTTTCTAATGGTTGTTAAACCAACCTAAGTCCATAGGATTTAGACTTACAGTTACAATTGCTAGAAAGTAAAAATAATGGTCTTTTGATCTAATATAACTTACAACATACTTTGCAGATTTCAGATCACACTTTTAGTTCAATCCTTATGCTTGGCTTTAATCTCTTTAGCTCTGACTACTTGTCTTCCTCTCAAGCTTCATCTCCTTGAGTCCTCTAACTCATTCTGCCAATGCAATCATCTTTGTGGTGATCTATACAAATTATGCTTGACCATTGTCTCTCTTTTCTTCTATCCCCTCTCGCTCTCTCTTTCTCTTATTAACTTATGTCTTCTTATAGAGAAGTATGATTTGCCTTTACTACTCAATTCTCCCTCTTCAATTTTAGGGTTTCAAAATTGATTAGGTAGGATACAATGTATCTACCCCATATCTTGTTTTCTTCTTGAAACTTCGCCATTTATATCTTACAATCATTCTACATGGTATTCTATGCCACCAACTCATCATTCTTATCTTCCTTTTAATTCAAAAATTTCTAGATAACAACCTTGTCGGCTTAGATCTGGCGAATCTTTGATTTCCTAAATAATGCAACAACTGGCATTATTGAGGTAGCAACTTTCCCAAATTCAACATACTCCATCCAAAAAAAAAGATGAACTTACTTCAAACATCCTGATTCAACAACCTCCAAACTAAACTTCATCTCCATCCCACTCCCAAGCTCATCCGACTAGAAAAATTAAAATCTTCACAGGATTTCTTGTCAGCAAGCCACATGGAACTAGACTAAATGCAGAACGCGTCTCAACAATTCCAAATCCTCCTTTTTGCTAAGTCTTGGGCTCTCCTGCCATGTTCTAGTCTTTAAAGGTGGCTCCCCTCTTTCAATTCAACAACCTTCTGTTCAGCGTAGGGCTACCTTGTTCTGCTCCTCCCTTCCCAATGTGGGAGCCTTTTTTATCTGAGTTGCTTCCCCTATAGCTTTCTTCATTGCTATGGATCGGTCACTCTACCTTGGATGTGGAGTTCTTAGGTCCCTTGCCTCCTGCTTCTTTCTCCATGCCTCTTCCTCTTCAATTGCAACCATGCCTCTCCACACATTTCCCTTGTAGATGTAACTCAAGTGCAGGTTTGCCTTCAATTTTTTAGGTCTTGATGCCATGCTTGCTATCACTGTGGAGACCGAACCAAATGGACTATAAGGGAGACCATTGACAATGTCATTACTGTATTCAGGAACTGAGTGATGAGGATAAGTTGGTAATCAAAGTATTCGTAGATTAATATTACCCAATGAATGAATAGACTCCCCTTGCAACTATTGTTTCAAACTTTTGTCCTTCCTTCAACATGTGGGGAATGAACTGGGCAGCTCTATATTTTATGTTGTCTCCCTACTTTGAATTTAAAATAAACCACTTCTTTTTATTTTATTTATCCTTTCCATTAGATAGGATAACTTTTCTTGGGTTTCCAATCTTAGAATCCTTAAAGACTTTGCACAAATAGTCTCAATGGTATAGCTTGCACTCCTAAAAAAAAATTGCCATATAGAGCAAATATGTGTGTCTGCTTTGAGCTATGAAACTCCATAGGGCTGAAAGCCTTCTAATTTCTTGAAAAATGCAGCATCAAGATCCTTAACCATAACCAACACATTGATTGATGATGAATCAAGATGATAGATTTGAAAATGTAAGAAATACATTCCATCTAAAGTAACTTTACCAATCTTTTCACTATCTCCCTATATAGCTAGCCCATAACCACTATTTGCCTCCTGCTCAAAATAAAGAAGCTTAAATTTTCTTTGTGTAGGTGAAGTGACTCTAACAATTATCCCAGCTTCAGCTTGTTCTTGTGTGATAATTACCTCAAAGAAATGAGCCCCTTACTTTTCCACCTTGTCACTAGTAAGCCTTCCAAGTAGAAAATGCCTAATGGTCACCATTCAATTGAGAGCATCCTTAAGAACATTAGAATTTTTTTTTTTTTTAATAGATACACCAAGCTTTCTAAACAATGTTGTGAACATAGTATTTTCAGTGCCCAGATTTCCATTGTCGATTGCCAAAATTGTTCACTGCTAGGTATACTCTGACAATAATCATCAAGAATTGCATCCTTATACCATCTAAGCTCAGTTGAATTTAGATTCTTTTCTAGGAATACAAAGGAAATCATTGCTTGTACCTTCACATTAGGAGACCAATGATCCAAGGTAATTAATGCACCAGGAATAATGAGCCTGCTTGATGATCCAAGATATGGATGTTTTACTTTATATCCCAATCATACCAAGCATCATTTACAATCATTATTAGACCATGATGTTTTAATAAAAAAAAATACATTCTAATCCCCTTTTAATCATCTTGAAAATCCCACAATGTCGTATCACTTTGACAAAATCAGTTGGGCCCTTAAGCGGGTCTGGCTATAAAAAAAAATTCATTTCCAAAAAACTAAATTGTCAAAGTGATTCATTGAATCCATTGTATTAATTAAAATCAAGTTCAACAACTGATCAATCAATCAAAACTCACTTTATCATTAATCTGCAAATTGTCAATATGGTGCCAAGAGGTCCTTTGATTGGCCTTAAAAACTAAACCAAATACATGACTGGGCTCCAAAAATGGACACACCGATTCTCTATTCCACATTCTCACACCATGTCCAATCTCATCTCATGAAGAATTCTTAGTCAAAAGATATTGACTGTCAAAGTTTTCCTCTCAGAACTGCCTGCAAGAAAATGTGTTAGAAAACAATAAATCATGTTTAGATTTGGCTTTAAAAATGGGGCAAACTGACACTTGGGGAAACAAAAACTAGAGAACTTGTTCATTGTCACAAGGAAAATATAAACTTGTGATTAGGGCTCATTATGAATAATAGGACACATTTGGTGAATAGTCAAAGTAGGCTACTCAGATTTGTAGGGCTACAAACACTAGCAGAAAAGCATTTTTTTGCAAATGGAATTAACCTGGGAAAGTGTTCAGACAGATTCGTAAGGACTTGAACATTGGCACAATTAAAGTATTTTTAGAGTACAACATAGTGGTATAATCCATTTGATTTCACCTATCATAGATTTTAGGATATGACATTACGAACAAGGGTTCCGACTAATATGCATTTATTGACATTAGTAAAAAGTTACAAATTGTATTTGGAATCGCATTTGAAAACTGATCAAATAGATTTGTCATAAACTCAAAATTGAAACATAGAAAGTATCTGACCTCTTCAATGTAATGAAAAAGAAAATTTCTTATTTTGGTCAACTGGGTCAAAGTTATAACAAATCAAACAGGGCTTCTCGAAATTCAAAATAATTCACATCAGCATGACATCAATAAATGACCAACTTTGAGGGATTCAAAGCCTAGGGAAATGGATTCAAAATGACTCAAAATTTGAAACATAGGTTCTTTGGTATGGACATCAAACACTCCCAAAGTGGCGAGTCATGAAACATTACTTGGTCCAAGATATTCTGATGCAAACAAGGCCTCATGTCATTGTTTAACACTTGGGCAAACATGCAGGTTTGATAATTGCTCAAAACAAGACTTCATTAAATGGCTCAGAATGACAATTTATCTTCATGGAACACATAGACACACTAAATAAAAGATGTTAGAAACATTGAACACCTTTTAGGCTTTAAATGAACGATCGGGTACATGTGCATTAAAAGCATTTAAGGGCTTGATTTTTTCAATGGTACTCAAAATTGGGGCTTCAATTTTGAGTCCCAACAAGGATGACATAGTGAAGAAAGCTAATTAATGATTGGTAATTTTAAAACATAATTTCTTAAGACCCAAATTAAAAAATAATGTTGATGAAACACTCATGAGCCTATTTTCATATGTAATTTATAGGCGGAAAGAAAGAAAATGCATAGACCCACCTCAAGTTTGTGAGGTCAAGGAACTATAGGTGCCATATAAGCCTAAGTTACCTTAGTCCTACAAATCTTTTTTTTGGTTTTTTAGTCAATAAATTGATTCTAGGTGTGTTTGTGAGTCATTACACCTTATTTAAGTCCTAAGTGTTGTAATTGTCTAGGTGATTAAGTTCTAGGAAGCAATAGTGGAAAAATTACATTTTGCAAGAAAAGTTGGTGACAACTTTTTGTCAATTTTGATAATTTTTGCAAAATCATTACAAATGGTCTTGTAACTACTCAAACCAACCAAGTTTTGGTTGGGGATTATGTATTTGGATGCTAATACCCTCTATGAAGTCAGTGGTGTAAGTAGGTGTAAGTTCAACAAGTTTTTGAGACCAAATATATGGATTTTCCAAAACACTTTCACCTAGATCCAATGAGTGCTAACTATTCCATTCACTCTCATGAGAGATGGATTCATGTTGAATCACTACTCATAAAACATGGCTCAATGATTTTGACTCAAAATCACATAGTTAAATCCTGATAGCAATATCACACTTTGACTTGCTGTGGAAATTATATCCTCCTTATCAAGGGAAAGATGTGTTGAAACTGAAGAGTTGTGTAGGAATTTGACATTGTGCTGAAATAATTTGGGAGGATTCTTGAAGGGCTCTAGAATATTGGGAAAGGTAAGTTACCTTGAGCATTGGAGTTGGGGTTTTACTGAGCTTTTGATTTGAGCACTTTGCATCACTACTGATCTTGCAAACCTCTTGAATGAAGGAGAAATTCATGTTGGAAGAATTATTCTACATTGTGCAAGGTTATTATTCAATAGAAAGAAGCAAATGAAAATTTACAACTAAATCAAAACTACATCCATGATATACTTCATTGATGATAATAGAAGGAGATCCATTAGTACCATATTCTTTTGAGTTCAATTTAATACCAAATTCATAATATAGCATTAACAATTACTACAATGTGGTACTAAAAATTATCTCATTTTATTGTTGGACTCCATAACATTCACACAATCATAATGATATACTAGTATTTATGTATTAATAAAATATAATTCTCACTTAGTAAAATCATAATATTCACATTATATAAAACTGTTCAGACTACTCTTATCTTTTATGTGGGGAATCACCATCTTCCACATACATGAGCAACAAGAATGTAATATAGCCAACCATATGCATCCATTCTCTCTCAGATCTGAGATGAGCCATGTAAAGGCAGTTGATTAGTACAAAATATATACCTATAAAATGAATAAAATGTGTATTCTTGACCAATGGTGATCATATATACTTCAACCAACCCATCTCTCAATTCTAAAAAAGAAAACTATTTTGGATGGTCAAAAATATAAAATTGATCACTAACTCTCTAGATTCTCTAAAAACAACCTATTTTGGGTGGTTAAAAAAATACAAAAATTGATCATTAATGTTTTCTTCAGCTCTTTTTACAACTTTAATGCACTCTTCCATAGACAAAACTAATTATTTTTTGGTTTTGCTACTTTCCACAAACTCCCAAAAATGTCCATTAGAAGTAACGCCTTTTTCCCAAACCTTCAAATTGTGAGGAAACATACCAAATAGTACTAGACAACATCATGCATATTGATTATCTCCATGTCAATTAATTTTGAAAATTTTCAATTCAAATATTTTGATTCCTTGTGTATGACGTATAAAAAAAAACTATTTATTGATCTTTATACATGCATTACCATCCAAATCCAAATTCATGATTATACACTTTGTATACTAAATGAAACAAGGATTCTATGGTATCAAGATTGTATAGTATTTAATGTATTACTAAGCAAGGATTGAATCTAATCAACGACAAGACTAACACAACTGTGGAATCAACGTATTTGGGGAATTTCAGCTAATCATATGGATCTGAAATGTCCCTTTACTGATTTTATATGATATTTCAGGCCTCTAATGAGATCTTTAAAATCAAACAACCAATATTTCAAAAATCCACCAATTTCTCAATAAAGCCCAAATCGGGTATGCTCGAAATAGTGCCAAAAACTTCTCAGCTTCACATATTATTAATAAATCTGAAAGTGGAAATTTTTATAGAAATTTCAGCAACATAACAGCCTAAAAAATGATATTTCCAGATCTATATAACATTTACACAACAGAATCCAAACAGAGGATAAAAACAATGCTCATCGGGCTCTCGAAAATAACACAGAATAGCTCGGAAACACCACAAAACACTAATAATCTATCACAGAAGTATAATCATGACCAAATAAATATATTCAGCTCTATTTTAACATCTAGAAGTCTGAAATACAGAAGCAACCCAAACTGATATGAAATACTCAACCGGAAACACCAAACTCTTACAAAAAACACACTCGAAAACTCACAAATCTGCACTGTTCAGCACAAAGGAAAACTCTTCATGAGCATGCACATGGAATTTATTTAAACTTCCATCCTTAGCCTTCCTAGAAACCTAAAAACTCCTATTCTTGGGTCTCCTTCTCCACAGGTTTGGCAGCCTCTGAAGAACAACAAAGAAATGAGCAAAATCAAGTTCTGGAATGAGCCCAAATTCCTCCAAACCCCTTAAAAGAGGGTATAACCCTAACTCACATCCAAGAGGGTTTAAGAAAACCTATTTTAATAATACTTTTCATTTATTAGTCCATTAGCTTCCAAAGATTATCCCCTTTTTCCGAAACTTCACCTTTTTGGGCTTGCCTGCCTTAGTAAAGATTATTATTTTCAATTATTTGAAAAGGGGACATGACAAGTCCTCCCCTTCCAAATATTTCTTTTCCTCAAGCAATGGCTGAACAATAAACCAATCAATCCACCTAGATCCCAAATGTAGTCATGAACTATACTATTGTCAATTAACACAGGCTCCTGCAATATCTTCTGCAATATAACCAAGAGGAATCCATAATCAAACTGACAATTACTGCTCAACCAAACTCCAAAGTCACAACTTCCACAGTCAGAAACCCACGAGACACAAACTCTTAGAACATCAAAACCCAAGTAAAGTGGACAAATCAAACTGCCAACACAGTAAATACCATCAATGCATCCCACTGGCCTATACAGAATGTACAATCCAACTCTGCAACAATGGTGAATGCTCCGGAATGAAACTGTACCAAGTATGGAGAATCCACACACTGTACAACTCCTACGGTCAACACAACTCTGCAGATCACCAGCCACTTTTTCATAACCATAACTCCCATGCACCCTTGATATTGAAAAGCCATCACAAGATAAACAACAAGAAATGGAACCCAAACCAAATTTGTCTGCCATCAACTCCTCAACACAAGGATCAAATGCTAACTAATGTACACACCCTACAATATAATGTTAATAAAAAAACCAACCTCAGTCAACAACTCACCATGAAAAAGTGATACAACCCACTGTGACTGATCACCAGCTAAGTCAAGAGATGTCATAGCCAAAGGAGTAGAATCAATAACAACACCCGCTGAAGAATCACTCCAAAACTCCTTCTCTAAGTCATGTATTATCAAGCTATCAACTGCAGAACCTATCGCCATGTCATGCCCATCACAACTCTCATCCTGAGGCGTCAAACTATCCCATAACTGATGATAAGCACTAGGAACCAAAATACATCTCTGTATCATCATCTCATCAACATGGTCATCAAAGGTGAATTGAAGAGCATACTTCACAATGTAATGGTCATAGAATGCGCCAATCTCAGTCAGTGGCTCAAACTGCAATCCAGATGTAACTAACTACAATTGATCACTAACCAAGTTGGAACTAACTACTACCTCTAAAGACATTGCCAAGGGAGCAGTATTACTAGCAGGAACCATGCCAACTGTTGGCTGACCAACATCACACATGGTCTTTGATACAATATCTCTAATTTTTGTGCCATCAATACTAGAGGTCACCACCATGTCAAGCATACCACAACAATCTGTTGCAGCACCCAACTCAACTGAACCTGACTTTAGTGTGGATGAACCTGATATGCCAATGTTAGTATCAAGGATGGATGCATCCCTGTCTCAACTATCTTTGACAATCTCAACCATGGACATCCTTAGATCACCAAAAACCACAGCTTGTGACTGTACAGAATCTTGTAAAGACTGTAGTTGCTCTAACTCCATGGTCACCTTAGCCAAATGAAACTATGACTCCTTGAAAGCCAACTATGTACTCTCAAGAATCTCAGAAGTCACCTCAAGCTACTGAGTAAGCTCACTCAGCTCATCTTCCTTTGCCAACAATGCATCGTATGTTGTACTACCCCACTCCATAAGATAATCTCTATCGGCTACCAACTGCGTATAATCCTATCTCAGAATTCAAAAAGCCTCCCATAAAGAGTGGAACTCTGTGAAGGAAAGATAACTACCTCCCTGCTCATCACTAGTAGGAGAACCCCATCCATAAATTGCTAACAATTGATGAATAGCATTGAAATGTTGGCAAGCAATACCAATGTCTCGCTCACTAACTCTCAACTGACTAGACACATGATGGCACTAGCTAGACTGTATCCTACAAACCTCCTCTGACGCACTATCTAAAGGAGTATCCTCAAGGTTACTGGTCTCTAGAGTATTACCATCCATATCATGTGAATCAACTCCAAAGCTCATATCAACATACAGGGTATCAAAAACTATAGCACTGCTATCCAACTCCTCTGTACCAAAAGAAACCACCAAGGAAACTAAGTCTTCAAAACTACCCACTGCATCCTCTTGGATGTCGTCAATGCCAATATGATCCTGAGACTCATCTATACATACTGCCAAATATGAAAGATCATCAACACATTCCATAAAAAATGGTTGACTGGATATATGAACAAAGCCCAACACTAGTGTATAAAAACTAATACCAACATTGGATAAGCTCTTGGCACAAGAAAAGACAACACCGTGCAATCTACTAATCAAATCCATGATAGCACCCAAACAATCATTGCTACCAAAAAGTGTTAAAGATTTCTAGTCAACTGAATTCCAAATGCCAATATAAAAATCTCAAGTCCATATTCGTAAACTATAATTAGTTGGTAACTCAAGCAAACTCCTCACCTGAGTAATATGACCAATACCAACTAATTCCACATACCTATCTGACATTGTCCCTATATCCTAGATGTGAATGAAAGATGAACTCGCAACATTATCAACGACCACATATGATCTACCATTCGCAGAAAGCTGAGTATCAAGAGTGCAAGATGAAACTAAACTCAATTCCATGCTATGCTTATCCCCATGTCTCTCCCAGTCTTGTAATGCCAATGGAGTATTCACCAAAGAAGCTCGAGTGTCCTCAAGATCATGAGAAAGCCTATCAACTTCCTCCTCCTTCCTCCTCAAGGCATCTAAATAGTCTCCAACAAGGCTAAGAAGATGGTCATGATCTGATAGAAGATGTAAATAACTCAACTTCATCATTCCCATTCCTTCCCTAATCACTTGTAAGTCAACACAAGAAGACTTTGCCTGAACTTCCTTATGTCTACCTTGTAACTGAATCATTTGAATGTGATCCTCTATCATATCCTGCATTCTATCATGATGAGATAATGAAGTCACAATACTATCTTTGTTCACCTTCAGCTGGCTAGACAAATCATGTGAAGTATTACTTGCCTCAACCTCATGTGATGAAGCATCTAACTGTGCCTAGTACTCTTTCTCAGCAAAGTCATGAATGCTCAATGTCTGCTCATCTCTACTAGGTATCTCACCATCATGCACAACAACATCCTCATAATCATCATCTAAACCCACTACCTCCTATGGCAGAGTAGAATCTGAGACCTTTGCCTGGCTATAAGCTAATTTCTCAAACTCCTCATGCAAGTTCTTGGTAATTGTGTCATTTGCCCTGTGAGAAAATTTGCCAAATAGAAATCCAGTCAACTTATCCACCTTAGTTGGGTCAGACAACATGTCATTCATCATACAGTGGTGCTCAACCAACTGTTCAGACATGTCATGGCTTATTTTCCTAAGTTTATCTCGAATGTCTAAATAACCATCCTTTCTATCGTTCTAACTCTGGATATCAATTATCCAAGATCGTGTCCTCTTCGACTCTGTACTATACCTGTCCATTCTAGATAAAGTAGAGTGTAACCCTAATAGGTTATAACTTCTTCAAAACACCAAGAATCTTTATACTTCAAATGTTTGACATTTCATCAAACACTTTGCAAGCAAGGGGTCGTATGACTGATATAATTTTTTAGATTGCTTGGATGTCTTGGAAGAATTTATTTGCCATCTCATCTAGATCAGGCATACTTTTTCCTTCCTTAGATTTTGTACTTTTACTTTCAACTGGAGGTTTGATAAAAAAAAATTTATTCTTTTCTCGCTGCAAATATCCCTTTTCTCTTTCACTTAGTTGTATGCAACCATAAATGTTGACATGTAGCTGATTAGTGTAGACACCTAAATTTGATTACACCGCTTTGATAATCCTATTTAGCCATCTCTAAAGGCATCATTAATTAAATTCCTATTTAATTAATCCTTTGCCATCCCCTAGCTGATTAATTTAATTAATCATCTATAGTCCTAATTGATAAATCAAATAGCCTATTATTTATCAATTAAATCCTATTCTTCTATCTAAATCCAAAATCCCCATTTATTAAATAAACCTATTTGATAAATAAAACCCTCAAATCTAATAACCCTTAACCTATCCTAAACCCTCTTTTTAGCCTAATCCACCCCATCCACCCATACTAACTAAGCTTAGTCACTAACTCACCCACCCTCATGAATGTCATCCACTTGCAAATCTCTAACATCCCTAATCTAATCCTAAACCCAAGCCTAATCCACCCCCTAATGTTGTCACATTCCCTAAACAAGCTTAAGACTTTCCTAAGCCAAGGAAAGTCAACAATCTCAACTCCCTCCAAAATATCCCAACCACCCAACAATGAATGCTCTTACAAAAGCCATAGAGACTCTTACAAGCTCTTACAAGCCATAATGAAGGGTTTTTATGAAGATATTATCCTTTGAGCCTCCTTTGTTGACTCATCCTTCCCCTTTCCTCCATCCACTCACCTTGTGACATGTGTCACTCCCTGATTGGTGCTAAACAAGCACAATCCATGTGCTCCCTTTTGAGTGCATCCTAGCCCTCCTTAAGCTTTCATCTTTCCTTCCATATTAGCCCTCCATCCCTCAAGCCCTTAGCCTATAAATTGAATCCCCTTCCAAGCCATTTCAATCACAATCCATCAAGTAAAGTTATAATGCCATTTTGAAGCCAAATCCATACTTTTGCATGCATCCACACCAAAAATCCCAAAAATCTCCTTTGAAGCTAGTTTGAAGCTTGAGCATACATCCCAAACTAATCCATTAGACTCATCCCTAAATCAATTGACTATCCTCATTGGGAGAGCCATTCCATGGCTCATATTCTCATTTGAGAGTTTCACTTTGTCTCTCATATATGTTATGGTTTATATGCTAGTTAATGCTTTTGTTTTTGAATAGATTAGTATTACTTGCTAACATATTTCTCATATACAATTAGAAGCAACATGCAACCACCAAATTCACCAAGAACTAACATGTAAATGATTAGAAGTAGCATGCAACCATAAATTATGACATGCAAGATTTGGGTAGTTGTCAAAACTAACATGCAAACTTCTACAAACCCTCAGGCTGGCAAGATCATAACTCTGATACCACTAAAATGTCCCTTTACTGATTTTATATTATATTTCAAGCCTCTAATTAGATCTTTAAAATCAAACAACCAATATTTCAAAAATCCACCAATTTCTCAATAAACCCCAAATCGGGTATGCCCGAAATAGTGCCAAAAACTTCTCAGCTTCACATATTATTAATAAATCTAAAAGTGGAAATTTTTATAAAAATTTCAGCAGAATAACAGCATACAAAATGATATTTCCAGATCTATATAACATTTACACAACAGCTTCCAAACAGAGGATAAAAACAATGCTCATCGGGCTCCTAAAAACAACACAGAATAGCCCGAAAACACCACAAAACACTAATAATCTATCATAGAAGTATAATCATGACCAAATAAATATATTCAGATCTATTTTAACATCTAAAAGTCTGAAATACAGCAGCAACCCAAACTGATATGAAATACTCAACCGGAAACACCAAACTCTTACAAAAAACACACTCGAAAACCCACAAATCTGCACTGTTCAGCACAAAGGCAAACTCTGCATGAGCATGCACATGGAATGGATTTAAAATACCATCCTTAGCCTTCCTAGAAACCTGAAAACTCCTATTCTTGGGTCTCCTTCTCCACAGGTTTGGCAGCCTCTGAAGAACAACAAAGAAATGAGCAAAATCAAGTTCTGGAATGAGCCCAAAATGCCTCCAAACCCCTTAAAAAAGGGCATAAACCTAACTCACATCGAAGAGGGGTTAATAAAACATATTTTAATAATAATTTTCATTTATTAGTCCATTAGCTTCAAAAGATTATCCCCTTTTTCTGAAACTTCACCTTTTTGGGCCTGCCTGCCTTAGTAAAGATTATTATTTTTAATTATTTGAAAAGGGGACATGATAGGATCCCTTCCCCCATATTCTCAAACTATTGTATCTCATCAAATAGAATCTCATTTTCAAGAAATTCTTCCTCATTTTAGGAGTGTTCCTCTGATGCATCAAAAATCTTTGTCTGGTTTACAAGCTTGAATGGAAAGGCTTAAGAGTGGGGCAACTGAACATTGATAATAATAAAAAAATGCAAGTTCTTTTACAAAAATCAATATTTACCAAGCACACATATGTTATGAATGTTTCTTGTAACAAGCCTTCAAAACCTTTCAAGTGCTACCATGGTTATGGAAATGATTTTGTTGTAGTGTAATAAAATTTAAATCTCACTTTGTATTGGGAGGTTCCGACTCAATTTTTTTAATTAGTGGGAACACTAGGAATGGTGCTTAATTTGAAGCTGAGTGATTTGATAGTCTCATGTGTTTCCAATGCAATCTTTAGATCAACATTTTTTTTATTACCATCCACCTCAGAGTTTTGATTAGAATATCATGGAAACATGCTTGCAGGGTTGGGAAGGTTGTATAATAGAGATAATGGTTGAGTTAGAACCTTATGGAAGATGTATAATTTTTAAGTTGATTCAAGTAAGACTTACACTAATTGTCACATTAACAATTATAGATGACTTTTGAGACTAATTTTTGTAAATATTTGTTAGGTGCTAAGGAACTTTCCCCATTGCACTTATAATTTTTTATTTTTTAAAATTTGATTCTAGTAAAGCTTACACTTATTTTCACATTATCAATTTTAGATGACTTTTGAGGCTTATTTTTAGGTTTAGAATGTCAATAAGTAGTTATATTTTGAGCCTAAAACTTATAATCCAAAAATTTTAATGTCATGATAGTTCAAATCTTAAAAACTTCTTCAATGACCAAGGACTCTTCACATTCAAAGATACAATCTTATACATGGAAGTAGTCATTTGAGTTCATCTTATATTGATTTTCTTACCATCTTGAAATTATGGGGATTAAGGTCAGATCCATTGTTCATGGTTGACTTTCATACTATTAAAATTTTAAAATTCATGGACACAAAATCCTTTCAATATTCAAATAAATTGGGTTTTGCTAGGATAAAGCACATTTGGTTGACTTTCATACTTTTATAACTAAGTGTTTAGTATCTCCATGCTCCTTAGAAAACCCATTTTGTATCCTAGAAAAAACAAAATTTATTTAAATCATCCATCAAAATTTTTTTTTTGATAGAACCTAGTTCTAACAGAATACCATGAATCATGATTGTATTGCTATTGTAGACAAAATGATTGTTTAAAAATAGAAATTTCAAACTATACACCACATAAACCATACAAAAGGAGATATTAACCCAAAAAATTGATAAAGGCTTCTATTTGAACACTGAAGATTATTTTTTTATTTTATTTTGAATATTGATCAATAAGAGATAATTTAATTCAAAATATTAGATTGTTAATTTAATATTTTGAATAACTTATATTGATTCACAATCTTCTAATGATGAATTTCTATAAATGATTTGAAACATCCATAGAAACAATAATACATGATCCAACCTAGAAGTTATTTATGATTAATTTATTATTCAAAATTCAAATGAAAGGTGAGACAAACAAATACTTAAATTTATATAAACCCAAGAAAGACATAAACATGAATAAATCCTCAAAAAACTAGAGAAGAGATTTGATAAGCTGCAACATGAAAAACCCTATTGAAATACTTGTGAACAGCTAAGATTTTTGGGTAAGATGGATGATGAAATGTTTAATAGAATCACCTACAAATATTTGTGCTTCTTTTATTCTTGAGTGAAATCATTACGAGAGAAGAACAAAGGAAGAAGTAGCTTGTCTTTTCTGCCCTTTGCAAAATGGGCTTTTTAAGGAGCATGGAAACATTCAAATAAATTGGGTTTTTCTAGGATAAATTCCTTCCAAATATGGATACCAAATCTCCAATGGCAACCCAAATGAAAACTAAACAACCATATAAGGGGATCGATTGATGCAAAATTCTAGCTCTTACCTCAAATGGCTTCTGTGCACGTAGACTGCATCCAACCAACTCCTCCAACCAAAAGAGAAAATTTGATGCCACTTTTTATTTTTTATTATTATGAACCCGATTTGGTAAAAATTTTGACCAAATTGGGAATCCCTAAATTGGTTAAAATTTTGACCAAATTGGGCATAAAGCAAAAAAAGTAGAAATCATAGGTCAATATGGCCTTTGGTTGAAAAATTTGGGGAAATGTACTAGTGTGATCAAATAAAACTTTGCAGCTCAGTCAACTCAAGATACTCTCTTATCTTTCCAAATCACTTCTTATATTCATTTTCTTCTATTCCACACACTCTCTTTTCAAACCTCAACTTGACCTTATACTTATATGACTTACCTTTTCAAGTTGGCTTTAATATACTTATAAAATTCAATAATCAACCCTTGAGTCAGCTATAATTAAAAAATAATCCAATAAACTCAATATGATGATACAAGAAAATCCTTTTTTAGCCGACCCAACTAGGTCAATACTAAATTAGAAAAGACTTTCCTTTGGTATCCGAGTGAGCTTGGTTAACACTTCCTTCATCCAACTTTCCTTTGGTTGCTAAGTGAACTCAGTAGACACTATCTTTTTACAGATTCCCTTAGCTAACTGAGTGAGCTCGGTTAACACTTGTTCTTTGTAGACTTTCCTTTGACACCTGAGTGATCTTGGTAGACACTTGATCTGAAGTTGGTTAACAGTGGGGCTTGCTTTGACGCCTAAGTGAACTTAGCCTACATTGATTTTATCATCATATATTTGACATTTGTGTAACATCAAAGACAACATTTAATTGAATGATTGTATCCAACACTTCTATATCATTAATCATGTATTTACTACTCAAGATCTATCTTTTTTCTTCTTTAGAGATAGCAAATTTGACTATAAAAATGGATGCACGTTCATCAACGTTGCACGAGAATTTGAAAAAGAATATTTAAATTTATAGATCTATGATTTGGAAATTGTAGATCTAATATAAATTTTGGACCCATCCTACATTATCATTCTACATCTTACAGACAAATATGTATCCATCTTTGTGCACAATTAAGCCATATCCATCCATAGAGATTTGATAAGTGAGGTGAATATTTACATTTATCTTTCTTTTACATGTTTTTTAATTTCAATTTAATTCATAAATGGGGTATTGAAAAAGGAAATCCCTTATTTCCCACAAAAATCATATTTATATTACATGCAAGTATACATCTACAATTTTTTTTGGAGTAACGAATTTTGATTTCAAAACTAGGGTTTTAAATATTTTGGAGAATTCTAGATTCCAAAACTTAATGTAAATGAGGTTGAGGTCAGCCTTGACCTTGACCAAAATTATCTATTGCCCTCAAGTTATCCTTGACCTTAATCTCATTCTTTTCTAAAGGCTCCCAAACTTTCAAAATTAAAACTTTCAGGTTTTAGGGCCTTAGATCCAAATTCCTTTTTCTTTTTTCCAAGTTGTATGCTAATTGGTCTTTAGATTCAAAATGGTCTCTCCTATTGACCCTCAAGGTGATTTTAGTTTCTCATTCAACATTTCATAGTTCTTACTTTGATGATGTATTAGATTTGATCATTTCATGTGTTTAGCTATCCTACATGCTCTTTCATTATATGTATTTCAATTGATCAATCTTCCCACCATAAATAAAAATATAATCAAATAAATCAATAACACAACAATAAGGTGAAATTTTATCCCATAGAAAGATATCCCCTGAGTATACATCCTAGAAAAGAACCTAGATTCAACACTGGCACCCATTACATTCAATTTGGGTATTTTGAATCTAATTTGCGCTCTTAGGAAGGTTATGCTTGAAGGTTCCTCTTTCTCCTTCAATAATATGACATTTAAAATTAGGTGTAATTAATATATACACCTTAATACCTTATATTATATATTGGTTCTTCCTAATTTTTATAGTACAATACCAGTATTGTCTGTGAATTATAAATCTAAACCAAATTGAACATTAACACTGAAACAAACACAATTGATCTTTAAACTAAACTAAAGTAGTCCCTAAACAAACTTTTTCCTTAAGTATATGACTAGACTAAATTGGATAACCCTATAGCTAAACTTTACCTTAAAGCAAAAGCTTAAAACAAATTAAACATTAACTAAAATACTATATCAAGTTACAATCCTAATACAAGTTATGCTCTTAACACTAAGACTGTGCCAAATTGAATTCTTACACACACACATATAGAGATATACACACTCTTATAATTGTATAATATTTATACATGAACAATAAATTCAAACACCAATTATTTAAAAGGATTGATATTTTTATAGAGTACTTGAAAACTTCATTCCTCATTTAACTATTTATTGTCAATAATAAAATTGATTACAACATATATTAATTTTACTTGTATTAATCAAATTACATACACACAGAAACATATATAAAATATATAAATTCTATTTTCAAAACATGACAATATCTCAAAATTACTTATCATAATAGCTTTTCCCTTATTATAATTATTATAATATTCATTTGTGTGTAAATTAAATAAAAACTATAATATTCTTTTATATAATAAGTGAGAAAATATATTAGTTCATGTGTTGTTTGGTTGGAGGCATAGGAATAGAGAATAAGAATGACTATTTGAATAACAATTATATTTTGGAATGGGTATAAGCTCATTTAAAAAGAAAAATAGAAATATGTATTCCTAATCCCTATTCCAATTTACTATTCCAAATTTTCTATTCCTATTTAAACAACCAAATAGACTAAATTTAAACTGAGGCAAGCAATGACTACGTTTTAAAACCATCCAAGAATCTGCAAAAGATTTAAAATCAACTCCCAAAAACATTACATTCAACATGTATATTAAGAAAATGGCCCAGATTATATATTAAGTAAATTATCTCTGCACTCATATTAATTTTATTATATTATAAAAGAAAATTTGATGCCATTTTTATTTATTATTATTATGAACCCGATTTGATCAAAATTTTGACCAAAATAAGAAACCCTAAATTGGTTGGAATTTTGACCAAATTGGGCATAAAAACAAAAAAAGAAGTAAAAATCATAGGCCAATATGGCCTTTGGTTGAAAAATTTGGGGAAATGTACTACTGTGATCAGATAAAACTTTGCAGCTTGGTCAACTCAGGATACTCCCTTATCCTTCCAAATTGCTTCCTATATTCATTTTCTTCAATTCCACATACTCTCTTTTCAAACCTCAACTTGACCTTATACTTATATGATTTACCTTTTCAAGTTGGCTTTAATATACTTATAAACATTCAATAATCAACCCTTGAGTCGGCTAGAATTAAAAAAAAAATCCAATAGACTCAATATGCTGATACAAGAAAATCCTTTGTTAACCAACCCAAATTGGTCAATACTAACTTAGAAAAGACTTTCCTTTGGTAGACACTGTCTTTATGCAATTTCCCTTAGGTAACCAAGTCAGCTTGGTTAACACTCATTCCTTGTAGACTTTCCTTCAACACCTGAGTGATTTTGGTAGATACTTGATCTGAAGTTGGTTAATAGTGGGACATCCTTTAACTACCGAGTCAGCTCAGCCTACACTAATTTTCTCATCATATATTTGAAATTTGTGTAACATCAAAGAAAAAATTTAATTGAATGATTTTATCCAACACTTCTATATCACTAATCATGTATTTACTACTCAAGATCTTTCTTCTTTCTTCATTACAGATAGCAAATTTGACTATAAAAATTAATGCACATTCATCAACCTTGCACAAGAATTTGAAAAAGAATATTTAAATTTATAGATCTAATATAAATTTTGGACTCATCCTACATTATCATTCTACATCTTTCTTTTACCTGAAAAAGGAAATCCCTTATTTCTCACAAAAATCATATTTTTATTACATGCAAGTATACATCTACAATTTGTTTTGGAGTAACGAATTTTTATTTCAAAACTAGGGTTTTAGATATTTGACAGAATTCTAGATTCCAAAATTTAATGTGGATGAGATTGAGGTTGTCCTTGACCTTGACCCAAATTATCTATGGCCCTCAAGTTATCCTTGACCTTAATCTCATTCTTGTCTAAAGGCTCCCAAACTTTCAAAATTAACACTTTTAGGTTTTAGAGACTTAGATCCAAATTCCTTTTACTTTTTGCCAAGTTGTATTCTAATTGGTCTTTAGATTCAAATGGTCTCTCCTATTGACCCTCAAGGTGATTTTAGTTTCTCATTCAACATTTCATAGTTCTTACTTTGATGTATTAGATTTAATCATTTCATGTGTTTATCTATCATACATGCTCTTTCATTATTTGTGTTTTAATTGATCAATCTTCCTACCACAAATAAAAATATAATCAAATAAATCAATAACACAATAATAAGGTGAAATGTTATCCCATAGAAAGATATCCCTTGAGTATACATCCTAGAAAGGAACCTAGATTCAACACTGGCACCCATTACATTCAATTTTGGTATTTTGAATTTAATTTGCGCTCTTAGGAAGGTTATGCTTGAAGGTTCCTCTTTCTCCTTCAATAATATGACATTTAAAATTAGGTGTAATTAATATATACATCTTAATACCTTATATTATATATTGGTTCTTCCTAATTTTTATAGTACAATACCAGTATTGTTCGTGAATTATAAATCTAAACCAAATTGAACATTAACACTGAAACAAACACAATTGATCCTTAAACTAAACTAGAGTAGTCCCTAAAAAAACTTTTTCCTTAAGTATATGACTAGACTAAATTGGATAACCCTATAGCTAAACCTTACCTTAAAGCAAAAGCTTAAAACAAATTAAAAATTAACTAAAATACTATACCAAGTTACAATCCTAATACAAGTTATGCTCTTAACACTAAGATCGTGCCAAATTGAATTCTTACACACACACACATAGAGATATACACACTCTTATAATTGTATAATATTTATACATGAACAATAAATTCAAACACCAATTATTTAAAAGGATTGATATTTTTTTAAGAGTGCTTGAAAACTTCATTCCTCATTTAACTATTTATTGTCAATAATAAAATTGATTATAACACATATTAATTTTACTTGTATTAATCAAATTACATACACAGAGACACATTTATAAAAGATATAAATTCTATTTTCAAAACATGATAATATTTCAAAATTACTTATCATAATAGTTTTTTTCTTTATTATAATTACTATAATATTAATTTGTGGGTAAATTAAATAAAAAATATAATATTCTTTTATATAATAAGTGAGCAAATATATTACTCCATGTGTATTCCTAATCCCTATTCCAATTGACTATTCCAAATTTTCCATTCCTATTTAAACAACCAATAGACTAAATTTAAACTGAGGCAAGCAATGACTACATTTTAAAACCCGTCCAAAGAATTTGCAGAAGATTTAAAATCAACTCCCAAAAACGTTACATTCAGCATGTAATCATAGCTTGGTAGTGTAGTAAGAAACTGGGGAAAATTGTATATTAAGTAAATGAGCTCTGCACTTATATTAATGTTATAATATACTATGGCTGCTCCTCCTGCTATGTATAGGTTTTCATGGCACATATTTTCATTTGTGTTTCTGACAATCCTATTTTAGATTGTGTAACTGTCCATAATTGAGTAAAGCCATTGAATTCACCCTCTTCTATTCACAGTTTATTTTCCTTGGAGTATTGCTGGTAACCAACCATAACTACAGTAAAAAGCTTGCTTCAAAGCTTGTTGCTTTCTGTTGATCGGAATTAAATCATTTGATTAGGAAATTTTGATTACTCTTTTTTTCATAAAGGTTCAAATGTAATCGTTCAATAGATTATAATTCATCTTTTTAATATGTTTGTCCAGGGATAAAAAGCTTTTTCTTCATCAAATATTTTCATCAAAAGGCTACCCATCTAATAGGTTGGTAATATTCTTACTAATGAAAAATTTTGAAATTATAGAAAATGTATAATAAAGACAAGTTATAAGATAGAAGAGTTATTCTAGTTATTTTTAGATTACAATTTATAAAATAGATTAATAGCATTCAAAAGCTTATTTGGTTTTGCATTGTTATGTTGTTTCTTAGAGACTTGATTAATTGGTTAGTTGCTTGATTGAATATTATAATTCATTAAAGACTTTTAATACCATTACATTCTTTGCATAACTTATGCAAAGGTTTTTCTTGAACCTTTTATTAGAATTTTTTATTTTTTATAAAATATTTCAAATTTTCATCTGTACATGTATTTGTAATATTTAAGAACTTTTAACTTTTTATTATATTTGCTCTCTATTGGAATTCTTCCTAAGTTTCTCTCACTTTCTTTCATTTATATCATTTGTGTTTCTCACTTGCGATTGATTTCCCATATATTTATATTGTAATAGGTCTATTATCAATGGAGACCAAATAGTGATTATTTTAAATTTATCTTCAATGAAGGCCAAACTGTGGTTATTTTATAATTATTTTCAATGAAGACCAAACTATGAAAACAAACAATGTAATGTTAAAATATGTTTGGGAGTAATTGTTCCTTATCATTCCCTACTAAAACTAAAATCTTCTATATGTCAAGTTAAAGTTGACTCTATTTTGATAATTTGGATCTTTCAAAAAAATTAATAAAAACAAATATTTTTTTAATTAGAGAAGTTACACATTTATCTCTTTTTTTTCAAATCTTTAATTTGTAGGTCTCAAAATGTCAAGAGCAAAAGGAGATTACTTCATGATTGTTCATCCATCTACACCATCTCCAGATGAAAACCAAATATTGATGAACATAGTGAAGCTTGATCTTGTAGCTATGAAGTGGAAAGTTTGATATTGTAATAATTTTATCTATTTGAGAGTCTAGAGTGTTTTAAAAAATAAAAATAAAAAAAAAAAAATATTTGGAACCTGTTATAGAAAGTAGATCCAATTGACTTGATTATTGCTGTGGAAACCACCGAATCACGCGAACTCTAGAAAAATGGGGAAATGATTTGTTTTGTGAGTTTGGATCTTACTGAGATGCTCTCTCCCTCTCTCAGCAATCACGCCTGTGGAATCATTCACTAATAACATCAAATTTTGAATCAATGTCGGCATAACTTCCAAAACTCAGAGGATTTCTACCATGGAACATGCGGTGAAATTAGGATGTTGGATGTAAACATTCGAAATTTTGTTATCGCTGTTTTACTTTTACCTTCACAATTTGTCAAAGATGGTTAAACTCTCTAAAATTTGAAATAAAATGATTTGATTCTCTATTTTTATCCCTGTGGCTATATATATATAAAATTTATTTCTGTTATCAATTACATGATAGGGTATTATAGTTGAACTTAACTAGTCTTGGTAATGTTCCACTCTAAAAAAAACCAATAGCAGATATATAAGTATCGACAAACATAAATCGAATAATGAACCTCCTTGAGCCAGAAAAGATATGATAATAGCCATCTATAAGTAAACGTTTCATAGAAAACTCAAAGCCCAGCTCTCATTTTGGCATTGTAATTCCAACTCAAGACTCAGATTTGTCATGGCCATATGGGAATGCTTAATTACTCTTTTGAAATTTTTAATGGCATGTAGTTCATAGTACAATTATCAACGGCATGTAGTTCATAGTGCAATTATCAAAATTATTTATTTAGATATTTGAAATGATGTTGAAAAGTTTTATATATGTTGACCTCACACACACACACACATGTTGACTTGATGGTCAAATCATTTGCCTATTAGTCATTTTCCTATTAGTGACTTAACACTTAATTAGTTGGTTACATTGCTACCAAGCTTATCATATTGCTAGCAATGCAAACTAAATGTTTCAGTTGCTACCAAGCCAATCAGTCTTGTTGGTGTTTTCTAGACTACCAGGTATAAAAGGCCTGATACCAGGATATAGAGAGTTTATCTCAGTCTAAGGACTAGCTACTTCCTATGTTTAACTAAGAAAAGCTTCAGATCTGGCTCCAACTTCAATAGAATCACCAGGATTATCTACTCTTCAAGCTTTGCAAAGCTTAGGCAGGTGCACATTAGGGATATATGGCTATATAATTGATTATTTGGCAATTTTCTCACAATTCATTCAACTGATGTTTCTCTTTTCTAGATATATCCCCTTTTAAGAAAATAATGGTCATTATATCTTCTACATTCTATAATTAATCCTTGATAGTAGCAACTAACTAATGTAGGGAGTTCAAAGAGTCGTAACTTTTGACTCAAATCTAGGTTTTCTTTAAAAAAAATGGATTTTTTTCAAAATCTATAATTGAGGTGAATTCTAACTTAACCAGCACTATTAGGACTGCTTCGATTTTATTTTTGAGAGCTAGAAATTCCATCTTGACCTTCAAAATTCAGTTTTAAAATATCTTAGGAGTTTTTTTGTTTTTTCTACTTTGTAATAACTTCGAAATTTCTTTCTAAATTTCAGAGATTAGTTGGCACTTTGCCTTTATGTTTTAAAAGGTAGATATAGGAAACTTTGAATTTTCTTTTCAAGGTTTTTTAGAAGTTACCAAAAATGGAATATTTTTCCAGTTGTCAAAATCTGCAAAATTTGGAAATTTATTGTCTTCTCTTTTTTCAGTTAGTTGTTATTTAATGGAGTTAGAGATCCATGTAGAAGGAGTTTTTGGTAATGAACAATTTAGAGTTTGAATCTATATTGGGTTTTTTCATGAGTTATTAAGTTCTCCGTGAATTGAGATCAGTGTGCTACATCACTAACATTGACATTCAAGGGATTCTTGCAAAAAAGTGTTGACCAATAATTTATTTTTTCATACTATAAATTAAAATTGGTTTGATTTTATGTTTATGCCTAATGCAACCTTATGACTTCTTCAACATGTGATCGAATATATGATCAATGCCCTGTTCATTGGGATTCAGAGTCTACCTAGAAAAACATTTTGAATTAATTAATTGCATTACAATTTATATTATCAACAATTACCCCTAAACCCATTTTTATGAATATCCCTACTACATACCTAGAAACCCTATCAATTTATTGAAGCATTTACTTAATTCCATGAATTAAAAGCAACAACAAATTGATATGCAACCTATCCTAGTTGCATTAAATTGCATAAAACTTGCTTACAATATCTCAAGATAAACATTACACAACAATGGAGATAGAATTCAAAGACAAAAATATAGCAGAACTTCCTCCTTTGCATTAATTTACATTGAAAATTGCAAGAATGCTGGTAAGACTATTTAGAAACTTTCAAAATAAAATAGTAGATCCTTCAATATTCACTTGTATTCTCAAACTTACAAGAGAATACATCATAAAGCTTATGAAAGACTCAATGGACTGATAACAATAGCATAATTTTCAAAAATTACAAGAAAATCGGACCTCTACTCCACATCTTGGGAATCCTTTTATATCAAAGATTGCAACAAGCTTTACATTGGAGGACACTTGTCAAAATCTTAATAAAAAACCAATACAAAGACATTCCTATTTTTTTACAAAAATATTCTTTGTACTTGGCCCCAAAAACTAACATGTAGTTACAAAACTGGTAGGTGGCGTTTGTCAGCAAATATCTCCTTAGCAAATTCAATTTCTCTATAGCTCTTGTCACCATCCATGCCTTTTCTTTACCTTTTGCTTTTCTGAACTACATCTCAACTACATCTAGTCACTATCACCAAATGGTAATGCCTTGATATCTACAATCAACTCCCATATGCTGATGTCTGTATCAATGTCAGGCTAGGTGACATCCCTGATTGTGTCTAGCTCTTCTAAGCATTTGGTCCACTTGGCATCAATTATGGCTTTTACTTCAGAGGCCACCTTAGATGTCTCTACTTCCAATTTGTAAAGTATATCTACCATATTATAGACAACAGTGAAACTCACTTCATTATTACAAAAAGATAGAAACTTGAGATGATCGAGGATATTTTCAAATGATGATGACCATTCAACCCAGTCCTTTATTTTACCCTTACTATCCAAAATTGTAGGCAGAAAATTTGGTGTCCCAACAACAATTGTATTCATCTTATTTTGTACTAGCTGCATCTTTCCCCCAAAGAAACAATATTTCAAATTTCTTACTTTATGAATCGCTTTTCTAGTACTTACAATGGTTGTCTTTGGTAGGTCCTTCTTCTGAGGGAGTATAGTAATTATACTATCAAAAAATTGAATGTAAGGGCCCCATGTGCTAAATAGTGGAGATAATAGAGCAACTACCTCTAAACATTTATATTCCACTCCTTCCATTGCAATGTAACTGCCATGCACATTTTTTGAAATTGCCTTCAATGCATTGATCTTATGAATTAGCAAATTCTTCAAAGCTCTGATCTTTGCATATTTATTGGCTTCTAACTTTTCTTCATCAATATCCATGGCTTGGCTTGATGCTTCCCCTATTACAAAAGTTTGGCCCTCTTTCTACACTTCTCTGTCATGAACCTCTGTGACAATTCTGACATCTTTCTTTAATTAAGCCACCTCCAATTATAACTTGATAAAAAAAATTCTATAAAACATAAGTTTTCTTCATTCCCTCTTCATAACTTCTCCTAGTCCTAATAAAAGTTTCATTTTTTTTTTCAAGTTGGGCTTGAAGAGTGTCCATCTTATGCTTACCCATTAATGCAACTAAAATATGCATTCCCAAGATCTGGTTACTAGAAGTAGATTGAACATGCCAAAATATGAAATTTCCACTAAGGGATTCTTTTATTTTCATGAGAGTGGGCTTATAATCTTCTGGAGCTAAACTCCACTAGTCATTGTTTGGGCATCCACATTGAACCCTGATCCCATCATCTCCCCAAATTGATTTTCATCCTCAAAAGAAACTAATCTCTCTTGTCTTCTTATTTGATCTAGTAAAAAAGAAGAGCTCAGATCCCATCCTAGGAATATAATCATTCTGCTTCTCCTAACTATATATCTAGCCTCTTCAACAGTGAGGGTTTCACTAGCAAGGTCATACTCCTGCAACTTTTGTATCAACCCAACATCCTCTTCATCTAAAGCTCCAGGCTTCATTTACAATTTCAATTCATTTATTTTTATTTTAAAAAGGAAGCTTTTGAATTCTTTTGACTTGATAAAATTGTCATCATGTTAATAAACTCCTTAGATTCAATGATTCTATCATCAATCATTTGTGCTTCTAATTATAATTTCTTTGTTCTTTGCTCATTCTTAGATGCCTGGGACATTAGGAATCTTCTTCTGAAATGATTAAAGTACTTGCTTCCCCTTGGCAGAATCAAGAGAGCCTTTTTCCAAGCCTTGTCTAGTATTTATACCATTTTCTACTTCTTATGCTTCTATCCTACCCATGCAAAATTCTCAGGAACATTTTGTTCAAGCTGGTCATCTTCAAATTGATCTTCTTCATCAGATACCTCCACTATGTATTTATCATCAACATAATCTGGATCAAACTTCTTTCTGATTTCCTTAGGGGCTTGAGGCACCAACTCATCAAAATTCTCAACACACTCATCCAATCTGACCCAATATTGCTCATTAGGATAGAACCCTTTAAAAGATGGGTCTACTTTTCTCATTTCTCATTCATAGACAACAATATCTTTGCATTTAATCATTCTTTCTCTATAGACATCCTCACTCAATACATCAACAATAACATCCTCTTCCCACATAGGCTTTTTAGGGGAAAAATTATATCCTCTCATACTTTTCAAAGTATGCCTTACTACATTGCAAGGGTCATAGGTTCTATCTAGCCCAATAAGCATCTTATAATTTTGCAAAAAGAAATTGGTTTACTCAATGGCATTCTTGCCAATTTTAAAATCCCCTACCCTAGTACATCTACATAGAAATGTCCCCTTCTTGACACCTTTTACTCCCTATTCAAATAAATCAACTACCAAAATATTTCTACCAACTCTAACCTCTCAAGAACATTCTTAGGCAAAATGTGGGATGGTCAAGGACACCCAAAAACTCTTATAACAATATATTCTTCAAACAAGAAAAAACTACCCCAATAATGAGTCAATTGTTTTCCAACATCAAAGCACCATTTAGGTCTAACAATCTTCCTAATATTTTTAGGAACTCTTTCAATTATACATCCTATCATTTTCAAAATTGGATAAACAAAGTCATTATAGAAAGAGATAGCATTTGAATATGGATAGTACATTTTCCATACTCATGTCCATCTTTGCACTGGTAGCCTCTCTCTCCATTCTTGTGTTGACTCGAAGAAGCTTTGATCAAATATGCCAACATTCTTTGACAAGATAAGGTGCATGAGCAAGGAGTAATGAGGGAACTTGATATCCTTTAGTTCTCCTTGTTGGGCAGCAGTGATTTCTTTGTGAATACTCTCAATGATGTATTCTACAAAATCATAATCTATATAGTGATTTAGGTCTTGAATATTCAAAGCCCTCACATAATATGCCTGAAGCATTCATGGTTCCATTTGTACCTAGGGCTTTGTCAATCCCAAACATAGTATTCTGAAAGTATCTTTGAAAGAAATCCAAGGGCATGATTTCTTCGATATCTCTCCTCTTTGGAATTTCTCCTACATCCTTCTTGACCTTGGGAATATGTCTAGTCATGTTTTTACCCATGTAAAAACTCTTATGTTTTTTTAAATTCTTGTTCAACTCTTTAATATCAATGGGAAATGATATAGGTCCACCCAAATCAAATGCCTCTATGAATATATCCTTATCGAGTGCTAGAAAAACACTTTTATCCTTCCTTTGGAATGACTTATTAACAAGATTATAACATTTGATTAATGCCTTGACCAAATGTACATCCACAAATACTTCTGGCATTATCAATTTTTGCAATGTTCTTAAGGTTGCAAATTGGAACTTCTTTCACTTTGTTTTTGTAGAAAAACCAAAATAATTCATACCTATTTCTGTTAGGGACAATTGCATCTCTGCACATTACATATGGATCTTTGAACCTAAGGACATTGTCATTTTGAGCATTTGTGGAAGCAGGAAAGATGTGTATCCACTCTTTTACAAATGTGATGGGAGCCTTTGATGGTGTATCTAGTACTTCAATTACTGCTTGTGCAATCAATTCACCCTCTCTTTAGGCCATTTTTGCAAGTATTTTCATTGATTCTATATGCTATTTTGATAAAATCACTCAAAGGTCACTTCTACACTTTACAATCACTCACAAAATTTAGACAATTTGAGAAAACGGTAATAACAACCTATTTCTTTCCAGGCTTTATCAATTTTTGTGATGAGAGCATAGTTTTAATTGGCATGTAAGGGTGGCACACTTGAAAACCTATCAATCTTTGAAAAACAGGTTAAATCTATGCTTTTTTCAAATTTTTGTACATCCAACTCATCCCATCTTTATTCAGCTTAGATTTGTGTCATTGAAAAGCCATTTTATGCTTTAAAATTTATAAGTGCGATAGCTGTAAATAAGACCATTTCACCACTTTGCACAATAATTTATCTTTGCTACAACATGCCTTGTGATGTTGCAAACCCTTTGTTTCTCATTCAATCATCGCTTCACAACTATATTTAATATTACCTTTGTGACCACTACGACCATGCGACAAGCCTTTAACTTCTAGCACTTTGCAACCTCACCACGGTCTAGCCCTCGAAACATTTTACACCTACAACTTTGCGATGCTTTAGATTTTACTCTATCACTCCTTCATAACTGTAAAACTAAGCATTCAACTTAACCATGTGATGGTGAGATCCCAAGCATTCGTAGCTTCACTTCTCTAACCTAGGGTTCATTTATACTACCTATGATAATGCACTAATAGAGAACTCTTAACTCATCACATACACACGGCTTATCGTTGACGATTTCTCTAAACCTTTGCAATGTTGCCCCAACAATTTATATTGATCGTTTTCCTTTATTCGTACAATTGCAACTATAAATGCCTTAAGTCAAAATAAGCATGCGAACATGCACTCTTCTTTGCTTCGCATAGTTACAACTTGGCACATTTGAAGCTTTCATGAAATATAATAGTAGAATTATTTCAAAACTTAGGATGAGAATGCATGCAGGGAGAATACATACATCTTTTAAAGATCTAAATTATATCGCATGAGCTTCAAAATAATCAAACAAAAGAACTTGCCTGGGGTTTTTCTTAATGGCTAACAAAATTTTACAAACCCTAGCTTATTCTCAATACAATCCTTTCTAGTTTTTTCTAAGAATTTTGCACAAACTGGGTGAGCAAAAAATCAGGCCATCAAGTCTAATTGCAATTCATCCAAGTTTTACAATGCCTACTGAGCATATGAGAAAAGTATAGTGTTGACTGAGAATTGCACTGTCAACCGAGTCTACCAAGTTCTTTAATTTTCATCAATTCATCTAGTGCTGACTGAGTTCCTATTACCCCAAGTGATCAATATGGACCGAGCATCTACTTTAACCGAGTGCCACAGTTTTTTGAGTGTTGACAAGTATTGTTGAGCATCAAAACATCATCTGAGTGGTCTTTAGAACCTAAGTTATAGTAGTGAGTTTACTTTGTGAAGATTGTTGAATTTGGTATTGTAGATGACTCTAGAAGGTAAATTATTTGACTTGTGTGTGTGTGTGTGTGTGTGTGTGTGTGTGTGTGTGTGTGTGTGTGTGTGTGTGTGTGTGTGTGTGTGTGTGTGTGTGTGTGTGTGTGTGTGTGTGTGTGTGTGTGTGTGTGTGTGTGTGTGTGTGATATATCTTTTCATATCCTATGCAATAATATAAAAAAAGAAGCAAGAAGCAGATGAGTGTGAATTAAGAAGGCTACAAGTAGTATAAGGAAAAGAAGAGACTTACCTATCATAGTCAGGTGATCATTGTATTTCAAAGGAATCTCATTTAGCAAACTGAGTTGTAGATCAGAGACCAGCCATTGATTCATCCTAATAGGTACATCATTTAAATGCTTTAACAAGGTGGGCTTAATAGTCGCATTCCAAATCTCCTAATGTAGAGTGCATACTTCATTGTATGTTGTAGATCCTTTCACAAGGTAGACCTAAAAGTCCTTATTGCTCCTAATAGGGAAGATCATTAGAAGTGATCAATTGTAAAATTTAACAAGCTAACTTTATACTACAGTAATAAAGCTTGTGGATATCATCGCCACCCAAAATTTACTTTCTATTTGGAATGTTTCTAGGTTACCAAATATTGTGTCAACAGTACAAATTTAGATCAATAGCCTCACAACCACAACATCAGAAGGTTCAAGTATATTAACTAGTAAAGAAAATCATCATAAGCATCAACCCAAGTGGTCCATCCCCATGGTGCCCTAGTTGAACAAGAGGATCATGTCATTAGATGTGTTCCTTGTTCTTCCTTTTAACTTCCAAGTTGAGTCGCTTTATAGTCTTTTCAAAAATCTGCAATATTACTTATTTTATTAATCATAATTCATTATATAAGAGTTTCATAATAAACTCTAATTTAATCAATTTAATATTTTTAATATTTTTTATAGGATCATATTTTTAAAGTTTCTTCTTAGTTTATTTAGTACTACCAAAATTTAATAGATAAAATAAGTTAATTACAATCTCAAATAAATCTAAAATTCAATCTTAGATAATCCCTGAATTGAATCTACCTTTCTAGGTGGACACCTCTTTATTTTATTTTATTTTCTAAACTTGAAAAAATTAATTTGTACATCAACGCATGATGGTGGACATGTTTTAGTTAATCTTTATAATTTTTTAAAAAATTGTATTATTTATATCTATATAACAAAATAAAAGCTGAAAAATATACGTTAAAATCATTTAAAATATCTATAAAATGAGTAAAATTTAACTCATGGATAATAGGTACACTAAATTAGACTTAAAAACAATTTACAAATGCATTCGATACCATCTTTTACAAAATGTCTTCACATTCTCTCTTCTACAACCACATTTGCACCCAAAATCGAACCACTACTAACAAAATGTTATTACATACATAAAGAATTCACTTAAACTATTAATTATCAAATGTAAAAGCTTAATGGACCTTTTTTTTTTCTCCCCCTTGAATACCATTTGGTCCTTTTCATATGTGTATAATTGATAATTTGAGGATGCCACAATGTAATCTTCTTTCTCTACAAAAGATGCATCAATTGATAAAAGTAGGTGTGACTTGAAAAAGTGTCTCCAGCCAAAACTCCTTATTGTATCTGAACATTTCTGCTTTTTCCACAAGCTTTTATAATGATTGCTTCTTTCTCACTCGTGTCCTCTATCCTTACTAAAGCTACCACTTGGCAAGGCCAGGGACCAATTGTTTGGTGATGAAAGATATATGAGGCCCAAAAAAATTTCTCTCGAAGACTATACCACATACCACTCAAAGCCTTGTTGTCATGAAGTTGTAATGTGCTATGTATTTGTGGTAGTATTGCTTCTACTAAAATTTCAACCCATTTCTCTTGAGAACAATCATACATTATTGTTGAAAGACCATTCTTATCAATAAAACGCATATGTTTTGAATCATAGGATGAAATTGTATCACTTTTGTTTTCAACTGGAATCAACTTCCAAACCTTCATGTCAGTGAAGAAGCAAATAATAAGAGGATTGTTCATAAGCCCATTTAACCCCATATATATTTTTCATAAGCCCATTTAACCCCATATATATCCTATCAGTCTTGATACCAACAACAACAGATACTTTGGAAATTGGTTTAATATGGAAAAACATCTTTTTAAAGTCTTTCCATTTTTCAGACTTTTCTTTGTTCAAGTGAATACTAATGATGCCTTCCGAATTAACTTCAATGACATAGATATTACCATGGAAGCCCAAAATTACACAATTTTCACAACTTTCTTCATTTAATGCCAGAGATGTGCACCCTTTCCACTTCATAGCTACAAGATCAAATTTCGCTATCCTCATCAATATTTGGGTTTCCTGTGGAGATGGTGTAGATGGATGAACAATCATGAAGTAATCTCCTTTTGCGGTCAACATTTTGAGACCTACAAATCTCAGATTTGAAAAAATGAGATAAATGTATAACTTTTCTAATTTAAAAATATATATGTTTTTTTTTCAAGGATACATATTAATAAATATAGAATTATCTAAATAATAAATTGTGCATAATTTTCTAATCTACATTCATATCAATCATGTTAAATTTGCTAATCATATAAAAACTATTTTGATCTTATAAAACTCATTTGGCCATTAAGAAATAAAAAGAATGATAGATCCATCTTTTGCTTTAAAATTTTTCACTTTCCTTCCTAAACATCACTAATATACTAACCTAATTTTAGTTTTTTAAATATTTAAATAAGAGAAATCATATAAAAATTTGTGATTATATAATATAAATCATGTAAAAAAATTTATTGAATACAAATTACAATAAATAAGTTGCAAGAGAAGAAGGTTATCACTACAAACAAGATTTCACTTCCTAATAGGTTAAATAGTGACATCAACCCTGACATTTTCAAAACTACAAAATTTGGGTTTTAATAATAAGAGAAAGTAGAATTTGTAGTCAACTCAAAGATACATTTTCTATGAGAAAGAAACAAAAAGGGAGTCAACTTTAACTTGAGATACAGAAGATTTTAGTTTTAGTAGGGAATGACAATGAACAATTGCTCCCAAACATATTTTAACATTACATTGTTTGTTTTCACAATTTGGTCTTCATTGAAAATAAATTTAAAATAACCATAGTTATTGAAAATAAATTTAAAACAAGTGCCACCTAGTGGCATGTGGGTGGTTATAATAATATATTGTTATAGAAATATTTATTAATAGATAAAAAATAGTTGTATAGTCAAATTATATTATAGTAAAATATTATAGAAAATGCAATGCATACCATTTTAATTTTAATTTAAATAAAAATAAATTGAAATTTAATAACAAAATTAATTTACATTGTAATGTTTTTTTATATGTGAAAAATTCTTTTGTATTATGTTAATTGCATCGTGATATAAAGAATTTCTTTTGTATATTGTTATTTTGTTAAATAGTGAATGCTTGTAATTCTTAAATAGTTAGGTTAGGTAATAATGTAAAAAAGTTCAAACTAAAATTGGAAAAATAATGCCATTTGTTTCATTTTTATTTTTATGGTTGATATTTATTTTTATAAAAACATATTGATAAAGGAAAACAAATTGGAAGTTACTAAAATTTTAAAAAAATTTAAAAAGATTTGAAATAATAACCATTGAATATTCTTTCAAAAACATTAATTCTTAAAAAGAAAGATAAAATTTAGAAGTTAAAGATTAAACAAATCAATTAGTTTATTTATGCTAGTTTCAACTGTGTAAGTTTTTAGATGAAAGTAATAATGTTTAATTAGAATATGTATCTATCATTAAATTTCAAAAATGTTCAAAACTAATTCACTAATCTTCCATAGTGAATGCAATAGTACTAGCCTACGGAAAGTACAATAACCACTCTTTGGTCTTCATTGATAATAAATCTATTACAATATAAATATATGGGAAATCAATCGCAAGTGAGAGAAACACAAATGATATAAATGAAAGAAAGTGAGAGAAACCGAGGTATCCGAAATTAGGAATTCAAATAGAGAGCAAATATAATAAAATCTTAAAAGTTCTTAAAATATTAAAAGTACATGTACAAATGAAAATCTGAAATATTTCATTAAAAAAATTTAAAATTCTAATAAAAGTTCAAGAAAATCCTCTGCACAAGTTATGCAAAGAATGTAATGGTATTAAAAGTCTTTAATTAATTATAATATTTAATCAAGCAACTAACTAATGAATCAAGTCTTTAAGAAACAATATAATAATGCAAAACCAAATAAGCTTCTAGATGCTATTAATCTATTTTATAAATTGTAATCTAAAAATAACTAGAATAACTCTTCTATCTTATAAATTGTCTTTATCATACATCTTCTATAATTTTGAAATTTTTCATAAATAAGAATATTACCAACCTATTGGATAGCCTTTTGATGAAAATATTTGGTAAAGAAAACACTTTTAATCCCTAGACAAACATTATATATATATATATATATATATATATATATATATATATATATATATATATATATATATATATATATATATATATAATCTACTAAAAGATTACATTTGGACCTTTCAAAACAAAATGAGTAGTGAATATGCCACTACATTTTGTAATCAAAATTTCCTAATCAAATGATTTAATTCCAATCAACAGAAAGCAACAAAATTTGAAACAAGCATTTCGCTATAGTTATGGGTGGTTACCAGCAATACTCCAAGGAAAACAATCTGTGAATGGAGGAATTTGCTTCCCTTTTTAAAGAGGCAAGAAGGGTGAATTTAATGGCTATTACAGAATTATGAGCAATTACCAAATCTAAAATAGAATTGTAACATTTTTGGGAGTTGATTTTAAGTCTTCTGCAGATTCTTCAGATGGGTTTTAAAACGTAGTCATTGCTTGCCTCAATTTGCTTTCAGCCTGTTTGCTTGTTAAAATAGGAATAGAAAATTTGGAATAGGTTTTCTATTTTTCATTTCAGTTGTCAATTAGAGTAGGGTCCATTTGGCTCTGAGAATAGGAATAGGGGAATAGGAATAGCTATTTTGGAATAGAAAATGGGGCTACCTATTCCTGTTCTCTGTTTGGTTCAGCCAATATTTGATGGGGAATTTGCGGACCTCAAAATTTATGTTTTCTAAAATAAATAAAAGTGGAATAGGAATACGTATTCCAATAACAACTATTTGGGTGGAATTGCAAAACCCCATTTTTGGGCCAAAATTGGAATATGTATTCCTATTTTACTTCATATTTGAATTTCGATTTGGTACATCCAAATGAAGAATTCAAAATTTTAAGAATTTACATATGCTTATTTTTCTTGTATTCATGTTGCTAAATGGGCTCGTAGGGAATAGGAATACATATTCCCATTTTACTTTTAAAATGAGCTTATACCCATACCAAAATATAGTTATTATTGGAATTTGCCAATATGCATTCCTATTCTCCATTCCTATGCTTGCAACCAAACCGAACATGAAAGTAAATATAAAAGAATATTATATATTTTTTGATTTGCACATATATCAGTATTATAATAATTATAGTAAAGAATAAATTATTATGATAAGTAATATTGAAATATTATCATATTTTGAAAATATAGTGTGTGTACACATGTGTGTGTGTAGATAATATTTGATTAACACAAGTAAAATTAGTGTATGTTGAAATCAATTTTAATATTGACAATAAATAGTAAAATGGGGAATAAATTTTTTAATTACTATAAAAAAATATCAATCCTTTTAAATAATTGGTGTATGAATTTATTGTTCATATATAAATATTATACAATTATAAGAGTGTGTAGAATTCAATTTGGCACAGTCTTAGTGTTAAGAGCATAAGTTGTATTAGGATTGTAACTTGGTATAGTATTTTACTTAATGTTTAATTTGTATTAGGTTTTTCTTTTAACGTAAGGTTTAGTTATAAGGTTATTGTTGTGGTCTCACAATGCACACCCCATTTTTCAATAGAAATGGGGACTTCCTACTTTATTTTTTAGCTCTCTGGAGCCCTAGTCTAGGGTCCAAGCCTTTTTGGAGGTTTTATCTAGTGTCCTAATTCATGTATGGGTCTCGACTAGAAAATTTAGTTGTCAAAAATTAGAATTTTTTAGGAAATAGGCCTATTTTGCAAAAGCAGAGACACACCAATGCACCTCAACTAGTGTGCTAGTGTGTCAAATTGCATAAGGGAGAGGTATTCGCCCTTGGGTGATGAGTAGATGCGCAACAGCATAGCTGTGCACTTGCACAACACCCAAAGGTGGTTAGGTCTATTTAAAGCCCCCCTACCCCTTATCCTCACCATCTTCCTTCACTTAACCTTCTTAGAGCTATGTTGTGCCACATCCCTGCACCTGTCTAGTTGTGCCTCCTTCCCATTTAGCACCTGCAAAACACAAAAAAAACTAAGTTAGAAACACAAAAGTAAGCTACGTAGTTGCATACCTAACAAGGTGCACTACTACACACCTTATTTTCCCCTCTCAAAGCATTAACACAAAAAGATAAGGTGCACAATAGTGCACCTAATTAGGTTCTCTAGTATGCACCTTATTTTGTTTAAAAGCTTTTTAAAAACTCTAAATAAACATGACAAATAAGGTGTGCATCAGCACACCTGATTAGGTGTGTTGATGTGCATCTTAATTCATAATGCACCTTAAGAACACTCTAAAAGAGCCTAAGTAAATCAAAGGGTGTGCATCAATGTACCCGATGAGGTGCGTTGATGTGCACTATATCTTTATACACTTTGCCAAAAAAAATGGTGCACTAGGTGCACCTATCAGGTGCGGCTGGTGTGACCTTTTTTTGCATCCAAGGTTAAAAATTAAATTTTTTCATATTTTTGAGTGGTGTAGTTTTTAGGGTTTTATTCGAGTCAGCACTAGGTTTAATTTAATCATTTTTTCTTTAATTCTAAACTAATGTACTTGCTTTTTGTGCAAATTTGATGGTGTCTTCATCATCCTCCCTTGCTGAAAAGATGGCACCAAAGCCTGTGGTATTCAAGTTTTAGGGAATTCTGACAAAATCATGATTTCAAGATGAGTACTTAGAGATCCCAGATAAATTTAGGTCACACTGATTTGAGTGCATTATTGACACTATGCAACCAACCCATAGAAAGATCTCAGGTGATATCCACATTGATCCAATCGGGGCTTATCAATGCAACATCACACCCGATGTTAGAAAAATCCTTAGAGCTGATTATGACACTCGTAGAGCATTATATTCTTGAAGAAAGGGTAGTTAAGAGCATAACTGGAGAGGTCATCTTGGATCTCTAACCTAATAACATTGAAAAAGTGTTCCATCTCCCAAGGGTGGATCAATTCATTAGATTAACCTATTAGCAAGTGGAGACATGGTACAGGGAACATATTGATGAAGGTTATGAGATCATCCAATCTTCATGCCTTATAGAGAAGACTTTTCTAGGAAAGAAAGTAGACAAAGTAGACATGAAATGAGGATACAAGAAGGAAGACATTGGATATTCAATCATACTCTTGAGTAGAGTTATGGGTTTGCCGACAGTTGGACACCTGAACATTTTCATGGTATATTTTATTGAGACAATAAAGAAATCAGAGATGCCACTTGATTGGGCTTCTAATCTCAGTGAGAACTTGGTTGAGGAACTAGTGGCAGTGAAGAACAATAAGAAATTTTACATGACATCATACTTGGTGTACTTGTTAGCCGTAAGAGCAATAGATTAGCTAGGGCTCTATAAGAGGGTTAGCATGTAGGATGTGAATGCATGGCAGGTTACATTGTGTATCCTCAATTGGTAAAGAAGAGGTTTTCAGAGAAAAGAAAGGAATATAGGACTATAAATGGTGCTTTCATATTCGCAATAATATAGTTCATAGAAGGGGATTATGCGAAGAGAATATCAAAGCAGGAAACTACATAGATATCACTAGTTAGAGCTTATTATATCCAATTTTGAACATTTACATATTTGAGGGTAGCAGGTACAACTATCAACCCTAAGAAGCTCCCTAGGTATCCTAGTGACAGACTTATTCTCCTGGAGATTTCTCAAGAACTCTTGTTTTCATACAATAGAGTTAAAAAGAAACATAAAATATGTTGGACGTGGCCTATGACTATAGGACATTTCTAGGTGGATCGAAGGCAAGATGTTCCTACTTTTAAATATGAATAGGATCAGTATCCCTTGGATGACTATAACTCTCCTTGGGCGTGTTTTGATAACATTGGGAGAGTACAACACTTAGCTGGTAAAACATTTAAGCATGAAGATGCCCTTGAAGATCACTAGATGAATGCAACAAATGACTATGATGTCCACATAAGGGATTATTGTAGGATGACTTTGTATCTGGTAGAGGAGGCTTTGAAGATAAAGTTAGCATTAAAGATTGTGCAACAAGACATGGAGGAGTTACTTGATCCATTGTTCAATAGGGATAAGATTGGTGATCGACCCATCATGAATGTCGAGATTGACAAAGAAGAGAGCTCAGACATTAACAATAGGGAAAGCACATCATAAAGTTGACAAAAGATTGGATCAAAAGGCCTTTCAAATTTGAGCCAATTCTTATAATAATGATTTTCCATGCTCAAGCCCGCCCAGCTAAAGGTCAAGGAACAAAGGTCACACTACCTACATTTATAGCCCAATCATCAATAAGACTATAAATGGTGCACCAACTTGATAGACTAGTTGAGTATTATTGGGCTTAGAATGGTAAAGGTAAAGGCAAAAGGAAGATGAATTCTCCTCAACAAGCAGAACTAAAAGAGGGATAAATTTAGGCACCTGCACAAACTAGAGAAGAGAATGTACAAGGTTTAGAAAATGTTTAATCTACTGAGACCCAAGATAATCCTCAAGTGCCACCCACTAAGCAAGGATAAGGAGGAGATGAAGTGGAAATCTAAGAAATACCTTAGCAGTAGGTACAAGCCTCCCCCTCTGTACCTAAGAAGAAAAGGAAGATTAAGACTCTAGTAAAGAGGAGGCAAAAGGTGATCAAGAAAGTGATTCCTTTCCCATCAATCCCCAAACCTATTCTAGAAGAAGTAGAATAAGAGGATTATGAGGATGAAGAAGATAATTTACCTTTCAACTGAAGGACTCACCTTGCCAAAGCCAAAGCAAAAGCTCCACAATCACACTACCATCTATTCTTGAGAAAGCCATTCAAACTACCACATCAGATGATGAGATACAACAATGGATAGATGAGCAGGATGTTGAGGGCACCGATACCTTTAAGATGTTAGATTTTGAATTTATGCCTGTGGGTATTGAATTGGTCGAAGATAAAATAAGAGATACTCCAACAAATCAACGTCAACAAGAGGATTGGAGTCAATAGCCACTCGAACCACAAGGACCCAAGATAGTGCCACCATCCCCAATGCAAGTCACATTGATGCAGGAGCATCCAGAGGTATAAGGGCAATCTTGTGTCACCAAAAAAAAATGTACTTAGACTTAGTTTCCATTTTATGTCTTTACATTTTTGGATACCCATTTGGCTCAAATAAAGGTTCCAACTCTCATAGTTCAACTATCAGTGCATTTGAAAATCCCAAAAAAATAGGAGCATGCAATTTGACCATCATTTTGGTGACCTAGAAGGTGTGACTTGGCCAGATGAATGTAATCGAGATTTAGAGCATTCTAGAAAAAGAATCAGGTCAAAAGGCCCCACGGTTTGAAAGTTATTGCAGTTTTTTGGGTTTTGGAGACCCCCTAAGAATGCTTCAAAGTCAGGTTTGGGGCATTAAATGACCTCAAAAAGGGTCGAAAAATGGGGGATGAGTGAATCTTGTCCATAGGGCTATAGAGCGCTTCGAGAGCTTTCCAAAAATGTAAACGGTTCGTCAATCGGAGTTACGGTTCAAAAGTTATGCCTCCCGGAAGTTCGGCTACCGTTTCTGGATTCTTCTAGAATTGCACCGACTTCTAACGCAGCTTCCAGAACCTTCTATTTTGTCGGTGGATGCCTACTAGCACTTTCTAGAATGTACTCCTAGTCCTTAACCCTCCAGGGTCTATTTAAGGAGATTTCTGGCATTGTAAAAGGCAGTTTGGATTGGAGCTTGAGAGGAGGTGCTAAAAGGAGAAATATTCTCCAGATTTATGCTATTGTAAGCCCGCAGGGCATGTTTTGAGTTTATTTTCTCTGCACTATTTGTACCAGCTTATTTTCTCAGTTAATATAATTTCCCCTTTCTATTGTGTCTATTCTGGTTGTTGGGTTGTGTCCCCATCAAGTGGTATCAGAGCAGGTTTTCCTGAGTGTGTAGACAGAGCGCCGACTGTGAGGCAGTTTGCACCAGGACTGTGTGGTTGTGGGTTTGAGTTAGAAGATGCCTCCATGAAGAGAGCATGGTGGAAGGGCCAGAGCTGTTGATCCTGAGGAGGTTAGAGCCCTCTAGAGACAGGTACAAGCATTGCAAGAGGAGCTTCGTAGAGGAGCAAATATTGCCGCAGATGATAATAGTGAGGATGACAATGAAGAGGAAGTAATGGAAGTTGACGGGGAAGTTCTGAATCCTTTAGAGGAAAGGCTTTTTAGGGCCATTTCTAGGTTTGGGAAAAGACCTACAATTGAAGTGGGTATATTTTCGGGAAATTTGAAACCAGATGAGTTGATCGATTGGATCAATGAACTGGACGAATACTTTGAGTATGAGGATATAAGGGACCCAGATAGGGTTAAGTTTGCGAAGGCCAAACTAAAAGGCCATGCCAAAATCTAGTGGCAAGAGATTCAACTGGAAAGACTTAGAAGAGGAAAGGAGAAGATCACAAGGTGGGATCGCATGGTGGAAAAATTGAAGAAGCAGTTCATTCCTATGGACTACGAGCTTGATCTGTTTAAAAAGATGCATGGGTTAAAGCAAGCAGGAAGGTCAGTCCAAGAATATACAGAGGAGTTTTACCGACTCCTGATTAGAGCGGGGCATGCAGAGGCAAATAAGGAGAAGGTTGCTCGTTATATCAGTGGGTTACGACCTAGCATCTAGGAGGAATTAAGTCTGGTAAGAATGACCAGCGTTGAAGAAGCATACCAGTTTGCCCTACGAGTTGAAGAGAAGCTGAGTAAAAGGTTTGAAGGAAGACAAAGAGGGCGCGGTCAAGGAGGAAGGGGAAGCGGTAGATCATCTGGAGGCCGCAATGAAACTCAAAAGAAAAATGAAGATGAGGGTACTAGCAGGAACCAGAGGAATGAGGGTTTCAATCGCTCCCGTGATCAAGATTTTGGAAATCAAAGAGGAAGAGTTAGAGGACGTGGACAAGGAAGAGGAGGCTTCCATGGTACCTGTTTCCATTGCAATGAAGAAGGTCATCGTGCCTTTGAGTGCCCTCAACGACAAGGAAGGACAGATAGGAGAGCTGAGGGCCAAGCTAGGGTTGCTCATGTGGATGAGGATGCACAATCATCACATTCAGAGGATGTAGAAAGAGGAGAGACCTTGGTAAATGAAAGAGTCCTACTAAGCGGTGAAAATGAACCAGGACAACGGAGGAGCTTGTTCCGTACCAGATGCAAGTGTGAGGATAAATGTTGTGATGTGATCATTGATGGTGGTAGCACTGATAACTTGGTATCCGAAGAGATGGTCTCTAAGCTGAAGCTCAAGAGGGAGAAACATCCCCAGCCCTATCGGATTTCTTGGGTAAAAGATGATCATAAGGTCCTGGTAAGTGAACAATGTTTAGTAAAATTCAAAATTGGAAGTTACCATGATGAAGTTCTCTGTGATGTTATTTCGATGGATGTTTGCCATCTATTGTTGGGTAGACCATGGCAGTTTGATAGACATGCAATACATGATGGACATGCAAACACATACTCTCTGACAAAGGATGGAGTTCGCCACAAATTGAAGCCCATGAAAAAGGAAGGTGAAAAGGTATGTAGCAGTGCTAGGATTTGTCTTGTTGATGGAAGGAAGTTTTTAGATGGCATGAAACATCAGCGCATGTGCTATGCTTTGATTCCTAGAAAAGATAAAGAAGGTAGTAGTGAAATACCATTTGAAGTTTCAGATTTACTAGGAGAATTTGGAGATATTATCTCTGATAATGTTCCAGATGGATTGCCACCAGTAAGGGAAATCAGTCATCAAATAGATCTGATTCCAGGAGCTAGTTTGCCTAACAAGGCTGCTCACAGGATGACTCCTACTGAAACAGGGGAGCTAAATAGACAGGTTCAGGAGCTGTTGAGGAAGGGCTTGATTCGAGAGAGCCTAAGTCCATGTGCAGTACCTGCAGTACTCGCACCAAAAAAGGATGGAGAGTGGAGGATGTGTACAGATTCTTGAGCTATAAATAGGATAACCATCAAGTACTGATTTCCTTTGCCAAGGATGGATGATCTTATGGACTGCTTGAGTGGAGCTGAGTACTTCACAAAGATAGATCTGAAGAGTGGCTATCATCAGATATGGATTCGAGAAGGAGATGAGTGGAAAACAGCCTTCAAGACCAAGGAGGGTCTTTATGAGTGGTTAGTCATGCCCTTTGGATTGACGAACGCCCCAAACACCTTCATGCGGCTCATGAATGAGGTACTTAAGAAGTTCTTGGGAAAATTTGTTATTGTCTATTTGGATGATATTTTAATTTTCAGCAAGACTTTGGAAGAACATTTACTGCATATTCGTAGTGTCCTTGAAAGGCTAAGGGAAGAGAAACTGTTAATTAATCTAAAGAAGTGTGTCTTTGCAAAAAGGGAGTTAGTCTATTTGGGATTTGTTATATCACCTGAAGGTCTCAAAATGGATCCAGAGAAGGTAAAAGCCATTTTGGAATGGCCTACTCCAAGGTCTGCTACTGAGGTAAGATCATTTCATGGTCTGGTTAGTTTTTACAGAAAGTTTATTAAGAATTTCAGTGGCATATGTGCACCTCTAACTGATACAATAAGAGGGGATAGAAAAGAGTTCAAATGGACTGCAGCAGCCGCGAGAAGTTTTGAATTGCTAAAGAAGAAGGTGATTGAACAGCCTGTGTTGGCACTTCCAAATTTTAGAAAAGTATTCCAGGTGGATTGTGATGCTAGTGGTAGCGCTATTGGGGCTGTATTAAGCCAAGAAGGTAAGCCTATTGCATATTTTAGTGAAAAATTGAATGATGCAAAGAAGAAGTATTTTGTTTATGATCAAGAGTTCTATGCAATAGTTCAGGCCTTAAAGAAATGGAGGCATTATTTATTGCCAAAGGAATTTGTTTTGTATACTGATCATCAGGCATTACAGTACCTAAATAGCCAAGGTAAATTGAATCAGAGGCATATGAAGTGGGTAGAATTCTTGCAGAGTTATACATTTGTGTTAAAGCATAGAAGTGGAAAATCTAACAAGGTTGCAGATGCATTAAGTAGGAGACAATTGTTGCTTACAACAATGCAGGTTGAAGTAGTTGGGTTTGATGAACTCAAGAATTTGTACCCTGAGGATCATGATTTTGCTGAAGCATGGAAAGCTTGTAAAGAACCTATTGCTGTAGATAGAACCAAGTGGTTAGACTATTTGATTCAGGATCGCATGTTGTTCAAAGGTAGTCAATTGTGCATTCCAAGGAGTTCCATGAGGGAAAATCTGATTAAGGAGAAACACAGTGGAGGGATGGCAGGACATTTTGGTCGGGATAAGACCATTGCCATTCTTAGAGAACATTATTTTTGGCCTCAAATTACACAGGATGTGAAGAAGTTTGTACAGAGTTTCCAGGTTTGTCAAGTGGCCAAGGGGTTTAGTCAAAATACTGGCCTATATCAGCCATTGCCTGTTCCATCAAGGCCATGGGAGGACATAAGTATGGATTTTGTTCTTGGATTGCCAAGGACCCAAAGGGGTAATGACTCAGTATTCGTGGTGGTTGATAGGTTCTCCAAAATGGCACATTTCATTCCATGCCACAAAACTCATGATGCTGTCCATATTGCAGACTTGTTTTTCAAAGAGGTGGTAAGACTACATGGTCTTCCAAGAAGTATAGTTTCTGACCGAGATACTAAATTTGTGGGGTATTTCTGGAGGACATTGTGGAAGAAGTTGAGAATAGACTTGAAATTCAGTTCTACGCATCACCCACAAACTGATGGCCAAACAGAAGTGGTAAATAGAAGTTTGGGCAATTTGCTGAGATGTTTAGTTGGGGATAAGCCCAAGGGATGGGATTTGATTCTACCATAGGCAGAGTTTTCTTATAATAACTCTGTAAATAGGAGTACTGGAAAATCACCATTTCAAATTGTATATGGAAATAGCCCAAGGACTGCACCAGAATTGAGGAAGATAGAACAAGGGGAGAGAACAAGTGCTGAAGCTGAAGAATTTGCTGAACACATCAAGCATCTACATGAGGAGGTTCAAGCACACATTATCAAGATGAATCAAGAGTATAAAGCTAGGGCTGATGCAAGGAGAAGACATAAGGAATTCCAAGTAGGGGATCTAGTCATGGTGCACTTACGAAAAGAAAGATTTCTCGTTGGTACTTACAACAAGCTGAAAATGAAGAAATTTGGCCCCTGCAAAGTTTTGAAGAAACATAACTCAGGAAATGCATATGAGGTGGAGCTGCCAGATGGTATTCACATTTCTCCCATTTTCAACATTGCAGATTTGACAGAGTATCATGATGATGGTACTGATGAGGAGCTGGTTTTAGAGCCATGTCCAATTCCTACTTCTAAGAAGGAGGAGATAGAAGACATTCTAGATCATCGTGTGGGTAGGAGTACCAGAAACAGGCAGTATGAAGAGTATTTGGTCAAATGGAAAGGATGACCGATCGAAGACTCAACTTGGATTTCAGCAGCTGAGGTTTCCCATTTGGGATTTCCTCTACCATCCATAAAGTGACAGGGTCACTTTTCAATCTACCCTGGGTGTCTGATGCAGGAGCATCCAGAGGTATAAGGGCAATCCTGTGTCACCAAAAAAAAATGTACTTAGACTTAGTTTCTATTTTATGTCTTTACATTTTTGGATACCCATTTGGCTCAAATAAAGGTTCCAACTCTCATAGTTCAACTATTAGTGCATTTGAAAATCCTGAAAAAATAGGAGCATGCAATTTGACCATCATTTTGGTGACCTAGAAGGTGTGACTTGGCTAGATGAATGTAATCGAGATTTAGAGCATTCTAGAAAAAGAATCAGGTCAAAAGGCCCCACGGTTTGAAAGTTATTGCAGTTTTTCGGGTTTTGGAGACCCCCTAAGAATGCTTCAAAGTCAGGTTTGGGGCATTAAATGACCTTGAAAAGGGTCAAAAAATGGCGGATGAGCGAAGCTTGTCCATAGGGCTATAGAGTGCTTTGAGAGCTTTCCAAAAATGTAAACGGTTCGTCAATCAGAGTTACAGTTCAAAAGTTATGCCTCCCGGAAGTTCGGCTACTGTTTCTGGATTCTTCTAGAATTGCACCGACTTCTAACGCAGCTTCCAGAACCTTCTATTTTTTTGGTGGATGCCTACTAGCACTTTCTAGAATGTACTCCTAGTCCTTAACCCTCCGAGGTCTATTTAAGGAGATTTCTGGCATTGTAAAAGGCAGTTCAGATTGGAGCTTGAGAGGAGGTGCTAAAAGGAGAAATATTCTCCAAATTTATGCTATTGTAAGCCCGCAGGGCATGTTTTGAGTTTATTTTCTCTGCACTGTTTGTACCAGCTTATTTTCTCAGTTAATATAATTTCCCCTTTCTATTGTGTCTATTCTGGTTGTTGGGTTGTGTCCCCATCACACATTTTGTGTATATAAGGGATCAACTACTCCTCTTCCCCCAAATAATGAGGAAGAATAGGTACAAGGGGAAGAGCCACAACAAGTATCCACTGAGGACATGTCAGAAGAAGGGAAGATAAGTGAACAACCTCAACAAACTTCCCAATATGCTAAGGTAAGGATAGTGGATTCTACTAATATAGGAACTCTCAGTACATATCTCTCATAGAATGAGAAGACCCCAGAAAGGAGTGATAAGGGAAAGAGCATAGCTAAGCTAACTCCTTCATCCTCAAAAGGAAAATCACCAATACAACATATCCCAAGGTGGCTAAGGAAAGAAGTAGTAAGAAATAAAAAACAACAATTCACTACAAAGGAGGAAGATAGGATGGAATTAATTGAAGTCCTAAGGAAGCCTAATTCACCTCCAAAGGATGCATAGGCATTAGCCTTCATTATGAGTGATTAGAGCCAGGACTTCTTTTCATATGTGGCTATCCCTCCTCCACATTCAAAATGTTGAAGAATTGACTCCACAAGATTTTTAGATTAAGGAGGTCATGCTTGGAAAGCCTACATTGGATACTATGAGGCAGATGGTAACAATAGGAATGAAGGAGGTATTCAGAAGCTTAGAACAGGATGGGGCAGAATTGATAACACTTTGGCAGCAAAATGAGATCCTAAAGGGATATGTAAGTGAATTTATTGGTCCCTTTGATGCTAAATATCCTAAGGAGACTTTAAATGTAGCATTAGAGAAAAGAGATAAGGGGACAGTCAACCTTGATCCATTTTTGAGAGCTTGTCAATAATAGAAGGAAAGTTTTGAGGAGAAAGGTGTATTGATTATTCAAGGAAATATGAACTTATTACATGTTATGCAAGAGAATGTGGACAAGCTAGTAGCTATTTTGAATCAAGATTTTGGTCTAATGGATGAAGTACATACCTGGGGAAAAGAGTTGTAGGCATTACGGGCAATTAAAGGCCAAAGGTATCGGATGCTAATGGATGTATATGCAATTGAGGAGTTAGATAAAATAGATGATTGGATTGAGAAGATTGTGGATGGAAATAAACTAATGGAAACATTACATGTGGAAATTCATAGGCTCAAGGACCAAGCCCAATAGCAAATTTTGGAAGTTGAGAAACATTATAGTGATGCATGTCTAGATATTTTTGAGGATGATGCATGGGAAAAGTTAGTACTAGTAGAGGTAGTAGTTGAGAAATTCTAGAAATTTTTTTAGGAAGCTACTAGAGCTAGACAGAAGAAGCTTTACTAGAGCTAGACAGAAGAAGCTTTACTACTATCTTTCTGAGAAGACTTCCTATAATGAATATTGACACATTGGAAAAAAGTTTTCGTAGAAGTGATTACCTTCACAAAGCAAGCCAATCCTAATAGAGGATTGATGCTTCTAGCTCAAGCTATTACAACAATGTCAACATATCCTACTGGAGTACTTATGATGTCTAGCTAGTTTATACCTATGAATCCAATTCCATTACAATAGGCACCTACTTTGTAAAATCTAACTTTAACATATCTTGGGTATGAACCTCTGAAAGATGCTTTCTTTGAACAAAAGGTAGTAGCTCCTACTAAGACAGACAATTATCTTTCCTTCGAATTTGGTCAAATGAATAATGAGTTAACTCACTTAAGATTGTTGCAAGGATAGAATAACAATTTTTAAAGAAACAACACTGGTCCTTACAACAAAAATAATTACAATCAAAATTTTAGTGGGACCAACAATAGTGGAAACAACAATGCTAGGAACACTTGTCCAAATAATGGAAGCATTCCTATAGATAACAATAACAACAATGTTCAATATGCCAATATCAATTAGTATAATGATGGTCAAAACACATATAACAATGATGGTTCATACTACAATGGAAATCAAGACATGACTCAAAATTCACAAGTGAATGCCAGTGTATCTCCTATGCAATTTAATGCTATGCTACTTGAATTGTATGATTCTTCACAGAATGTACAAGTAGAACAACCAACCAAGAAAGAATTTTCTGTTCCATTTAGTCAAGAACAAGACATTCAACTTGAAGAAATGTTTTCTTTTCACAATTACAATTGAAACTATGAAAAATGGAATTCCTCTGGCATTACAACCAACTCCTCCTGATCAAAGTTCGAATCAAACAAATGTGCCAACAATCTTGAAAAATCTAGCTTGGTCTACTAAAAAATATAGTGCAGTGGAAGATTTGAAACAAACAAAGGCCAACATGTCTATGTTTGATATGTTGTAGAACTATCCACAATAATGAGAAGCACTGATGAAAACACTGGAAGGTACCCCATAATACAAATATTTTTCCTCAAAAGATAGTGTCTCAACAAGTCAATGCTTCAAAGGAAATGCCAACTATGTTTAAAGACAAGGTTGAGGTGCCCCCTATTTTATCTTAGCATCAGGATATATGGGAAGAATCTTGATAATTTCCTAATTGATTCAGGAGCCTCCTGTAATGTAATGCCACTATCGATAGCACAAAGGTTGGGAGTCACTCCTCAGCCTTCTAATTGGATAGTGATACAATTGGATAAACCAAAGGTGAAATTCATTGGCATGTTGAAAGATGTTCAGATACAATTGACAGTTGACCCTCAAATTCAAGACATCATTGATATACATGTGGTTGATATTCCTAAAACATATGGATTGCTACAAAGAAAAGAATGGACGAAATGCTTAAGGGGATGGTTTTCTATGGATTTTACTCAGTTATGGCTACCATGGAAAGGGTTAAACAATCAAATCAAGATAGATGTAGAGCCAAAGTTAGAAACAATGATTACAGAATACAATGCTCCAAATGAAGTGGCATTCTTACAATTAGATTTGGGCTCTTACAAAGTGATGGCTTTTGATACAACTTCGACCAAAATATCAGATTATCAAAATGAAAAGTCCAAGATTTCAATTACAAAGTAGGAGATCATAGCATACTTCATAGGTAACATGGTAGCTAACTTAAAATGTTTAGGAGAAGAAGTTGACCCCAGTATCCTACTTCTCCAAGGATTTTGCTGATTGAATAAAGTTAGCCATTCAAAGTTTAAATGTTCATCATGCCAAGAAGTAGTTGGTAAGGTATTAACATAGATGATGGAAGTCAAGAGTGGTAACATTCCAAAAGATGGACCCATGGGAAATCAAAGTCCTATAAACATTTTTGAATCTATTGAAAAGGTTGAAGAAGATATTGAAGATCTAAATGTGTCATATAGTGATACCTCTTCAGATGGTGGAGGTTTGTCTTCTCCTCCACTAGGAATGATCAAAGTTCAAAGAAGAAGATGGTACATGAAAGGTAAAGGGTGGATTGTAGTAGTCATCCATCCTAAACCCAAAGTGGAAGAAATTATAGAATTGATAGGGGAAATTCAAGAGAAGCAAGAAAAACATACACTTCCCATATCAAGAAGTAACAATGGAAAATCATCAAGTCCACTCAAAAAAAGACTATAGTAGGTCCACAAAAAATAATTCTTCTAGGCCTAAGTGAAGGAGAAGCTGAGGAAAAATAAGCATAAGGTTAGAAAATCTAAAAAAGATCCAATCTAGACACTTCCCTTTGATGGCTCCAAATGTATATTAGGGGTCAATTTAGGTATTGAGTTAATCAACCCAAAAGGTAAGTCTTTATAAGAAACATATCAGTTATAGTTTAGATGTACTAGTAATGTTGTAGAGTAAAAAGAATTGATCCAAGGACTTCTTTTCACACTAGAGAAAGGAATCACAACTCTCATCATTGAAGGAGACTCTCAGTTAGTTATCAGACAAGTGAAATCATTATACTCCTACAATGATAAGAGGTTTCTTTCTTATAGGAAATGAGTATGAGATTTAATGGATGATTTTGAAGCTTTGAACATAAAGTCCATTCCAAGAAGGAAAAACATGGTAGTAGATACTCCCACTATTTCAACTACTGCATTACAACTAGTCAAGAGAACAAAACTAAAAAGATTTTTAGTTGAATTCGTTGATGCTTTGTCTATCATGGACAATATTACAAACTTCCAAGTCTTTTAGGATAATCAATATATAACCAAATTTATTATGTGCAGTGGCCACTTTAAAGGGCAAGAGATTGATGACACTCTAGACAATAAACCTGAGGATGATGAACTTGAGGATGAACATGGGATCCTAAACTTAAAAGCCAACACTATTTGTAAGGGAATGGTTGAATTGGAGCACATTTTTTACAGTGATGAATGAACACTTAATAGAAGAATAGTCAAAGAAAAGGGAATCAAGGAATGTGACTCATACAGCTTAGGTATTGATGATGATCCTAGAATGGTAAGGATAAGAAAGGCATGCAATGTACAAGAAAGGGAAGATATGCTCATATTACTTATAGAGTATAAGGATGTCATTTCTTGGAGATATGAAGAGCTAAGAACATATGATCCTGAAATCATTACACATGATATTCCATTGAAACTAGATGCAAAGCCTTTTCATCAAAGGTAAAGACCTATTAATCTTATCATTGAACCACTGATAATGAATGAAGTTAAGAAGTTTCTAGATGCTAAGATCATCTTCCCTATTTTCCATTCTACGTGGGTGGCTAATTTGGTTCCTATGCGGAAAAAGATAGGAGAGATTCATCTTTGCATGGATTTTTGTAACTTGAACCTTGTATCTCAAAAGGAGAACTACCCTTTTCCTTCACTAGATGAGGTTTTACAAATTGTAAATGGTTCAAAGATGATGTCTTTCTTGGATGGATATTTGGGATATAATCAGGTAATGGTTCATGAAGAAGATAGGCTAAAGACAACCTTCAAGACTAAATGGGGAACTTTTGCTTATAGAAGAATGCCTTTTGGGTTAATTAACACAGGGGCCACATTTCAATGAGCCATGGATGAAGCTTTTAAGGGATTGATAAACAAGTGTATAGTCATCTACATGGATGAATTAACTATCTTTTCAAATGATCGAAGCACTCACATTGCTGATTTAAGATAGGTATTCAATAGATGTCATAAATACAACATATCTCTCAATCCCAAGAAATGTTCTTTTGGGGTAGCTAAAGGAAAGCTCCTAGGTCATATCATCTTTGAAGAAGGAAACTCCATTGATCCTAATAGAATTGAAGCTATTTTGAAGCTATCACTACCTCACAATCGAAAAGAACTTAATTCTTTCTTTGGGAAGATAAAATTTGTGAAAAAGTTTATAAGTCGATTTACAGAGATAGTTCATCCCCTTGCTGATTTACTCAAAAAGGGAGCTAAGACAGAATGGGTTCCAGAGATTAAGAAATCATTTGAGGATATCAAAGTAGCAATTTCTAAGGCCCTAGTACTGGTGATTCTAGATTATGGACTACCTTTCAAATATACTATTTTTCTTTAGAACATTCATGTGCTAGGATTCTTACGTAGAAGAAGGAAAAGGAAGATGAAAGACCCATTGTATTTATGTGTTGTCCTCTAAAAATGCTAAGTTAAATTATTCTAACCTCGACAAACAATCTTTTGCTTTAATCAAAGTGGTAAAGAAGTTCAGCCATTATATATTAAGGAGCAAGGTATATGCAATTGTGCCTTATCCTGTGGTTAAGACATTATTGATGCAAAATGAACTTGGTGAAAGACAAGGGAAATGGATGGAAATCCTTCAAGAATTTGACTTAGAAATTCAACCCATGAAGTTAGTCAAAGGTCAAGGATTATAAAAAAGGATAGCTAAAATCCAAATTGAAGATGAAAAGAAGTTCATATTTAATGGTGTGGACAATAAAAAAAAATTGTAGTATCTCAAGTTGATATTGACAAGGGTGTAGTAAAGGATGTCTAGTACCAGGATATTGTTTACTATCTTTTACAAAAGTAGTATCCCAGTTGGATGAATAGTTCACAGTGTGGGGGACTTAAAATGAAGTGTGAATCATACATGCTACATGATACAAAGTTATACAAAAGGAACTATGAAGGGATCTACCTGAAATGCTTGGGACATGAGGAAGTAAAAGAAGTTGTAGAACAATTTCACAATAAGTATGGTACAGGAAATGGTTTGACAGGAGCAACTACTCATATGATTTTAAGATCAGGTTATTTTTGGTTCATGATATTCAAAGATACTTTTGAACATGTGTGCACTTTTCATATGTGTCAAACTAGTGCTAACAAAGAAATACATCATGCAATGCCATTACAACTCGTGTTCAAGATACACCCCTTGGCAAAGTGGGGACTAGATTTTATTGGTCCAGTGAATCCACCATCATCAATAGGACACACTTTTATTCTTACAACTAATGATTATTATACACATTGTATAGAAGAAGAGACATTCAGAAACTGCATGGCTAAGGTGGTTACAAACTTCTTGGAAGAACACATTATTACTAGATTTGGGATGTCATTCTCCTTATTGTGTGATAATGGATCAGCTTTTACATAAGTATTCCTAACTCAACGGGCACTGGAAAATCAGGTTATTGTCAAGTTTTCTTCAAATTAATATCCACAAGGAAATGGTGTTGCTAAATCCACAAAAAAAAATTGATCACAGTAATAAGATGTTTGTTGAAGGAGAATCCTAAAGATTGGCATACACAACTCAAATATGTGCTATGGATAGACCAAGTAAGGGTAAAAAATCCTTTGGGGGCATCTCCATATTTTATTTTCTATGGACATGAGCTAGAATTTTCACTTAACCTCAAGATTCCTATTTTGAAATTTATGAGTGGCTATGCTGAAGATGTTGACAGAGTACAAATTAGATTGATGAATCTTTTGGAGATGGATGAAAAATAGGTAGCTACTTTGGAGCATATAGAAAAAAATCAAGTAGTCATCAAGGATATGGTTTGACAAGTAGTCCATGATAAAGTCTTTCAGTATATCCAACCTGGTTCTACTCTTGAACAAGGCGAAAGAAAAGTCAGACAGCCACACAAAGTTTCAACGCTTGTGGATCAATCCTTATCAGATCGCAAAAATTCTAGGAGAAAACACTTTTAGGTTGAGTTAATTACAGGGGGAATTAGTTTTTTTTCTAGTCAATGGGAAATTTCTAAAGCATTACTTTGATGCCTAAGAGATTCTTTTAAAAAAAAAGGATTTCATTTCTGCAAGTGTGTTTATTTTTGCAAGTGTGTTTCTTTTCAGTTGCATGTTTTCTTTTAGTCCTGTGTTTGTTTTCAAAGTAGCATCAATCCAAGAGGTAAGTGCACTCAAGGTATTTTTTTCTTGACATATCTCACTAACCATTCTTTTGGTCTCAATTTTTGGGAAGAGGTATTTCTTTGTCAAAACATTTTTATGATTTTGTTTCTTATGCCAAGGAATGGATGTTAATTGTAATGATAGGGGACTTTCAGTTTTTAATTCAGAATTGCAAATCAACAAGTTCTCAACACTTTTCATATTTAAAGATCGATTATCTTAGGATTTTTCAAAATAAGGTTAAAGCCAATGAGGGATAGTACAAACCCTAGGGGTTCAAATAGAAGGGTCTTCTTGAAGGAATTGCTAAGGATTTTTTTTGGCGTGAGAGTTTCTAAAAGGTTCTTAAAAGAAGAACGCAAGGGATGTTCACAAAAGATTGAATCTGAGAAATGATACTAATGTCTTGGCCACATAGTCTAAGTGTGGCTAGGATATAGAAAGAAAAAAAAAAGAATGGTGTTAAGAAAGAAGTATTCTACAAAGTCTGAGAAAGGTAGTCCAATTATATGGATATGCTCTCTAAATAAGCTATTTAGTACCAAGACATTGCTTCATCAAAGAATCAAATGGTGATATTATGAGCTACGTGGATCAAATATTCAAAAGATTGCCTAATACTTACAAATGAAAAGTGACAACCCACCAAGAGCCCTCAAAACTGATTATCTTATATGGTTAGACAAAGGATCAATAAACAACTTTTGTGAAGATTTTCGATGAATGGATTGGATAGGGAAAAAAATTGTTTCCATGTTGTTAATTTTTTTTGATAGACTACATCCTTAGATGTCAAAGGAAATGGATACATTGAACACACATTGAGTTTGGAGATTTGGGATCTTGAGGTTTTGACTGTAAAGAAACTAGAAATACGCTTGGAATATTCGAGATTTAGTTGGTGTTTGATACATGCTAGATGAATGTTTGCTGATGAAAAAATGCCTTGGTCATTTCTTCCTTTTGTTAGCACTATTTTTTGTGGCCTCACTACACATGCCCCATTTTTTATTAGAAATGGGGACCCCCTACTTTATTTTTCAACTCTTTGGAGCACTAGTCCAGGCTCTAAGCCAATTTGGAGGTTTTATCTAGTATCCTAATTCATGTTTGGGTACTAAGTAGAAAACCCAATTGTAAAAAATCAGAGTTTCTAAGGAATTAGGCTTATTTTGCAAAAAGTGAGGCACACTAGTGCACCTCAACTGGTACACTAGTGTGCCAAATTGCATAAGGGAGAGCTATTCACCCTTGGGTGATGTGCAGATGTGTAGCAACGTAGTTGGGCAGCACCCAAAGGTGCTTAGGTCTATTTAAATCCCCCCTACCCCTTCTCCTCACCATCTTCCTTCACTTACCTTCTCAGAGCTCCATTGTGCCACATCCCCTACCTATCTAGGTGCACCTTCTTCCCATTTAGCACCTGCAAAACACAAAAAAAACTAAGTTAGAAACACAAAAGTAAGTTATGCAGCTATGCACCTTATTTTCTCCTCTTGAAGCATTAACACCAAAAGACAAGGTGTTCAGTAGAACACTTAATTAGGTGCACTACTACACACCTAATTTTGTTAAATTTTTTTTAAAAAACTCTAAACAAACATGAGAATTAAGGTGTGCATCAGTGCACCTAATTAGGTGCACTAATGTGTATCTTAATTCATAATGCACCCTTAAGAGCACTTTAAAAGAGCCTAAGTAAATCACCATTAGGTGTGCTAATGTGCTCCATATCTTTATAAACTATGCCAAAAAATGGTGCACCTTTCAGGTGCGACTAGTGCACCCTTTTTTGCATTTGGGGTTAAAAATTAGGTTTTTTGTGTTTTTGAGTGGTCTAGTTTTTTAGGGTTTTGTTTGAGTAAGTACTAGGGTTAAATTTAATCATTTTCTCTTTAATTCTAAACTAATATACTTGATTTTTTTGTAGATTCAATGGCATCTTCATCATCCTCCCTTACTGAAAAGATGGTACCAAAGCCCGTGATATTCAAGTTTCAGGGCATTCTGACAAAATCACAATTTTAGGATGAGTACTTAGAGATCCTGGACATAGATATAGGTCACATGATTTGGGTTCATCATTGACACTATGCAACCAACCCATAGAAAGATCTTAGATGATATTTGCATTGATCTATTTAGGACTTGTTAGCGTAGCGTCACACCTAGTGTCAATACAATCCTCAGAGCTAATTATGACACTTGCAGAGCATTATGTTCTTTAAGAAAGGGCAGTGAAGAGAATAACTAGAGAGATCATCTTGGATCTCTGACCTAAGAACATTGAAAAAGTGTTCCATCTCCCAAGGGTGGATCAATTCATTGGATTAACCTATCAACAAGTGGAGGCATGGTATAGGGAACATATTGATGAAGCTTTTGAGATCATCCAGTATTCATACCTTATAGAGATGACTCCTCTAGGAAATAAAGTGGGAAAAGTAGACATGAAATGAGGATACATGAAGGAAGACATTGGATATTTGATCATGCTCTTGAGTAGAGTTATGGGTTTGCCGATAGCTGGACAGCTGAACATTTTCATGGTACATTTTATTGAGACAATAAAGAAAGATGAGATGCCACTTGATTGGTCTTCTAATCTTAATGAGAATTTGGGTGAGTAGCTGGTGGTGGTGAAGAAAGATAGGAAATTTTACATAACATCATATTTGGTGTACTTGTTAGCCACAAGAGCCCAAATTATCCAAGGCTTTGTAAGAGGGGTAGCATGTAGGATGCAAATGCATGGCCCTACATTGTGTATCCTTAATTGGTAAAGAAGAGGCTTTTAGACAAAAGAAAGGAATATAGGATTGTAAATGATGCTTTGATATTCATAATAATCTGATTCATAGAAGGGGATTATGTAAAGGGAATATAAAAGGAGGTAGCTTATTATATCTAGTTTTGAACATTTGCATATTTGAGGGTAGCGAGTATGACTATCAACCCTAACAAGCTCCCTAGGTATCCTAGTGAGAGACTTATTCTCCTAGAGATCTCTCAATAACTCTTGTCTCCATATGACAGAGTTAGAAAGCAACGCAAAATATATTGGATGTGGGCTATGACTATAGGACCTTTCTAGGTGGATCAAAGGCAAGACATTCCTACTTTTGAATGTGAATGTGATCAATATCCCTTGGATGAGTATAACTCTTCTCAGCTGTATTTTGATAACATTGGGAGAGTACAACACTTAGTTGGTAAAACATTTTAGCATGAAGATCACTGGATGAATGCAACAAACAACTACAATGTCTAAATAAATGATTAATGTAGGATGACTTTGTATCTAGCAGAGAAGGCTTCGACGATAAAGATTCCATTGAAGATTGTGCAATAAGACACAAAGGAGTTGCTTGATCTATTATTCAACAAGGATAAGATTGGTGACCGACCTATTATGAATGCTAAGATTGATAAAGAAGAGAGCTCAAACATTAACAATAGGGAAAGTCACATCATCAAGTTGAAAAATAATTGGATCAAAAGGCTTTTCAAACTTGAGCCAATTCCTAAAATACTGATTTTCCATGCTCAAGCTTGCCTAGCTAAAGGTCAAGGAACAAAGGTCGCAGTGCCTACATTTACAATCATATCACCAATAAGACTAGAAATAGTGCACCAACTTGATGGACTAGTTGGTTATCATTAGGCTTAGAACGGTAAAGGTAAAGGCAAAAGGAAGAGGAATTCTCCTCAACAAGCTAAACCAAAAGAGGGAAAAATTTAGGCACCTGCACAAATTGGAGAAGAGAATGTACAAGGGTTAGAAAATGTTGAAACTACTCAGACCCAAGATAATCCTTAGGTGCTACCTACTGAGCAAGGACAAGGAGGAGATGGAAGTGGAAATCCATAAAATACCTTAGTAGTAGGTACAAGCCTCCTCCTCTACACCTAAGAAGAAAAGGAAGATTAAGACTCTGGTAAAGAGGAGGCAAAAGGTGATCAAGAAAGTGATTCCTTTCCCATCAATCGCCGAACATATTCTAGTAGAAGAAAAAGAAGCAGATGATGAGGATGAAGAGGATAATTTACCTTTGAAGTGGAAAACTTGGCTTGCTAGAGCCACAGAAGAAGAATGAAGAAGAAGATCCACAATCACACCACCATCTATTCTTGAGCAATCTATTCAAATTGCCACATTAGAAGATGAGATGGAACAATGTATAGATGAGTAGGATGTTGAGAGCACTGATATCTTTAAGATGTCATTTTTGATGTTATGCCCATCGGTATTGAATTGGTCAGAGATAAAATAAGAGATACTCCAACAAATCAACATCGATAGGAGGATTGCAGTTGGCAATCACCCAAACCAGAAGGACCCAAGATTGTGCCACCATCCCCAATGCAAGTCATATTTTGTGTAGATAAGGGATCGGCTACTCCTCTTCCCCTAAACAATGAAGAAGAATAGGTAAAGGGGAAGAGACACAACAAGTATCCATCAAGGAAGTGTCAAAAAAAGGGCAGATAAGTGAATAGCCTTAGTAGACTTCCCAAGAAACCAAGTTGAGGACTATGGATTCTACTGATATAGGAACTCCTAGTGTAGATCTCTCATAGAAGGAGAAGACCCCAGAAAGGAGTGATAAGGGAAAGGGCATATATGAGCTAACACCTTCATCCTCAAAAGGAAAATCCCTGGTATAACATATCCCAAGGAGGCTAAGGAAAGAAGTAATAAGAAATAAGAAACAACAATTCACTGCAGAGGAGGAAGATAGGATAGGATTAATTTAAGTCCTAAGGAAGCCTTATTCACCTCCAAAGGATGCTCATGTATTAGCCTTCATTATGAGTGATCATAACCAGGACTTGTTTGCACACGTGGCTATCCCTCTAATGTATTCAATTGTTCAAAGAATTCACTCCACAAGATTATTAGAATAAGGAGGTCATGCTTGGAAAGCCTACTTTGGATACTATGAAGCTTATGGTAACAATAGGAATGGAGGAGGTATTCAAGAGCTTAGAACAAGATGGGGTAGAATTGATAACACTTCAGCAGAAAAATGAGATCCTAAAGGGATATTTAAGCAAAGTTGTTGGTCCTCGTGACCCTGAACATCTTGAGGAGACTTTAAATGCAACGTTGGAGAAAAGAGATAAGGGGATGGTCAACCATGATCCATTTTTGAGAGCTTCTCAATAGTAGAAGGAAAGTTCTGAGGAGAAAGGTGTATTGATTATTTAAGGAAATCTAAACTTATTACATGTTATGCAGGAGAATGTGGACAAGCTAGTAGCCATTTTGAATCAAGATTTTGGTCTAATGGATGAAGTACATACTGTAAACACCTAAATATGATTACACCGCATCGGTAATCCTATTTAGTTATCTCTAAAGGCATCATTAATTAAATTCCTATTTAATTAATCCTTTGCCATCCACTAGCTAATTAATTTAATTAATCACCTATAGTCCTAATTGATAAATCAAATAACCTATTATTTATCAACTAATCCTATTCTCCTATCTAATTCCAAAATCCCCATTTATTAAATAAGTCTCTTTGATAAATAAAGCCCTCTAATCTAATAACCCCTAACCTATCCCTAACCCTCCATTTAGCATAATCCACCCCATCGACCCATACTAACCAAGCTTAACCACTAACTCACCCACCCTCATGAATGCCATCCACTTGCATATCTCTAACATCCCTAATCTAATCCTAACCCAAGCCTAATTCCCCCCCCCCCCCAACCTTGTCACATTCCCTAAGTGATCTTAAGACTTTCCTAAGCCAAACCAAAGTCTCCTCCCTCAAAATATCCCAACCACAAAACTTTATGAAGCCCACAAAGCCTTCAATTCTCTTACATGCCCTTAAAATCTCTTACAAACCATTATGAGGACCATTTAAAACCTTGAGCCTCCTTTGTTGACTCATCCTTGCCCTTTCCTCCATCCACTCACCTTGTGACATGTGTCACTCTTTGATTGGTGCCAAATAAGCACAATCCGTGTGCTACCCTCTGACTGGTACTAGAAAAAAACTAATGAATATGGCCAAGACTGAGGCTAACCTATGAATCAGACCATATGTATGGACAAGCTCATTGCATGTGATGGCTTGCCCTATTGCTAAATCCCTCTAAAAAATGGTTTGCAATGCCTCTGTGCCTACTAATGGCACTGTGTCATAGACCACCCTTGGCTCGTGGAAGGGTATCCACAGTATTTGGTAGATGTCCTCTAGAATAATAGTCATCTCCCCCTATGGAAGATGAAAGGTGTTCGTCTCTAAATGAAAATGCTCCACCAATGCTATCAAAATTTATTCTAGAAAAGGTCAACTCAAGTCAACTATGGTCAAATTTGGTCAAACTTGGTCTTCTAGACCTTGCAATCATGTTGAATTGACTCAAAATTTTCTTTTGATCATTCTGATCTCTTCTACATTCTGCTAATTCCTGAATTTCTTCTGGGTCTCTCAAACTACTACTTCATATCATATTTCTAGTGTGTCATCTTTTGATTTTGCTCCCGAGGGGGCAAAATGATTAAATCATTTAATCCAAATTTCAAAATCAATTTGAATCTTCATCACTTGAGGCATCTTGTTCCCATCTTATGTCCTCATTACTAGGGGCTTCTCATCAATTGAGGCATCTTCTTTGCCCCTATCTAACATCTTTGTCATATGTTTCATCTTGTCATCAGTTGATCATATCTTATATAGCAGTTCTTATTAAAGTTTGATGGACAAGCATCGGGACAATCTAAAACCTGACTCCTAAGAATCAAGCCTCATTCTGGGGATGATTCTATGACTCATTATTGGATCTTACTATCTTTTATGCATAGTTATCTAGGTGTTCTATTTGTATCCCTTAAGATTAAGCTTTGTTCTAGAGATAATCTTTAAAAGCTTATTCAACTTAGGTATCTAGGAGTTCTATTTAGATCCCTTAAGATTAAGCTCCATTCTGGAGATAATCTTTAAAAGCTTATTCAACTCAAGTATCTAGGTGCTCTATCTAGATTCCTTAAGATTAAGCTCCATTCTAGAGATAATCTTTAAAAGTTGATCAATCTAGGTATCTAGGTGTTCTATCTACATCCCCTAAGGTTAAGCTTCATTATGGACATGATCTTTAGAATCTTATCAATTGGTCTCTATATCATCAATTTTAGAACTAATATTATCACCTCCTTTCTAGATACATAGATTTGGAGGAGCCAATTTCTAAAAAAGAGGGCTTTCGAAGAAAAAGGAAGATTCTTGTGTGTTTGTATGTTCATTATTTTAGCATCAAATCCAGGTAGGATCTTGTGAGTTTGTGCAGTAGTTTCTCATTCTTCAAATTCCTATCTTCTCTATGTCTGTTGAGTTTTTGTTTCAAATTTCTCTGGGTTGAAACCCTTGTTTGAGAAAATTGATTTTCATTATAGAATTTTCTGTGATTTAATTTAAAACCTCGTTGTGAATTTATTGCTCTTATGTTTCAAATTATTGTATCCTTAATATTAAAATGAAAACTAAAACCCTGGTTGTTATTAAATATTTGTGTTTGAAAATGAAAGTGAAAACTTGAAATCCTATAGTGAACATTGAACTTATGTGTTTTCAAAATACAATGAATTATGAAAGTTACTTTTGTATGTATTCTTTATATGACATGTGATTTTGTTGTTGGGTGTTGGGTTGACTTAGTACTTTGATCAAATGAGGATTTTTACCAGAGGCTTGGTAGTTCTTTCTTGTGATGTCATGATGATGTTTTGATCATGATCTTTTATATTCAACCATGGTAATGTTTCTTTATGCTCTATGATGTATTTTGATCTATTGATTGTTATTGATTTCCAATGTTTTTGTTTAAAGCTAAGGTGAATGGTGTGACCTATTTGATATAACCTTTGAGTCTTTGATCGAATGTATTTAGATTGCTTTCTAGTCACTTTTATAGGACTAAGGTTGTTTGTATGATTTATTCTTGGTGATGTCATGTTATGACATGGATTTATTTATGTATACTTGATTTTGGGATCAGTCCTATTTGTCATGCCCAAACTACGAGGGCAAAAACACACACAATTTTTTTTTTACAAATATAATAAATAAACATACTATAAGTTTGATATATATATGTGAAAGGTTAAAGTATAAGTTCTCTACATAACATCTTAAGTTTATAGTCTTGAGGAGGAATTGAATCGTTACAAAAAAAATGAACTCTTGTTACAAATCTTATATCTACAATAGCTTTATTATTTTAATTTTAAAGTAATCTATTATAACTAGAATGATTAAATCAAATTTCCTAATCTCACAATACAAAACAATTCTATAGATGTATAATCAACACTAAAATTTAATCTAATATTCTAACTTAATTTTACAACCTTTACAACCCTAAAGCATTTCAAGGTAAAATAATTATGAACTTTTTATTTAAGAACAATATAACCTCTTATAATAAATCTCAAGTAATTTTAATACGGATCAAGTATGCTAACTACTTAACTTAGACAATGTATTAACTAAAAAAGATACTAACTAAAATAATGTCTAACATACAATTAAATGCACTTCATTCTAATAACAATATATTTAAAACTATAATCTATTAAAAATAAAACATTCTAAATATTTACATTTAAACAAGTAAATACCAATTAACTAAAATTTGAAAAAAATACATTAAAATATACTAATACTTAAAACAATTAAAAATAATAATAATAATATAACATAATAATTACTACGCTGCATCTTATTTATTAAATTTACTAATAAAATAACTTAACCAAACTAAACCTCTTAGCATCTAATTCAACCATTTCTTTAACTATCATACATTAATAACATTAAATTTAAACTAACCATAACAAAATTAAACTAAATCTAATTATACTTCAAACTTATATTTAAATGGAAACATATTCCATAAACGATTTAGCTAACTAACTAATTTAATACGTCCTTGGCCTATGCTCCTTCAAAGCATGTGTTTACTCTCCTCCACATTGAGGTTTGGAAAAATAACTTTTTTGTTTGGAAAAAGGCAACTCACGTGCCCCTACACAAATCATATCTACATTAGTACAAACTACACTTTATACTCCTCCTCACCCAATCCCATAAAGTAGATATCTTTCTCCACCTATCTCACTAAATCATGAGACAAGGAGATTCATTGGCCATGAGGAGGTGTAAGAAAATTCAATAAAGTACCTAAATTTGGAGCTCTAGTTTTCTCACACAAAGATGCTATTGAATAGCCTAACACAAGTCAAATCCATCACATGGTTTAGAAAGAAAAGTTTCCATACGTATCTCAAGGCATGTATGCCTATGTAATTTGTTGATATTCACATTTCCCAAAATTTAATGTTGATTGGATGGCCTTGGAGAGGGATTCGACTAGGTAGATGCATGAAGGAATATTATGCATTTCAAAACACATTTAATGTGCAACTATCCCACCTGTGGGGTCACATCATGGAGGGACTAAAGTCTAGCTTGTTATTTAAATAAGGTGAGTTTTTTTTTTTTTTTTCGAAATGAATATCTTCCACTTGCCATCAAAGTAATGATATTTTATATAGGCTATTATTTTATATGTCTGTAATAGACTGAGTTTCCCCTTTTTTGACAACCCATACATTTTCTAGAATGTTAAATATACTAATACAGGTCTCTCATATATATGTATTTGATAAAACTTACATTACCTTAGAGGACCCTGGTGTATAGTTCTGATTCCCTTTCCAAGGGGGTCTCTGTCGAGTAGAGTTTTGATTCTAAGACCGATCCCGTGATTCCTGTCTACCCCGAGTATCCTCTGCCACTAGTGCTATCTCCACTACCTATCTGAAGGTGGTAGGGAAGGCCATCTGAACTGGACCCTGAAGTGAGAAATTCAAACCCATGATAAAATGATGTACCCATAGTTTCTCGTCCTTTATGTATTCCACGTAAGGAAGGAGCTCAAGAAACCTGCTCTCATATTGTGCCACTGTAAGACCTCTCTGATAAAGAGAATGGAACTCCTCTATCTGTTTCTCTCAAAAATTCTCTGACAAGTACCTCTCTCAAAATCTTTCTAGGAAAGACTCCCATGTGAGGGTTTCCATCCTCAGTGCACCTATGATCACCTCCTGATGCCACCAATTGGAGGCATCCCCTCTCAACTAATGAAATGCTAGGCATGCCTTTAGATTACTCCCATAGGGTCATAATCGAAAGCACCATTGTAGGCTCTGCAACCATGCCTCTGCTACTATCCCCTCAGTGGAACTCATAAATAATGGTGGCCCAAGTTGAATCAATTCCCTGATATCATCTCCTACATGTCTAGGAAGTCTATCAAGTGGGGGTCTTCTCTGGTGTATTCATTCACCTTCATGCTCATCCTGCCCCTCTAACTGTCTCAGTGGGGGACTCCTAGTCCTCTCTCTGCCTCTGGGCCCACCTCCTCCGGGCCCCTCTGCTTCCACTATAGGAATCTGCTGACCTAGTTGAACCACAGGTACTACTCTCTACTGAACTACATCGATCAAAGTATGGAGTGCATCTATAATGTCCTAGTTCGAGTTCGGTGATGGTGGAGGTGGTCCATCCTCCGGTACCGCTCTACCACCTCTCACCCTATGACCTCTACCTTGTCGATTGCTTCGAGTAATAGGAGGCATCCTACATAATTAAATGTTTCATTTTAAGTTTTTAGAAGTGTAAGGGTTTAAGGTTCCTAGTGTTGAAACATGTGCTCTGATACCAAAATGTCATGCCCAAACTACGAGGGCAAAAACACACACAATATATATATATATATTTCCATAATCTTTTCTTTTCTCTATTATTCATCCTAGTTCAAGGCTCCATTGGGAAAGAACCAATAGGAAAACCCAATGTCTTTGCCCGCCAATACATCAAAATTCAATTACGTTTTACATAATTTTTCAAATCAATTGAAATCTCTTCAAAACCCTTCACAAGGGCTTTCTCCCAATACTTCAAAACTTCAAGGAATACAATGACGACAAGAGCTGAACCTGGGTGAATCATCACAACATCAAGAACAATTTATGCATACACCCTAACCCAGTTTTACATAATAGATCCAAACATAGGACCTGACTAGGGGGGAGGTGGAATTTCTCAATGGGAGATGTCAATCACCATACCATACCATAACCCTTTCGGGGCTAAAACTTCAAGAATTTCCATTCTTTTACAAGGCCCTTTTGAGGCTACTATCATAAGGATGTTCATTCCTTTCCATATTCAAGATTTCACAATATCAACAAGGTATGTGATGACCAGTAGGGGCCCATACACCCTACCCTTTTTCCCTCCTCTCACCATGAAAGGAGACTCTTCACCATTGAGGTCCAACTAAGGCCCTACCCCCGTACATGGCCACTTCTTCCCTATCCAAGGGTGAGTGATGCCAAAACAATTCCCCATGAAATTCTCTCAAAACACAAAACATCAAGACAAGCATAAGAATGCATCAAGAAACAAACAATAATCCCTCCAAACCCATCCCAACACATAAGCAAGCACAAACAAAGAACAACACATCAACTTACACAAGATTCAAGCATAGACAACATAAATAACAATACAAAGGAGTGAAGAATCCCTACCTTCACCGAAGAGTTATGGTAAATGATCAAATTGAGAAGAGCTCTTTTCGTCCTTGCTTCAATCTTCCAAGACTCCTCTGTAAATGTAGAGATTGGGTAAAAACCTCCACTAGTCCAAGAAAGGCCTCTAAATAAGCCTCCAACTCAACCACCCAAAAAGATAAATAACTTCACCCACCCACCTACCAATCTAGAAGCTCCTAACTCAACCCACACTATGGTTAAATACTAAAAGGAGGTGAGGTGATGCCACTCATGTTAGCCATAGTCAATTTTCGCACAAAGGCAAAAAGAGACTTTTTGAGTGACCTCAAAAGTCAATAAAAGGGGATTGGGGGTTGGAAAAGACCCCCAACCCATACCCATACCCCTTGGGTATAAATATAGCATGATTTAAAGCCTTAGGAATAGGTTCAGAACCAAACAAAGCTAAGAATAAAAATAGCACCATCTAACAACTCTAACATGCAGATTAAGCACTAATCCAGATTAGGGATGACTAAACTCGATTAAGAACCAAATTAGAAAATTGACACTAACTTAAACCAACTAAGGTCCAAAGGGTACACAACTAACCCTAATCAGCACACTGAAGAGCATAAACAATTCACGAGTGTCAAGCGACACCATAAGAACACAGTTATGAATATTAGCATTTACTGATCACATAAGGATACATAAACACATCTTAATTTAATTATGAACAACAAGGTTTCCAAAATTAGCACATAGGGATCAATTATGTTCCTCCATCAATTTTCTTGGCTAAAATATCTGCACACTCATTGCATACATCAATAGTCCCGAAAATCACATGTACATATGCATATACATATCAGAAATTTACATAAATTAAAACATCCATCTATAACAAAATTAGGGTTCCTCTCATCCTATTCAATTCTTAACCATTTAAAATATATTAAACCAAAAATGTTAATCCTACCTTTTACTTAATTCATCAACATACATAAAACATTAAATGTCGAACATCAAATATCTGAAAATAACATCACACAACATGAAATAATATGACATGTTCTAAGCATCAGATAATGTCTCGACATCTCGAGTCATGAGTATCAAAATGATAAAGTAACAACTAAGGCTACGAAGGGTCGAGGCGAGGCCTCACACTATTAGGATGATCATTTTGGTGGAATATTTGATTATGATCAATGGTTTTCAATACTTGTCAATTGCTTGTTTAAGAACTGATGTATATGATATGTGGTTTTTTGTGGGTTTTTTATTTTACTGAGTTTAGGGTAGGTTATTTGTATGTCATGTTGGGAAGTGGCTTGCAATGGAGGCCGAGGCCCTAAAGAGGCTAATAGGTAACCCATTGTAGGTTATTTAATAAGTGATAACATTTCATTAAATGGGTTTAAAATAAATTAACAAGATATTAGTACTACAAAAATTCATTAGGGGGCCGAAGGATTAAAAGACTAGCCAGGTAACCTTACAGTTGACTTGTTAGTATGCCTTGTCAGTACGAAAGGATACTAGTGTCCACAGAGTCACTAGGGGGCCAAAGAATTAAAAGACTAGCTGGGTAACCCTAGAGTTGCTTTGTAGGATGACACTTGCCCATATGCATAATAGATTCTCTACATGTCTATATTGTCTCTAGGTTTAGTTGATAATTATGTCTTGGTACCCTTTGAGATAGTTTTCTTTCAGGTGATTCCTTGAACATAAATGCTAGTTTTGACTTTTGAAATTTTTATCATGTTTGGGGCTTGAGATTATCTCCTTAGTGTCATGGAAGTGGGCTTTTTTGGGTTCCATGAGGTCAGGTGGTAATGCTCTTTCTTATACCATTTGAGATCTAACTGTTTGATGCCACTGTTGGATGTGTTTGTGTAGATGTTCCTTTCTATCTCATCTTGTATTTCTATTATGGATGATTATACCTATTGTATTCTATTGTATTGTATTGATTTCGTAGATTTTATGAGATGATGTAATCTATTTTCATGATGTATATTATTTTAGCCTCTCATACCCTCTGACTTGTATAGTGGATGATTATGCATTATGATTATTGCTAAGTGGCATCCGAGATGACTATATATTATTTAAATGGATTCATACTTGTATATTATTATTTGATGTGGATTTATTATATATTTGATTTAATGTTAATTAAAATTAAATGTGATTCATCGTCATGGGACCCTTAAGAATTGTAACTTGTTTATTTGTTGTTGATGTATGAGTGTATGTTAATTGCTTCCACTATTCTATAACTATTGTTGTATCTTTATCTTAAAAAAAATGTTTGGAAAACTTAGTGAAACTTTAGGTTAATTTTTTTTGGGTCACATGGTGGAGAATTACACTCAATCTAGAGGACTGAGAGATTGTTAGTACTATAGAAATCAGGGCATAAGAAGAAATATTATTGGACTCGAAAGAACACTGAAGGAGATAAACCAGAAGGGAACAAGGAGGAAAATGTGGTAAGTAACAAATCCAAAGAGGATGCTTTGCTTCTCTCTTTAGAAAGTGTTGATAATTCTTGGGTTTTATATTTTGGTGCTTTATTTCATTCTACACCTCATAGAGGTTATTTCATTGATTATGTCCAAGGGTATTTGGGGCTTGTTTATTTGGGGGATAATGAACCCTATCAGATTGGTGGAAAGGGAAAAGTTAAGATTAAGTTATATAATGGGAATCATTGGCTACTACATGAGGTAAGACATGTTCCAAGTCTGAGTAGGAATTTAATTTCAGTAGGGCAACTCGGTGATGAGGGTTGTGTAGTTACTTTTAATTATAAAAATTTGAAGGTTTCAAAAGGTTCCTTTGTAGTAGTAAAAGGTGTGAAAATAGACACCTTATATATTTGTATAGGTCATATTATTCCTTCTACTTTAATTGTTTCAGAGAAAAATGAATATTTAGAATAGTTGCTATTGTTGAGTAGGGAGAACAAATACCTGTTGTAGATTTTGATATAAAATTGTGCCACAATAGATTGGGACTCATGAGTGAGAAAGGTATGAAAGTACTTCATTGAAAGAAAGTTTTACTAGGTCTAAAATGTGTTAATATGAAATTATGTTAAAGTTTTGTGTATGGAAAACAAAAGAGAGTGAGTTTTGTGAAGACTTGGAAGGAATAAAAAGGTGAGAAATTAGAGCTTGTGCATATAGATGTATGGCAACTGGCTTAGATATCTTCCCTTGGTGGCTCTCATTATTATGTTACATTTATTGATGGTCCAAATAGAAAAATATGGGTTTATTTTCTTAAACTGAAATCTGATGTATTTCAAACTTTTAAGAAATAGAAATGCTTGGTTGCAAATAAGATTGGTAAGAAATTAAAATGTCTCAAATCCAATAATGGTGGTGAGTATTGTAGTCATGAATTTTAAGATTATTGCTCAACTAATGGTATTAATAGACAAAAAACTATTCCAAGGACTCCATAGGAAAATGGAGTGGTTAAACGCATGAACAAGACAACAATGGAGCATGCAAGGGGCATGAGGTTACATGTTGGGTTGCTCTTAAACATGTGGGTGTAGGTTGTCAATGCTACTATATATTTGATTAATAAAGGTCCCTCTACTCCTTTAAGCTATGGTATTCTAGAGGAAGCATGGACTAGTAAGAAGGTAAGTTGTTATTTTCTCAAAACCTTTGGTTGTGAAGCATTTGCCCATATGCTGGAAGCTAAGTCAAAGAAATTCATTTTTGTTGGATATGGCATTGATGAATTTGGTTATAGGCTTTGGTATTTTGAAAATGGTAAAATTGTAAGAAGCAAAAATATCATATTTAATGAGAAAGTGTTGTACAAAGATCTATTACAGCAACATGAGAAGAAAGAAGATGATTATGTATTGTTGGATGATACTCCAAAAGCTTATGTTCTAGTAGTTCCACGTGATCTGCAATAACCATAACAACAAATACCACATACCCTAGTGAACGTTAGATGGTCAACAAGGATAAGAAGACCTCCAAAAATATTTTCTCCCTCTTTGTATTCTATTTTACTAACTAGTGCTGGTGAACTTGAATGTTATGATGAAACTGTGCAAGTGGATACTAAGATTTAGTGGGAGTTTGCAATGAAAGACAAAATGGACTCTTTGCTGAAAAAATAAGACATGGGATTTATGCAAGTTACTTGCAGGTAAAAGGGCTTTATAGAATAAGTGGGTTTATAGGTTGAAAGAAGAGGATGGAGGTTTGGGACAACATGTAATTATTAATTATAACCCTAAAGCAATAAAAATATTTGCATAAAAGGGCTTAAGGTTAGGGGTTTTTTCATAAGGTGTGATGTTAACATTTCTTCTTGTGGCGATATTGAGCTGTAAGGGATTACAGATTGTAATTAGGTTTTAATCATTGGATCATAATAATTTTGGACTTTCTATTTGGTGGATGTAGCACAAGGCTTGGGTGAACTATGTTAAATCTTGGTGTCTTATGTTTTGTTCTGTGTGATCTATTATTTTCTAATATTGTTTATATTTGCATGTAGTTGTTATTTCTATCTTTGGTTAAATCCTAAAAATTTGATCAAATTCTCTTCATCAATCAAACAAATGATAGTACTCAAATCATTTAAGCAGTTTTCTTACTAGCAAGTAGTAGGTTTGACATTAGTGACAAAATAATTATTGAAACACACATCCATACTTGTATCAATCTATTTTCAACATATAGATATTTCACCCATGTTTAATATTTTATATATTTTTTAGTACCATGAATCATAAGAAGAAATAGATAATAATCCTAATTATCCTATGAAGATGACTAAAGGGATTGAAATTATTTTTGATACTAGAATTAGCAAAAGCACTAAAGGAAAAGACTACAAAGAGTACTTGGCTTAGTGGCAGAATAAACGTGATGAATACATAGTGTTACAAGTATGAATGCTAATGATATTCCTATGGGGGATTATTGTAGATATGTTATTGTGATGATATTTTCATTCATGACTAAGTTTTTCATTGATGTCAACATAATAGTTTTCTATGGTATCTAATAGAAGAATAGCAGAAAGAACAAGTTGGTACAAATGGCTAGTTGAGTACCATGACTATCCAAGATTATGAGAGATACTTTTGAGTATCCAGGGTATATGTAGTTAATGTTGGAAGAAGAAATGATAAGTCTAGAAGGAGTTATGTAAGTTTGGTGATGTGTGTTTTGAGATAGAGTTTACAGAGGCATGTTATGAAAATTGTGTAATTTTGGGCTTCCATGATAATATTTATGTCATAGAAGTTAATTTTGAAGGCATCATTAGTATTCACTTTAACAAATAAAATTATGAAGAATTGAAAGAGTTTAAAAGGGTGTTTTTCCATAGTAAACCAATTTCCAAAGTATCTGTTGTTGTTGGTATCAAGAGTGATAGGATATATATGGGTTAAATGGGCTTACGAATAATCCTCTTATTATTTGCTTCTTCACTAACATGAAAGTTTGGAAGTTGATTCCAGTTGAAAACAAAAGTGATACAATTTTATCCTATGATTCAAAACATATGTGTTTTACTGATAAAAATGGTTTATCAACAAGAATGTATGATTTTTCTCAAGAGAAATGGGTTGAAAGTTTAGCAGAAGTGGCACTGCCACAAATACATAACACATTACAACTTCATGACAATAAGGCTTCGAGTTGTATGTGGTATAGTCTTCAAGATAAAAATGTTGGGGCCCCATATATCTTTCATCACCAAACAATTGATCCCTGGCCTCATCAAGTGGTAGCTTTAGTAAGGATAGAGGAGACGAGCGAGAAAGAAACACTCATTATAAAAGCTTGTGAAAAAAGAAAAAATGTTCAGATACAATTAGGAGTTTTGGCCCAAGACCCTTTTTCAAGTCACACCTACTTTTCAAGTCACATCCATTGGAAATAAATTGATACATCATTTGTAGAGAAAGAAGATTACATAGTGGCATCCTCAAATTATCAATTATATATGTTTTTTGATGAATAGTTGATCTCTAGTCTTGTGTTGTTTGAGCTCGTGGGGTGATCTTGTATCCCGAACCATTTTTTTGTGAATATGTATCTTTAAATTTTAATTAATGGAACTTCATGCCTGACCACTACTCCAGGTTTTTCTGCAAATTAGGACTTTTCTATTTTAAGATTTCTTTCTAATGTTATGATTGAATTTCTGTAGAACTTGGTTATTATACTATTGTTGAATGATGAGACTGATGTTGAACGTATTTTTTGTCAAGAACTATGTTTTAGCAATAAATATGATTTAGGATTTTATGAATTGCATTTGGCATATCATTGATTTCAAGTTGATAAATTATCGATTATGTTATTATGTTCTTGACTCTTTGTTTACTGCATTTTGTTTCATGTTGTATGTTGACGTGATGTTGCAGATATTTATAAATGGTTTTATGTTGTATTTAATTAGAATCCTTCATTGTACTTTTATACATGTAACTATATAGGGATTTAATGTTTAGATCATGTTAACCCTTAAGATGGTTTCATTTCTTGACTCATATTGGATTGTTAATTGAGGGAACCATGGTTTGCATTTATATATATATTTATATATGTGTTTTCTTATGATTAAGGTTTAACACCTTAGTGGAGCTTGGCATACATTTGTAATTTTTTATTTTTTTTAAAAGAGTTAAATCACCTCATAAGCAATTTGCAATGATGTAACCCTAAATGGGTATCAATTGCTATGAAGGAGGGTAACATTGTTATTTTGTTTGAGCCATATTCATGACAGTGGACTTGGAACTACCGAACTTATGGCACTGAAGTTGCAATCAGCCATACCTTGATGTGAGTCGAGTTTTTGCTGGTTACGGGCCGGGTTTTGAGCCACATTGCTCTATTGATTTTACATCTATGGTTTTATGCTGAGATATTGACATTTTAATGGGAGTTGGTCTGAAGGTTAACGTGTATATTTGGTTTAACTTGATGGAGTTATTTCTCAGAGTTTGGTTGTTGTTGTTTATGGAGTTTCTGCTTCACTCTATTATGAAGTCTTCTGCGAATTGTGTGAGTCGACATTGTAGAGTTTGCTCACTGATGTTGGATTTTATTTTTGGGGTTTTGGCATCAAGTTGGTTCGAGGAACAATCTTCCATCTTCATTGTTCAGGTAGGGGGCAATTTCTTACCCTACTCTTTCACTCTGTTTGCGAATGCCATGTTACTTTCATTTTGCATAACGTAAAAGTTATCAGATTTCCATATTGTGAAATTTTATATTCAAAGATGAGTATGTTTACTACGTGCTATGCAAAGCTCTGCATGTATTCACCTTTGAATGTGGAAGTTGTGGAGAGATATGTTTGGAAGTTGCTTCATTTATGTTTATATAGCTTTACTCCAAACATATGTTTCCCACCAAGTTGAGTTTTGTGAGAAACATATGGTTGTGGCAGTGAGCATGTCGGCTATTGTGTAATAGCAAGCAAGTTTGTGCTTTCATTGGTATGAGCTTGTGAGAACCCATACCTCCAGCTTACTTGGTTATATATAGAAAATTTTGAGAGGCTCGGCCTCAGACTTGAGAATGTTTTAAATCAAGCTTGTGTCTCCTGTTGAGGGCAGAGACATTTTGTCAAATGGTTTGCGTGAAACCATAGCAATGTTAAAATTGTCATGTTAACTTGCATAGCATTTTATGGGTAATGAAATGTTTGAAATTTCTTCATGAATCATGGTCAATTATATAGTTTGAACATTGTTAGTTCAAATTTCTTATGACAGTTATCTTGTATTAAGATATTGATGAGTAATTCGAGGGTTTTGTCGTTATTTTTCTTTAGAAGTATGTCGAATCCGATAATATGATTAAATTATATATTGAAAATAGTAACTTAGTTAACATTTGATAATGGTTTTGGAAATGACATTTTGTCAAATGTTTTAAAAAGGAAACTTGTTTCGAACTGGAAACTCTGTGACAGCATAAATTATTCCATAATTTATAATGGAAATTGAGTGTTAAATATCTATTGTTGTGGAATTAGTTGCAAATGAATAAGGCATTCTTTTCAAAAAAAAACATAGATATAGATAGGTGCTATTATATCGACATGATCATTATGAGAAGAGATTGTGTGCTTCTGTTAGCCTAGGAATTTACATCCTAATTACTTCCAGCTATTAGTATGATGTAAATTACTTTGCATATTGGTGAAGTGTATTTTGAATTAATCTCAGATATTATATTATATTTTTTGATAATTGCTGATTGTAGTTAAAACTAGGTGGAATTTTATTATTAAACAATGATGAAATTTCTATAGACATTTGAATATCCTAAGATATTGCAAGGATATTTTGGCTGCATTTGGATTCAATTGTGTTTAGTTTAGGCTATGAAGTACCTTATAAAATTTAGGGATTGTTTAGAGATTAAGTGTTTGAAACAGAATTCTTTACATACTGATATATTTTAGTTTGTGAATTGGAATGTAAGTTATTTCATTTTGTGAAGCAGATTTATGATATACGTTTGAAGATATGTCAATTGAAGTAAAATTATCATAGGTGTATTGTTTATTATCTTGGTCAATTCAAAGGATATGCTTAGCTTGTTATAATAGTAGAGATAAGTAGTACAGTACTGTGACCAGTAAATATCATTCAACTAATATAGAAGTTTAGTGATATTTACGAGATTGTAATATTGTAGTATTTACTTCTGTTATTATAATAACCTAAGTTTATTTTCAAATTGACAGTAGAAGATGAGAGTTTTAAAAGATGAAGAATGTAATATCATGAGAAAACTGACTTGTTATTAGTTACATGTACATTCTTAGAATATCTGTATGATGTGTATGTTAAGGATAGCTATAGTGAACGTATATCGAGGTGGTTGAATATTGATTTATTCTATTCAGTTAATTAAATTCAGTGATAATTTTAAAATGAATTGGAAGGGTTAATTATAAATAAAAATAATTGGCCTTACCTATGACTTTAACCAGTAAGGTTAAGTATGGAGAACAAGGAAGGTCTCTATTGCGTCATTTAACGAGTATTATAGAGAACCATCCTATGTGTTATCTAAGGGTGTACCATATACGGATGTAGTATCTTAGCACCATAGTGATGACACCTAAGTATATATATGGTTCATTAACTAGTTATTCTTAGTGCGAGTTTAATTTTTCATTGTTTAGAAGGTGTTACTTCTTGCATAGTAATATTAGAATTGCACTATGTTATGTAGTTGGATATCTACTTTAAGGTTTTATATGTGTGTGTGTGTTAATTCTGACATGTATGCAGGTGGACTACGCTTTTTAAGTCAGTGTGTACTGAGCCCTCTATGCATTGTGTTGCATGTTTGTGTTATTTTCAGTGTTCAAGTTGAATATCTAGTTTGAAGGAAGACTGTTGAAGTTACTTCATGAAACTGAATTTGATACTTGTAAAATTTCATTTGTTGGACGTAGGCATCTTTGAATGATACTGTTCATCTATATTGTACTGAACTCATTATGTATAGACATCTTTATGGAAATATATATTGATGATATATTCTTTTATGTTGAGGTTTATATTTCTGAGAATGATTCAATCTTTGTACTGGATCTTGCAATTTGATGACTAAATAAAAAAATTTCCATGGTTCTTTATGTTTGTTCTTAGCTTAGTTTTATTTTTGTTTGTGGTGTGTTACATTTGGTATCGGAGCGCCTAGTTTAGATTAACTAGGACTCTTAGGTTTTAGGGTTTTTCTCGTCTTCGATGCATTATTAACAGTTAATTGTTTTAGGTTTTTACCATGCCTCCCATCACTAGAGGAACTTGAAGTCATGGTATTCTTGAAGATAACCTTGCTGGCAATGGCAGAGGTAGAGGCAGGGGCCGTGGTAGAGGTTGTGAGGCCTCGCCTCGACCCATCCTAGCCTCGATGATACTCTATTTTTTTTTTATGGCTCGATATGTCAGAGCATTATTTGTGGCACTGAACATTATTTTGCTGATTATGATGTATGATGCTTTATTTCAGATATTTGATTTCTGTAGTTTAATGTTTTATAACGTATATGCTGAAAAAAAAAAATGAATGAATGCAAACTAACACTTTGAATCTCTAATTTTAATGAGTAGAATGAGATGAATGAATAGGTCATAGAAGAATGGATGTTTTAAATTTCATGAAAATTGTTGAAGCGTATTTTTATATATATATGTACATGTGCTTCTCAAATTACTAACGTGTGCAATGAGTGTGTAGGAAATTTAGCCAGGAAATCCAATGGGAAGACAAAAGCTAGACCCCATGTTTATTTTGTGCTATATTCTTTTTTACCTAGTCCATCTTTAAGGTGTATGTTTTTTGGTAGTTTGTTTTCCCTAGTTTTATTGTCCATATTAAATCCTTAAGTCTTAAAACTTCAAAATTAATTACCCTAAGGGTAAGGGTTTGGGTTGGGAGTGTTTTCCACTCCCCAAGTCTCCTTGGTTGACCTTTATGGTCACTCAAACACTCCATCTTTGCTTGAATTCGAAAATTGGTTGTCACTTCATAGGTTGGTGACCTTGACTCCACCAAGGGGTTACCCTAAGCCTAGTTAAGTAGATTCTTATTAGAGGCACTTGGGAAGTAGTGGAGGGTTGTTACCCAATCTCTAGTTTTAGAGAGCAAACTTGAAGATTGAAGGAAAGAGAAAGGAAAGAAGCTCTTCTCAAAAACTTCCATTGTTGCCATAACACTTGTGGAGGTAGGAATTTCTCTCTCATGGGCTTAGCTTTCTTTTTTTTTAGATCATGTGTGAATCTTGTTTATAGTATTGTGAAGGTTCTTGTCTTTTTATGTTGTGTGTATTGGGAGGATATTGGAGGGAATTTTACCTTGTTTTGGATTTCATTGCTTGCTTTGTTGAGACCTTGTTCTTTGAGTTTTCATGGGGATTGTGATGGCATCACTCACCCTTGGATAGGGAAGAAGTGGCCATGTATGGGGGTAGGGCTTTAGTTGGACCTCATTGGTGAGAGTCTCCTTTCATGGTGAGAGGAAGGAAAAAAGGGTAGGGTGTATGGGCCCCTACTTGTCATCACCTTCCTTATTGATGTTGTGAAATCATGTGTATGAAGAGAAAATGAGTATCCTTGTGATTGGAGCCCCGAAAGGGCCTTATATAGAATGAAAATTCTTAAAATTCAAGCCCCGAAAGGGCCATGTAATGGAATGGTGATTGACTTCTCCCATTGGGAAAATCCACCTCCCCCCCTTGTTTTGATTCCATGTATAGATCTATTGTGCAAACCGGGTTTGGAGTGTATGTTTGATTTGATGTTGTTGTGATTATCCACCTTATTTTAGTTTTGTCTTCCCCATTATCCTTTATTGTAATTTTGAAGTTATTGGAAGATAGCACATGTTGGAAGTTTGTAGAGATTTATGTGAGTTGTAAAATGATGTAAAATGGATTGGAAACTTGGAAGTATTGGGCAATGACCTCGGGTTTTCTTACTGGTTCTTTCCCGAGTGGAGCCTTTGAACCAGGATGAATAATACAAAAAAAAAAGAGATTATGAGAATTTCCTTGCATTGCTCCCATGTCGTTTGAAAAATTTGCGTAATGTATGTTAAATGGTCTTCTCATTGTGTGAAACTTGTTATAGACAATTCAACCACCTTTTTTGTTCATGCATATTATTGTGATGGATGTATAAAAAGAAAAAAAAAAAAAAATGGATATGTAAGGGAGAATTGTTGGTTGTGTGAGACTATATTATTTACTCTCAAACCTTGGGATGTATTGAAGAAAGAAAGGAAAGAGGTATTGAGTTATCTTATATCTTGTATGATGGATGGAGAATGTTGAATGTTAATCTTGTATATGAAGGAATTATGTTAGGAAAGGCTGAGTTCAAATAGACATTAGAATGGTATGGAGAATATATGCATATGAAATTATAGAGAATTTAAACATCCATTGTGATCTTTCTATTTTCTATTCCCATAGAGTAATTAGTTGCATTATGTATAAAATTGGATTCATATGCAGTTGTTGCATTTGTATGTGAAAGAAAATAGAATTGTATTGATCCAACAACAAAGGAAGAGAAACTAAAGTAAGTTTAAAAAAAAAATGTTATAAGCAAATCATTTGATTAAATTACGGTTGTGTTCAAGATGTATTATGCAATGTATAGACTCATCAATCTATTGACACCCATGTCTCAAGATCAATGGAGAAATTTGATAAAGACTTAAACTCCAAAAAAAAAAAAAAAAAATTAGAGGCCTGTAGGTGCTCAAACTTGCTGGAAAATGTATGGGCAAAAAAAAAAGGGGAGACCCCTCTATTACAGTCAATAAATTATAGTAAATCACCCTCCTATTATAAGGCTTCAAAGGGTGGGCGACCTACCTTATTTAATACAACCCATCAAAAAAAAAATTATAAAAAAAAAAAAAATTTCTTTTGAATTTTCGGGCAGAGCCTGCGGCTCGTACCCGGCGGCCCCTGTACTGTATGCGTGGTTGACCCCACGCATACACATGCGTGAGGACCACACATTTAAATGCGCAGGATCCCCATGCATGTGTATGCGTGAGGCCCACGCATATATTGCGTGGGATTCCCCACGCATATATATGCGTGGGGCGGCGTTTTAAATTTTTTTTTATTATTTTTTTTTAAATTTTTTTTATAGTTTAGTTAAAATTAAATTTTCATTTATATAGTTTAGTTAAAATTAAATTTTCGTTTATATAGTTTAGTTAAAATTAAATTTTCGTTTATATAGTTTAGTTGAAATTAGTTGGTAGTAGTTTTTTTTATATATTTAATTATTAGTTTAAATTATAATGTGTATTAAGGAAGTTCATTAACAACTTATAAATTTAATAATTTTAGCTTAGCGAATTTAATAATTAATGAATATTATTAATTAAAGAATCGTTCTAAAATAGTTTTATCTGTTTATTTACTAATTGTTAATTTGTAACGTTAATTATTAAATTCTGTGAATGCAATATAGTTATTATTTAATGTAGTTAAGGATAACTTAATTAAGTTTAATTAGTCGATTAGCAGTTCTTAATGGGAAGTTTTATTTTCGGGATTAGTAAAATGTGGTTTAAATTTATAAGTCTTAAACATTAGAATTTTATAGTTTAAAATTGATCTATGTCTATTGGAGGGTCATGCAATCCAGATTAACTCATAAAATGAATGATAATTTTAGTTTTACTCCTTGTCGAAGTTGACGACAAATTCATATGTAAAATTGAAACAAATTGTATTTAAGGAATTTACTAATGTTCTTAGAGTGTAAATCTTTTAAAGGGATTTATTAAATCTATCAATTAATTGGGTCTTCTAATTAAATAAGAGTAGCTGTTAACTGAATCAATTGATTGTTAAGAGTTCGTGTAACCGCCTTCTTGGCATCCTTGTTTCATGTGAACTTACCGTATCAACTTAGTGCACTTAAGTTTAAATAAATACATTTAAATTTAAAAAAAAAAAAAAATTGGTGTGTTTTTTTTGGCCATAATTTTTGGGCATGACAGAGGTCCTAGGCACCAAGGAAATGTTGGGGATGATCAGTTTGATCAGAATGCTGGTGTTGGAAACAATCAAGATAACCAAGCAGATCAAGCTATGGTACTTCAACAGATACTGCAACATCTTGATAATATTGAGACTAATAACCAGATTCTTGGTGGGGGTGCAAATGTGCGGGTACCTCTTGTACAAGGTATTAACCTTCCTGTCAAGGAAGATCCAGTGGCAAGAGCTCAGCTCAAGGATCTTTCCAAGATGAAAGGGTCATTATTCTATGGTACAGAACAAGGTACAGTGGTAGAAGCTTGGCTGCTAAACATTGAGCGATGCTTTGTCTTACATCGTTACTTGAGTAATGTGAAAGTAAGATGGACGGTTATGCATTTGAGAGGTTTTGGTTCCTTGTGGTGGGAGCAAGAGTTGGAGAAGCTGGGCATTGACATCTCTTTAGTTACTTGGGAGCTCTTTGTAGAGCGATTCAAGGAGAGGTTTATGTCAGAATATTGGCAACAGGCTTGTGCAGAGGAGTTCTTTCAGATTATGCAGTCTGGCTCTACAGTGGAAGCTTATGAACATAGCTTCTACGAGCTTAAGAAGTTTTTTGGCTGGGAAAAAAATGATAAAGCCATGATATAGCATTTCATCAGGGGGCTTATGCCCAAGATCAGGGAGGAAGTGAGAACTTTTAGACCTGTGTCTATGAAGGAAGCTTCAGAACGAGCAAAGCTAATTGAGATGAAGTTTGGATATCATGGGGCTTCATACAAAACCAGCATGAATCCACCTACTCCAGATGTTAGTAGGAATCAAAAGCCTCCACAAGGCAATTTGAAATCAGGATTTTCTGGTGGGAAATTCAAGAAGAGAAAGTTCAGTAAGAACTCCAAGGGTTCAAAATAGCCTAAACCATCTCAACCACCTCAAAGTGTGCAAAGTAATAACCCATCTCCTAACCTTTTTGGTCAGAATATGGGATTTTGGAAATCTATTGAGTGTTATCATTGTGGTTAGATAGGTCATTACCAATCTCAATGCCCTAATTGGGACAAGCCGAAGGTTGGACCTAATCCAGCTAGGTCTAAAGTGACAGTTGGTGATTCTGCCAGGAACCACCATGTTTTTGCTACCTTGGATCAGAAGAAAGCAGAACATTAGAACACGGTTATTAAAGCTCAGGGTAATATTCAAGGTATGAAAGTATCTATTTTATTTGACTCTAGAGCTACAGATTCCTTTATTTCTTCTACTTTAGTTGCATATAGTGGAATTCCTGTCGTTAAGGCAAGGAATAGATGGCAAGTGGAGTTAGCATTAGGTTCTAGGGTGAATGTTGATATAGTTGCTCCTGATTGTAAGATTCAAATGAAACCTTTTACTACTTCAGTGAACCTTAGGGTTATACCTTTAGGATCATATGACATAGTTTTGGGAATGGATTGGTTAGAACAACATCAAGCTATTTTGAATTGCAAGGATAAGATAATCACTTGTTTGGATGATGTTGGATCAGCTAGAGTTATTGCTGGAATCAAGAGACCCATCTCTTTGTGGACAATTTCTGCCAAGAAATTGGCAAGGTGTGCTCGAAAAGGTTGCAGTTTGTTTGCCATATCGGTAAATGACTTAAATGATTCCATGGATAAGGGTTCTTCTCACGATCATCCAGTCTTGCAGAGTTTTTTAGATGTATTTGTTGAAGAGATTTCAGGAATACCACCGAGAAGAGAAATTGATTTTCGGATTGATTTAGTGCCAGGAACGAAACCAATTTCCAAGACTCCTTACAGAATGACAGCTCAAGAGTTGATTGAACTTAAATTTCAGCTAGAAGAACTTTTGGAGAAAGGTTTGATTCATCCTAGTGTATCACCTTGGGGTGCTCTAGTAATTTTTTTCAAGAAGAAAGATGGTTTTTTAAGACTTTGTATAGACTATAGACAGTTAAACAAGGTCACTGTTAAGAACAGGTATCCTTTGCCTAGAATTGATGATTTGTTTGATCAAGTCAAGGGTGCCCAAGTCTTTTTGAAGATTGATTTGAAATTTGAATATCATCAACTTAGAATCCAGGAAGCAAATATTCATAAGACAACTTTTTGCACCAGGTATGGGCACTACGAATTCACGGTAGTACCATTTGGGTTAACTAATGCACCTTCTATTTTTATGAGCCTTATGAATAATGTGCCTAGAACTTTCCTTGATAAGTTTGTAGTGGTTTTTCTGGATGATATTTTGGTATATTCTAGCTCTATGGAGGAGCATTATCAGCATTTAGAGCAATTTTTGGAGTGTCTTCGTAGGAATAAATTGTTTACCAATCCTTTGAAGTGCAAATTCTTCAAGTCTAAGATTTTTTACTTAGGTCATATCATTTTTGGGGATGGAATTTTGGTAGATCCATCCAAAATTTGGGCTATTGTAGATTGGCTAGCACCTGCGAATGTGTTCGAGGTTCAAAGTTTCTTGGGCTTAGCAAGCTATTACCACATATTTGTGTCAAACTTTTCTAGAATAGCGCATCCTATCATGTCTCTTTAGAGAAAAGGGAAGAAATTTGTCTAGACAGAGGAGTGTGAGGTAGCATTTCAGAAACTTAAGGAATGTTTGACCAGTGCACCCATTCTGGCAGTCCCTGATTCAGCTAAAGAGTTTGTGGTTTGCACTGATGCATCTTTGGATGGCATAGGGGCAGTGTTGATGCAGAAGGGATGTGTTTTAGCTTATGATTCTAGAAATCTTAAGAGTCATGAGGTGAATTACCCTACTCGTGATCTTGAACTTGCAGCGATAATGCATGCTTTAACCAAGTGGCAGCATTTTCTTTTGGGACAACGATTTGAGTTACATACTGATCACCAAAGCCTTCAGTATATTTTCACACAACCAGACCTCAATGCTAGGCAATGAAGATGGATGGAGTTCTTGTGTGACTATGACTTTGGGATTAAGTATGTGCAAGGGAAGGAGAACATTGTTGCTGATGCACTTAGCAGAAGGTGACATGAATTATCTTCTTTGATCTTAACAATGGATCTTAGGGATAAGATTCTTCATAATCTTTCTACAGATCATTGGTTTCAGGATGTTAAGGCTATTATCGATAGTGGCAGCATCTTGGAAGGGAATTTTGAGGGGTATTCAGTAAATTCTAAAGGTTTAATGATTTTAGAGGGAGCGTGTACATTCCTAATTCAGGTGATTTGAGAAATCTGGTTATGTTTGAGGCTCACAAAGCACCATATTCAGCTCATCCAGGTGTCAAGAAAATGCATGCTAACCTTAAGTGACATTATTATTGGCCTAGAATGAAGAGAGACATAGCAAGATTTGTGCCTCGATGCTTGGAGTGTCAGCGGGTTAAGGTTGAACATCAGCGCCCTGCGGGACTATTGTAACCACATAATGTTCCAGAATGGAAATGGGACACCATTTCTATAGATTTTATTACTGGATTTCCTATTACAGCTCATAGGCATGATGCTATTATGGTGGTAGTGGACCATTTGTGTAAGGTTGCCCACTTTATTCCAATTAGATCATCTTATAATGCAGCAATGGTTGCCAAGATTTTTATGGAGCAGGTAGTTAAGTTACATGGAATTCCTAAATAAATTATTTCTGATAGGGATCCAGTATTTACTTCATCTCTTTGGAGATCCATGTAGTGAGAGTTAGGTACTCAGCTAAATTTTATTTCAGCTTATCACCCAGAGACAGATGGACAAACTGAACATGTCAATCAGATTCTAGAAGACATGCTTATGATGTATGTAATGGATAGACAGAATAAATGGGAGGAGTATCTACATTTGGTAGAGTTCACTTATAATAATGGATATCACAATTCCATAGGTATGGCACCATTTCAAGCATTATATGGCAGACCTTGTAGGACGCCTCTCATTTGGGATAATTTGGAGGACAAGACTCTTTTAGGACCTGATATGTTGCTAGATTTGGAGCAGCAAGTTAAAAGGATCAAAGAGCACATTATTACTACTCAAGATATACAAAAGAAATATGCTGATAAGCATAGAATTGATCATCAATTCTTGGTGGGTGATAAAGTGTTTCTCTAAGTAAGATCGTGTAAAAGTCCAATTCGTTATGGAAAGGGATCCAAGTTAGCACCTCGATTTGTGGGTCAGTTTGAAATTTTGGAGCAGGTTGGACCAATTGCCTATAAACTTGCCTTGCCACCAAGTCTTTCATGCATTCATAATGTATTTCATGTTTTAGTTCTACATAAGTATATACCTGATATTGCTCATGTTCTTGATTGCAAAAATTTGTAGATTATGGATGGAAAAATCATGTTGGAATCAGTGCAGATCATTCAAAGAAGAACTATGAGTTTAAGAGGAAGAGAAATAAGGCAGGTAAAGGTCCTATGGGACCCCGATGATGAAACATCTGCTACCTAGGAGGACACTGAAATGATGAGAGCAGCTCATCCGTTCTTGTTTATTAACTTCTAGGAGAAATTTGAAACCTAGAGGGGGAGGGTGTCATGCCTGACCATTACTTCGGGTTTTTCTAAAAATTAGGACTTTGTTGTTTTAAGATTTCTTTCTAATGTTATGATTGAATTTCTATAGAGCTTGGTTATTATACTGTTGTTGAATGATGAGACTGATACTGAACGTATTTTTTGTGAAGAACTATGTTTTAGCAATAAATGTGATTTAGGATTTTATTAAATGCATTTTCCATATCATTAATTTCAAGTTGATAAATTATCGATTATGTTATTATGTTTTTGACTATTTATTTACTGCATTCTGTTTCATGCTGTATGTTGACGTGATGTTGCAGATATTTATAAATGTTTATATGTTGTATTTAATCAAAATCCTTCATTGTACTTTCATACATGTAACTATATAGGGATTTAATGTTTAGATCGTGTTAACCCTTAAGATGGTTTCATTTCTTAACTCATATTGGATTGTTAATTGAGGGAACCATGGTTTGCATTTATATATATATTTATATATGTATTTTCTTATGATTAAGGTTTAACACCTTAGTGGGGCTTGGCATACATTTGTATTTTTTTTTATTTTTTTTAAAAGAGTTAAATCACCTCATAAGCAATTAGCAACGATGTAACCCTAAATGGGTATCGATTGCTATGAAGCAGGGTAACACTATTTTTTTTTTTGAGCCATATTCATGGTGGTGGACTTGGAACTGCCAAACTTATGGCACTGAAGTTGCAATCGGCCATACCTTGATGTGAGTCAGGTTTTTGCTGGTTACGGGTCAGGTTTTTAGCCAAATTGCTCTGTTGATTTTACATTTGTGGTTTCGTGCTGAGATATCGGCATTTTAATGGGAGTTGGTTGGAAGGTTAATGTGCATATTTGGTTTAACTTGATGGAGTTATTTCTTAGAGTTTGGCTATTGTTGTTTATGGAGTTTCTGCTTCACTCTATTGTGAAGTCTTCTGCGAATTGTGTGAGTCGAAATTGTAGAGTTTTCTCACCGGTGTTGGATTTTGTTTTTGGGGTTTTGGCATCAAGTTGTTTTGAGGAAAAATCTTCCATCTTCAATTGTTCAGGTAGGGGGCAATTTCTTACCCTACTGTTTCACTCTGTTTGCGAATGCCATGTTACTTTCATTTTGCATAATGTAAAAGTTATCACATTTTCATATTGTAAAATTTTATATTCAAAGATGAGTATGTTCACTGTGTGCTATGCAAAGCTTTGCATGTATTCACCTTTGAATGTGGAAGTTGTGGAGAGATATGTTTGGAAGTTTCTTCATTTATGTTTATATAGCTTTACCCCAAACATATGTTTCCCACCAAGTTGAGTTTTGTGAGAAACATATGGTTGAGGTAGTGAGCATGTCCGTTGTTGTGTAATAGTGAGCAAGTTTGTGCTTTCATTGGTGTGACCTTGTGAGAACCCATACCTCCAGCTTACTTGGTTATATATAGCAAATTTTGAGATGCTCGGCCTCAAACTTGAGAATGTTTTAAATCGGGCTCGTGTCTACTGTTGAGGGCAGAGACATTTTGTCAAATGGTTTGCGTGAAACCATAGCAATGTTAAAATTGTCATGTTAACTTGCATAGCATTTTATGGGTAATGAAATTTTTGAAATTTCTTCATGAATCATGGTCGATTATACAGTTTGAACATTGTTAGTTCGAATCTCTTATGACAGTTATCTTGTATTATGATATTGATGAGTAATTTGAGGGTTTTGTCATTATTTTTCTTTAGAAGTATGTCGAATCCAATAATATGATTAAATTATATATTGAAAATAGTAACTTAGTCAACATTTGATAATGGTTTTGGAAATGACATTTTGTCCAATGTTTTAAAAAGGAAACTTGTTTCGAACTGGAAACTCTATGATAGCATAAATTATTCCATAATTTATAATGGAAATTGAGTGTGAAATATCTATTGTTGTGGAATTAGTTGCAAATGAATAAGGCATTCTTTTCAAAAAAAAAACATAGATATAGATAGGTGTTGTTATATCGATAGGATCATTATGAGAAGAGATTGTGTGCTTCTGTTAGCTTAGGAATTTACATCCTAATTACTTCAAGCTATTAGTATGATGTAAATTACTTTGCATATTGGTGAAGTGTATTTTGAATTAATCCCAAATATTATATTTTATTTTCTAATAATTGCTTATTGTAGTTAAAACTAGGTGGAATTTTATTATTAAATAGTGATGAAATTTCTATAGACATTTGAATATCCTAAGATATTACAAGGATCTTTTGGCTGCATTTAGATTCAATTGTGTTTAGTTTAGGCTATGTAGTACCTTATAGAATTTAGGGATTGTTTAGAGATTAAGTGTTTGAAATAGAATTCTTTACATACTGATATATTTTAGTTTGTGAATTGGAATGTAAGTTATTTCATTTTGTGAAGCAGATTTATGATATACATTTGAAGATATGTAGGTTGAAGTAAAATTATCATAGGTGTATTGTTTATTATCTTGCTCAATTCAAAGGATACACTTAGCTTGTTATAATAGTAGAGATAAGTAGTACAGTACTATGACTGGTAAATATCATTCAACTAATATAGAAGTTTAGTGATATTTACAAGATTGTAATATTGTAGCATTTACTTCTGTTATTATAATAACCTAAGTTTATTTTCAAATTGACAGTAGAAGATGAGAGTTTTAAAAGATGAAGATTGTAATATCATGAGAAAACTGACTTGTTATTAGTAACATGTACATTCTTAGAATATCTGTATGATGTGTATGTTAAGGATAGCTGTAGTGAACGTATATCAAGGTGGTTGAATATCGATTTATTCTATTTAGTTAATTAAATTCAGTGATAATTTTAAAATGAATTGGGAGGGTTAATTATAAATAAAAATAATTGGCCTTACCTATGACTTTAACCAGTAAGGTTAAGTACGAAGAACAAGGCAGGTCTCTATTGCATCATTTCACGAGTATTATAGAGAACCCCACTATGTGTTATCTAAGGGCGTACCATATACGGATGCAGTATCTTAGCACCATAGTTATGACACCTCAGTAGATATATGGTTCATTAACTAGTTATTCTTAGTGCGAGTTTAATTTTGCATTGTTTAGAAGGTGTTACTTCTTGCATAGTAATATTAGAATTACACTATGTTATGTAGTTGGATATCTGCTTTAAGGTTATATATATATATATATATATATATATATATATATATATATATATATATATATATATATATATATATATATATATATATATATATATATATATATATATATATATATATATATATATATATATATATATATATATATATATATATATATATATATATATATATATATATATATATATATATATATATATATATATATATATGTTAATTTTGTCATGTATGCAGGTGGACTACACTTTTTAACTCAGTGTGTATTGAGCCCTCTGTGCGTTGTGTTGTATGTTTGTGTTATTTTCAGGTGTTCAAGTTGAATACCTAGTTTGAAGGAAGACTGTTGAAGTTACTTCATGAAACTAAATTTGATACTTGTAAAATTTCATTTTTTGTACCTAGGCGTGTTTGAATGTTACTATTCATCTATATTGTACTGAACTCATTATGTATAGACATCTTTATTGAAATATATATTGATGATATATTCTTTTATGTTGAGGTTTATATTTCTAAGAATGATTCAATCTTTGTACTGGATCTTGCAATTTGATGGTTAAATAAAAAAATTTCTATGGTTCTTTATGTTTGTTCTTAGCTTAGTTTTATTTTTGTTTGTGGTGTGTTACATGGAAAAAGGTATATTAATAAAAAAAGACTCAAGGGGGGTAAAAAAATAGGTCCATTGAGCTTTTATGTTTGGCAATTAATAGTTTAAGTGTTCTTTATGTGTATAACATATTGTTAGTAGTGGTTCAATTTTTGGTGGAAATGTGGTTTAGAAGAGAGAATGTGAAACTTTTTGTAAAAGATGGTATCAAATGTATTTGTCAATTGTTTTCAATTCTAATATAGTGCCTCTATTATCCATATGTTAAATTCTATTCATTTTATAGATATTTTGAATGATTTTAATGTATATTTTAAACTTTTATTTTGTTATATAGACATAAATAATACAATTATTTTTAAAATTATAAAGATTAACTAAAACATGTTCACCATCATGTGTTGATGTACAAATTATTTTTTTCAAGTTTAGAAAATAAAATAAAGTAAGGAGGTGTCCACCTAGAAAAATAGATTCAATCCATGGATTATCTAAGATTGAATTTTAGATTAATTTGACATTGTAATTACCCTATTTTATCTATTAATTAGTACTAATAAATAAATTAAGAAAAAACTTTAAAAATATGATCTTATAAAAAATATTAAATTGATTAAATCAGAATCCATTATGAAACTCTTATCTAATAAATTATGATTAATAAATAAGTAATATTGCATATTTTTTGAAAGACTATAAAGCGACTCAACTTGGAAGTTAAAAGGAAGAACAAGGAACACATAGGATGGCATCACCTCTTGGTCAACTAGGGCATCATGGGATGGACCGCTTGGGTTGATGCTTATGATGATTTACTTTACTAGTCTTTGTTACTAGTTAATATACTTGGACCTTCTAATACTATCATTGTGGGGTTGTGCCTCTAAATTTGCACTCTTGACACAATATTTGGTAACCTAGAAACCTTCCAAATAGAAAGCAAAATTGGGGTGGGGATGATACCCACAAGTTTTATAACTACAATATAAAATTAGTCTGTTAAATCTTGTACAATTGATCATTTATGATGATCTTCCCTATTAGGAGCAATAAGGACTATTAGGTCCACCTTTTGAAAGGATTTACAACATACAATGAAGTATGCACTCTACATTAGGAGATTTGGAATGACATTGTTAAGTTCACCTTGTTAAAGGATTAAATGATGCACCTATTAGGATGAATCAATGGTTGGTCTCTGACCTAGAACTCGACTTCCTAAATGAGATTCCTTTGAAATATAATGATCACCTGACTATAATAGATAAGTCTCTTCTTTTTCTTATACTGGTTGTAGACTTCTTAATTCACACTCATCTGCTTCTTACTTTTTTCTAATATTATTACATAGGATATGAAAAGATATATATATATATATATGTGTGTGTGTGTGTGTGTGTGTGTGTGTGTGTGTGTGTGTGTGTGTGTATGTATGTATGTATGTATGTATGTATGTATATGTATATGTATATGTATATGTACATATACATATATATATATATATATGTATATAGATATATATGTATATGTATATATATGTGTATATATGTATATATATATATATATATGTATATGTATATATATGTATGTATATATATGTATATGTATATGTATATGTATATATATATGTATATGTATATGTATATGTATATATATATATATGTATGTACGTATGTATGTATATGAAGACCACTCAGGTGACGTTCTTATGCTCAACACCACTTGTCAACACTTGACAAACTCTAGCACTCGGTTGTTGTAGATGCTTAGTCCATACTGATCACTTGAGGTAATAGGAACTCGGTCAACACTAGATGACTCGACGAACACTGAAGAAATTGGTAGACTCAGTTGATATTGAAATGCTCGGTCAACACTATAATTTTCTCAAATGTTTCGAAGGCATTGTAAAACTTAGATGAATTGCATTCAGACTGATTGGCTTGGTAGCAACTGAAACATTTGGTTTGCATTGCTAGCAGTATGATAAGCTCGGTAGCAATATAACCAAGTGTTAAGTCACTAATAGACAAATGATTTGACCATCAAGTCAACATATGTATGTATGTATGTGTGTGTGTGCATGTCTATATATATATATATATATATGGACATATATGTATGTATATGTACATATATATAAAAGTATATATATAAATACATATACACATATGTAAACATACATACATACATACATATGTACATATGTGTGTATGTGTAAATAAATGAAAACTCCATTCCTCATTTAGTTATTTATGGTCAATAATAAAATTGATTTGAACATATACTAATTTTACTTCTGTTAATCAAATATATGATATTATATATATATATATATATATCCAATAACATCAATTCATATGATAAAATTAAGATAAAACATTATTATATGCATCTTCTTTTACATCACTACTCACTAGTAATAATGGACATTTACAAATTCAAACTATACATTGTACATTTATTTCGTGTACATAACCAGTGTTAATATGTACATCAAAATCAGTATTCGTGCGATGTTGCATACCACTATAAAATGAATTATAGGAACTATCTAGCTATAGGAACATGAAGCAATGAAAGACTCCATGAGTCCTATTGTGATGTATGACATTATATATTAGGAGGTTATATAAAGATTTAACTAAAAATATTCTTAAAGAAAAACAATACCCATCATATTTTATAATAAAGCATATGATACTTAATAGTTAAACCAATGTCATATGATTTCTATCAAAATAGAGTGTAAATATTGCTATTTATTTAGTTATTGAATAAAAAAATTAAATAACATGGAATTACAACTAAGATAAATGAATAGCCATCTAACACCAAAATAAACTTAGTATAACTAAATAATTATATATATAAATAAAAAATAAAAAATAAAAAAAAATTCAATTTCTCTTTAATGCATGATAAAAATTTAATAGGCATAAGAGTTAAAATTACCTTTATTTAATAAATATATATTAGTTATAATATTAAAATACTGCATGTTTGTAGTTTTATAGTAAAACCATATTATGGTTAACAACTTCCCTAAAAGGCTCTAAAACAATTTGATCCAATCACATCTAACATAAATAAATTTTATAATTTAAAAATATATATATATATATCAAAACTTTAGAAATATAAAATTTAAGGAAAAATTTTATTTTTGATTGGTGCAAAACAATATGATTAGGCAAATACAACAAGTGTGTACAAGTCAAATTTAAAAATTCATAGCCCATGCTCTCGAGGAGACATGTTCTAAACAAAATTCCTAGTGTCTCTTGTTGTGTTGTAGAAAACTTATTCAAAAATAGATTTTTTTCCAAAGAAACACCAAAAACTTAATAGCTAAACAATATTAGAAGTCAAACTAATAGGAAATTTTACTCAGTTATACACATTTTGAGTTATAAATGTATGAAGATAGGTAAAAGTAAAAGTAAGTAAACAAAATAAAGAAAAACATGATAGAAGAAAAAGAAACTATATATTATTTTTAAATAATAAAATGTTCTCTGATCCATTTCTTTTTTATTTGTTTAAATTTTTTAATTTTATAAATGTTTATGATTTAACCTTCTATTTGTTAAATAATTCAAAATGATAATTGTTATTATTACTAGAATAATTTTAAAAATTAATATTTGAATAAAATTTTATTCATTAAAATTATTTTTTTTATATTTTTAATGTTTAATTTTTTAAAAAAAGAGAATAATTTTATTTTTCTATTACATGCAAACATTATAAATATAATGAAGTCATACTACCTATACTATTAGCCAAATGAAATTAGGCATTAAAAACAAGTTCTATAAGATAATAAGATAAAATAATATAGTAATAAAAAAATTATCGGAATGGAAACATAGAAAACTAATATAGAAAAATATAGTAGTTAAAAATTTGTCATTTTGTTTTCGAAAACTTAATATTTATATAAAAGATACAAAATAAATAAATTGTAATTGGTAAATTAGAATTCAATTTAATAATTCCTTGAAACAACAATAGTACTTAGCCACTATGTCCCTAAATTTAAACTGAGGCAGGCAATAACTACATTTTAGGTCCGTCTGAAGAATCCAGAAGATTTAAAATCAACTCCCAAAAACATTACATTCAACATGTATATTAACAAAATGGCGTAGATTGTATTAAGTAAATTATCTCTGCACTCATATTAACGTTATTATATGCTATGGCTATTGCTGCTGCTGTGTACAGGTTTTCATGGCGCATATTTTAATTGGTACTGACATTCCTATTTAAGAATGTGTAGCTGACCATGATTGAGTAATAGACATTAAATTAACCCATGGATTACTTTACAATGGTTTCAAAAGCCAATCTTCATATCTAATTATGCCCTATATGAAGTGGTTCAACAAGGTAATCTTAAACAGTTGTAATTGTACTACATTTATGATCTGGTCATAGTTGTTGTCACTTTTAAATAGTTGCATTATAACTCTAACTAATAAAGAACTAAAGAACAGTAGTATTTAAAAGCCCAAGAATGTCACTTACCTTAAACAAATGCCAACAGCCTCTGTCAATTGAATTCCACTATCAATCAAATTGTAGCTTTTTTATCAATTGCTGGAGATAATGATAAGATTTTACAAAATAAAAAGGTATAAATATAGCATTGTTAATTGAAGCGAAAAAAGAATAAGCCCATATAGCCCTGAAATTCACATGAGAGAAAAAAATTAATATCTTAAATATGCATTGTTTAAAAAATCACATTTATATTTTTTTATTTAAGTTAAATATATTTGAAATAGAATATTTAGCTCTGATTTGATTTATTCTACGAAAATTTAATCACTAAGTTAAATATAGTCCTCTGTCTATGTGGGAGAAACTATTTTTAAAAAATCAAACATTAAATTTAGAAAGTTTTGTTTTCTACATCAAAAGTTTAACAAATTTTATCAGAAAAATAATATTTTTAATCAATATTATTTATTTATGAATCATAATTTATCAGATAGGAGTTTCATAATAGATTCTAATTTAATCAATTTAATATTTTTAATACTTTTTATAAGATCATATTTTTTAAAAATTTATTCTTAATTTATTTAGTAGCAGCAATTTAGATAAAATAAGTTAATTACAATGTCAAATAAATCTAAAATTCAATTTTAGATAATCCCTGAATTGAATCTATTTTTTTAGGTGGACACCTCTTTACTTTATTTTATTTTCTAAACTTGAAAAAAATAATTTGTACATCAACACATGGTGGTAGACATGTTTCAGTTAATCTTTGTAATTTTTTTAAAAAAATGTATTATTTATGTTGAGATAACAAAATAAAAGTTGAAAAATATACATTCAAATCATTCAAAATATCCATAAAATGAATAGAATTGAACTCATAGATAATAGACACACTACATTAAAATTAAAAACAATTTGCAAATACATTCAATACCATCTTCCACATTGTCTTCTGCAACCACATTTCCACCCAAAATTGAACCACTACTAACAAAATGTTATATACATGAAGAACACTTAAACTATTAATTATCAAACATAAAAGCTTACTGGACCTATTTTTTTCTCCCCCTTGAATACCATTCGGTCCTTTTCATATGTGCATAATCGATAATTTGAGGATGCCACAATGTAATCTTCTTTCTCTACAAAGCATGCATCAATTGATTTCTACTGGCCGTGACTTGAAAAGTAGGTGTGACTCGAAAAAGTGTCTCGGGCCAAAACTCCTGAATGTATCTGAACATTTTTGCTTTTTCCACAAGCTTTTATAATGGTTGTTTCTTTCTCACTCGTCTCCTTTGTCCTTACTAAAGCTACGGCTTGGCAAGGCCAGGGATCAATTGTCTGGTGACAAAAGATGCATGAGGCCCGAACATTTTTCTCTCGAAGAGTGTACCACATACTACTCAAAGATTTTTTGTCATGAAGTTGTAATGTGTTATGTATTTGTGGCAGTGCAGCTTCTGCTAAACTTTCAACCCATTTCTCTTGAGAACAATCATACATTCTTGTTGAAACACCATTCTTATCAATAAAACACATATGTTTTGAATCATAGGATGAAATTGTATCACTTTTGTTTTCAACTGGAATCAACTTCCAAACCTTCTTGTCAGTGAAGAAGCAAATAATAAGAGGATTGTTTGTAAGCCAATTTAACCCCATATATATCCTATCACTCTGTATACTAGCAACAAGGGATAGTTTGGAAATTGGTTTATTATAGAAAAACATCTTTTTAAAGTCTTTCCAATCGTCAGACTTTTCTTTGTTCAAGTGAATATTAATGATGCCTTCTAAATTAACTTAAATGACATAGATATTATTGTGGAAGCCCAAAATTACACAATTTTCACAACTTTCTTCATTTAATGGTAGAGATGGGCACCCTTTCCACTTCATAGCTACAAGATCAAATTTTGCTATCCTCATCAATATTTGGTTTTCCTGTGGTGTAGATTGATGAACAATCATGAAGTAATCTCCTTTTGCGGTCGACATTTTGAGACCTACAAATTAAAGATTTGAAAAAAATGAGATAAATGTATAACTTTTCTAATTTAAAAAATGTATGTTTTTATTAATTTTTTTGAAAGATCCAAATTAATAAAATAGAATTATCTAAATAATAAATTGACATAAATTTTTTATGTACTTTCATATCAATCATCTTAAATTTGTTAATCATATAAAAACTATTTTTACCTTATAAAATTGGTTTGGCCATTAAGAATTGAAAAGAATAATAAATTCTTAAATATATTTTTTCAATAGTTTATAAACTATTACCAATATTTAGTTATAAACAGAAGAAGGTTATCACTACAAATGAAATAGGATTTCACTTCCTAACAGGTTAAATACTGATAGTTAATCCTGACATTTTCAAAACTACAAAAACTACAAAATTTGGGTAATAATAAAAGAAAGTAGAATTTGCAGTTAACTCAAAGATACATTTTTTATGAGAAAGAAACAAAAAGGGAGTCAGCTTTAACTTGAGATACAGAAGATTTTTGTTCTAGTAGGGAATGACAATGAACAATTGCTCCCAAACATATTTTAACATTACATTGTTTGTTTTCACAAGTTGGTCATCATTGAAAATAAATTTAAAGTAACTACAGTTTGACCTTCATTGAAAATAAATTTAAAATAACTACTCTTTGCTCTTCATTGATAATAAATCTATTATAATATAAATATATGGTAAATCAATCACAAGTGAGAGAAACACAAATGATATAAATGAAAGAAAGTGAGAGAAACCCAGGTATCTGAAATTAGGAATTCAAATAGAGAGCAAATATAATAAAAAGTTAAAAGTTCTTAAAATATTACAAGTACATGTATAGATGAAAATCTGAAATATTTCATATAAAAATAATTTTTTTTAATAAAGTTCAAGAAAAACCTCTGCACAAATTAAGAAAAGAATGTAAAAGTATTTAATCAAGCAACTAACCAATGAGTCAAGTCTCTAAGAAACAACATAACAATGCAAAACAAAATAAGCTTCTAGATGCTATTTATCTATTTTATAAATTGTAATCTAAAAATAACTAGAATAACTCTTCTATCTTATAAATTGTCTTTATTATACATTCTCTATAATCTCGAAATATTTCAGAAGTAAGAATATTACCAACCTGTTAGATGGATAGGATTTGATGAAAATATTTGGTAAAGAAAAAACTTTTAATCCCTGGAAAAACATTATATATATTAAAAAGGTGAATTATAATCTATTGAATCTTTCGAAAAAAAAAGAAGTAATCAATATGCCATTACAATTTTTTAAATCAAAATTTCCTAATCAAATAATTTAATACCGATCAACAGAAAGCAACAAGCTTTTTGTTGCAGTTATGCGTGGTTACCAGCAATACTCCAAGGAAAACAATCTAGGAATGGAGAAAGTTGCTTCCCTTTTTAAAGAGGCAAGGAGGGTGAATTTAATGGCTATTTCACAATTATGAGTAGTTACCAAGTCTAAAATAGAATTGTCAGTACCACAAATAAAAATATGTGCCATGAAAACCTGTACATAGCAGGAGGAGCAGCCATAGTATATTATAACATTAATATAAGTGCAGAGCTAATTTACTTAATACAAAATCTGTGCCATTTTCTTACTACACTACCAAGCCATGATTACATGCTGAATGTAACATATTTGGGAGTTGATTTTAAATCTTCTACAGATTCTTCGGACGGGTTTTAAAACATAGTCATTGCTTGCTTCATTTAGCCTGTTTGGTTGTTAAAATAGGAATAGAAAAATTGGAATAAGTTTTTAATTTTTAGTTTGGTTTGTCAATTAGAATAGGGAATAGGAATGTATATTACATATTTCTATTTTACTTTTTAAATGGGCTTATACCCATTTCAAAATATAACTATTATTGGAATAACCATTCCTATTACCAATATAGATTCCTATTCTTCATTCCTATGCTTGCAACCAAACCAAACATAAAAGTTAATATATTTACTCACTTATTATTTAAAAAATATTATAGTTTTTATTTGATTTATACACATATGAGTATTATAATAATTATAGTAAAGAATAAATTATTATGATATATGTATGCATATAGATATGTGTGTATATGTTTGTGTATGTGTGTGTGTATATATATAATTTGATTAATACAAGTAAAATTAGTATATGTTGAAATCAATTGTAATATTAACAATAAATAGTTAAATGGAGAATGGAGTTTTCAATTACTATAAAAAAATAAATATCAATCCTTTTAAATAATTAGTGTATGAATTTATTGTTCATAAATAAATATTATACAATTATAAAGGTGTGTAGAATTCAATTTGGCACAATCTTAGTATTAAGAGCATAACTTTTATTAGGATTGTAACTCGGTATAGTATTTTAGTTAACTGTTAATTTGTTTTAAGTTTTTTCTTTAAGGTAAGTTTTAGCTATAAGGTTATCCAATTTAGTCTAGTGATATACTTAAGGCAAAAGTTTGTTTAGGAATCACTTTAGTTTAGTTTAAGGATCAATTGTGTTTGTTTTTTAGTGTTAAATTTGGTTTAGATTTATAATTCATGAACAATAATGGTTTTGTAATATAAAAATTACAAAGAACCAATATATAATATAAGGAACTAAGGTGTATATATTAACTAGATTTTATATATATATATATCTAATGCCAAGAGTCATCCTTTTGGAGGCACCTATTTTAATTCACATCCTATTTGACACAAAAAAAAAATCACAGGATTTAAATTAAAATAGGTGCCTCGAGAAGGATGACACTTGACATTATATATATATATATATATATATATATATATATATATATATATATATATATATATATATATATATATATATATATATATATATATATATATATATATATATATATATATATATATATATATATATATATATAAGCTAGTAGCAATCCGAGTGCATGTGAAAAAGATTTTCTGAATAATTACACTAATACAGCATTTTTCTAATTTATCATTTTGTTTTATGAATATGCATCTAGACTTAGGGATAGGTTTTGACTTAGGGTTGGGTTTAGAGTTTGACTTAGACATAGGATTAGAGTTAGACTGATCATTAAGAATTTGGTTAGGGGTATAGTTAGGGTAAAGTTTATCAGAATAATATGTGGTTAGAATTAGGGTTAAAGTTTGACTAAGCTTAGGGTTATACTAAGCGTTAGGGTTAGAGTTCTACTTAGACTTAGGATTAGATTAGAATTATGAATATGGTTAGGGGTATAGATAGAGTTATTTTTATTGAAAGATTGTATGGGTAGAATTAGGGTTAGAGTTGGACTTAGGGTTAGAGTTATAGACTTAAGTTTATCGAAATAGTGTATGTTAGATTTAGGGTTAGGCTTGGAGTTAGGGATAGGTTTTGACTTAGGGTTGGGTTTATAGTGACTTAGATTTAGGATTAGAGTTAGACTTATCATTATGAATTGTTTAGGGGTATAGTTAGGGTAAATTTTATCAATATAATACATGGTTAGAATTAAGAATTAGGGATAGTGTTTGACTGAGGGTTAAGGTTATACTTAGGGTTATGGTTAGAGTTTTACTTGGACTTAGGATTAGATTAGACTTATCATTATGAATATGGTTAGAGGTATAGATAGACTTATGTTTCTTGAAAGACTATATGGGTAGAATTAGGGTTAGACTTGGACATAGGGTTAGAATTATAGACTTAAGTTTATCAAAATAGTGTATGTTAGATTTAGGGTTAGCCTTAGAGTTAGGGATATGTTTTTACTTAGGGTTGGGTTTAGAGTTTGACTTGGATTTAGGATTAGAGTTAGACTTATCATTAGGAATTTGGTTAGGGGTGTAGTTAGGGTAAAGTTTATCAAAATAATATATGGTTAGAATTAGGACTAGAGTTTGACTAAGGGTTAGGGTTATACTTAGGGTTAGGGTTAGAGTTTTACTTGGACTTAGGATTATATTAGACTTATTATTATGAATATTATTAGGGGTATAGATAGTGTTATGTTTATTGAAAGATTGTGTGGGTAGAATCAGGGTTAGAGTTATAGACTTAAGTTTATCAAAATAGTGTATATTAGATTTAGGGTTAGACTTAGAGTTAGGGATAGGTTTTGACTTAGGGTTGGGTTTAGAGTTTGGCTTAGACATAGGATTAGAGTTACACTTATAATTAGGGTTTGGATTAGAGTTGGACTTAGGGTTATAGTTATAGTAAAAGTTATGTTTATGAAAATGTCGCACAATTTGAAATAAGGTTAGAATTATATTTAGCATTAGGAATAGGTTTAGTGTTATAATTAGCTTATTAATTTAATGGGAAACATATGAGTGATATGTATCATGCAAAGGGTTTAATAATACTAGATCTATAAAGTACAAGGTTACATGTTGAAAAAATATAAAAGTATAGTTGAAATAAACATGAATTTTATTGTGAAATTGGATGTTATTATTCTCATACATAGATTAAAGGAGACTTATATCTCATAGTACAATTATTCAGATAAAGTAAAATGACAAAATTGAAAGATATGAATTCACTACATGGAGAACATTTCTCCATAATGATGTAAGTACATCACATATTCTTAAGAGATAAAAAATTTATTGTGACCTTCATTTGTTAAATGATCATTGTACACTTCTTTCATCATGGATGGAAACACATCTAATTCATAGATGCATTACAAAAAAATCTTGCAACATCTTCCATCTCAATTATCTCAACTTCTTATACACCATCAATTGCCAGAGCTATGAGCATAGTTATAGAAGACTCTTTAAATATATGCTTGCACCTATCAAAATCTATCTCAACAAAATGATTTGAGCCTATGGAAGATGTTGGGCTCATGTCAAAAATCGTTGCCTCTCTGTTTGAAGTTGCCATAGCTGAAACAAAATATGATATAAATTTGAAATCAGAATTATGTCAATGATACTTAATAGGAGGGATATAAATTTGAAATCAAAATATTTTTCATAACATAATACATGAAGTAACATTATGAAGTGTTGATTATATCAATGTAAAAACCATTTTGCATTGAAAATTGCAATGAAATTTTGTGTATGGAAACATGGCATTATAATGATCATTCATAAACATTAAAGAATAAGAAAACATAATTTTCTAATGTCTAGTGCTAGTGCATTGTTTCAAAGTAATAAAGCACAAATTTGACACAAAATAGAAGAATAATTAATTATGCATTTTTGTAAAATTAACTCGTTATTACATCATTAATGTTAAAGGTTTCTTAATCCCCTTTCCTCTACCTTCCTATTTGAAAGTTTCTTCCCACTTTCCATTTTTTCATAGAAGTTATATGTAAATGGTGGCATTATTGTCAATCATTCTATAGACTTTACATGTGAAATAACCACAAATATTAATCTACCTCTTTCCTTTGGAGCTATAACAATTGTTACTTTTTAAAGAGTTAGTCCCTATGGTTTGTGAATTGTCAATGCCCATGCTAATCTTAACAGTAGTTGGAAGGCACTTCTCATTTGTAATGGGGCTATAGGAACTACTTTTGGATGGTGGCCATCAAATGGTATTCCAAACTAATTATCAAATTCAGTATTGACATAGGTTGGTGATTGAGGAGGATCAGCTCTTGGTCTATACACAATACTCTGTATATATCCCAAAGCTCCATTGACAAGGCTAGCTTCTATCCAAATATTTATAGTCAACATCACCCTCAAATCTTTACTGATTAATAACTCTAACTCAAGTTCATCACTTGAACCATCTTCAACTATGTTATCATTCCTTGTCTTAGTTGGAAGACTGCATGTAACAAGATACCTCAAAGAGTACAACATTCTCGTATTATGATTGTGGAAATTATCATTAGTTGAGAATAAATGTACTTCTTTGTTAAACTCATCATTGGTTAGAGCATCAAGACATATAGGGATCCTCATCATAAGAAGATTCCAATCATCTATCTTAGGATTCACATCTCTCAAATTTCTTTGAAGTTCATGAGATCTTTGTTGATCATTTTCTTGACCATCTTGCCTAAATATTTTATCTAATGTAACCACTATTTTGAATTCTTTCCACAATAATTTAGCTCACCTTTGGCTAGCATATGCTAGTTTATCATTGACTGGTGGTAATTGACCAAGATCACCAACCAAAATAATAGAAAGTCCTGAAAGAAAGAAAATAAAGGTTGAAAAAATGTATTAGGAATACTCCAGATGGATTTAATAGTAAATATTAGTTGACATAAAAAATACACTTAACAACAATAAAGAATTTACCTGGACAACTTCCAACAACATTATTTGGGAATGCTATTCTGAGATGGGAATCTATATTTTCCAACAAGTTTTGACCAATGAAACTCATTTCATCAATCAAAATATATCTAATGTACACCATTTCTTCTTGAAAAATTATAATTTGTGCCTCCTCTAGTTGAGTAAAATCTTTCATTGGTATTCATAGTTTTGAATGAATTGTTGAAGCTCCTATATTGAAAGTTTCTACTCCAGTTGGTGCGAGAAATAGAAGTGGAGAAGGATTTGGCATTGCATCCATACAAAGAGATTGATATATGTCACCAATTAGATAAGATTTTCCCATTCCTACAGTTCCTTGAATTATCATACATAAAGGGTTCCCCACATGATTCCTATGGTCATGTGGCATAATAATGTCAATGGCCTTTTGTTGGTTTCCACTAAGACTTGAAAACTTGATACATTCTGGAACGTCATCATACATGAGACATTGATGTTTCTTCATTTCACGTCAATGAAGTTGATAGCCACAATAGTATTATGCTCACATTGATATTCAACAGACTAGTTTGTATTCCTATTAATATATATTCTTCCCAACATGTCTATTTGTGAAACATGCATGTGTTGACCACGATGTAATCTAGATATGATTTCCCATTCATGCCCTATACTATTTTCTTGAGCACGTATAATATCTTCTACATCTGAGTCACTTGCAGCTTCATCATTTTCTAGTTGTTCGGTTCATTGAACATGCCAAGGAGTATATTGGAGAGACTCCCAATTGGCCACTATAGTATCATCGGTATCACCAATGTCCCTCTCAATGTCATGGAAAGGTTTGTACAACAACAACTCAGATGAACAAAAATCAACCCATTTGTTGGAGTCCCATGGAGGAATCAATATAAGCCTTGGAAAACTCTAACTCTATTGACTATTTCTCTTGGCCCCCATTTGTTCTCTCCTCTTTTCTTAGGATTGTATATCCAAGATCTTGTTGCATCAATTAATGGTATACCTTCTATATAAAGGGATCTTGTTGTATACCCCTGTATAAAATACTTTGTATGATCTTCTTCATTATTCTCCATATTAATTGTTACAAGTTTGAAAACTTCACATGAAACATTAATTTAACAAAATTTCTACTGCTCTTCAAAAGTGGAAGTTCTAACAACATATTGCATGTTTCTTGAGCTCCAATGCCTCCTATAATTGTTTTTGTGAGAATTTTTTTTTATACCCTTGCTACAAGATCATAAGGATTTTCCAATTTTGATAAACACATCAATAATGTTTTTGAACTTCTTTCTACTTTTGAAGCATACTTTGCAATATACTTGACAATTTCATGTCTAGAAAGTACATGTTGCCAATCTACATTTTCCCTCCAAAGTTGCAAGATGTGTCAATTATGTGTGTTAACTCGATCATCCTTTCTTGTTGTCTTAAAAAAAAATTCACCTATTTTTGCATCCTCATATTATTTGGACCCACCTAGATTCACTAGCCAAGGAGCATTATATGTGGGAGGGATAAAATTATAAGTTTCTATTGATGTACATAAATAATTGATGTGTTAAATAGACATAAAATTCTATATTCATATAACAATTACCTACTAACCATTCTTCCCCTCTTTATATATAATCATGCACCCTCCTTATAGATAATGTGTCTTTCAACATAGTTCAATATCTCTTCATAGTCTTGATTAATATCCATCTGTGCTAGCTGTGTAGTATTTTTGAGATATGGATGTTGACCAAAATTTTGAAAAGCCTAAAAATAGTTTCAAAAACTATAATTTGTTATTAACAAAGTTTTTACTTAAATAAATCTATATTTTTCATAACATAGTGAGATATGAGATAATATCATTTCAAACATACCTATGTATTTCTTTGGTGTGCATCATGTCTAGGATTCAATGCATGAATAATGGAATGAAAATATCTTTTAGCACTTTTCCTCTATTGATCATTTGACCAATCAATAGTGTATGTGTTTGGTGCTCCTTCCAACAATAGGAATCCATGCACATGAGGTGAACCCCAATCTTTCCACTCATATATGCACCAAAAGTCTTTGACTATCATACCCTTTTGAAATATTTCTTTTCTAAACATTGTATGTCTAAGATGCATGCAATGTGCAATAATGTGAGGATAGTCAATGATATTCTATCTTTTCTATTTTTGAGCCTCCAATGGATTAGATGGTGGTGTCCCAAGCATTAATGCATGTAAATCAGGCGTTTGCATGTCTACTGCACTCAAGGTAAAAATAATTGTAAGAGTTCCTAGTTGGTGAACCAAGTGTATCAATTCACCTTTACATTTAGCCCAATATGATTGTGTTCCACTTAGACTTGTTCCAAACCTCATCAACCTATTAGCTAAATTATTATGTGGTATATTATCCATATGTTCATGTAACTCATTGATTGTAATCAAAAAATATTGTAAATTAATTTTCACAAATATAGATGATTAACTTTGTGGACAATGTCGCACTATCATGTTTTCCATAAAATACACGAACATTGGATGTTTACCAAAATGATGATTCCTATACCAAATTAGATGTTTAGAAAATTCATCAAGATAAACTTGCTTCATTCTTGGTTCTAACCAATCACATCTTTCATCAATCCTGACATAACATATTCATTGATAGGAGATGCACCTATAGTTGGCCAATCAATTAACTCAGATGAAACTAAATTGGGATTGTTAACCCATGCATGAATTAATTATATTTCTCTTTGAGATTGGGTGGTCTAGAGGCCATAGATGTATTATGGTCAAGTATATTACCTTCATTTTCCTCCATGAGTGGACGAACAAAAATGACCTCATTTGCATTAAAATCAAACACCATGTGTACTATCTTCAACCTATTAAAAATATTTTCATGAGAAATTCAAGTCATGTCATTGAGAGCACCTTTATCAATTTTTACATCTGCATAAAATGGATCATCTTCTAGTTTGTTCCTCAACACTTTGTACATGTGCTCCCTATTTATAGTAAAGTTATAACATGTGCCACATTGATTCCATCTACAAACAATAATTATTGGCAACTTGTCAATTGCATGCGACAAAACTTTGGATACTTCTTCAACATGTTAAGGAAAACATATAGTGTGTCCCTTGTACTTGTATTGACCACTAGTTGCATGTGTAACTTGAAGTATTGGACTAATACGTGCAATCAACATCTCTTCAACTTGGGTCAAATTTGCAAGAAATTGTGGTTGAGACCCAAGATCCATATGGTTTAGAGAAGAAAATCTATGAATACCTCTCTCTTGTTGACACCTATTACATATAGGACCTTTAGAAGTACAAGAAACTTTCATAAAAAAGATATGAGTCCTAGCAAACATGACACATACTTTGATTCTTCAAACTATCTATTTGATGCCTAAACTACATCTGAAATCTTCTAAGCTCAGTATCAAGAAGACCATTTGGGTCTGCAATGTTTTCCATAGTTTCTTCAACCTTGTCATTCATTCTCAAAACATTTTCATGTTGTGGGATTAGAGAAACTCATTGTATTGAGCTAGAATTTTCATGTTGAGCATTTGACTGAATATTTACATTAGGTTGTTGGTTGTTCCTTTCAACTAGTTGGGCATCATTTACTTAAAGCTCATGTTGTGCTTCATTCTAAAGAAGGATTTTTGGACTATTTCAACGTCATCTATTTCTTTCGTTTCTATGTTGAATTTCCAATTCTTCCACTATTTATTGAGGCCTTCTTTTATTGTACGTCTCTTTCTATCAACTTGGTTATGTATTGTCCTTTGTTCCTCTCTCTGAGTTTCTGTCAGTTTGTTCTCTTTGATGTCTACGATAGTCTCTCTTGTATTGTCTATTATATTTTTTTGGTATTCTATTCTCTCTTCCTTTGTTTGAAAGTTCAACCTCGATCTCACCATAGCTAATTATATGAAAATAGAGTTAGAAAAATAAATGAAGAACATAGTTTTTTCGTGAACTAATGCATTATATTATTCAAATTAAACATTTACATTAAATAAATAAATGTATGTCGGTGGTGTAGTGATATTGAAAAATAACATTAAATAATATAAATGAAACATATAGTTAAATATGATCATTATATTTGTATTTATTTGTTGAAAATAATAAAAATTTATGGAAAAAATAATAACAATGAGATAAAGAAAATTTACAAACAAACTCATCATGTAAACAAAAAAGTGGTACAAGTTTAAACAAAATTTGTAGAGAACATATACATATTGGTAAAATCAAAAACTCCTTCTCTTATTTACAATACAAAATAGTGACACCCTCAAAATGATATTGTACTCTATAAGGTCATACAATGGAAAATAGAAAGTTCAAAAAAAAAATCAATTCCATTGTCAAGGCCTCCATTCGCCTTCTACCCAGTCCAACCAGGGATGCAAGTTTGAATGTGAATATGGTTTCAAAGTTATAATGTCAGGAACATAAATTCCATAGAAATCTCCATAGATAAGTGGGGTTTGAAATGTGCCATGAATAGTTCTCGCCACTAGCAATCATTTTCTCTCACTTCAATGGAATCCCCCACATTTATACAGTTTGGCAATGGAATGACAGATGGCAGGTGTCTAATACAATGCATATTAACATGATCTATAAGTGGTTCTTAGTCCACTCATCTATAACAAAATGATCGTGCTGAAAATAAAACATTGGATCATCTCTGTTTGGAACAATTCATATTATTGTGCCCTCAAACTAGGCACTTTGATGCCCCTCTTCAAAGGAGCACATTTCAACTTTCATGACAATTAAATTCTCCATATTTTCTTCTTTAAACATGATTACAATAAAATTTTAATTTTAATTTATTATTGTAAATAATTCTAAAACAACTTGTACAACAATATAAAAAATCTAGTGTTTAGTCTAACATAAACCCATAGTAAAAATATAACAAAAGCTAACATAAGCCTAAAGTAAAAATAAAACAAGTTAATATAACATTTATACATAAAAATAAAATTAAAAAAAAGCTAAAATTTCAATTTAAAAAGAATATATTAACAGTAATATATTATTGATATGGCGAAATTACCTTCCATATATAAAATTTAAAAAAAACTTAAACTAACTTTAATACATATACACTATATTATAAGCAAGTTCAAAAGTTGTGAAATATTAAAACTTCCTCACCAAAGTAGTGATGTTGTGCTAATTGGCAAGCAATAATTTATCCTCACTGTGGTAGCCTTCACTGAATAGGAGCCTAAATTTTAAGTCATTTCAGATGATAAAAGAAATATAAAATTTTAATTATTTTATAAGAATATTCATGTATGTTAGAAAGTTTATAATGGTGAATGAAACATATAGAATTATTTTAAAGGCAAAATAAATTTAAAAAACAAAGAAAGAAGTGAAGCTATGCTAAGCATTGAACATTAACAATCATGATGACCCCACAAGGAAAGTTCTGATTTATGCATAAAAGTCACTACATTTATGGTTTTCTACTTTCCCAATAAAGAAAAATTGACATGTTTGGCAATAAGTCTTGAAATCATGATTCAAGGATTTGCTCACATCTAAAATGTTTCAGCAAATATTTGGATTTGAATATCATCTTTGAAAAACAAGTTTTGTTTTCCAAAACTTTTCCAAACCATATATCATGCCTTGAGAGCAATGTTGGTGATTTTAAAAATGTTTTTCGAAAGTTTGGAAGCCAAAGAAATTGTCCAGCTTTATTAAAAACGGGCTGAACAAAATATGAAGAAAAATCAACACCAAATCATAAAAAAAAATAAGAGAAGGTGAATTATAAAATGTGATTAATGTAAGGTCATTTCAGCTTTGATCAATTTGAATATTTAACTATTTAAAATAAATATTATAGACCAATATTTGTATGAATTAAAATATATATTCTTTAACTAGCATTTTGTAATTTCTATTTTATAGCTTTAGGTCTATTTTGTATCTGTGGCTTTTCTTTGTATTATTTTATATATCGAATTTTGTACAGTCATGTTCCACTTTTTTTCTAGCAGATGATAGATATAGTTTTCTAATACCAAACATTGATACAATCTCTCAATTTTTTTGTAAAATCGAGGATCTTTATTTCTTATAAGATGAAATTAAATTTCAATTACAGGAGCATAAGACTAATAAGACAGAAAACATAATCTTTCTAGAGAGCTCTAGGGATGTAGTGCTACTTACATAAACCTCTAGCCGAAAATTTTAAATTAAAAAAAATCATTCCTTAAATATTAAATCTTATCTCAGACTATTAAATATTTCATTAGAAGAAGTTTTAAAACACTAAGAAATTGAAAGAAAAATTAAAAGAGATAGTTGTGCTGAGGCAAGATTGAAGCTATGATAGTTGGTTAACTTCAGGAAAAAAAGAAAAAAAGAAAAAAAGAAAAACTATTCATATCCAATTTCAAGATTAGAGAAACACTTGCTTAAGGAATCCAAAAATGACCTAGCCTAGTTCTCGTTGTGGAGATTGATGACCAAGATGTTTGCCTTGCCTAAAATAGGATAGGTTATGTACCCATGCATTATAGAATAAATCAACCGTCACACCAAATAGAATGAAAAGAGAATATAAATGGATTGGTATGTCTAGTGAAATATTATTCTTGTTGTAAATATGAAACGATTCCCATCTATTTGATAGATGGTGATGAATTTTAATTTCATTTTCCAATCCATTCAATTCATTTGTAACCCTCCTGCAATCTTTTTTCCTTTCATGGGAATATTCATTGGCATATTCCCATGCTAGCTCCTTTTGCTTCCATTATATATGCCTCTTAGCATAATTACACCTAAATTTAAATGTCATACTATTGAAAGAGAAAGAGGAACCTTCAAGCATAACCTTCCTAAGAGCCAAAATTAGATTGACAATACCCAATCTAAATGTAAAGGGTGTCAGTGTTGAATCCAAGTTCCTTTCTAGGATGTATACTCAAGGGATCTCTTTCTATGGGATAACATTTCACCTTATTGTTGTATTATTGATTGATTTGATTATATGTTTATTTATGGCAAGAAGATTGACCAACTAAAATACAAATAATGAAAGAGCATGTATGATAGCTAAACATATGAAATGATAAGATCTAATACATCAAAGTAAGAACTATGAAATGGTGAATGAGAAACCAAAATCACCTTGAGGGTCAATATGAGAGACCATTTTGAATCTAAGGACCAATTAGCATACAATTTGGAAAAAAGTAAAAGGAATTTGGATCTAAGGCCCTGAAACCTAAAAGTGTTGATTTTGAAAGTTTAGGAGCCTTTAGACAAGGATGAGATTAAGGTCAAGGATAACTTGAGGGCCATGGATAATTTGGGTTAAGGTCAAGACTAAACTCAACCTCATCCACATAAAGTTTTGAAATTTAGAATTCTGCCAAATATCTAAAACCCTAGTTTTGAAATCAAAATTTTTTACTCCAAAAAAAATTGTAGATCTATACTTGCATGTGGTAAAAATACTTTTTTTAAGAAAATTTAGGGGATTTTCCTTTTTCAATTTACCCAATTTATGAATTAACTTGAAATGAAAAATCATGTAAAAGAAAGATAAATGAAAATGTTCACCTCACTTATATCAAATCTCTATGGATGGATATGGCTTTGTCATGCACAAAGATAGATACATGTTGGTATGTAAGATGTAGAATCATAATATAGGATGGTTCCAAAATCGATATTAGATCTACAAGTTCCAAATCATAGATCTATGAATTTAGATATTCTTTTGAATTCTTGTGCAAGGTGGATGAATGTAGATCCATTTTTATAGTCAAATTTTCTATCTGTAATGAAGAAATAAGATAGATATTGAGAAGTAAATACATGATTACTGATATGGAAGTAGATCTGTAATAAAGAAAGAAGCTAGATCTTTAGAAGTAAATACTATTAGAAATAGAGAATACTGAGAAGGGGGGTCAAGAGGGAGGGGTGGATATGTTTTCCACAACTTTTTGTCCAACTATGGATATGAGATGTAAACCTTAAAATTTTATAAAATGATTAAACTAAAACAAAATAATAAGAAAATTACAAAGAAACTCATAACAACAAATATTTTTAACTAAGTTGATGGCTTGTATTTTCACCAACCTAAATTTTTGAAGAATTACTGTGAAAAATTAGGTGAAATGAATGAAATTAGGGTTTACATGTCTTTGTTGGAGAGGTTTTAGTAGAGAAACCCTAGATTTATGACCCATGCCCTAGGTTGGGTAAGTTTTCCAAACCATCCTTTATAACCCAAGGTTATATTCAAAATGTTTTAAATCATGTCAAGACTTAGTCAAAAAAATGTATCCAAAGTCTAGTTTTTATTCTCCTAAGTCTTATGTCCTAGTGGGAGTTCATAAATCAAATAAGAATATTCCATATTCCCTCCCTATCACACAATCAAGTGTAAACATAGCGTCATAAGAAGGTTGTGGTCATGTTCTAATCTTACATCTAGGATTAAGAATGTAAGATCATAGTTCTTTTTGGTTAAGATAAATCTTTCTCCTGATCTTACGATCTAAAGGTCGAGCATATCATTGTAAGTTAAAATGCTTGCATTCAAAACAAGTCATGATGATACGCTCAAAGACAAATTGTAAGTGTGTAACTCATGTTATAGAGGTCATCTAAAGATATGACAAGGGTCATGAGTGTAAGGGCACAAATCTATTTTTAAAGGTGTTCAATGTTATGATTGAGGGTTAAGCATTACACCAAGATGTACATGGATGTAGATTTATTGAAAGCACAAATGGGTGAGTGCACCAAGATGGTGTACAAAAGGGGGGGTATAAATGGACACCTTGTTTTTATGAAATTAGGTAAACCTAAATTTGGATGAGACATTTGAGCGCCATCCACTAAAATATGACAAGATGTGTAAAATATATAAATTGTAGTATTCTGAATCTACTTTCTTTAGAGAAAATGGTTATTTTCCATTTCACTCTTACTGTTTAACTCTTAAGTTTACTTAGGAGACTTGTTTATTTGATTAGGCTAATAGTGAGTCACACATAAATCATATATTTAATTCCTTGTGTTAGAATTTGGAGGTAGATGTTTGTTACCATGTTAGAATGAGTTAATACATACATAAATCCAAGATCATATTAAAAGAGATAGATTAAGAAATGGAACTAAAATAAGGAGAATAAAAAATTAGACAATCTTGATGTAATTATGCATCAAGGGAAATATGTTATCCCTACAATTAGAATGTATCTCCAATATGGAGAATACAAAATTTTACTACATTGAATACATATAATCTTAGCCTATTTATATAGGCAAGAGTCAAAGTTAGGCACCTACCAAAGTTATGTAGCACATGGTCAGATCCACCTACCAAAGGTAGGCAATGATGAGACTAGAATATGGTCTATTTTTGTCATTTCATTTTCAGTTTAATTTGCAAACTTTCTAAAGACTTTGATGTTCAAGAAATGATGTTTATGATGATTACATACAAGTGTGGGCATAATTAATTTTTAGGATCAAAATGAATATGCTATGAAAATATGTCATTTAATTACAAAATAGTGAGAATGATACTTTTTCTTCCTTAGCTAGGTTGGGTAGTTCTCCTGCAGCAATGTGACATAGGGTAAAGTAATTTAGATAACATATTTTGAATAAGTCTTGATGTATGTATGTTATTATTTTGGAAGGAGCTACTATTTTGCAGACATAAAAGCAAAGTCAACTCAACCAAGTAGAAGTCAAAGTGGTTGCTTGCATTAATGGACCAGCTTTGAGTGGAGGAAATTCAGGGTTGTGAGTTCCTAAATTATTGTTCTATTTGGCATCAAATTTAATGCACTTATTGTAAATTCAATGTTGTCATTTGTTCAGTAGTTGAAGAATCTTGAAACTAGGAATTATGTTCCTAGTTTATGTTTAAATAAATAGAAGTTTGTATTCCAAAAAGGAAAGGTCTTAGGTTTTAGTCAATTGTTTGTAATAGGAAGAAAAGTTACTAAATTTTCAAATACTGAATATAATTTTTCTATTCATCAGTATGTATGTATTATTGTTATGAATAAAAAGATCATTTCAGGTTTTCATCTCTAAGTTATTTTACTTCACTTCTCTATGGGGGCCCACACAGGAAGTGAACTAATTAGTTAGCATAGGATTTATATTTAGTTCATAGAATCAAAGTAGACTCTGTTGTTCCTACAGCCACTAATAACAAAATTAGTGGATTGTTCCTGCAACATAGGTAGTTGAAGTAATTCTCAACTATATTTTCTTGCTTTGTTAAAACAGATTTGGTTCTTAGCTTTAGCATAAATTTCTTGTAGCTTAAGAACTTGAATTTCCTTAGAGTAGTTCTTAAGTTGAGACAAGTTTGAAGCATATATTTTGCAAACACCATTTTAATTTTACATCCCTGGTTGATAAATTAAATGAGTCCAAATGAGTTGGATAAGAGTGACTTGAGATGTCCAATCTTGAGTTAAGCAGTCTATTACTGTAGGATTTTGATCCCTTTCTTTGGCCAAGCATTTTTGGCATTGTTGTCAGGGATAGTGTTAATTCAAACTGGTCTTTCTAGTTGTATTTCTATTCCTTGTAGAATAGAGTTTAGTAGTAAAGAATAATGTTATGCATAGAAGAAGAGACTAATTAGGGAGATTCCTTCCTCATGATAATCAAGAAGAACCATTCAATGATTTTCAACCTAAACTAGATGAATCCCAAGGAGAGAATGATGAAGATGGATCCTTTGAAAATCCATTTGCTAACATTAACATTGAATTAAAAGAATTACTCCACTTGAATGAACTTTTTGCTAAGCCTGAATATCAAGATAATCTACTAGCCATTGTTATCTATCAAGCACCACCCATTCCTCCAAGAATGGTTGTGCCTACCTTTCCTTTTCCTATCCCACCTCAGCAAGGGAACCAAAATTTGAAGAACATACCTACTGTTGCACTTCCAAAATTCTATGGCCTTATTATAGAATACCTTGAAACCTTTCTTTTTGAGTTTGACATTCTCTGTAGGAGCTATGACTACACAACTGATGCCCATAAGCTGAAATTGTTTCCCTCTACTCTGAAGGAGGGTGCTCCATGATGGTTCATGGGGTTGTGTGCAAATGTTGTAGCAAATTGGATTGAAATGAGTAATTTGTTTCTTCAAAAATATAAAGAATATTGTAGGGGTCAAGATATGAAGGGGGATGACATTTTTAAAATTTCATAGAAAGTGGTTGAAATCTTGGAAGACTATGTTTCCATATTCTTGTTTAATGTGCATTGAAATACATAGCATAATCTAAATGAAAAATCTAAGAAGCATCTTTTTCTGAGAGGTGTACAAGAAGAAAGCATGGAAGCTCTAGACCTAATGGCTGGAGGATATGTAACACAAAAAACTTGGAATGACATCAAGGAGATATGTCATAACTATTCAAGGGCTACTACGAAGAAAGGTTGAGGACTAGGGAGCCTACCACATAAGAGCAATGGTGGGTCAGGAGTATCAAAGATGGAGTTATCTAATCTATTGTCTGACTTCAAAAAAGATATCATTAATGATGTTGCTACTCAATTGGATACTATGCAAGCCCAAAGGAAAAAGGATGAATTTGATGCCATGTCGAATGAATTTTTCTCTCATTACAGAGAAAGGAAGAAGAACTGCACATGTAAGACCATTGTAGCAGTGAATGCACAACCAATGCCCACTGAATTCAAAGAAATTGAAGAGGATACAAGAGAAGTGATTTATGTTTCTCAAATATGACCATGGGCTCAAGGATAAGGTATGCCTCAAGACCCTTGAATAATTTTGGTTATAATAGTAATCAGTGGTAAGGGAATATTCCCCCAAATTATGTCCCTCAAGGATAGAGTTGGAACAATAATTCACCCAACCAACAACCTCAGTATAATCAAGCCCACCACCGATCACCTTAGTATCCCCACCAAAACACTCAATGGCCTCAAAAAAATAATTGGTATCCTCAGTGGGGCCTTAATCAACAATCTTTGTATCAAGGGAATTGGAAGCACCAGCTCAGTGGGGGCCTAGTTAATCATTGTAGCAACAATCCTTGATGCCTCTACCTTAGCAGCAATCCTTGATGCCTCCACCTCTTGTAGCCAATGCTAGCCCATAGAAGCAACCACAACATCCTGCTTAGCCAGCACCAAATCCTAATAATAAGTAGCAAGCTTATTCTTTTTAGATCAATGATATTCATCTTAGGTCTAGAACTAAGTTGCATGCAGCTAAAGGACCTTTAATAATTGAGGTTGCTAATATTGAAAATGTTCCAACAAGTAAATCAATTGATGCTCCAATTTCACCATCTATACAAGCACTTGCTCCTCCATTTCCACAAAGGTTAGTTCCTGCAACTCCATCTAAACCAAATCCTGTAGCAACTAATCTCCTAGACCAACTTAAGAAAATGACTATATAGATTCCCTTATTGAATGTGCTTAAGGAGATTCCCCTTTACAATAAAATTTTAAAGGAAGTGTGTGTCAAGTAGTCTAGTAGAAAGAAAAAGGATCCTCCTACTGTTCATGTGCTGGGACAACTTTCAGATTTAATGTTGAGCAAAGCCCTGATGCCTAAATATTCTTATCCAGGAAATCTTGTTGTTACTATACATATAAATGGCATCCAAATTCAGAATGTTTTGATTGATTTAGGAGCATCAATTAATGTCATGACTAGAGAAATCTTGTTAAGACTTAGCATTATTGGATTACGGGATACTCCTACAATACTCCAGTTAGCAGATAATTTACTGTCAAACTTGATGGTATGATAGAAGATATCATTGTAACCTTGGATTCCCTAGATTTTCCTTTAGAATTTATTGTGCTATCACCAAGAGGCACTCTTGGAGGAGATCCATTAGTCTTAGGAAGAACTTGGTTGGCCATTGTAGATGCATGCATTGCATGTCGATTAGGAAAAATGACAATATCAAATGATGCCAAGACTAAAAAGTTAACTATGTACTCTTCTGGACAACCTCAACTTGATCTTGACCAAGTTTCTTGGCTAGACCTTGGTGATGACTCTCTAGAAGTTAATTCTGTTCAACAACTTATGATGCTTGAAAGAAACCCATTTTTTGTATCCTAGGAAAAAGATGATATACTGGCAACAATCCTTACTAATTAGTATGACTCTAAGGAGTCTACATTTGAAAATCTTATTGGGTCCTTATAAACTATATTACCTAAATATGATGCACCTCAATCTCCTATAGCACCTTATTACCTTCATGTATTATTACCCCATGAAATTAAATCTCCATCAATAGAAAATATTTTAATGATGGATGACGTGAAGAAAGTAGAGATTATTGTAGGAAAAGAGATGAATATCAATAATGGCCTCACTGAATCTTAGATTGCAAGCATCATTAAACTATTGCAAGATAGTTAGCAAGCCCTTACATGTGACTATACTGACATGAAGGGTTTAGATCCTAGTCTTTGTACACATAGGATATTTATCAACTTAGAATGTAAGCCAGTTAGACAACCCCAGAGGAGAGTAAACCCAACATTAAAAGATATAGTCAAAGAAGAGTTGCAAAAACTTCTTAAAGCTAGATTTATTTATCCCATTTTTGAAAGCTAGTGGGTGTCACCTTTAATTATTTTTCCAAAGAAGGGGAGGAAATGGAGAATCTGTGTAGACTATAGGGAGCTTAATAAAGCCACTAAAAAGGACCACTTCCCTCTGCCATTCATTGATCAAGTATTGGATAACTTAGTGAGAAAAAGATATTTCTCATTTCTAGATAGTTTCAATGGATATAATCAAATCTAGATCTCTCTAGAAGATCAAGATAAAACAACATTCACCTATCCATGAGGGAAATTTGCTTACTATATCTTACCATTTGGATTATGTAATGCACCTACAACTTTTGAGTGAGTAGTACTTAGCATATTTTCTAACATAGCTATCGATTGTGTTGAGATTTGTATGGATGATTTCACTACTTATGGTAACACATTTGAACAAGCTTATGCCAACTTGGAGAAAGTATTAAAAAGGTGTCAAGAATACAACCTTTCTCTTAATAGTGAAAAGTGTTATTTCATGATGGAAGAAGGAGTTGTTCTTGGGCACTACCTTTCCTCTTTTGGAATTCAGATGGACCCTGCAAAGATTGTTGTAATTATTAATCTACCAATGTCAAAGAAAAAAATAGATGTAAGAAGCTTTCTTGGACATGTCGGATACTACAGGAGGTTCATCAAAGATTTTAGTAAGCTTGTTGCTCCTTTGTATAACTTACTGAAGAACCAAGCTGAATTTGAGTGGATAGAAGACTATGAAGTAGAATTCCAACAATTGAAGGATGTTTTGACAACAATGCCTATACTTAGAGGACTTGATTGGAAGCTAGCCTTCCACATTCATACTGCTTCATCTAACACTGCTTTAGGAGCAATTTTGGGACAAAAAGAAGGTATTGTTGAGCATGTCATTTACTATATTAGTAAGAATTTGCAAGGTGTTGAGATGAATTATACTATAACTGAAAAGGAATTGCTTGTTGTTCTATATGCAGTTAATAAATTTAGGCATTATGTCACAAGCTATGAGGTTTTTTACACTGACCACTCTACTATAAAATACTTGATGAATAAACCTACTATTTCTGGTAGACTAGCATGTTGGCTACTTCTCATGAAGGAGTTTAATGTCAAGATAATAGATAAACTAGGCTGAGCCAATGTAGTAGTAGACTTTCTATCATGACTTCACATACCTAATGATCCTATAGGAATAGATGATAGCTTTCCTGATCAGCATTTATTTTCAATAGAAAGTTATAACCCATGGTTTGCAAATATAGCAAATTACCTTGCTACAGGAAGAACACCATCACACTTTTCACCCAAGCAGCGCCATCTTTTGGTGGAGAAGAACTTCAATTTATCATGGATAGCTAGATTGATGTTCTACACTAGACTAGATCAAGTAACATGTCGGTTTGTTAAGGAAGATGAAACCTATGACATCCTATGGGCATGTTATGATGAACCATGTGGGGGTCATTTTGTAGCAAAAAGAACAACCTACAAGATTTTGACAACCGGATACTACTGGCCTACTCTCCACAAAGATACAACAAAGTATAAAAGGTGATGTGATCAATGCCAATGAATGGGAAGGTCCACTAAATATGATGAAATGCCTCTATAGCCACAAGTGGTGGTCACGCCTTTTGATAAGTGGGGTATTGACTTTGTCAGTCTAATAGAGCCCTCTTCTAATGGAAAGTCATACATTTTAGTATGTACTAATTATGCAACTAAATGGGTTGAAGCACAAGCTATGACACATGCTAGTGATCACAAAGTAGCAGATTTTCTATATGAATGCATATTCACCAGATTTGGAGTACCTAGAGAAATTTTCATAGATCAAGGAGCTCAATTCACATCCAACTTGATTGCTAAACTTATGAAGAAGTAAAAGTCCATCATGGCACATCTTCCCCATACCATCCTCAAGCTAATGGTCAGGCAAAAATTAGAAATAGAGAAATAGAAGCAATCCTCACCAAAATAACTACTATTCACAAGAAGGACTGGGTTACCAGGCTTCCTTAAGCAATTTGGGCTTATAGGACTACATTGAAAAGCACCAATAGATTTACCCCATTTGAATTACTTTATGGTAAGTCTACTTCCATGCCTATATAATTTGAGCACAAGACTCTAAAAACTGCTTTAGAGCTAGATGTTGATCTTTCAAAAGCCCAAGAAGATAGATTACTATAGTTGAATGCCCTTGATGAATATCATAAATTTTCCCTGCATAATACAGAGATAATCCAACAACAACGAAAGACTTGGCATGATAAGTTCATCCATGGTAAAAAGTTTTCCATTGGAGACTGGTCCCTCCTCTATGATTCTAATTATTAACAAAATCTACGAAAATTCCAAACCCATTGGCTTGGACCTTATGAAATCATTTATGTGCTCAAAAATGGTGCAATACAACTCTCAACCATTGATCCTGTTCACTTCAAGCTACTTGTTAATGGACACCGCTTAAAACACTACCATAAGTTGTCTAGTCATGAAGAGTTCCTACAAAAATTCTAGCCATCTATTGATCCTACAATTCTTACAGCAACTACAGATGAGTGTCCCGCTCATTTACCATTCTCTCTCTAAAAACCATTTCCCTCATCATAATAAACTACTTTCTTTGTAAAAGTACTTTCTCTATAATAATTCCAGCTCACTCCACTTTCTCTTGTCTTACATCTCACCTCACCCGTCATCAACCTACATGATGGTATCAAATATCAACACAACTTAACAAGTCTATATGCATACTCAAGTTAAATCTTTTTCTTAATGTGTTGATCTATTTTTAGTTACCTTTGTTACTAGCAATTGTAGGAGCTATTGCCTAATTTAGTTGGGGGGAGGGGTATTATATTTCATTTTTTTTAATAATTAAATGTGCATTTTATTCTGTATGTGTCACCACATATTGTGTCCTTTCCATAAAATCATGATTAGAGAATAATGCGATGTGACAATCACCTTTATGTAGCACACTTTTCACAAGTTGGTAAGTATGAGTTCTAGCTAAGGTACTTAATGTAAAATTAAGTGATCTTAAGTGATCTTAAATGCTAAAATTGTCAGTTACTTAAAACAAGTACTATCACTTGTCTTCTCATCTATTGCAAGTTTTTCCATTTTTGAATCACTCTTGTAATCACTTTGGGGGAACAATGGGGGCTGGTTTGAGAAGAAGAAAACCAAATGATCATTCAGTGTTGTTGGGAGACCTAGTTTGCCTAATATTTCAAGCTAGAGGGTGGATGAATTACATGTTCAAATTGTCTACATGGAATAAGGAGCTTCCCTTAGAATTCTTGCAGATGTTAAAGGATGGATTTACTACAGTTAGAGGTGTAAGGGTTTTGTTTTCATCCAAAATTGTAGTAGATATAATGGAATTTCCATTGGAAGGAGAGCAATTTTCAGAAATATTGGACCCAATTTTGGCCAGAGCCCAATTTACAATGCATATAGACCCATAGCTTCAGATAGACTAGAAACAAGGTACAATTTGCACATCCTTACCAGAATTATTTAATGAATTATGTGTCACCTATATTGTGAGATATTTTAATTGTGAAGGGAGACATCATATTTTCATGCCACACATTTCAAAAATTTGAGCTGCCTAAGACATGATGACTTCCCTTTGAATGTTCCTCATTTTATGTATCACATTTTGTTAAAAAGAGCTGCTAAAATACAAAGAGGAACCCCAAAAGATATTTCACACTATTGTTTTATCAAGGTCATCATAGAAAAATCCCTTAGGGAACAATTGGGGATATCTTGGGATGATTTTGTTGAAAACAAAGTGCAAAACCTTGTTAGGCAACCTGCAAAGCAAGTTGAAGAGGACAGAAAACCTCAAGAAAATCCTATAAACCCTGAACTAGGCTTTTCCTCGACCAAACCCAAGAGGTCTCAGAGAACCTCAATTTCCACTCTCATAGCTTCTACCTCTAGGTCAAGTCCAATATCTGATAAGGGTAAAAGGAAAGTTAAATTTCCCTAAATGTTGGATCTCCTGCAATTCCTATGGTTTATAAGAGGAAAAGGGGCAATGTATAGGAAATATCTCCAGAACTTCCTATAGCTTCAAAGGTAGCAAAACTACCCCCTAGGTGTAGAACTCAAAGGAGCCAAATATTTGAAAATCCTAGTGAGGGTGTGTCTTTTCAATCCTCGATGTCCAAGAATGTAGTTATTGAAAAATAACAATCCTCTTCTAATAGGGATAAGATCATCATTTAAGAGGGTTCAAATAAGGAAAGTGTAGAATGTGTACCTACAATAGCAGGAACATCCTCTATCCAGCCACCTATCATTTCCATAGATTCAGACAATGATGATAGTGTATCTATTGGAGTTTCAGATTCTCCTCCACCTCAAAGAGAGAAATTTCATGAAGAAGATGTTGGAATAACTTTTAATGCAGTTAATACTATTGTTGAATAGATCCTTTCTCAAGGACTTGATGCTTTGGCATTCATAGCCCAACAAGTTGTTCATCTTGATCCTTTACCCTAGACACATGTTACTTCTATCCTAGTTCCATTGTTTCATTGTTATGTATTATTTCTCAGTTGTCTAATAAGTTAATCTAGGAGAGGGAAGAATGGAAAATAGAGAGAGAGAGAGAGAGAGAGAGAGAGAGAGAGAGAGAGAGAGAGAGAGAGAGAGAGAGAGAGAGAGAGAGAGAGAGAGAGAGAGAGAGAGAGAGCTTATAGAAAACCATCTTCAATCAAACTCAAGATTTGACTAAAAAGGATGAAGAGATTGAGAAATTAAGTGGTAAACTTACAAAAGTCATTGCTATGATTCCTGTATTAATGTCTTTTCACTCTCCTTCTCTTTTTTATGCTCTCTTTTTGAAAGAACAATGTGTCAATTACTAGATGACCTGTGTAATGCAGGGTAAAAGTTTAACATTGAATACTCCTCATGAATTTTTCAAGCTTTTCATGTTGCTCCTATAGCCATCAGAAATTTTTTTTGTGACCTCTTTTTACATAATTTAGTAGTCATTAACAATAGAGATTGGAACCCTCTGGCTTATGTGCATGATATTCAACTCAAGGCATTGATCTTTTGGATTTAGAATGAAATTAGCAAAGAAAACTAGGCCCATCAGTATAGGGAATTAGAGTATGAGATGCCACTTTTTCTACGACCTGAGGCCAAGGATGTTAGAGCTTTATACTATGAATGGTTGAAAATTTCTTACTCAAAACTTACAATCTAGATTATTCCTCCTTTAAGGGAAACAATCTATTAGCAATATAAAGCTATGGTAGAAACAAAACTTCCTACAGCAAAGCAAGATAATCAATGGCACTGGATAGGATTGAGTGAAGACCTGCAGAAGAAGGAACCCCATTTTCCACTAAATTTTATCATGGCCACTCTGTGAGCACCTTGGTATGTCAAGCTAGAGGAAGAAATAAAAAGTGACTAGATTCCTTTAACTTTTCAGCCTCCACTATTGTTATCCCTATTGCTTGCTAATCAGCAAGATTTAGAGAAATTTGATATGTCAAATGAGCTCCGCATATGAGAAAGGTACAAAGAGAGTAAAGTTTTTTATTAGAACATAGCTACAGGGGGAAAAGGACCAAGTGTTGCCTCAAATTTCAAGATGGCTGCAAGGGTGAAAATTTTCATGTTTTCTTGAGGACAAGTCAAAGTTTTAGTTTGGGGCAATGATTTGAGACCAGAATATGGTCTATTTTTGCCATTTCATTCTTAGTTTAATTTGCAAACTTTCTAAAGACTTTGATGTTCAAGAACATGATGTTTATGATGATTTTAGACAAGTGTGTGCATAATTACTTTTTCAGGATAAAAAAGAATATACTATGAAAAGATATGTCATTTAATTATAAAATAGTGAGAATGATGATTTTTCTTCCTTAGTTAGGTTGGGTAGTTCTCCTATAGCAATGTGACATGGGGTAAACTAATGTGGATAAAATATTTTGAATAAGTCTTGATGTATGTATGTTATTGTTTTGGAAGGCCCTAATCTTTTACAAATATAAATGTGGAGTCAACTCAACTAAGCAAGAGTTAAAGCGGTTACTTACATTAATGGACTAGCTTTGAGTGGAGGAAATTTAGGGATTGTGAGCTCCTAAATTGTTTTTCTATTTGGTGCCAAATTTAATGCACCTATTGTAAATTCAATGCCATCATTTGTTTAGTAGTTGAAGAATCTTGAAACTAGGAATTTTTTTCCTAGTTTATGTTTAAATAACTAGAAGTCTATGTTCCAAAAAGGAGAGGTCTTAGGTTTTAGTCGGTTGTTTGTAATAGGAGGAAAAGTTGCTGAGTTTTCAAATACTGAATATAAATTTTCTATTTGAATCTATATGTATGTATTATCATTATGAATAAAAAGATCATTTTAGGTTTTCATCTCTGAGTTATTTTACTTCACTTCTCTATGGGGACCCACACAAGAAGTGAATTAATTAGTTAGCATAGGATTTATAGTCAATTTGCAGAATCAAAGTAGACTTTGTTATTCCTGCAGCCACTGATAATATAATTAGTGGACTATTCCTGTAGTATAGGTAGTTGAAGTAATTCTTAGCTATATTTTCATGCTTTATTAAAATAGATTTGGTTCTCATCTTTAGCATAAATTTCTTGTAGCTAACGTAGTTGAATTTCCATAGAGTAGTTCTTAAGTTGAGACATGTTTGAAGCATATATTTTGCAAACACCATTTCAATTTCATGTCCTTGGTTGATAAATTAAATGAGTCCAAATGAGTTGGATAAGAGCCACTTGAGATGTCCAATCTTGAGTTCAGTAGTCCATTACTATAGAATTTTGATCCCTTTCTTTGCCCAAGTAGGCAACACATGTAATTCCCATAAGGAATTAAATATATGTTATTCCCATAAGGAATTAAATATATGATTTATATGTGACTCACTATTAAATATATGATTTATGTGTTACAATTTGGAGGTAGATGTATTTTTCCATGTTAGAATGAGTTAATGCATGCATAAATCCAAGATTATATTGAAATAAGTAGATTAAAAAATAGAATTGAAATAATGAGAATAAAAAATTAGACAAACTTGATGTAACTATGCATCAAGGGAAATATGTTATCCTTACAATTAGAATGTATCTCCAATATGGAGAATACAACATTTTAGTACATTGAATACATGTGAGCTACCCTATTTGTATAGGTAAGAGTCAAAGTTAGGCACTTCCAAAGTTAGGCACCTACTAAAGGTAGGCAACACATATGTAATTCCCATAAGGAATTAAATATATGATTTATGTGTGACTCACTATTAGACTAATAAAATAAACAAGGCTCCTAAGTAAACTAGAGATAAGAGTTAAATGGTAAGAGTGAAATGGAAAATATTCATTTACTCACCCCCCCCTTAAGTGCAACTTAGGAAAATTTGCTAAAGCTCACAAAGATGAATGAAATGCAAGATGGGTCCTAGCTACTAGGCCATGTTAGGTACCCATGTACAATGTGCAATCTTTTATAAAGTGGAGAAAGAGGGAAAATCTCATGGGAAAAACCATCCCCCAAAAAGAGAGAATAAAATACAAGATGCATGAGGGATGAAATAATTCAAACCCCCCTATTATGACCTACATCATGCATATAAAATAAAGTATCCCTCCATAGGAAGGAAATAATGAGTCATGATATCCCCTCCATAATGAATGATCTCCTACAAGAATGGTGAGTGCTTGAAAACAAAAGGTAGAACCATGTCTCTAAATAACATTTCTACCCTTAGGAAGAAGATATACCAAATATAAGTGTAGGAAATCTTCCCATGGTGGATAGGAATATGGAAGGGGAATCCAAATGAAATAGGATGCCTTTGAAGTCTGGTGATGTGTTTCCATGTCCTTAGTTAATGAAGATACCGTGAACCAATTAGGATCAAGCCCAATAGAAGAAGGTGACAAATAAGGAACCAATGGTAACTGATCCATGTAAGAATGTGGATCAAACTCCAAAGAAAAAAATGTCTCCTTAGAAGGAAAATAAATCTCTTTTGAAGTGATAGATACTTCCTACAAATGTTGTAAGAAAGTATCAACAATCATATCAAACTCAAAGGAATGATTGAGTTGAGAATGTAGATGAGGGATAGTACATGTTCCCTAGCAACAACTGTAGAAGGATCATCCTCAAAAAAGAGAATATGAATATCAACAATATTATATCCCAAATCCTCAATGTAGGACTCCACAAATAAACCTACAATATTTGTCAAGAAGTCCTCTAAAGGAACTATGATAGGAAGACAATGAATATCTCATGGCATAGAATCACAACAAATATATTGTTGTACTAGATCACAAACAATAATGGCTGAAACAATATAAGAATGATCAACAGAAATAGTAGGAGTGATCTTAACTTGAGAAGCAAAAACTGCATTTGGAGATTCTGGATAGTTTGTTAGTGGAGGAATACTTGGATCTCCATATAGTTCCTAAAGAATAATCCAAATAGCATGAGCAGAATAGTGTTCCTTGCCAATATATTATGTCTCCTCCTTATCATCAAGGGAATCCATAACCTCCATATCCATGATGCAAAAGATAACATTGAAAACTTTGCAAGGAGGACAACCATTTGTATTCCCATACAAGTAGAACAATGAATGTTTCCCACTTAGATGAGAAATTACTAGTTTACTCCATAGCTTATAGTTCCCTTTTGTCAATGTAATTAAATCATCTATGATTCACTTCTCACATAAAATATTGAGATCAACTAATCAATGCACCCCCAAAAATGCAATGAATCAAAAAATCCCCCCACATAATAGATGATTTGGCACTTTATATGTAGTGCATGTACAATTGCCACTTGCCAAAATGGACCAAAGTGGACTTTTGAATTTTGATAATTTCAATTTCAAATATGAAGCAAAGTGAGATTTATACAATCAGGACACTAGATCACTCAAGGATCTATTAAACTACAACTACCAAATTAGGCCAATTTTGACCAAATATTTAAAGTGCAATGTCTACCCATAATATCTCAAAATTTGATACCAAATATGAGAAGTAGAAAAAAAATTCATACATGTTTTTTTATAAATAAAAAAAGCTGCAAAAGTGTCTATATAAGCTCGAATGACGCCTTAGAAGTTACACAATTTAGAATTGCACATAGAATTTCATCAAGAACTATAAGAAGAAGAAAAATTAGGTGGGCCCCATAGGACGGTGGTCATTGCTAGAGGTGGACCCTGCTTGATGTGGGCTAGGTGATGGTGGTTTCTACTTGATGTGGGCCCTATTTGATGTGGGCCCCACTTGAGGTGGGCCCTTCTGATATGTGTGTCCTGTAGGAAGGTAGACCCCACTTGTTGAAAAATGCTCGGTTTATACATTGTCTTCTAGATCTATACACCTCAAATTGCTACAATCACCAAATCAAGAAACAAAGAAACATAAGTGCAAAAGAGACTAATGGATCTTCATAAATCCTTTCTGATTCTCTAGATCGTATAGAAACATAAGAGAAGAGCATACGAGATTTTCTAAGGTCTCTAAAAATGATTGATTCTTTTAATAACTGCTCTGATACCATGTTAGAATTTGGACATAGATGTCTCTTACCATGTTAGAATGAGTTAATACAAACATAAATCCAAGAACATATTGAAAGAGATAGATTAAGAAATGGAACTAAAATAAGGAGAATAAAAAATTAGACAAACTTGATGTAATTATGCATCAAGGGATATATGTTATCCTTACAATTAGAATGTACCTCCAATATGGAAAATACAACATTGTAGTACATTGAATACATGTGAGCTAGCCTATTTATATAGGCAAGAGTCAAAGTTAGGCACCTACCAAAGTTGGGAACCTACTAAAGTTAGGCACCTACCAAAGGTAGGCAACACGTGTAATTCCCATTAGGAATTAAATATATGTAATTCCCATAAGGAATTAAATATGTGATTTATGTGTGACTCACTATTAGCCTAATACAATAAATAAGGCTTCTAGGTAAACTTAAGATAAGAGTTAAATGGTAAAAGTGAAATAGAAAATAACCATTTACTCTAACACTTTCTAAACTACTAGAATTTGTACAAAATGGATAAGATTAGGTGGGTCAAACCCTGTGCACACAAAAAATAGTTCCTGATTTTTTTGAAAACATAGAACAACTATTTTCGTGTGTAGGACAAAAGACATAGTTATATTTAATATTTTACATATCCCTTCGGTACGATGATAGTTAAGAGTTACATCTAAAAGTTGTGTATTTTTTTTATAATTTTATGATGGCTATTTTTTTTAAATGAATTATTGAACATACTACATCGTAAAATTTTTGGTACCTCTTCATATGTTGAGCATAAATTCCATCAAAATAATTGAAAATTAAAACATTTTTTTTAAGTGTGTACATAATCAAGTGTAGAACAATAATATGTAATTTATTTTGAATTTGGTTAAGTATATCAAAAGTTATTAAAAAAATGGTAGACATATGTCTGTGAGGAATATTAAGGCATTAGTAAAAGTAATTAAAGTTTACAATGTTAATGTTGTCCAAAAATAGAAAAAAATATATGGTTAGAAAGCTAACAAGACATGTAAGATTATGGTGGTGATTTTCGAGATACCCACTTCACCATTAGGTTACTTGATGAAGACAAAGATGAGAATTCATCTTAGAAGATGGAAAAAATCTAAAGGAAAAAATGGAGGGAAAATAGTCTCCTAAGCCTTTGGGTAATTTCCCTAGGCTCTCACCAAGCCATAACTCAGTTGGGTTTTTTGGATTCAAATAACTCAATAAAGTTATGAAAATAAAAATTCCATCAAAATCTAATTGGGTTATGTATTTCTACTACACAAGGGTAGATTGAGAGAGAGAGAGAGAGAGAGAGAGAGAGAGGGGATAAGATATTATACTACACAAGTGTCTATCATATCCCATAATCCTTCTCTCCATCCCATCCTCTCTCCGTCACACACATTCTTTCACTTTATCCTATCTCCTAATCACTCTCTATGTAACATGGTTATATATTATACTACAAAAGTGTCTATCATATCCCTTGTCATGCCCAAAATATCAGGGCAAAACACACACAACAATTTTTTTTTTTTCAAAATCTAAAATAATTAATCTACCATTACACTAAACTACCTCCAATTTCTACTAACTTAAAAATTAACCAAATCTAATTAGGGACAAATGAAGATTAACTATTTAAACATTATTGAGCAAAATGTTAATAAACAATAAATAGTATTAATTCTAAGATTGATCAGGCGGAGTATAAGTCTAATTGTTACACAGCATAGAAATTTAAGACTAATTTCTACTATATCATGTAATATAATAATCCCAACTACAATTAAACTTTATCCTAAAACTAAATCATTTAAAGTTTAAGAATCTTTCTAGAATGATAATAACATTAATTACATAACTAAAATTGAATGAAAGAAATCTAAACTAAAACATACTATTACAATTAATATTTAAAATGTAACCATTAACTTTCCTTACCAATGAGCACTAGAGTTACACTAATTAAACCTTTACTAACCACTTAACTCTAAAGCTAAATTTATTAGAAATGAAACATTTCTAAAGGTTATAACAATATAATTAATATAACTACAATTAGATAATAAAATAAAACAAGCTTCCATAACTTACCAATCTAACATTTTAATTGAAAATTAACTCCTACATACTTAAAACAATCTAACTTACATTAATCTATCATTACAATTAAAATCGAAGACTAAGGTTAATTCAAAAAGATCTATAAGTCAAACTAAACGTTATTTAAACCTACTATAATTTTAGGTTCAACTTTTAAATGCCAGTATAGGGTTCCATCTAACTCTTCTTGCAATCTATAAAACTAATTAATAACATAAAATAAGGTAAAATTATAACAAATGATGCTAAAAAAAAAAGACTAACTAATTAAGAACTATCTTAATTCTAATATTTATCATATTTTTAAGCTTAAACTTTTGCTAATCTAATTTTAAATAAAATTAAATAAGTAATAAGACATTAACATTCCTAATTTCTATAGCTATTAATAACTATTAACATTACTTAAAATTTACTAACATTAACATTACAACAAGGTACTAACATTACATTACTACTAACTCTAATTTAAACAAGACTAATACTAATCTAAAATGTAACTATCATTCTAACATTTAGAACATTGACATATACTCAACATCTAATTAACTCTAAGACTTTAACAACATAAGAAAACTAAAGTCAAATTAACCCATTAAAATTTCTATTCATTAGAATACTAAATGACTAATATTCAAACCCCACAACTATATTAACATAGACTTCATACCTAAAATAAAAACCCTACACTACCCAACAAAACCTATAACCTAAGCCCTCTCACTCAATTCAGCTTAGAACCCCTGGCAAACTCCAACACGTGGGCCATATGCAAGGATAGGGCACTGCCCAAGTCTGCACGCTACAGACTTGATGCCCACATCACCCACCTTGCGTGATTCTCAACCAAGGCACGTGCTTGGTAGGAGATTGGGAGAGGAGGGTTGGTGAAAAGAAAGTTTTAAATTTTAACACCATTACTCTGTGCCCCCTTCCTCCTGAATTGACGTGACATGCCATGAGTGGCATGAGAAATTCATGCTGGCAGTAGATGGGTATCCACGCCTACCTTTTTTTGAAAGGTGAAACAAGGTAAGAGCATAAGGTGGAAAGAAGTATTAAGTGGGCGGTTTTTTTTAAAAATTTTCTTGATTTAATTAAAAGTATAGGTATAGCAACCTAAGCTAGTACCTAGCCTCCCTAGCCACAAGGAAATTGAATGCAAAAGTTTTATGGGTGAATATGTTAGCTAGACATGCACTCGAATGCTTAAATTTTAAATTTATTTAACTTATTTTTCCCTTGAAGGATTTAACAATGATTTTTTTTTGTGAGAAGTTCAAAGGGAATAGTTCAGAGAATATTCTCTGTGACTAAGGGAATTAAAATTTCTTCCATACATTTTCCAAAGGGCCTTTTAGACCTAGAGGTGCACTTTTTTTTTGAAAGCCAATTTTGACTAAGTGTTGGCATGTTTTCTTGCTAAAGTTCTTTGATATGCAAGATGAGTTTAAACATTTCTAGAGGCAATATGGAGTTATAATCCTCTTAATCAAATTGATACAAAAGCATGCAAAGGATTATAATCCTCTTAATCAAATTGATTTTGTTCTTTATGAAAATTAACAAGGAATTATGATCCTACATTCATAATTCAAAAAGGTGATGAATAATTCTTATCAAATTTAATTGTATTACTAATGAAGCTTAACAATGAATGTGATAACTTGGTGATCACAATGTAGTATTATTATTACATGCTAATATTCAAACCATCGAATTGAAAACTTCAAAACATCAATTGTCTTTCACTATCATAATTGAAACTTAAAATTTCCCAATTCAAGACATTATCTATCATTCTAATTTCTCACATACATATGCCAAAATTTGGAACCACATGAGAGCATTGCAAGGATAATTTCATAATCTTTTCTTTTCCCTATTATTCATCCTAGTTCAAGGCTCCATCAGGAAAGAACCAGTAAGAAAACCCGATGTGTTTGCCACTACATCAAAATTCAATTACATTTTACATAATATTACAATTCAAAAGAAATCTCTTCAAAATACTTCACAAGTACTCTCTTCCAATACCTTCAAAACTTTAAGGAAACACAAGGAGAATACAAGAACTAACCTGGATAAATCATGACAATATCAAGAACAACTCAAGCATGCACCCTAACCCGATTTGCACAATAGGTCCAAACATAGAACCTGACTAGGGGGGAGGTGGATTTTCTCAATTGGAGATGTCAATCACCATGCCTTAACATAGCCCTTTCGAGGCTAAACCATCAAGAACTTCCATTCTTCCACAAGGCCCTTTCGAGGCTAATACCACAAAGATTTTCATTCCGTTCCATATTCAAGAATTCACAATATCATACCAGGCATGTGTTGACAAGTAGGGGCCCATACACCCTACCCTCTTTCCCTCCTCTCGCCATGAGAGGAGACTCTACACCATTGAGGTCCAACTAAGGCCCTACCCCCATACATGGCCACTTCTTCCTTATCCAAGGGTGAGTGATGCCAAAACATTCCCCATGAAATCATCTCAAAACACAAAACATCAAGACAAGCATAAGAATGCATCAAGAACAACAAAAAGAAAGATCCCTCCAAACCCATCCCAACACACAAGCAAGCAAAAACAAAGAAGAACATAACAACTTATACATGATTCAAGCATAGACAACATGAAGGAACAATTCAATGGAGTGAAGAATCCCTACCTTCACCAAAAGAGTTATGGCAAAAATGGTGGTTTAAGAAGAGCTTTTCCTTTTCTTTTTTCTTTTTTCTCTTTCCCTTCAATCTTCCAACTTTCTCCAAATCTAGAGATTGGGTAATAACCCCAAAACTACTCCAAAATGCCTCTAAGTATCATCCCTTAACTCAACTAGACTTCAAGCAAAATCAAGATGGAGTTGGAGTCACCAACTCAAGTAAATGACAATCAATTTTCGCAATCCCTCAAAAATAGGGCTTTTGAGTGACCCTAAAAGTCAAACTAAGAGGCTAAGGGGGTGGAAAGTACTCCCCACCCATACCCTTACCCCTAGGGCACTTAAATTTAATGATTTTAAGCCTTAAAGACTTAATAGGAACAATTAAAAGCTAGGAGAACAATAAAATCAAATAACAACCTTTTAAAGATAGACAATGCAAGGATAGCATATTTAAACAAGGGGTTCAATTATGTCTTTCCTTTAGGTTTCTCGGCTACATGTCCTGCACACTCATTGCACACATCAGTAGGTTCAAGAAATCACATGCATTATGAAATTTAAGTATCAAAAAAATCATATAAAATAAAACATCCATTTTTCTAATGATCAATTATTTATCTAATTCTACTCATATTTTCGACCATTTGAATTATAAAATCAAAGTGTTAGTTTTGCATTCATTTACTTTATCATCATACATGTTCGTATAGCATTAAATGACAAAATCAAATATCTAAAAGTAAAGCATCGCACATCATAAATATCCTAATAATATTTAATGCATCAAATAATGTTCTGAGGTATCGAGTCATGAATATCAAAAATAATAATGTATCATCGATGCTAGGATGGGTCGGGGTGAGGCCTTACATCCCCTAATCCTTCTCTCCACCTTATCCTCTCTCTCTCTCTCTCCTAAACCTATCTCTCTCTTTTATTCTCTCCATCACTCACTCCCTCCTTCAATCCACCTTTGTGCAGTAGTAATACGTAACCTGATTAGTTTATACAAAACCCAATTGGGTTGTTAGTCTATATGGATAATGTAGTCAGAACTCCATAACTTGATTAGGTTATTGAAAACTATAAATAAAACCACATTTCAATAATTATTATGTTGTTTCAGTCTAGTCCACCACATTCTACTAATTTTTCACATGTATTTTTATACCAAGTAAGCAAGTATAAGGTTTGTTGTGCTTGGAAATGCTAAATTTGATATTTTCATGTGCCAACATCTTATTTTTTGTTAGTATCTTCTGATTGAGCATAAAATAATCATGCAAATATGCTTATTTTTGTATTTTATTGTGTGTTTTATTCATTTTATTTTTTTTAGGGTAATTTGCATCTACAATCATGGGAAAGAACAAGAGAGGAATGATTGATGAATGAGAGGCAACAAAGGTGAAAACAAGGGAATGTATGAGAAGATTGCATGAAGGTTCATCATCAAATGCCTCCAATGTAAGTGATGAAAATCTACCTATTGATATTGATGTTACAAATACACCTAATTTGACAAATGAAAAATGTTCAACATAGCCCAATTGAAATGATTATGACAAATACACTTACGTCAGCTAATGCTCCTAATGTGACATCTCAAGTTGAAATGATGAATGCACATAATGAAAGTAATGAAAACATAAAAAATTCATATACATCAACATCTCCTAGAATAATTCATAGAAAATCAAAGTTTCTAGTTGACATTAATGAAAATATTTTGAAGCTAATGCATGATAAAATGTCAGAAAGAGATTGTAGGAGAATTTTTCAAAATATTTGGAATAACTATTTTGAAAGTTTAAATCAAAGTGGAAGATGCCAATTTGTTGTCAAAATGGTTAAAAATCTTAAATTTAGAGAGACAATAAGAATTTTTGGGTTAAGAAAATCTAAAAATAGTAGTTAAACAAGCATTGTTAGAAATATCTTTGATGCATACCAATCCATTGGTTCTAAAACATGTACTAAAGATGCTAATACAAGTTGGTGGGTCCCCACATCAACCATAATGGAAAAATAAATGGAAAAATCTCGTATAGTAAGGGAAAAAAGTAAATAATTAAGGATAAGTAGAACAACATTAGTCAAAGCCTTAGTAAGGCGAGAGAAAATTGAGAATTCTAATGAGACTTCTTTTTGGTCATTTCAAGGTAGTTTCCCACCTAAGGATAAAGTTATTGTTGATGCACTAAGAACATTAATAGACAAATTTTCGCATGACAACACAAGGGCTTCACCAAACCAAAAAGATGTTGTCCAAAGACAAATTGTTAAAACAAACTGTGAGCCACATGCAAAATATTTTTTTGGATATGACTGAAACTTAATTTTATGAAATGTTTCTTCAAATATTTCCTCAAATTAAAATCAGCCAAAGGTTTTTTGAGATGACAAAACCATTCTATGTTAAGATAAATCATACACACACTACATGTTGTTGTATAGTTCATGTTGAGTTTTCTATGCATTGTGATGTTTATCATTATATATGTTTTACTTTGCATATTAACAAAATATTTCAAGAATGTAGTCTAGAATTACCTCCTAAGTTACCGAGATAATTTATTGCAAGTGCACCATGTAAATGAGATGATGGGTGCATTTATTATAATACCTTGTCTTTAAAAAGTTTATTTCCTCAATGTGGTGGTTTGCAAAAGTTGCATAGATGCCTACATCTAGATAGCACACATGAAATTTGTAAGACACTAGTTTCTCTTGGAATATACAAGTTAGTTATATATGGTGGGTAAGTCCACCAAGTTGTGGTGCCTAAAGGGAGGTATAAGTGGCCACTTTTTTTTAATGAAATCAACAATTTCTAAACTTCGTCAAGAATTTGAAGATAGTTACATTCAAAATTTTAAGATATGACAAAAACAAAAGTAGTAGTCCTTTGTATCTATTTTCTAAACTACTATTTTTTTTTTTCAAAATGGTTTAGTTTTAGGTCCTCAAAAAGGGGGCCATAGAAAATGGTACTATTGTTTTAGAAAAAAATATAACCTAGTGCAAACTGTGCCCCCTTAAAATTTTAACTTTTTTTTTCAAAAATTCTTTAATCGCTATCGTCAAAAGTTACCTAACACCATGTAATTTATCCCAAATTTTTTGGGTAATTTTATAATGTGTATTATTAGAATTATAATCTTTCCTTGGTTGTATTTATTTATTAAATAGGATAAACCAAGGCATCCCTTATGTTATTTGTCCTCTAGTCCACATGTGAGGACATGTCACTTGCTTGTCCTATTGTCCATGTATGAGGACAACTCTTTTTTGTAATTCATTTTATAAAGAAAACAATTATTCCTCCTTAAGATGATTATGAAACCTATTATGCACACACTTATGAATGTGGCAATCATTCATGTTGGAGTTACTAAATAAATCCTCTTCTCATCTCTTTATAAGAGATGCTTCTCTCTCTCATTTTCATAACACAATCACTATGTAGTTCATGTAATGAGCCTTTGGCTCCACATTCTCTCTCTCTCTCTCTCTCTCTCTCTCTCTCTCTCTCTCTCTCTCACACACACACACACACACACACACACACACACACACACACACACACACACAAACACACACACACACATCATTCTTTAGGAATTTGTCTCATTCATATAATTTACAAGGGGTTTTATGTGCTTTCCCCTTTCAAAATCTGTGTCTCCTCTATTGCGTTGATCTTGGAAAGCTCATGTAAAGTATGGTAACTATTTTCATTAAAAACTCTCTTGGATTAAATTTATTGTTCTTCAATTTAGTTCATTTCAATTTCATTATTTCTAGCATGGTATCAGAGTTTGCTAATCCTTGTTTGAGTTTGTTTTTTGAAGGTTGTCGTATTTTGGAGACATTGTTGTTAAAAGAAGAAGAAAATCTTTAGTTTCATTTCTAATCTTTGTGAACTACATATTTTTTATATCTTGTATTTTTATTATTCTAACCTTATTTGGAAGACTTTCCACCAAAAGGTCTTCTTATTGCAAAAAAATCCATTTTTTTCTCTTGTTTTGGAAGGTTTACCGCCAAAACAAAAGAAACTTAGATCTCTTCCTAACATTATCTCTATAGGTTAAAAATCTATTTTTTTTCTTTCTTGTTTCCATTTATTCTTTTTCATATTTCAATATAGATATATCACTAATCCATTGCAAATTTCTTTGCAAAAGTACACAATCTCTACTTGTTTTTAACAAAGATTTTATTGCAAGAATTAAGTACAAATAGATTTAAAGAATTTTAATTCTTTTTTCAAAGAAAAAAAAATACTTTTATCTACTCTATTACTCTAAAATCACAAAATCTACCTCTGTTTGAGCACTACCTCTATTTTAAATTTCATTCCTTCAACTTGTTTTCACTCTATAAATCTTCTTTATAAGTTTTTTCTCCACAATCCACTACAACTTCCTCCATTTTTTTACTCTTTCTTCCCCTCTACTCCATTAGTTTGTGTCATTCCTTTGAATTATTGGCCATTTTGGCCATTTCAACCTTGTTGTACCTTGCATCATTTTATTTGTATTTTTTTTAATTTTTCAAACTTTATCTCATTTTTTAATCAATGAATCTAAGCAATTAGCCACTTGAATAGATTAAATTTGTAGCTTGGCATATTTTGATCCATCAAAACCCAAGTATTTTTGTTTTAATTTAATAATCTATTTTAAAAAAATTAAAAACCATTTACAGGAGGAATAATGTACTCTTTATTATTTTTAATATTTCTTCATTGTAATGCTTTTGCTCACCAACTTCTCTACTTTACTTCTACACCACTTTGAAACAAAAAAGAATGGGGAACCAAGAAGGCAAAGACAAACATTAATGCTCACAGTGTTGGAATGTGTAATTTCATAGAGAATTTTAGAAATTCCTAGATTGTCGAATAGGGTTAGGTCAAACTAATATTCAGGTTTTAAATGTTCTAGAAAAGTATATTTATCTTATGTTAGTTAATTTAGATGTTTTTGGAAATGATCTAAGACCTTTATAAATAGAGGCATCATGTAATGTTATTGATATGGACAAAATGGTTAATGAAATATATTAGTGTTGTAGCACATTGAGTATTTTTCAATTTTAGTTTATTTTGTCCATTCACCTTCCACAAAGTGTATCAAAGTTGTCCTCAGTTTCTACAAATGGTATCAAAGCTAGAAGGACAAAAAATTTGATTAAATAGGAAGCGATGTTTTGGTGCTAGTAAATTGAGGAGGATTGATTTATGTTATAGAAAAGACAATTTTTTTGAAGAAGACCACACCATAATGAGTATTTCTCAATTTTAGTTTATTTTGTCCATCCACCTTTCATAAGGTGTATCAGAGTTGTCCTAGGTTTCTATAACTAGTATTAGAGCTAGGCAAGAAAATCATGTCACCATTTGTGATAGATGAATTAGAGTCAAGTTAATTGGGAGAATCCTATTACCTATTTTGACAAAAGCAACTAATCAAGGGATTGTTGAAGAAGGAAGCAATTTTTTTGTCACCATTTGTGATAGTAAAGAGATTTTTTTATTTTGCAGCAAGGTTACTTGGAGAACCCTATCACCATTTGTGACAAATGAGGCAAGATTACTAGTAGATCCTATGAAAAGAGGAAATCATTGGCAGCCAATTGCTAACAAAATATTTGTCAAAATTAAAGGCTAGAGTCTTGGAAGATACTATTAGTGAAGAAATTAATAGATACGAAGATTATCAGAAAATGGCATTTTTGAATCAAGCAAAATAATGGATTTGGATTCACATCAAATAACATTTGAGGTTGAAATTAGGGGGAAGCATTGGAATGTGTAATTACCACTCAAATGAAATGTAAAAGCATAATAGAGCATTCTAGAAATTCCTAGAATAGCAAATAGGGTTAAGTCAAATTAATATTTAGGTTTGCAAAGTTCTAGAAGTCATTTACATTTAGATAGTTCTAGAAAATTCTATTTGTCCTATGTCGACTAATTTAAATGTTTCTGAAAATGATGTAAGACTTCTATAAATAGAGGCTTCATGTAATTTTTTTTAATTTATTTTTTGCTCGGTAAACGGCCTAATCCTTGATACATTTTATTTATAATTGAATAAAATACAAGTGTTTCCCCGTTTTGATGGGCACAGGTAGGAAAGAATAGGGAAAGAAAACCTCCTGTCTTGCTCGAGACCTTAGTCCTATTTAATACAAAATTTTAAAGGGGCATACCCTAGTGCTTACATCAAAATTTCCAGATTTTTACAAATGTCTTCCAAGGAGGAATCGGATTGGAGGGAGGATTATCACCATCTCTCTACAATCATCAATATCAACAAATGTTAAGGGTTAAATGTATCTTAAAGCAAAACCAATTATAATAAGTAGCCACCTAGTCCTCTTATTTAGGATAAATTACAGGCTAAGATTGGAAAGTCATTAATAAGCTCAGTTTGTACTTCCCTTAATTAGATTTTTTATAGTTGAAAGGTCTATCTTGAATAAATTTTATAATTGTTTAGTTATAGTGTTAGAGATTTTGAAATAAAGATAACATTACATATGTGAACCAAGTTCTTTAATCTTTTAAGGATTAATTTCCTTACATGGTTAGATGAAGATTGTTTCACTAATTGAATTAAACTAGAGTCCAGGGAAAGGCAAATCGAAATCCATCTATAATATCTGGGTATTTACAGATTTCAAAAATCCTATTACATGGAGTACTATCTAAATTGACACATCAAAAGCTTAGTACTTTAATCTATTGAAATTTGTCATGTTATTGAAATAGATACACACAAAGCAAATTCCAACTCCACATACAACTATGTAAATTTTAATATATATTATATTAATATATTCTCGTCTATACAATAACCCCTATATCCTATTTTAAAAGAGGGATACATATGATAACAAAGTAATAGCCATATTCGCTTGAATTTCTAACAATAACAACTTATCTTCAAAAGAACCTTGCTTTAAAATCGGGTGATTCAAGTCAAAATTTGATATATGATAGTATTCATATTAACCACGAGATTACTTACTTTTGAGTACCATTATAATTTCTAACGCTTCATGTAGAGAGCCAACTGTTGAACCAGGGGGAAACTCAAATGTTGATCTGTTCCTACTGGTTTTGTCATAGTTTGGAAGACAAAATTCCACTTCCTCCAAGTTGTTGAAATCCACATTTGGTTGGATATAGGCATCATATGCCCTTAGATAACCTATCAATCAGTCCCTTCCTTGATCTTCGATGATTCCCCTCCATCTTGTCAAAAAATTTATGCTTGCCTCCATACGCAGCCATTCATTGTAAAACTTGATATTATCCCTAATAACCATGCAAGGGCGTCTTGGGCTCCATTCCAATTCTTGACTGTTGACCTCAAATTCCATATATGCTTTTGGGAGAGGAATGCGGAGCCGAGTGTCAATGTTTGCTACAAAAATTTCCAAGCCCACTAGCCAGCAAGGGTCAAAAATATTGTGGGTAATCTTGATGATATCCCATTTTTCAATTCCTGCCCGAGCCAAACATCCTACCCATAGCCCAACTATGTCACTGTTAGTCCTCCAAGAGTAGTCATAACTAAATACTCCTTCTCCTAAAGCCCAACTAACTGCTACATGGCTCATGTCATCTATGGGCCTTAAAATCCTGTTCCATTGCTCTTGCGTTATTGGCCCACAGAAAGCCATTGTGCGATTTTCATAAGCATGAAACAGACTGATGTTCAAATCCATTTTTAGCCTATTCCGTTGCCTGGTTTGCAGCTAAACTCAAATGCTGAGAGATTGTATTGAAAACCCCTAAAAATAGCCGATGCCGATGAGTCAAATTTTCTAGATACCTAATAATGAAGAGGCATGCAAATGATTAATAGGACTCCTCTCAAGATCATTATATAGAAAATATTACTGGTGGTAGTGAGGGATTTCCCATAGATAGGTACTCTGTTAAATGTGTGCAAAATCTTACTAAATATTGAGGTTGGTAAGGTTATGATGAGTCCCTTTTAGTTTGTGCAGATTTTAATGATTGAAAGTTAGGGAATTAAAATCAACTCCTAGATTTGCTAATTTATTGGCCTCTCTATTTCCTTCTCTAAATATGTGCACAAATATTATATCTTCAAATGTCAAGAGAAACTTTATAATTGCTTCTAGTTTAGAGTTTAGCACCCAGTTTGGTGTGCTTCCTTTTCGAAAAGCATTAATAATAATTTGGGAGTCCCCTTCTATTATAAGTTTTTTAATGTCTGATTTAGTATATAGATTAATTCCTTCTTCTACTGTTGTTAGTTCAGCCATATTATTGGAAATCATTTCTAAAAATTTTGATCTTTTTGTAATCCAATTCCCTAATTCGTCTCTAATGATACATCCTATTCCTGCTTTCCCAGGATTTCCTCTTGATGCCCCGTCAAAATGTAGTTTCTTCCACCCAAATGGGGGAGCTTCCCATTTGCAGGAGAGTCTAGCAAGGTCATTTTTCTTTTTATAAGTTAATGGGGGATTAATTAATAGTGGTCGTAGCTTTTTAATTTATGCATCCCAGTCAGAGAAGGATCCCTCTTCTCTAGCTCTTTTTCTAAGATCACTATTCATGACTTCCGAGATTGCTACTTCTATTTTTGAGAATAGAGCAGTTTCTGAGAGATATTGATTTGAGAAAATTTGGTGATTACTTTCTTTCCAAATTTCCCACATGACTATTTCCGGTGATATATTCCAGAGTTTTCCATATATTTTCTTAGGATCCTCTTTTGTCCATCCCATCAAATGACCTTCCCAATTTCATGCTATAGGGGAAGACCAATTAAGTTTCCATTATATCCATCTCCAACATTCCTGAGAGAATTTACATGAGAATAAGAGGTGCTCTACATTTTCTTCTTCTTCTTTACAGAGAGGACATCTAGATGGTCCTTCAAAACCCATTTTCCTAATCCTATCTTCTGTAAGAATTTTCTTTTGCATAGCTGCCCAGAGAAACATTCCTACTTTAGAAAGATTTGCTGGGTCCCGACATAGGTTCAAAGGTAGGGTGTTGACATCCCATTGCTGTGAATTGGTTTTTATCCTATATCCATCTCTAACTTTATAGCTTCCATCCTTTGAAGCTACCCAAATGAGTTTTTCCTCCTTGTCTTTACTATCTATGGTCTGATTTTTTAGCAATAGTTCTAACTTTTCCTTGTCTTTTGGATTGATGTCAGTTTCTGAAACTGATTTCCATCTCCATACTTTCCCCCAATTTGATTCAAATTCCTCTAGATAGTCTTTGACTTTGGTGCCCCATAGGATTTTTAGTTGTAATAAAGTTTCAGGGGAGAAGTTTGAGTTAATCAAAGGAAGATTTCCATTCTAGGAATCTTCCCAAAACAAAGCTTCCTTTCCATTCCCTATATCCCATGTCAGATATTTAGAAATCAAACTTTGATTGTTCAGAAGAAAGTTCCAACTAGTCGATCCTTTGGGAGGAGAATTCATTCTAAAGAGTGAAGTTTTATCTAGAGGGTTGAGATATTTATTATATAAAAATTTTTCCCATTTCCTGTCACTTTCTTGGTAGAGTCTCCATACTTGTTTTGTTCCTAATGCTTTGATCTGCCATTCAAGGTTTTTGACACCTAATCCTCCATTTCCTTTTGGTCTACAGATCTTTTCCCAACTGACTAAAGCTATTTTTTTCTTGTCTTCCAATCCTTTCCAAAATAAGTTACGAAGTTTACTTTCTAGTTTAGTATTGGTTTGTTTTGGAAGATAAGAACATGATAATTGATAAGAAGGGATGGTTGTCAATATTGCCTTAATTTTAGTTGTTTTCCCTGCCTTGGTTAACCATCTTCCTTTCCAAGATACAGTTTGGTGGTCAATTTTGTTAATAATTTGCTCCCATCCCATATTTCTTTGCTTATTTTTATCCAAGTAGATCCCCAGGTATCTGAATGGGAATTCACCTTTTCTAAATCCTAATTTTTGATAGATTAGATTTTCCATTTCTAATTCAGTATTTAGAAAGAAGATTTTTGATTTTTTGACATTAATCATTTTCCCAGATGCCTTTGAGTAAGTATTTAGGATGTGATGTATCTAATCCATCTCTTCCAATGTGCTTGTTTCGGCAAGGATTGTGTCATCCGCAAATTGTTGATGGGTAGTATTTTCAAATCCTTTAGTGACTTTAACCCCAATAATTTTTCTTTCTCTTTGTGCTGTTTTAATAGCCCTTCCAAAGGCTTTTTCCATTATGATAAATAGGAAAGGAGAAATGGGATCTCCTTGTCTAATGCCTCTTGAGATATTAAAGAAACCTTCCGGGGTGCCATTAATAAGGATAGAAATTTTGGGGGTTGATAAGCATTGATAAATAGTGTTGATCCACTATTTGGAGAAACCAAAAGCTTCTAAAGTTTTGCACAGAAATTTCCAATCTACCTTATCGTATGCTTTCTGAATGTCAAGTTTGAGTAGCATACAAGATTCTTTATTTTTTAATGTAGAATGAATGGTTTCCTGGATGATTGATATGCCATCAAGTATTGATCTACCTGGGACAAATCTAGTTTGTTCTTCCAAGATAAGTTTGGGCAAGAATTTTTTAAGACGATTTGCTAGAATTTTTGAAAACAGTTTGTAAATAGTGTTACATAATGCAATAGGCCTAAAATCTCCTGGTGTAATACTTGCTTTCTTTTTAGGTATAAGGGTTAAGAATGTATGATTGATTTCAGTTAAGATGGAACCTCCTTTGCAAGTTGCTTCTAATGCTTTCCATAATTCCTCTCCTAAAATATCCCAACATTTTTGAAAGAAGAAGGCTTGGAAGCCATCAGGACTTGGGGATTTGTCTGGGTTCATAATAAAGAGTGTTGTCTTGACCTTTGAGAGGGAGATAGGTTCATTTAGGAATTTACTATCTGCCTCTGAGATCAGCTTAGGAATATGTTTCAGCATTTCCTCTTGATCACATTTGTTAGAGGATTCAAAGTCATTGAGAGTATTATGAAAGTATTTAGTGAATATTCCTGCTATTTCTGTTGGATTTTCAGTTTGCCTTCCCTCTAGATTCCTAATTTTATTTATATTGATATAATTTCTATTGTTAATGGTGCTACTATGGAAAAAAAATTTATTACGATCTCGTTCGAGGAGCCATTTTTCTCTATATTTCTGCCTCTAGAATGTTTCTTCTTTTACTAGAATTTCTTCGTGTTTTAGAAGATATTTTTTTTCTAATTGATATGATTCATTATTCATTCCTTTCGTAATAATTTCTTTATTTAATTTACTCATTTTATCTTCAATGTCTAATTTTTCTTTAAATATATTTTTGAAATGTTGATTGTTCCAATTTAGGATCTTATGTTTTAGGCTTTTAAGTTTAGAGACTAGGCAAAACATTTTAGATCCTTCATACTGATCCTCCTTCCACTAGTTTCTGATCTATTCCATGAAGCTTTTGTCTAAAAACCACATTTTCTCACATTTGAAAGGATTTCTACTAGGTTTACTTTGTTCTTTGATTTCCATTTTTATTGAAAAATGATCTGACCCTGCCATAGGTAAAATATCTGATGTTATCAAACTATTCATCTTTAGTTCTCCTTTTAGAAGAAATATGTCTAGTCTTTCGGCAATATAACAGAATCCTTTCCTATGATTATTCCATGTATAGATTCCATTCTTGGTTTTTATGTCTAAGAGGGAGTCCTTTTGAATCCAACTTTTAAATCCTTCCATGGCTTTGTTTGTTTGGCTCATTCCTCCTTGTTTTTCTTCCTTACTCGAAATTGCATTGAAATCTCCACCTATAATGGCTATTTCCCTTGGCATTGAACTGAGGAAAGAACTGATCTCATTCTAGACTATTTGTTTATCATTTGTTGAGGTTGGTCCATATACATTAATAATTACTGTTTGCAGGTTTGATTTTGTGCTGCTAGCTCTCATTCCCATCCAATTTGTTTGTAAAGAAATTAGTTCCATATTAGCTTGGTGAGGGTTCCAAATTATTCCTATTCCTCCTAATGCTCCTTGAGACTATTGGAATACTGATGTCTATTTTCCCAATTTCTGACTCATTCTTAATCCTTCTTCTTTATTGAGTTTAGTTTCTTGTATTAGTATGATATCTGAGTCAAAAAGGTTTAGGTTATGCTTTAATAAGAACTTTTTTTTGGGGCCATTCAGGCCCCTAGCATTCTAGGTTGTTATCTTCATTGCTCCTTGGGAAGGAACTTTCCCTTCCCATTGTTTAGTATGTCAAAGATCTTAGTTTGAGCCTTAACCTGTCCTGTTGCCTCTCTAAGTTCTTTAAGTGATTTCATTCCACGTTTCTACTTAGATTTCCCACAAATTGGCATTTTCAATCCTTCTTGATTCATAGCAATACCTAATTTGTAAATATTTTGTTCTTCCCATACCTTCTCTGTTATTAAAGAGACCTCCCCTTCCTGTACATCCTCTATCATAATTTATGTGATTAATTGCTTACTAATTTGCTGATTCTCCCCTATTTCTGTTTGGGTATCTTTTAGTTCCTCATTCTTATTGTGGCCATCTATATTGATGAGACTCTGCCCTTCTTCATTTTCCCACCAGGATTCTAAATCTTCTGAACTTGGATTTACTTTTTTGACTGAACCATTAACTTCTTTATCTGATTCAAACATATCTTTCCCATTACTAGGGATTTTCCAAAATTTATACTTTTTTCTTTTTCCTTTCTTTCTGATGGTTATATTCCTACACTGTGTTGAATCTGCTAGCGAAATGTTCACTTCTTGCATACTTTCATTGTTTGTATTAGCCATTTCTTGCCTCATTTCTAAAGCTTGTTCTATTCTGCTTTCTATCCCTTGCTCTTTTGTTTTGAATTCAGTAGATCCCAAGTGTATCGACTCTATTTTCTTCTTTGTTCCTGGCATTTGATTTGCCCTTATTTTTTATGTACCTTCTGATCCTAATGCTTGAATCTCTTTTCCTCTATGTATCTTACGTGTCTCTTTTGCTAATAAACGCTGATCGATCAGGTCATTTTGTATCATTAGGATTTCATGATAAAGCTTATTTAATTTAACTATATTTGATTCCATTTCTTCTATATTCTCTTTTTCTTTCTGACAATTATTGCAATTCTTGATTTTGTTAAGTGAATGCTGATAACTAATCTTCTCTTCTACTTCTGTCTCCCTTGATTTATCCCCATTTTCTTCATTTCTTAATACTGCCATCTTACTATCTAGGGGCCTTAGATCTAAAGATTTTCCTCTTTCTTGTGTGGCTGGAGTTGTTACAGTATCTGTTTCCTTACTTTTTGCCTTTGTGCCTGAATTTCTTTTGGTGTTTAACCATTCTTTAATGTTTTTGATAGTTTGAGATTTGGTCAAGTTAACATCTAAAATTTTATGGATTTCTCCTGCGTATACTTTAAATGTTAGTTTATATATGGAATGATTTGTGATTATTTTCCTGTTTATAGGTTGATTTTGATCAAATTTAATCAAAACCCTAATCCTATTTTCTTTATTAGTGTTATCTTCAAATCCAATTAAATTTCCTAATGAATTGCCAATTTTTTTAATGGTGGTTTCTTCCATTAATTCTGATGGGATTTCTTCGCATTCCATCCATTTAATCAATTCTAGGCTTTCCATGTGATTTTTATTAAAGTTAGGTTGCCATTTTAGAAATTTAATATGATGGCCTTTGTAAAATAGTTTATCAAATTTCAAAGTTTCTTCCTTGTCTTGTTTAGTTCTACATAATATAAACCAAATTTTATCTACAAAAGTATTAAGGGTACTTACCTTGTCACCCCATTTCCTGGTAATGATGCTCACCAGACTGGATCCCTTCCTTGACACACCATTCCAACATATATAGATGCCTTTATCTTCGCAATCCTTCCATCTATTTTCATTATAGGGATTGCTTATAATAATTTCTTTATTAGATGTTTGCAACTCGGTGTATACTAGTTTAGGGCCAGCTTGAATCCTTTCTTTATGCTTTCCTTGATCTCTTTTTCGGTGCGGAGGTATATATACCGATTTCCTTCTGTTCGTATTGGTGATTTGTTTTTCTTTTTCATTTGATTGCTGTAATGGAGCCTTCCAATTTATGTGAAAATTTCTTGTTCTTTTTCCAATAGGGATTGCATTAGCTTCTGAGATCCTATGTGGTTGTTTTGGGAGTCCCGTCTGGAGTGGATTCTTCTTAGATTTAGAGCTAGGGTTGGATTTAGAATTTTCCACAGAGTTAATTTGATGAAGATATGGTTTTTCCTTTGGATTTTTTCCTTTTCTGATATCTATCTTTCGCTGAAAATGGGTCCAATTTTTTCGACTCTGCACTGTTTGCCAACCATCTTTTGCTTGGTGAGATTGATTTTCCCATATTTTTGAGATTTGGCTGGAGTGGAGTTGCACAAATGTTTCAAAGCCATTATTGATAGCCTTGCTGGTTATGCTTTTCCCTATTTTTGATTGTGAGAGGACATCAAATTGATTTTTGGTTACCAAAGAGGGTTGCCATGAAGTTTTCTGCTGGTGCTCAAATGATTTCGTGAAGGGGTGAATGGGTTTGGGATATGAATTCATAGTTTTCGTCATAATGTCAGAGCAAAGCCTTTCCTATTTTTTATACCAATTGTTTCATTAGGCTTCATGTAATGTTATTGTGTTAGAAGTTGTAATCTTTCCTTGGTGTATTTATAAACCAAGGTTAGACCTCCTTTATTTATTATTATAATATATTAGGATATAAGCCGAGGTATCCTAATATATTTCTTTTTTGTCCTTTTTCCACTACATCTTATTTTGTCATCTAGTGGAATATGTGAGGACAAATATATATTGTAATTTCTAATTTTAGATTATTCCTCCTTAAGAGGAATCTCACACTTGGCCTCACACACATATGAATGGTGGCATTCATAGACATGGGAGTTACATTCTAACTCCTCTCTCTCATCTCTATTTAAGAGATGACCCTCCTCTCTCATTCAAAAAAAATGAGGTTTCTTCCTCTTCTCAATTATTGTATGAGCATTTCTCTCTATCTCTCTCTCTCCTCCTTCTTAGGCTTTTCATGCCTCATTCATAATGTCACAAGGGGTTTTCTTTGCTTTCCCCTTTCCAAATATCTTGTCTCATGGTGTTGGAGCTTGAAGCTTTCTCTCTCCTATTTTATGGTAATATCTTTTCATGCATTTACTCACTTAGATTCTTTCCTGGTATTGCTTATTTACAGATTTCATTTTCCATTTCTAACATATTGATATGGACAAAATGTAATTGATATGGATAAAATGGTTAATGAAATATATTAGTGCTGTAACACATTGAGTATTTTTCATTTTTAGTTTATTTTTTCCATCCACCTTCCACAAGGTGTATCAAATTTATCCTCAGTTTCTACACATGGATCTGCCTAACACAATAATACTTTGCATTTATGAGAATCTCCCTGTGAAGGACTTGCCCAACCTGGCATCATGCTACAAAACTCTAGCTACCATGGCAGACGAACTATGCAACTCAACTATCATATTTTAATAACATCTTTATTTAGTAGCGTTTAAATAGGCATTATTAAAAAAAAAAAAAAAAAAATCAACCTTTTTCCATGCTCTTGGTTTTTCATTCTTGAATATTTTCCCTCTATCAGATAGTAAGAAAAATTACTCTGACAAAAATTCTATTTATAAATTCATATGCTACTTAAAATGTGTTGTATGAGTGAGTTCAAGATTCTTCATCGGTATTTCACTTTCATGATTTCGGTACTATTCGAGTTTTATGGATGATATTTTAGATTTTAAATTAAAAGTCTAAATATTTTGAAAAAAGTCTCACTTTAAACTCCTCCATTTATTTACTTATATCTTTAGCAAACTATTTATGCCTTTGGTCTTTTAGGATTTAATTTTATGCTTAATTCCTTTTGAAACTTTCGTGCTAAAACCTTTGTTTAGAAAATTAAAAAAATTAAAGTTTATTTGAACTCAACAATATTATTAAATTTAAAATATAAATTGAGCGTCAACCACCCAGTTGGTCAATGTCCATTTTGCTGATGATTCTTTCCTCATGTTGATTGAGGATGAGGAGAATATTGTCAATTCTTTGTAGTGTTTAGATACTTTTTGTCTTGCTTCAGGGTCAACTATCGAATGGCACAAAGCCCTTTGCTACCAACAATCTTTTCTATCAGGCCCTCACTAGTTGCAGTAGTATGGCTAGAAATGGGTCCATCATGGTGAAAATTTTAAATTCTTGGGCATTACCTTTTCTTTTCAAGCATCTCCAGTGGAGTTGTGGAATGTTGTGCTTGCTCGAATTGAGAAGAAGCTAGAATATTGGATCACTAAGCCCCTAACACTTGCAAGGAAGTTCCAAATATGATCCAAAGTGCTTGCTATTGCTCATATATATTATTCCTCTTGTTGGGCTCCCTCCAAAGACTCATACCTTAGGCTTTAATTTCTTCTTAGGGACTTTCTTTGGGGCCCTAATGATATGCATCATGACTTTCATAGAGTGGCCTGGGACTTTTGTTGTTTATCCAAGGATTCTAGTGGTCTTGGCTTGCTTTTGACTCACAAACAAGGGATAGCCATTTATGCCAAATGGTTCATACAAGCTCTCATTGGAGATGAGGCCTAGAAAATTTTGTTATGTCACTACATTTCTTCAAGCTTCCTAGTTAACCACCTAGCCTAGAAAGGGATTGGTTTTCAAACCCTTCTTGTGACTTCTAAACCTACTCAGATTTAGGGCACTTTTGTTGCTAAGAGAATTTGGAAATCCTGGGAAGCCATTAAACCTTGGCTTCATTAGGCTAGTAATAGATTTAGAG